>JAODTK010001777.1:35000-637500 GCA_026419785.1 Sclerodactyla briareus | reverse complement strand
AATTTGGTTAATATCAAACTATCTCTGAGGAAGCAGAGCAGGGCTAAAACAATTCTTGTTATTATCAAACTATCTCTGAGGAACAGAGAAGGGCAAAACAATTTTGTTATTATCAAACTACTCTGAGAAGCAGAGAAGGCAAACAATATTGGTATCAGCACCTATCTCTGACAAGGCGAGTAGGGCAAAAACATTTTGTTATTATCAAACTCATTTCTGAGGAGTGCAGAGAAGGGCAAAACAATTTGGTTATTATCAAACTATCTCTAGGAAGCAGAGAGGCCAAACAATTCTGTATATGAAACTATCTCGAATAAGCAGGGAAGGGCCGAGCTTATAAACTATCCTTGACAAAGCGGGAAGGTCAAAATAATTTTGGGTACCACATACTACCACTGAGGAAACAGAGAAGAGTAGAGAAGTTCTATAATATCCTACTATCTCTGAATACATCTAAACTAGACACATGCTGGCCGGTTACCGCCAATGTGTTATCCCCACCTCGGGATCAGTTGGTGAAGATGGCTGTATGAGTTACCATGTGGGCTCGTGGTATATTGACCACTGTCTAAAAATGTTCAAATTGGGCAAATTAGCGTGACTTCGACCTCTGCTGACCCCAAATGTCCTCTCGCATTTTTCTCGGGAACAAACATCTCCACACCTACCAATTTTCGTTGAAATCCGACAAATTTCGATAATAGCGTATTTGACCTCTGGTGCCAATTGTATGACCTTCACTTCTTTAGGGACCAATTATAGTCCCCACCCCTACCAGTTTCGTGAAAAAAAAACAACTTCGAAAATGCGATGCGCGAATTAGGCAATTAAGCGTGAACTGTTGACCTCTGATGACCCCGAACTGTCCTCCTCTTTTTCGGGACCCAAACCTCGCCACACACTACTAAGTTTCTTGAAATCCGACAAGCTTTTGTAACTCGCATAATTGCCTCTGGTGACCTTGTAAGACCTTCATTTTTTTTCGGGACCAACATATTCCCCACCTACAGTCTCGTGGAAATCCGACCAACTTTTGACAATTGGCGCAAATTATGTCAATTAGTTGACCCTGCCGTGGGGGCGACATCCATTTGAACCCAGCTGAGATTTCCTGGGCCGGACATTTGTGCCAAGTTTCGGCTCGAACGGACAAGGTGTTGGAGAGTTATTGCGCTAACAGGAAAATCTTCCAATCACGAAAAATTATGCAAATTAGCGGACCCCGTTCATGTGGGCGAACGCCCACTTTTGAACTCATCCAAGATTTCACTGAGGCAGACATGTGCGCCAAGTTTCGGCTCAAATGGACAAATTGTTGGAGAATTAAATTGCGCAAACAAGAAATACGGTGGACGCAGGTGCGGACGCGGCGGCGGAACGGCTTAAGCCAAACCCTAATATCCCCGAAGTGGGGATATGATAAGGTACAGGTAATAAGACACGAGGAGAACTCTAATGAATACGAGTAATTAATATACCATAAAGATGAATCACAGTAAATGAGAGAAGTAAATAAACTTATGCAACATCACTTTTGAAGCCTACTAAATCTGTGGGATTGTAGTTAAGTATTTCAGCTAAGTAGGTTGAGCAAGTCCAATAGAAGTTGTACATCAGAGGCTAAAATTCAATAATTTGGTATGCATTCGCGATCTTAACTGAAAGGACCTTTAATTTGAAGAGAACTGACTGGTCACCAATAGGAAGAATACGAGGTAATCTCTCCACTGGAGGCAGCAGATCATAATAAAATACCTGGGGATAGATATGAAGGGGCTAACACTTAATGTGATTAGAAACTAAACATGTGTGGGCGGGTAACCCGCCCACGTGTATCTCCTCGCTTTTGAGCAATCATTGGGAAGAAGTAATCTACACCCCATAAAGACCCCCATTGGTCAGAAACCAAATAACTGGAAGTTAATATGAGGCACATTGATTATGCAAAGTTGACCCACGAGGGCTTGAATGACTTCTACTTTGTGCGGAAACAAATGTTAGCTCCCCTCCACCAGTTTTTGATCAAATCTGTCAAATATGGAAAATTGCTACATTTTTTGCAAATTTGACCTTCGATGACCTTGAAATGACCTCCACATTTGCCGGTCAACTATAATCCCTACCCCCCAAGTTTCGTTCAATTAAATCTGACGAAGTTTGAAAATCTGCATAAACCATGCAAATTAGCGGCCCACAGCATTGCATTGATGCCCACTTTCAAAATCATCCGAGATTTCACTGGGCGGACACGCGTACCAAGTTTCAGATCAATCGGATAAGAAGAGTTTGAAGAGTTTATTGCGCTAACAGCCTAAAGTTTCCGGCATGCGGCAAGAGCCTGGGACGGCGGCTGCGGCAACTACCCCCCCCAAACCATAATCCCAGTGTCGCCGGATATAATCATGAAGAAGTCATTAACTCTGGCCCTGATACTACTTATTAAAACCAAAAATTGTTCCCTGTCTTGGGCGTAATTTGTGCAGCCACCAGGATTTTTTGGATATGAGTTTGGAATCTACTTGAGGTATTTGGGGGGCATGCTAGTCTGAACAATGAATGCAATAGAATGGGTCTAAATGGCAGACACCAAATGTATAAAGAAGGGTATAAATTATATTCATGTTATCATTCCATTTTGCCACAGCTCTGTTCAAATTGTAGCACGAAATGATTTGGCTCGCACAGGAGAAACAACTGACTATATATACATTACGCATATATTACTGAGCATCAAGATATTACTGATTATGCATTGGGATACTTAACAACTTCACATCTGGTCCCAGTGAATCCAATGATTACAGTTTACATGTGTCCCACCAACCTGGCCATACCTGGCCGCCATTTCAACGGGGTTCGATCCCCAGCACTCGTGGCTCTATGAGGAATGAAATAAATAAAATTCTCACAATCTTATTTTCTCAGAAAATGACCCCTATATCTCAACCAAAAACATCGGGTCTGTACTACCCATTAACAAGCACACACTGAATTTCAAATTGATACAACCAATATTCTTGTTTTTTGTTTACAAAAAATGTTGACCTCTGTTGACCTCAAATGCCTTGGACCTAACCTACTAACCATAGGGTTCATGTTACATCATAGGTACGAAAATACCAATCTATGCTTCACCATCAACCAGGTCGAGTTAGTAATTCACAGAACACAAAATGAATAAAGCTAAATTTTCACATTTTTTTCCAAATGGCCCATGATTATCTCTACCAAGAACAATTGAAATCTTGTACTACCCCTAAGCAAGCTGCACCCTTAGTTTGCTTCCAACCAAGCATTCTGACCTTAACCATGTTAGAATCCCAGACGTTTTTCCTCATGGTAGGCAATCTTCACAATACCTTTCACCGGTCCCAGAACAATAAGGATCATGTACACATTATGGTGATAACACATGAGCTTCTTTAACCTAGGCCTGGTTTAACTTATGAGGAAAGTGTGTGTACACACCCACAAACACACCATACGACATGACTACATAACTCAATACGAAGAAGGCCATCAGAACTATGACGATCTTAAAACGAAAATTTAATTACCAGTTCATGATTAACCCCCCTCCTCTCAATCTCTTTTTTCTTATTATCTCTCAGACCGGTATTAAATGTGTAGCTCTTCTTCGAAACAATGCAACAGAATTATAGCAGCATTTATAAAGCCATATAAACCATAATATGTGTATATTCATATTTGGGCGATATAACTTGATAAAAGTTCAAGTATATCTGGCAACCCCTGTTATCTGGCCCATATGAAACTTTATATGGCCCATATCAATTAAAATTGATATGGGCCAGATATGGCCCAGATATAAAATCCAGATATGGCCGTCAGATATAAAATCCAGATATAGCCCAGATATGGCAAGCCATATAGAGGCCATATATGGGTATATTCAGATTTGGGCAGATATAACTTGATAAAAGTATCATTTTATATCTGGGAAACCCCTCCTATCTGGCCCATATAAACTTTATATGGCACATTTCAAGTAAACTTGATATTGGCCGATATGGTCCAGACATAAAATCCAGATATGGCCAGAATAAAATCCAGATTACCGCAGATATGGCAAGCCATCTAAAGCCATATAAAGCCATATATGGGTATATTCAAATTTGGGCAGATATAACTTGATAAAAGTTTCAAGTTATAACTGGCAACCCCTTTATCTGGCCCATTTAAAACTTTATATGGCCCAATCAAGTACACGTGACACAACAGATAAATTGATATGGGCCAGATATGTATAAAATCCAGATATAGCCTAGTTATGGCAAGCCATATCTGGCCATATATGGCCATATATGGGTATATTCAGATATGGGCAGATATAACTTGATAAAAGTATCAGGTCATATCTGGCAACCCCTTTATCCGGCCCATATAAAAAGTAACAAAAAACCCAATTGAAAAAAAAAACCACAAGCAGGTGTCAAATTGATATGGGCCAGTTATGGTCCAGATATAAAATCCAGATTAGCCCAGATATGGCAAGCCAGATCTGGCCATATACAGCCATTATTGGTAATGCAGATTTGGGCAGATGTAACTTAATGAAAGTATCGTTTTATATTTGGCAACTCTTTTATATGGCTCTATAAAACTTTATATGGCCCATATTAGTACATCAAAGCACGCAGATATAAATTCATAGGGCCTAATGAATTTTATATGGCCCAGATATTGCAAGATTTATCTGTCTACATAAAGCCATTAGAGTCTATCAGAATTTGGCAGATAACTTGAATAAAAGCGTAAAGTTTCCTCATAGGGCCGATATCTGTCAGCTCATTCATATGGCTCTCATGACAATTTACATGGCCCATATTAAGTAATCGTAGCACACGCACAGACCTGGATGGTCCACCAAGCCCTTATATGTCACTATTCATGACATAAGTGCATATGCTGATTAAAATGAAGAAATAATTCGAATCTAAAAAATGAGATGGAACTAAGTAAGCATCTATTCGCTGGAAAGATGATGCTCAATTTAAGGCAAGGAGGGATATTCGAAGATGAGGGTACAAGGGGGGGGGGGGGGGGGGGGGGGGGGGGGGGTGGGAAATGCAGATGTAATATTAATAATGAGGAGTTAGGGTTCCACGCTGATGGTGATATGAACTTTTCAGCTGATTGGTGTACCGTAAGGTGCAATCAGCTATTCAAAAATTTGCCTTGTGACATCTCTTGGGGAATCGCAGAATCCAAATCTATACAGTCAAGCAAATCTTGATATAAACAAACTTATAGATGTGATCGGATATTGTTCACAAAATAATCATATAGGCCCCATACAGATAATCGCATAAAGTCAATTAAAATCCAATCAATGCCTCATCACTAATAAAAATACATATGGACGAAAAGAACAAGTGCTTTGCCTACTATAACTATTAAGGAATGAAAATGTAGAATATGACAGCGTGGAGAAGTAACTTATAGGTATGGACCATCCCACTACCCTCCGAACCGTGGTCCTTGGGGCTGTGCCCGCAGTTGTTGTGAAAGATGAACAAAAGCGAAGCGCGCAACAAAAATGGTCGATGTGGTCAAATCCTGTATTTTAAGCACAATTCCAGTGATTCACGTATTAAATTCCCTTCAACGAGTCCCTTTCCCGCTCATTCTTCATATTCTGCTCAATTTTAAGTCTCTTATTCCACCAGAAAGATACTCTCTTGCTTGCACATCTTTGATGTTTGTGATTAAAACCACGTGGGTGACGTAACTACGTCAATGGAATCACTCCAACCAACCCAACGGCAACTGCACTCTGCATGCTGCAAACAAGTATAACTCCTGTAAAAAGTTGGAATCTTTGTGCCCTGAATTATGTTGATATACTCTACATGGGTTCAAATAGGCCTACAGTGTAGCCCTATATCCTGGCTGCAGAAGTGCAGAAGGACTATGCCTAGTTACAGTACAAGTCAATGTTAGGCTGCAGGTAGCACAGATAGCCTAGCCTAGGTTCCTAGGCTTAGACTAGTGGCCTGATCTCAGACAAATCACAAATTTTGTTGTAAACACAATAACTGTTAACTTAGGCGATTATATATCTCACTACAACTGTGACATTGCGACCCTGAAAAATAGATAACTACCTACCCTGCAGCTTTGACTGTTGCCGCAGTTTGAATTTGAAATCATGATTGCCATTGCCCCTTTCCTGTCAAATTACCTAGGGCATGACTACGACTAGGATGAAATATTATAAAGTTGCACTATTACTTAGATCATTCCATGATCATTCTGTAAATGTTCATCAATATTTTCATTAGACTATTTCAATTGTCTGATGTGCGCATTCCTGTCTAGAAAATACCGGAAACTGAAAAATAATCGGAACCCTATAGCTGCCCCCATAAAAGTTAATTTGCTTTATATGGCCATATAAAACTGTACACCTATACTGGCAGCCCCTATAGACGTCAAGTGACATTAAGCTTATATGGCCAATAAAATTTTATACTGATATCCTGGGTAGGCTCCACATCGAGTTAAATAGGGCTTTAAATAGCCATATAAAACTGTAATACCTACATCTGAGCAGCCTCTATATCACTTATAATAAGGCTTTATCTGGCCAATGGAACTGTATACCTATATCTGGCAGGCTCTATATCAAGTTATATCGGGCTTTATATAGCCATAAAGAATTGTATACCTATATTTGGGTATGCTTCATATTAAGTTAATAGGGTTTTATATGGCCATATAGAACTGTAGACCTATATCTGGCAGCCTCCATTAAACTTATATGAGGGCTTTTAATCCGGCCATATCAAACCGTATATCAATATCTTGGCAGCCTCTATATCAGTTTATATAAGGGCTTTATATGGCCCTATAGAATTGTATACCTATATTTGGGTATGCCCATAGGAAGTTCAATAGGGTTTTATATGGCCATATAAAACTGTATACCTATATCTGGGCATGCTCCAGCATAAACTTATGATGCTTTGTAGCGGCATATAAAAACTTATATCCATAATCTGGGCATCCTCTATATCAAGTTATGTATGGCTTCATATGGCCATATAGAACTAGTATACCATATCTGGGTCAGCCTCTATATCAACTCATATAAGGCCTTTATATGGCATATAAAATTGTATACCTGTATCTGACAGCCTCTATATCAACTTATATATGGCTTTTAATATGGCCATATAAAATTGTATACTATATCTGGATAGGCTTTATTCAAGTTATTAAGGCGTTATATGGCCATATCAAATTCTTGTTGAACCAGATATATCCAGATATAATGCATAATGCCATTTCAGTAAGGGATGCACCATCACGAAAAAAGGAATGTTCCATTCATTGGTGCTTCGAACCTGGACATGCCATCTTGAATAATAACTGCAAAAAATATGAATACCTTTCCAATGCAGGTTTACCTATTTTCACAACGAGTACTAGTTGAGCCTGCGGGACCATTACACTGGAACCATTTGCGAGGTCCACACACGTCCCCGTTGAGACAGGGGAAGCTGGCGCATTCCATTATATCTGAAAGGTAAGTACAAAATATGGTGAGCACGAGCCGTAAGTTAAATATCCAACATAAGCATACCATTCAGAAAGGAGTGAAAATATATTCATTCAGGTAGTTTTGGAACTATGTTACCATTAATCAGAAAGCCAATTATGAACTACATTCATCTGAAGTACAAAATGTCAAGTGTAGGCATATCGACGTGATTAAGTCCATTTTGAGCTTCCTTCAGTACTTGCACACTATCCAATGCCCACAATTGCATCCTGCATGACTGAGCAATGCCCAAGAGTTTTTGATGCCGACATGGGTTCTGGCATGTGAATGCTTGATAACGAAAGCTCCCCCTGACACATTTAACACCCCCTTTGCCTTTGGCAGATACGGCTGGCTGTGGCTCCCTTTTGGCCTCATACCGCCACTCGGAACAAGGGTGGCGGCACCACTGACTGGAAGACTCCAGCGCAGACAGCACCAGGCCTTGAGGGCCTGCTGGGAATCAAGTGTTATCGTGGACGACAATCGTTGTGTGGGGAGGGTCCCACAAACTGACAAAAGAAGCTGCAATCTGCGACCATGATGAAAGGTCGCAAACTCATGCAGATTGCTGTGAAGGAATTTGCGCCTCACAGGCACAAGGTTAAGTTTAGGGAGGATGAAGTCTCCTTCATGTGCCACTTGATTACCAACAAGGGTTAAAGCCGGACCCTAGAACGGTCAGGCTGTGTCCAGAATGCCCAAACCTACCCTATGCAGTCAGTTCAGAGGTTCATAGGTTTTGTCACCTATCTGAGCAAGTTTCTACCTAAGTTACCGATGCTGGTGCAACTGCTGCGTAAATTCACCCTCAAAGACGTTGAGTGTCATGGCATCAAGTCTAATGACGAGGCTGAACTTGAGAAAATCAAGAGCCATGTCACCTCTGAACAGTTCTGCGCATGACGATGCTGCAAAAAGACAATGGACGTTGCAGAGTGATGCATCGAAACGGGTCTAGGTGCCCTACTATAATGCAAAAATAGACAGCCTATTGCAAGGGAAAAATTTATTACACCTAAGAACAATTAAGCGTGACCCATCGACATTGATGTTTTTTGAGCCTACAAGACCAATGATACAACCGCCACAACAGGTATTACTAAACGACCGCCTCAAACATCGTATTTCTGATGGGCGTTAAACTTGCCAATTATGTTATGTTTCGCCATGATAGACAGTTTGCAGCGAATTGAGGGGGCTCATAAATTACATTTCCAGATTGGGCGACTAACTCATCCGAAATTGGACATACTCTTTCTACCCAGACATTGAGTTACTTTCTGTGAGTGTGAGGCCACGTTTCCTTCGAGCTCCATCTCGAATCATATTATTACGTTTAACCGCCCGACTCTATCTTTACAGTGGCTGCCAGAGTGAAGAGAGTAGTTACGGACATAATGGTGAAATCCCCGCTCACATATTGTTACTCAGGCGAATTTCAACCGGGAACATGTAATCTATCTGTCCTCGAGACTATTGAACTACAAGCGATCCGCCCCAGTGTCTCGCCTGGTTTGCGCGATCAGTTGTTGCTTCTTTAGTCACCATGCCAACAATTTACAAGGCATTCCATATGTGCTTTAATATCCATACCTCTTAAATATTTCACATCAATTGCCATCATTGACTACACCCCTTGTTCCTACCTACTGTGCCCTCCCCATTATAAACCAATATTACTGAGTTAGCTAGTTCCCTTCAATTAACTGTTATTGTTCCAAACAATGTAAATGGCCTGAATCTAATAAAGTTTATCCTATATATCGTCAAAGAGTATGACCTTTATACATCTACTACTACTACCACACTCCCTAGGGAGTCCCACCCCCCCTCCTCCACATCCCCTGTCTAGAGTTGAATAAGCCCTAATAGGCCTCCCTGGCAGGAGTCATGCAGGCCCTACTGGCTGAACTATGACTATATAAGTATACAAGGGAGTTACCCTCCCTCCCCCCATCCTCACACCCATAGCTACTGCATGTGACACCTGACACCATTCTTCTGAATAGGTGCCCTGGTAAGTAAGTAAACACCTGACTGAGTGTTTACCCTTATATGATCATTGTAGGGGCCCCGAGAGGTTATGACAGGCTGATGTGAACTCAAGGTAAAAAGGTATGGGGGGGGGGGGGGGTGGGGGGTGGGGGGTGGGGGGGTTAGTTTTTTGGTTTTTTTAATGTGGGGGGGGGGGTTGAGGTTTGACCAATGGCTGAATCTCTTGTCTGTCCACAGATGAATACTAGTTAGGATTGAATGGAAATAACATGCCCGAGGGGTTGAATAGTAAACATTTTGTTTATTGATAGCATGCTATAATAATAGTGATTTCAGCATCATTCTGGTCAGCTAGGGTGCCCACACAAACATCCGTAGGTTGAACTTGGATTTGGAACAGAACAAACATTCTTAAAAAGTAGCGTACGTCTCTGTACCTTGTTGGCATTACCTGTTATTATTTGACCGTTTTTTGGTCCATAAGTGACCTTATGACCTTTGATTAATAACGTTTTTTTAATGACAAATGTTCCCTTGATCAGGTTCACATGTCCGAATTTCAGTATATAACACCCAGTCCTAAAAATGATGTGCAGAAAATTTTATTATTCGGCAGTTTCTTGACCTCGAAAGACCTTTGATGACATTACCTTTTTTATGAAATGCTTGCCTATGTGATGCACCAAGCCCCCCAAAAGCATTATGTATCAGTACACACACCCTATTCTATCGCCCAAAAGGCTATTAAAATCAACCTTGAGCCCCTTGTAACTTTAAAACCAGGTGTCAGATTGAAGCGGGAGTTGGTTTCGTCTATGTATCAGTATGAACTTCACATATCCATCGACATTTTTCCATTTGACTTGTCTATAGATTTGTTTGATACTGAACCCAAAAAAAAAAAATTTACCATGACAATCTCTACGATACCCAGCTGCTTCATTCCATTGTTACTGGCCATTTAACAAATTCAAAAAAATTGTGTAATTTATGCCAAAATTTTAATAAATTTTATTACATAAATGACCTTAGTGACTTTACAACTGTTGTTTAAATTTATCGATCAAAGGTGTACCATCTCCACCAGTTTCATGAGGATTCCAATGAACACGCTAATGTTATTGGCCAAAAGCTATTAAACAAACTTTGACTCTTGTAACTACCAAAGTATGCCGTCGATCGAAGCGGGATGGATTCCTCCATGCAGCACACAAAGGTCTATCCACATATCCAAAAATAACCATTTGTTTGGGGGCCGTAACTCCTTAATAAGCACATTTATTCAGACTCAACCTTTACCACATGACCACCCGACAGAGGTCAAATTGAGGTCAGAGGTCACACACATGCAGGCAACAATTATATCACAATGGTAAACCCTTCCAGCCTTCATGCGGATATTCAATTTTCCGATTATATTATTGTATTCCAATGAACACGCCTAACTTTTCTTGCGAAAGCTATTAAATTAAACTTTGACCCCTGTAACTACCAAGTATGCGTCCGATTGAACGGGAGTTGGTTTCCTCATGAACACACAAAGTTCTATCACATATCCAAAAATAACCACAGTTTTCTATTTTTTTGCCCGTAACGCCTTAAATAAGTACACATTTATTCAGACCACCTTTACCCACCTGACCCCCCGACAGAGGTCAAATGAGGTCATTGGTCACACACATGCAGGTCAACAATTATAAGACAAGAGTAAACCTTCCAGCCTCACAAAGCATTCATTCTCCGATATGGCCGAAAAAGTTTTTTTGACCCTAAGTGAACCTTTGATGACAGATTAGTAACATTAACTACTCTGGGCCCTCGTCCTCTACTGTAAATCATTGGGACTATCGATAACCATCTCGACCAAGTTTTGGCAAATCCACAAACTTAAAAATTCGCAGAAATTATGCACATTTACTACTTAATAGCATATATCTGCAGATCTGATCACTCGTGTCTCTTCATAGTTGTTATATACCCTGAACGGCATCACAATGCATCTACCGATCAAGAGATTCTTGTACACAAGCTTCCGGGCCAAATTCTATTAAATATGCAAATTTATGCAAATGAGAATGGTCTTTTGGGCAGAAAAGTGGGGATGCACATCGGAAAACTCTTCACCGCGCACTACACAAGAAGGTCCCAGATGATGGCTTCCACGGTTCGGAGATAATCTAAACCGCACATACGGACAGACAGACGGACAGACAGACCACACACACAACAAAGTGAACCACTAGTCTCTCCTGAACAAAGTTTCAGGCGAAGACAATAAAAAACCTTGTTCTTTATCACTATCCTCGAGCTCAGTCCATTATCGACGGTGTCTATGTCAAGGAGAATGTGATATACCCGAGCAGTTAGGGCCATGGCACGTCGGACCATCATGCGATTTGTATTCTACCTATTATACCGAATACATCGGGACTCAACAAACGAAACGAAGAAAGTGGAAAGAGATATAAACGATTCGATACCATAGCGGACCTACAGAGCATGCTTAGCTCGAGACTGGCGGTGCTCACTAAACCAGCGAGGATATCGAGGAAATAAACTGAAGTAGTAGCGAATATGGTAACTTTGCTGCGGCGTATGTTTCGAGAAAACCCCAGCCCCTGGCGGAGCTGATGAAAGACTGCCTGCAGATGACATAATAAGCAACTAGAGAGGGAGAAGAGGAATCGCCATCGACAATGGAGACAGGAAACGACGGAACAGGAACAGCGCGACATCAATCGAAATGTCCAAGGTGCACGAAGCGACCCACTCCAGGAGTAACGGCGAACTTTTCTGAGCCCTCTGGATCTGTTGTGAAGTCGAACAGGAATCCTGATGCTAACGAGGAAAACCCAAAATATCCAGAACTTTGGGTGAACGAAATACATCGACTTTTAACGATCCGCGCCAAATAAAGAGCATGAATTATACTACCAGAAGTTAAATGGACACTTATACCTTGATGAAATGAGTAGGGAGAGTTTTTCAACGAGTATGATAAAATACCATGGTGGGTTTTTAAGTCTTGTTCCCTGAAATGTGCAATATTTTTACAAGATATATAATAAGAGATAAAGTCAGAGTAAATTCTTCTGCTTGGGAAGCATGAGATGTAACGGCACCCATTCCGAAAGTGCCAAAACCTACTATTGTAAATTAATTACCGTCAATTTGATCTTGCCAGTATTGCCTTCAATTGAATGCAAAGTTTGTGACCAAATATTAGTGAAGCTCTAGCCATTAGGGAGATTTTGCCAGTTTGCTTATAAGAAGGGGGGTTAGTGTTCAGAACGCTATTTCAACTCTAAGACTCAGGATTGTCAGTGTTTGCATTGTTAATGACACACGTCGACCAAAGTTTATTTCTTATTTTTCTAGTGCTTTTAACACGGTTTTGCCTTATTATTTAATCGTGATATTCACATTTTGGTATTCAACCATCGCTTGTTCACTGACGCTCTTGACAACTTTTGAGGGGTGGACAAGACAAGTCAAGATCGATAAAGGTCTTCGGATTCTTCTGCTATTAAGATGGGGTTCCGCAAGTGATTTGATTGATTGTACGGGTTCAGGAAGCCAATTTGACACATCGTGGAACCCTAACCGCGATTGGATCGTGGATGAGCAGCGGCGACAACTCGCCTTCTCTTCTCGACTAGTGCTCAGAATATGAGGCAGTGTGACACCAATCCATGCTCCCGGGACCGCAATTTTACGTCCCATCCGACGGACTGATCATGAACTCCAGGACCTGACCTCTTTCTCAGAACCTGGAGGGAGCGGAAGATGTTCGACGCGAAGGCTAACAGCCGACCGACGAGACATATGCCCAAGCTTGCCCCCGCAAACAACCCCGAAACGAAATACCAAGCCCATGCCTCACACAGCAGGACCAGAACCTAAAAGGGACCCAGAACACGCCAGTCGAACTTCAAGTACAGCCATTCTGGAAAAACGCCGGTGCTGATCGGCTGGAATTCGAACCGGGACCTGTTGCATGATAAAGCGAATGATTACCGCCTCTACTATTCTCCCGTGGTCCATTGTCAGCCTGACTTTTTATACTGTATACAAATGACATACAATCCAGTTCGAATTAACTGATCTGTTATCAACTATGCTTGACGATACCGCCATTTGTGGCAAAATATGCAAGGTGACACACATTTTATTCATGATATTACTAACAAGTACGAAGAGAAAAATCTCATCTCAACCGCATCGAAATCGAAGAAATGCTTTTTGAAAAATATTAACATTAAAAAATGCTATCGAGCACCTTGTAATTGGGATTATCCAGTTTTGATCGTGTGCAAGAGACTACATATCTTGGTGGCGTATCGACAGCAAACTCACATTTTACTAACATGTTCTAACAATTAAGAAGGTGTTTACTATATAGTATCTACATTAATGTATCTCGTCCCTTCTTTAAAAGTGGATGTTCGACACATAAAGTCTTACTATCAATCTGCCTCTCTCAAATATTATACGCAGTGCTGTATGGTATCATTCTGCTATCGCGGAAAAAGGCAGAGGATCAGAGCATCCTTAATTTATGCCAGAATTTGTCTAAGCTGGAGATGGGATTATCGTGGACAAGGATAATAGTGCCGCCAGACGTGATATTTAATAGACGTGCCCAGCACATTCACCGAGATGAAAAGCAGCCGCTTCATGCCGAGTGAAATCACTCTTCGCATACTAGGGTTAATCGTCGGAACCGTGCGATAACACCAAGTATAGAGTACAAAGCCTTTAAGAACTCGTCGTTGATAGAGCATCTATTTTATAAAAAAATAACACTGTGAGGATTTTATCTAACAAGTATTCCAACTATTTTCATCGAAATTAGTTACCTAATTTAAAATTGTTATTATTGCTTTTAACCTTTTCCTATTTAAAAATTGTATTTAGTTGCAATTTGTACTGGAGAATAACAAACAACAAAATATGCACTTCCGCCCGCCCCAACCGACACGAAAACTCGGTACCCAGATTGAGAAGGAGCTCTTGTCACGTCACGTTCGGACTGGAGCGCTTTCATCAATACACGTTGGCCGCGGAAAGGTGAAGTACGACAAGACCACAAAACACCCACTTGAGAGCATCATAACCAACCTATGTACAAAGCACTCAAGGCAACTCAACGCATGCTATTGCGCATTCAGAAACACAACATTACTCTGGGCTATCGCCCAATGTGGACAAGTCAATCCTTGACCGTGAAAAGATGGGAGGGAGTCTCAGTAGGTTTGGCTACCATATATTCACACTGAAAAAATTATTGAAAGATCAATTGTATACAAGGTGGGTGATTGGATGATTTGACAACATAACAAGGCCGCCCCTTCTTTGTAAACGACCAAAGGGGACAAATAAAGATAATATGTAAACTAGGTCATGATACATGACAATATAATAGTTGTGAGCATAGAGACGAACAGTATTGGGATCCCAAAAAAACAAACTAACTATGGACAAGTCATCCTATGATAACAATCAACATACAAACTCTACGACTAGAGAAACCTATAAGCAAACTATGGCGGGGGTCACACAACATCCAACCCTATGAACCTAAATAACAATCGACCACAACCATGAAACCATTGATGAAACTTACTGCATTCTAATTCAAAATGAATCTGGCAGGACACAAATCAACACAGGCGCTCCCCGCTGACCCTCCAGTCTGCCCCTATGCCTGGCGATGACCAATAAAACTACAGCACAACCCTACCCAGCTTCTGTAACCTACTCAACCTACAAAAATACAAAATAGGTCTATAAAAACGTAAACCCAACAGCCATCGACAAAACCAAAACAGTAACCCCAAATAACCAGACAAATGATTCTATGACTCGTCACTCAGTCACCTGACCATAATTACTACACGAACAACAATGACATTAGGCCATTCTGATAAAACACATGCACCTGAACATGACCAGGGACTCAAGACAGGGGCCCCCCCTCACCGACCCTCAGGGTGTACTATAGCCTGGCAGTAGACCACTGAACTGACAAAAAGGACTCTCATAAAACCTGGGCACCATACCCTAAAATGAACCGCTCAAAATACTAGAGCAGAATAGCGCCCCCATTACAGAAAAGTATCCAAAATGGCGCCCCACATAAATTAACAATACACACACGCACAAAATCCTGCCCATGTATAATTGATACAAAACATTACGTTCAAAGTCCACAAATATCTACAACAAGCTCTCTAATACCATCGCCAATAATACAATCATACACTCAGTAAAAATTACTTAAAATCTACATAACTGCGATCACAGGGACCAGAACTAGAGGAGACAGCAAACAGAAGGCGAAGACTGCTCGGCCGCTTTATATCGCCTCGCGGCGAGAATCGCAGGACATTTTGGTACTGCCTATAATGCCATCTGTAAACGGAGGGACCATGAGAGAAGCAGAAGCCCCCAGCAATCCAGATATAGCAGAAGAAAGAAACTCGACAGAGAAACCCTCAAACCAACCGAAAAGCCATAGGGATTACATCGTCGTATACTCGATTGATAGTAAACATCAAGTAATTTAATAGAAAAACGATAGAATTCCCACCGACCCAGCGCCGTCCCCCCGTGTCGTCCCCGCTTACGTAACGTCAACTCGGCCATCGGCCAGGGTTTAGAGCCCCAATAATTACAATATTTCGAAGGAGGGAAAATCACATCTTCGGAGCCGATAAAACTGCATGCACAACTGTGATACACGATCGACCCGGAAAGCCTCTAATTAAATTATACGCAGGACGATTATGAACAGAATTACTATAAAGGTTTAAGGGATTACGACTTCCGAGGCAAAAGCTCCGGAGTCCCCAAACTAAAACCAGTCATGCCACTGTGAAGAGGGAGACTGATACACACACAAACCATACCAACGCGCGAAGAACAAAGCACACTGCCCCACTACGCATAAAATACATCATACATGGCATAACACAAGACGAGGGCGCATACAACACCATACCCAACAACAAAAAAAACCCAGAGGTCTGCAGCAGCCTTAAGTACGTCGACTGTCCACACCCAGTTAAGCAGAAGATGCGCCTTGCCGACATGCTCAGCCAGGGCTTGATCCCGCGATCCGTTTTGAAAAGTGGATGGACGGACACATCGAATGCAAATGACCAACTCAGCGGAGCGCCCACCCATCCATTGGTTGGACGCCGAAGCGCTGTACAACGAAAACTGTTTTAGCTTTTTCATACCCTCCACATCGCCGGAGACGAAACGGCACTGCCAGATCAGAAGTAGCACACCATCGACATGGGCTGATATTTTAGTAAAGGCAGAAAAGAAAGAAAAACAGTGGGCATGTGCATACGAGAATTTTACCGCATATCACACATGAGATTTTTATTACCTTTCCTACTATGGCTTTGTTTGGGTGGGTTCCAGGGGTCTAACGACGTCAAAAGCCTAGGCGTACGGGACCATTCCAATTGGAAGCAGTAAATATTTGGCCGAATATTTACAAGTAGTCATCGAAGATACCAGCGGCGCGCGAATCGCGCGAGAATTTTTGGACATGTTTACCTTGGGCATTTTGTCGATATAAAGTCAGCAGAAAGTTCAGGCCAATCTTTCACTTGCCTTTCTCCTTTCCAAATTTTTCACGAATTTTCGCCCCGAATTTTTAATCTCAGAATTGGGGTGGGGTGGGGGGGGGCGGTCTGCCCACAAGGCTTCTAAAATTATCGAGTGAACAAAATGATTCGAAGCCTATAACATCGCTATTCACAACGCCGGGTAGAAAAACGCCCATTGAAAAATTTATGCACTTTTGACACTTCGCCCCCCCCCCCCCTATTTGTAAAAATTCGGCACCGGTAGAAACCTGTGGAATAATCCTTCGACGTCGGCCTACGGTGGGGTCAAGATCTTCATCTGGGGTCCGCCACATGCCGAATTAGGGACTTTTCAAGAGATTATTGTTCGAGTTAGCTCAGAAATCACATACAAAACAATGTTGTTAAACCCCTACTACCAGTCCGGTTATGAAACTGACAGTGCAGGATGGAGTTGTAAATATAGGTAAAAGAGTTGTGATTCCGAAGGCACTCAGAAGAGACAGAAGAAATGTTGGATAAGATCCAATCTCCCACCCTTGGTATTGAAGGATGCTTCCGACGTGCGGGGGGGGGGGGACCGTGAAATGAATGCCTGTAATTGGACGCGAGAATGAACGCTGAGCTGAAGGATTACATACAGTCCATGTGATGTGGGACTGACAGGGCATGGTCAAAAGTCGGTGTTGATCTGTTTCATGTCAATGACAGGCCCCCTGCGAAGGGGGGGGGGGGGGGGCGGGAGTACTGGGGTGCTGCAGCACCCCTCAGTTTGTTTTGACGGGGTGCGCGAGCCCTCCCTACCGATTTCAGTCTCATTGTGTCAGCCACCCCGTCGATTTTGAGCTTAGAGGCTGTCATGGATTAATTTCCGCACGAAATTTGGTATCCGGTTTTCGATTAGCTGGCTGCGTCGTAAGGTTTAAGTTGTTATTCAGTTGTACTTGAGAAACTGAATGCGAAGATATCCTAATATGACCCAAATTCACTGATTATTTGAAGATTGAATCTTATCAGGGATTGGAGAAGAAAGATCTCTTGCAAGTTCCTTCTGATGGTGTATACAAATCCTCAAGGCACCTTACAACTTGATAAAATACTGAAAAGTTGAATTTTTCAAGATTTTCATCTGGTATATAAAAATGTAAGTATTTGTATGTTGGCTCACAGGCACCCTAGCGTCAACAGTCAAAGATTTGGGGTGGGTTTGCACACTTGCGCCAGGCTTCCCGCACCCGGTAGTGGGACGTTGCCAGTTGCTCAAGATTCCTTGAGAATCTCAGCAATTTTGTTTCTACGCCGTAGTTGTGCTCTGTTAATCTTGTGTGATGGAGTGATTGACGTGGTTAAGTCAGTAGTAAATGGCCCGTTTCCGGTGCGTTGTGAGGCCTGATTCGTTTCTAAATTACTTTCATCGCTTCCGCGCCAACTGATAACATTCTGCTTTGACGGGCTCATCACCATAAACCACATTTGATCCGTAAAAATACTAAAAATACCCATAACTAAAAAATATCCCCCCCCCCCCATATTTTGCGGACTGGCGAAAAAAATTCCTATGATCATATGTACAGTTCGGCCAAAAACAAAAATGTCCAACCGTATTTCTTATTAGATGTTTAAAGTTGTGTGGAGGCGCGAAGCCCCCAAAAAAAAAAAATCGCGCTGCGCGCCCTGTATCCTATCTTTTCCGTTAGATGTATATTACGTGGGCGAGTGCCTTATTACAGTAACTTTGTCAGTTCTGGCAAATATGATCTTTGTCCATAGGGTATCTCTAAGTGTGCGTTGAACATATGGAGGCCACGAGGAGAATTTGGATTGAGGAGTTGATTCATGTGCCCCCCCCCCCTCCCCACTACAACAATGCCGGAATCCAACTGCCACTACTGCCAGTCTATTCTGATCGAGCCTGCTGACGCCGTGCTGTTGTTAATAGAAGATGAAAGCTATATGTTAACGAAAACAACAGGAGCAGGGGATCGTGCACATTAGTATGGAGCGTTTTTACGTTGATTGACGTATGAAAACTATACAGTAAGGCGCGGTGGCGGGCGCAGACCGACCGACGAAACAATTTGAGACATGAGAAATTCGGACGAAAAAAATGAGCGAAACTAATTGATAAAATGACCAATTGTATGCCTGATGTCCCAATTCCTTTCAATCAACTGCCCGAAAAATCACACATTTCCATGACAATGATGTTCAAGCAAAATTTTTCAATCTGCGGCAGCCTCCACTCAATTGGAGAGGGTCCGCGATGGAATATCTATGGCTATGGTAGGAATGTAGACCACGATGAAGAAATGTAAACTATTAACATCGATCAGTTTAGAAATTTACTGTCATTTCAGTGGATTGCCACTACTGCCATAGTCGCGGGAAGTGCCGGCTCCTGATCTGAAGGGGGGGGGGGGGGATTAATTTTTGGGGGGGGGGTTGTCTGTAAGACTATTTTCTTGTTACGGTACCGTCACCTGATGGTGGGCGGCGAAATTGTCATGAATAAACGAAGATCAGTTCCTTTCCTCAGATGTTTTTGAGATATACATTTTAGACATTTATTGTCAATTTTGGGGATGTGCCTACTGCCATAAGACATGGAGTACCGTTTTTCCTCCGGCAATCTGGGGGATTCGTAAGGCTCACTGATTTCTTTCCTTGTAACCTATACTAGACCACTGATGCTGGCCCAATTGGTAAAGAATAAACATCAATTAGTTCCTTCAAGATCGTTTCTTGAAATAACTAATTTTTTAAAATTATTTAAGAAAAGTTGCTCACTGCCATACTGTAAAATGAAAATTCCCTTGTACCCTACGCGTCCACGATGGTGCGGCTGGCCCGATTGTACGGAATAGCCATCAATCATTTTTCCTTCAAGAACGTTTCTTGAAATATGAATTCCTGAATTTATTGCCAATTTTAGAGACGTTGCTTACTGCCATACGGTCCGGTACATGCCGTTTCCTTCAATCTGGGGGGTCATAAACAAAAAAAATTCTGTGCCCTACGCGTTCAACAACCGACGGTGGCCCCGAATTGACGGAATAAACCATTGATCAGTTCCTTCAATGATGTTTCTTGAAATAACACAATCGATCTGAATTATTGACGATTTAGGGGATATTTGGCTTACTGCTACACTCACCGCGTCAGAAGTGCCGTTCATGCAATCTGGGGGGCGTCTGTTAAAACCAAAAATTTTCTTGCACGCTACGCGCCAACCCATGGTGCGCTCCGCTTAGATGGGGTGCTGTCGACCCTCATCTCTCGTCCCACACAATCTTCAACACAGATCGCCGTCCCCCCTCCCCTGATCATTAACCAACCGAAAATACAGTGAATAAATATTTCCAAGTGATAATATGAAAAGCAGTACATTTTCCAGCTCATTGATCTAGTATGAAAAATTTTGCATCTCGAACAGCCAGAATCTTCAAGATGGGACGATGGCACTCCCTTCCCTCTACCCTCACTGACGGCAGTTCATAATGGGGACCCTGGGTTAATTTTTCCCCTTACAACCAGACACCTTGCTACTCCGGGCCAGCATTTCAGCTGTTTTTTGCTTTTGGCCTCATGGGTGTGCCACTGGCCTCGTGCTGCTAATTAACAGATTCGGGTACCGTTACCGCGGTACATCAGTGTGTACTGTCTATCGCAATCAATCCCGCGATTCGCTATGAAAAACCACAAAAAATTATTAAAAATTGCAAAAAAAATCTGAAAAATGAAAAGGAGAAAATGTAGGTTTGTGAGGGGGTTGGGTGAGGCCCTTTCTTCAGGAGAGCTCACACCCCAGTATAAAAATCGTTTCGCAGGGCCTGTCATGATTCGCAATTATCTTGTTACAGTTGATTACTCTCTGGTTTCTGGGAGATAGACTATCTGCCAGCACTACCACTACCTCCAACACTGTGATCCACAAACTTACAAGTGAGTTTGCTCGTCTGGTACTACCAGACACTTTGCATGTCGACCAATGCCCCCATTTGAGCTCCTATGAGTTTGGAAGTCTCCAATGGACTGGGAGTTCAACATGTGCCCTCATCCCCAGGTTTTCCCCAAAGTAATGGGAAGGGAGGCGGAACAGGCTGTCAAATGCAAAATCCCTGATCATCAAAGCGAAAAGGACAGGAAGGATCTACTAGCTATCCTAAGCATATAGGAACACCCCAACCCAGAGCATGGATTCCCTAGCCTCGTTCAGCGCTGTTTTCGTCGAAGGACCAAAACGCTGCTCCCCACCATGACAAATTGCTGATACATGTGTTCCCAAATAGTTACACAGAATATTAGAGCAAGCAAGGCAAGACAAGCCTACTACCATGATAGAGGAGCTCATCCTCCCCCCCCCCTCCCCACAACCCCACTGAACACAGTGATCTGGACGCATCATGCAATGTCCAAGACATGCCTGAGTGGCAAAGCCGTTGGTGTCAAGATCAGGTCGCCCCCAGGTCCTTGATAAAAGTCAGGACTGAGATGACAGGGTGTATCGCAGGAACCGAAAAACACTTGCAACACTCGAAGGATAACGTTCACCCCCAGTCTAGCCACCAGAACGTGCTCGCCAGACCCCCCCACCCAGGAACCCCAACCGGAGCCACCCGCTCCCAACCGCGACCTGTGAAATTATGCTGACGGGAGCCTCCGAAAACTAGGTCAGAATAACATCCTCAATACCCTAGCTTCTGAAGGATTATTTGCACCTATTGTTTTTCGGGTTTATTCTGTCGTAGTTTATTGCATCATATGCTTTCTATAGAAGATTTTCCTTAATTATTTTTCATTTTCAGCTCATTAGCTTCATGAATTGTGTGTGGAACGTTCGCATGTATGTTTGTGTAGAACTCTTATCTAAAGGAAGGGGGATGTGACAAGTGCATGATCTGTTATGGCACTTTATTGCGATACCGTACAATCACTTCACAGTTGGTATGTCACAGAGTCTGCGCACTCCATCAGGATGACAAGATTGGCGACTACTAGAAATAACATGGCGAAGTTTAATCAAGTCGTATTAAACGTATTCTCCTCTATGTATCCGTGAGGCTACACCATCAAGACTACAGGACAACCTCTACACCCATCCCCATTGATACCCCCCATTTTGGTCAGAACCAAGATAAACTTCTTCCATCCACAAGTTTGTGTAATCCATGGAAGTTAATAAGGCACATGAATTAACTCCAATTTTATACCCCCAAGTGGGTTTTGGTAAGGTTGTATCTGCGTGTAACTGTTCGTGAGGAACAAATATAGCCCCTATCCACCACGTTTTTTTCAATTGACAAAGTTTGGAAAAACATATAGGGATATATTGGGATATAATTACCAAAAAGTCACGACGTTCGAAAAAACGCAGCAATAAGGCGATGATACTTGTTATTCCCGAGAACCTGCTGCTTTATGTAAACTACTCGCGGAATTTCTGCGTACGCCATTCACGCCACACATCCTCACATGTGTTTGGTGTCTGTATCATCAAATCCATCTTGTCCGAATTGCAATCCTGCTTCCAATCTTGGATGAAGCCAATCACAGCACTGATGGGAATCCAACCCCCGCTCCGGATATTCATATATGGTCCGTGAATGGTTCGACCGTAAGTCCGTAATGCCGGTTACAACACGTGACATAGAAGATTGCCGGTTTAACAAACGTTTGACAATTCAACAGGATTCTTTCTCACAAGACAACGCTCACGTTTTGGTTATTTGGACGAGACGATGTCAGTCCGGCTGCATTTTTTTTGGTTAAACAATCCAGCTTCAGTAGGGCCTAAACAAGACTCGTTTTAAAGGACAACTGCAGGATGATTTTTACAGGATGAAAACTGAATGCCTTCAGTCCAAACCGCAATTTCATGAGGGAAGGGCTTCCGATCTCGGAGTTATAGTCATTTGAGTTTTGTGTATTATGGCATGTGTATTGTGCTATCGAAATTCATCGCAATATAAATGATGTTCCATTTTCACCACCCTGCAACATTCTTGTTTCCTATTAAAAATTCAAACATTAATTTTCACTTCGAAAAGCTTTCAGTCTATGGGAGAGAATTGCGTAGTGGGTTGAGGTGTTGATGGTGACTTTGGGAAGAAAGACACATAATTTCTGCTAAATGTTTGTCTTATTCGACAAAATGAAACGATCTAATACATAACATATTTCCTGGTTGCCAATGTGTGACGTCATGCGTTTGTGCGCAATTGGGATTCTCCTCACTTTCTCTGCTTACAAAAAAAAAAGAAATGGCCCCAATTTTGACTGCCAATAACTCCCCTCTGACATCGTATTGACATGGGGTTCTGGAACCTATAGTACAGTTTGGCCTTCCCACAAGCGTTTGTCCTCCTAAGCCTGCAGTTGTCATTTACCGCGAGCACATACTGTCGTGTCATTATAGTAAGTTGTGTCGCCGACGAACGCGGATACGAATACTATTGCGGCCGCTATGAACTTCAACCATAGTTTTTGCAGGGAGTTTTCGTTTAGTTCGTTTTCGTTTATTCGTTTTTCTCCACATGAAGTTTTACCAAGAAAGAGGATAGATTCTGAAGAACTGTGATGTGGAAGGAAGTGCACTGGTGGGCTTATCAAAAGCAGTACACTCACAAAAAGTATACATGTTTCCCTTTGCAAAACAATAACATCACATATTTCATAGTTCTACCCCTCCCCCTCTTTACCCCACTCACGTACATTTATTACGATGTATGTGCACGCGTGGATCAACATAATTATGTAGGTATTAACCACCCCCCCCGTCCGTGGGGCGCCGATGAGAAGGGCGATGATGATGCAGTAATTTCACCTACGAGTTCTTGTTGACATCAGATAGTTAGCTACTATTTCATCACTATAGAAAATTGGATAGGGGCCCCACGTGACCTCTGACTATTACTGGTAGCCTGGAATTCCTACCCAATGAAAACCTACATCCCCGACCTATTGGGAGTCTTACGGGTCTTGAGAACTTATAACGATTGCTTACATCCTACTTTTATACCACCCCCGACTATTATAGTCTCACGGTAAAATCTGGGGATTCGTGCATTCAGAGGTTAAAAATGTTTGTGGACGATATCAAGTTTCACGGTACGGGCGGTGCTCCGAACGAAGAGGATCTCAGTCTTGATCTCTAAATGGTCCTTCGATTGGCAACTTTTTTTTTATACGATAATTTAAAGTAATGCTTGTTGGTTGCCACACGCATCACTTCCTTCCTTCAAGTTGGATGGCCAAATTATTCATCAGGTGAATTCAGAAAAGGATCTCGGAGTTTCTTTTGATTATTGATCAATGTTCTGTATCGGCGAGTAAGGTACATGGATTCTTGGCTTGATGGACGTCATTAAGTTTCCTTATGACTATATTGTGTCAGGCTCTTAGCCAACTGGTGAGACCTCACTGGACGTCTTCTGTCCTAGTATGGGAATCTTACTTCTCGAAAGATAAGCAGTTATTCCGGGAACATACATGTTTTAGTAAGGACTCTATTTACGACGTGGCATCTGGAAGACTCAGCACTAGCATTAGGACCATAAAAACGCCAAGAGGCTTAGTGATTCCTTGACTGATCCTGGCATGATCAGCGAAGCAATTGTCAATTTCCACCCACATGTAAACAAGATTTCAAGTAGGGATCATGTGGTACTCATCATGGGAAACTTCACATACAGTTGGACTTCATCCATCCAAGTGGGATTGGGTTATTCAAAGTAGCAGCCTGATGATACAACAGCTCCAGGTTTCCTGTAAAACCAAGCTGAGTAGGATTCACGTCGTATGAATTAGTAGTTTATGTTCCCTTGTTTCTACTTTTGGTGTTTTCCTCCTTTAACTACAAACCACTTATTAAGGCTCCCTTACTCAGAGTCTTTGTCCGGTATTTTACAGAAGTTTATTAGAGTGAACCTTCGACCCAGTCGTTCCTTGACTAATTCTATTCAACTGTTAATGCGAAGAACTGTATATGCATTTTCTGCGAGATACTGTACCGAGTATTACGATCTAAACTCAATTATCGTAGAAAACCTCTATTCCTTATTTCGATTCCGACGCGTGTTTGAGGAATTCTATCGGTTACGGGTGCTTGGATTTCTCTCACAAAATAAATTGGACCTTCCTCGGGAACAAACGTTTCGTCACCAAGTGGAGTTGTTGCATTTGAACCTGAGCGGAAACTACTTGCATACGTTGAAGGGACTGCATTCATTCAATGGCCTCGGGCGCCTACGGGGGCTTGATATTGATAATCACGACCTCACCAAGTTGCAGGACTAGTATTTGAACCCTTGTCGTGGATAATTCGTAATCATGGTCACGTTAACATCAACAGATCTCTGGACTAAACTGCGTGCGACTTTTCGTGACTTCATGCAGTGGTACCATTAATCATCTCGATAAACCCTTACAGGGGAGGCCGCCGACGGGAGACGGTCGACGTGCAGACGCCCGGACCAGCTGTCAGGAAGAGCTCTTCATTCTCTAAACTATTCGAAGTTTTTTAGGTAATTGTGGACGGTCGAGGACCACCACTATAATACTCAAAACTCCCTCAGAATTCATACCTCAAACTTCAGATTATCCGAAATCGAATGCAATATCAACCACTAGGGGGTAATTCCACGGACTGCGTCAATTCAAACAAATAGCTACGTCATGAAGAGAGGCACTAGCCTTTAGACAAACACGAAATCCTCGCACGTTCTGGGCTAAATTGGCGTTCCATAACGACACAGTCATCGCGATTGCTCGCCAGAGAACGGACAAGTTCGACCCGGAGATACCCCCTCTGGCAGGCGCTGGATAGCCAGCACAATTATGTCTGTTGCTTGGTGGTTACTAACTGTCACATTTATGGTTGTGATATTGGTGTTTGCCTGCGTTCTCTGCAAAATAGCGTCAAGACAGAGGTCTGAGCGAAGCGTAGATGCGCGAGCATCACAAAAGGGGTAGCTGTGTCGAAGGGCGTTGAACCATGGTTACATGGGGGGGGGGACCGTAAGAAGCCCACGAATGGGCTGGTGGGTCCCCCCCCCCCCCGATCCCGAGCCTGAATGGAAGAGAGATCTCCGGAAAGTACTGAGAGCGATAGACGACTACGAGGATATTCCTGTTGGATATCCTGGGGGATTGAGCGAGATGCTGCTGTGCGGGATTGTTTCACGTATACTTGGAAGTTACCAAGAGCTTATTGGGACACAGAGAAGACAGTTGTTCTCGTCCTCTACGGCGGACTGTTTAGCGAATCCAGAGGGGAATAGCATCAATGGATCGGAAAACAAGCAACGGCAGATGCGAATTACGGGAGGAATTCCCACAACCGTGAGGTTCAAATACTGAATGTGGATGTAGGGGAGTGGACGGTTCACATCATTGATGCATCATCTGTCGCAGTGTTGAGTGGGAAAATTGGGTCAGACAGGCTTTTCTAGTATCTAATACAATTTCCGTTCTAACAAGGGCAATTGTAAACGTCCTGGTAGCTGCGGCAATTATACCGAAGGTGTAGAATGGTCAAAACTGATTAAGGAACCGATTTTATTTTATCCCCACATGCACTCCCATACCTTCCTACTAAACCTTCTCATGTTGCTGCTAAAAATCTCAATTATGATAAACCCTGACGAAGAAAATTTGAAACAAACCCAAACATTGTAGGACCAAAATAAGGGAACCACTTTTTGTACTCGTTACAACTAAAGCACCAAATGGTGCTGTAGCTCAAAACTGCACAAATGAACCAAGACCAATTTAAAATTGGGATCTAACAGTACTAGGAAACATTACAATCGCACATTCTCACGTAACAAAATGGGGCCCTAGGGCCCAAACGCGGGCCATGGACCCCAAAATTTCTGCGAAACACCTCCAATGGCTTCACCCAAGGACCCACTACATGTAAACTTTAAATTGAAAATAAATTGACGCTTGTGGGGGAGGAGATGGATTTTCAAGCACCATTGTGTTGAAAATTCATAAAATGTGCCCAGGGCCCCAAGTTGGACCTTGCAAACAAAATCCTGAACACCCCAGGTAAGTCTATTAGACCATCATTATGACCCAAACATCGCACTGTACAACTCATTGTAGGGGAAATAAAACAGATTTTGCCGGTTCTTTCAAATAAAGGGGCCCCTTGGCCCAGACTGGCACTGGGCCCAAATTCTGAACACCCCAATGCGGACCTCTACCCCAAGGAACAATTACATGCAAACTTTGAAGAAAATTGACTGGAAGCTTGTGGGAGGAGAATCATCCAAGAACATTGTGTGAAAATTTCATAAAATGGGCCTCGGGCCCAAAGTGGGACTGGACCACCAAAATTCCTGGACCCCCCGAAGGAAAGGATATTAGACCCTCATACGACCTGAACATCAGCACGAGAACCGACATTTGAGAGGGAGATACATTGTAAAAGCTTTTTTTACACATTTTACACTTTAAGGCTTTTGACCTTGACCTCCACAAGGTCAAACATGTCGCATGGGTCAATGAACATTGTGTCCAAGTTTGGTTGACATCCTCGCAGAATGACTGTTGAGAGCCAAAAAGGCAATTGTTGAAACACAGGATAGATAGATAGTTAGATAGATAGAGATAGAGTTAAGAGACAAATCACCTTCCCCTCAGCTCCAAAGGAATGTGGACAATGCATTTCATTGTGGAAAAACCCAACATATAGACACATATTTCTAGGTCACCAATCTGGGGCGAGATGTGTTGACAGATGAAGGATCTCTGGGAAGCTAAACTGTGTTTTGTTAACTAGGCTCAATGTACAGGAGCCTTATCTGGACATGCTGACAGATGAGCATAACATCCCGGCTACCGGCTGCCTGCTCTAAGAGATAGGCCCAGTAATGTAAACAACCTCCCTCCACAGGAGCTTAACGGGAATGGCTTTGGGTAGGAATTGGGGTAATTAATTGGTTTTATTCAAAATCTAATCACATATGCAGTTTCCACCTGATCGCATGAACGGGTTGAAAGTTAATGAGGGAAGGTGACGAACAGATCGCACGAACTAACGAAAGGGATAACGTGGCCGAAAAAGGAAGGCTGACCAAACATCCAGTGAAAGGCAGTCTCCCCTCCAACACCACATGTTCTAAGACTGGGTATTTCTCACCCGGAATAATGTTGAAAAGAAAAGTTGGCTTCTGACGGCTGCAACTCCATTGCTCCTTCATACACCATGGTCTTAGTCTGATGACGGGCAGATTGCAGAAGACGTGTTCGGCCCTGTATCTAAGAGACGGGCTTGACTCCCCCTCTCCCCAACAATTGAAAAAAAAAAAAAAAAAAAAAACATGCAACTGTTACTCATCTTTAGTGTTTGGAACCTTAAAAAAAAAAAAAAAAAAATTCATGCGAAGTCTCCCTTCCGCCTCCAAAGACTACAAACTTGATATTGATCCTACTGAACGTGATCCTGTACGCTCTCAAGGTTTTCGCTCCATCTCGATTTTACGCTATGCCCACTTTGAAAATTTCAGGCGCACGTGAAATGAGACACTCTCCAACAATCATGGAACTTCGCATCCGCAGAGCGCAAAATAGTAACGGGATGCTGGTTATGATGGCCCCCAATTGTTTCGAGATACAAATTATCTCAAAATTACCTCATTGAAATATGCTCCTTCTATCAGTCGACCTTCTACATCACATGTTTTAAAATAAATTTTTTAAAAAATTATAACAATTCCTAAAATAACTGACCAATAAGTTTGACCTCTACTTATTACAAAAAGTTCCATAATCTACTTAATTGATTTTTTTCGTCTTCATGCTCCCCCCACTCTCTCTACAATACCCAAATTTGAATAGTTTCATCGCTCAGTCAAAACTCATTTCTCTGACCCAAAATTCCACTGAAATGTCTAATCCCCCCTTAGCAGCCCGGGCTTTTGTGCCTTTTTTTTAAAATCACTTCATTATTCATTGACTTTTAATTTCAAAGCAGCCAGGACATGCCAACCTCCCCCCCCCCGCCCCCCACCAAGCAGCAAAACACCCTCCCGCCTCCCCCACAACATCAACAAACTATCCCCACGCAGCAGGCGAACAGCGCAATTGTCACGGAGCTATGGTTTACTCGTTCCTCAGTGCTTTATTCTAACAGAAATATTATATGATGGGAATTCAACCAATTCATGAACATCAAACACATCAGAGCCAGGAAAATGTTAAAGGACAATACCTATTGAGTTGGCGAAATTCTTACCAGTTTGGAAATTGGAAGTATTATGCAAATTAGGCACATACAATGACTCTACTGACCCAGCTTACCTTCCAAAATGTCAGGATCCAAAGTGGAAAAAAACATCTAACCAAGTTTTGGGAATACACTCACTTTCAAGAATTGCATAAAATAGCAAATTAGACGACATTAAATGACCCCAGTGACCCCCGACCCACTTTGACATCCTCGGGAACCATGGTAGACCACATCACCAGTTCGTGGAAAATTCCGACAACTTGAAAAATTAGCCATAAATTGCAAATCAAGACACTTTAATTAGCATTATTTCGGCTGAAAATCTAATCAAGTTCATATCCCCTCCTTCCAGGTCCTACATGCCAAACACCATCACTGTGCAACATACGGTCTTGCGTAATCTTGCAACGAGCTTAAACAATAAATTACATAAAATAGGAATACCCAACTTAATGGACTTGGCTGCCCAAAATTAATGCAGATCGGTTCACACAAACCCCAGTGCTACACACAAAATTTCGTCATAATCGGCGCTCACGGTTTGGGAGGAAATCTGCTAACGAGAAGTGTGACATACAACCCACACACACACACACACCACACACTCCAAAGTGACCACTAAGTCTCTTTCAGTTCAGGCGAGACGAAAAACCCAAAACCTTGTTAACCTGCTAACATAACCAGAATAGTGGTGCCCCTAGTGCTCTGAGATAGTCACCTGAGATTACCTAGAATGCGCTGGGTCAGATATTAAACGAAACTGCTCCTGATCCTCGAACCCAGCCAGAAGAAATTGACAAATAAACCGCAGACTATAGGACTTAAAACTTTTTAGATCTCTCATCTTTGTGGACTGTGCGAAAATACGAGGTAGACTAAGATGAGCGATAGTCTATATTTCCGCACTAGGTAACGCTTATAGTATGAGAAGTAGTGGACCACATCAGATGTGGTTGCCCGTCGATCTCGGACGGATCGGTGTTCAGCATAGGTAGAATTTTTGTGATAACTGTCTCCAACGCTTACTTGTACGCCTCATATGTATGCAAATTAATACATTCGGGTACGTCGGTATGTTTCTGAAATGTGTTTGCAAATTTTGTACTATATAGTTACAATCAGGTCTTTATCTTTGGGAAGCTTGAGGATATTTTGTTTGTTGACATGTTGCTATCATGGTGACCTTGTATTGGTGAGGGGTCTATAGTCTCTTCCCAGAATACGTTCAGCGAGATGAAAGAAAGATTATCAGTTCTCTTTGGTTGCATCATTCCTTGCATTATATAACAGGTAAAACATGGAGACAATAGGTTTGTGTGGTCATTGGTAGTAATAAAAAGACAAATCGTATTCAATAATTTGAAATCTCTGAATACCAGATGACACAATAAATGGATATTATTTTGTAATATAATGAATAGATATGTGACATATTACTGAAAAAAACGTAAATGAGAAGACACTGTAGAATGGATATCAGCGAGAATGGTTAGTAGAAAATAAATATAATCTAGTTGATGTCAGATTACAAATGAACCTTTCCGGTATTATGGATGATCATGCAGATTTCCTAACGAAAAAAAAAGAAAAACTAATGATTGGAATGCAGTTCAATAATACTAATTTATTGGAATGCAGTTCATTAATACTCCCAGGTTAATTTTCTCAGTTAGTGCAACATACATTTGTAAATGATACACTATATAAAATTTGAGCACAACTAACTATGTATAAAAATTATGTAGAATTGCAAAACAAATAATAAATACTAGAATAAGCGCATATCAATAGAGTGCAGCGATACTGTTCTGGTGATATCTAATTTTTATCTTCCTCATATAGATGTGAGGTGTGAGTTGACGGTCGGTACATACCAGAACATTCAGAGTCTAGAATGGTAGCCCATTTCAACCACAAAATATCAATCACGTTCATTAATAGAATGCATGAATCTAACCCACAATGTTTTTCCCCCGAATGTCCCACACTGTTGCAAATTGCTTGAAATACAGGAATAATGAAAGCTTGTAAACTACCATAAAGAGGCAAGGCACGCCTATTAAACGTGGATTGGAGAAGGAACCTAATCCATATAAGTCTGGGAATATCCTTTTCATGAGAAAATGTACCAATTCAAGAAGAAAAAGAAGAAGTATGGACGACTTGGCTACTTGTTTAATGCTCTTAATATTCTCAGTCCTAATGAAAATCATGGAAAATAGATCAAATTCGGAACATATTGAACAACATTGTGTCCACCTCCAGGAACTTAAACCAGGGGAAGACTAGGTTAATGGTGTATAAAATAACTGCAACTTCTCTTTTTACAGGTTCACATCATTCCATATGACCTGTAAACACTCCCATGCAGGATTACAAAAAATCAGGCACAACCATAGTGAAAGTCAAAGGGTCAAAGCAAGTAGGGGGTCCAAACAGTAGTGAGCATTTTTTGTGGTGAAACGGCGAATGCAGGAAGGTCCCGTGAAAGTGGAGGGAGGGGGGGGAGGGGAAATGAAGATTTGGAAACGGAGACAATTTGGGATACATCATACATGTGGCCAGTTTGTATAGGTCCTTCCAGTTGAATCTGATGGTATCAAGACGAAACATTGGAGGGTTGCACGAAATTCCAATGTAGATATTATGTGGACAGCATGTTACTGCAAAAGTGACGATGATGACTGTAGACTTAGAACATAATGATGTATACAAATAGATACAATATAACTGAAACGGTCATGTAACTTTTGACAGAATTAATGCAGAATGAACACTAACTTAATAGAGTGGGTAATTTACATCATATTCGTGGGGAAATGTGTGGTTACCAGTCTATATTTTAATTGATATTTGTAAATCAGTATCTTATCATATAGCTAGAAAACAAATCTGTATTGACAAAGTAGGCACGAACCAGATATGATACAATGGATGGATATATCAGTTGAGAAAGCTCTCTAGACTGAATGGAGAAGCTGTCTGTTAAAAATTGTTTTCTTTCTGTGATGGAGAATAAACTGATGGCCATTATGAACAACAACTTTATATATATTCTTTTCAAATAATGCTTCATATCGCAGTAATTTGAACTCGACAATTCATACCCCACCTTGAAGATGTCAAGTCTTTCATAATTTGTAGGGCATGCCATTGGAAATATAAATCAACTCGTGTGTTGTTCTGTATAGAAGTATGCACAAGCCAGTTGATGGAGAATAAACGGAATCATAAATACTGAGTGTCAATGACTGATAAATACATGAAATTACTCGGATAATGTACATTCTCATTAAGTTGAAGTAATTCTGGCTTATGGCATAAATCATAGGTGGAACGATGTTAACCGGGGACGTATCAGGTCAATCATGATAGCCGGTGGCCTAACTCCATATGACTATAGTTCTCCAATTGTGGTAGTCTGTAGGTTGGAAGACAGATTGGCATAGTGTGAGATGTTCAAAAGAGTTACCAGAGTTGTCTCAATATTTGGTTAAGGAATATTTCTGTTTCTCACAGCAGGGGTTTACATATTCAAATGTTAATTAAAAATAAAAAAAAAAAAAAAAAAATATCAAATTGATACATACGATGTAAGACATAGGAAAGACTTGATTAATAACCTATAGTGTAGTTCTCTATCAGTCTATAACAAATTTTGCAATCTTCAAAAACACTTGCTTCCATCTATTTCTTTTTTTTTTTTTTTTTTGTTTTTTATGCTGCTGGCGTTCAGAGTTGCCTGAGCGGGGACTTCATTAGCACTGTTAGCCACGGGGCATCCCGAGTGGTGACAGCACGAACGCCTCCTGACCTGCAACGGTAAAACAAAGATGCATCAGTAAAAGTTCACACATTGCAAATATGATATTTGAGATTGTAAATAAATCCACTGTCACCTTTCCTCAGTAACAGGGAAGGTATTATTATTTTATTGGCTCTTGAGTTTACAGCAACACGTAGGAAGCTATCTACAGACAGGCAAGCGCATTCAGTGGTTTCGTTATCAGTAATCGCACTAAACAACCAGAAGGGAATCCATCGGTTGGGAGTAGAAAACATAAAAACAAGTGCATCAGCACAATGCTCTCTGATTCCTAGGACTTTCAATGAAATAGTTCAGTTCCAAAGAAATCAACATTACATGTTATTCCTGTTAAATGCATCTTATTTGGAATCAACATTGTCATTCTACTTCAGGGTGAATATGCATTTTCCAAAAGGTTTATATACCACTATCAGTTCAGACTTTCCCATATACTGCGGTAGAGGAATATTTTAGAGGTACAATGTTATTTGTATTTGATAGTGACAAGACTCTGGATTTCAGTAGCAAGCATAGTACAGTAGTTTAATATCTGAGCAGTTGGACTGTTCCATTGTTAAATATGGGGCATCTATTCTATAGGAGCTGTAAGTTTCAATATGTCTTGTGGGCTCTCAACTATTTTTGATAGGGGTGGATTATATTGTTAATCATATTCAAGAGATATTTGAAAATATACACCAATAACAGTAGTTATTCGGCCTCTCTGGGAATTATTTAATCTGTCTGTGCTCCTCCCAACTAGAGCACCAATAGTGCGTAGATCGAACCCACAAATATAACCAAGACGAATGTACAATTATGGGTTGAATGATCAAGATCATTAGGCCAAAACATGACAGTTTCTATTGGCATTCTCTTATGACCTTTGACTTTGATATTCATATGGCCAAAAATGTTAGCAGTCATTAAACCACTTGGTACTCAATTTGTTCAACATTCATAAAGAATGACCAATTGCAAAAGCAAAAGGCACTCCACACAAGGGATATCGTGCAACTCTTATGACCTGGACTTGACCATCACATGTCAAAGAGTCCCAAAGGTCAATGACATTGTGTTCAAGTTGGGTCAACATCCATCAAAGAATGACTGTTTGAGAGGTCAGGTAATTCATATTTTATCAGATGTTACTGTGTACAACTCAATGGCAAAATCTGCAAACAAGTTAAAATGAGCACCTCCCACATAACATTATGACCCAGTTTCATGAGAATCTAATGTACTTCGTAGGACGATTGAGATGATGACATTTTAAACCTTTGACACATAATGGCGGGATTAGGACCCCTTATGACCTTTGACCTTGACTTCCAGGGTTCAAAGTTGTCCCAGAGGTCAATGAACATTGTGTCCAAGTTTGATCCATTCAAAAAATGACGGTTTGGGGGTCTTTTCTGCTGTTTCCATCAGATGTTACTGTTTTACTCTTAAGGCACTTGATGTTGCATCCAAAACCTGCGAACAAGCTGAAAGGAGCAACACCCAAGGAACTATGACACATTCCAAGAACATCAATATAATGTAGGAGAACATAGTGAAATTTTACACATAGGATCAATGAATCGTTGGTCCTATTAAAGTTGGCCAACATCTATCAAAGAATTACTGTTTTGGGGGATGTGAGCGATTTCACACAGTGGCCTTATTGTGCCCCTTTATTGACCTCTGATGTGATTACAGGAGGTCGAACATGTCCCATGGGTCAATAATACAATCATGGTTTGGGTCAACCATCCATCAAGGAATAACTGTTTGAGGGCCAAAAAGGCAATTGTTGCCGAACAGACAGATAGATAGACAGATTGTTAATAGATTCTAATAGCTAACCAAGCCATAGTTTGGTTTGAATGTATTAAAAAGGACAATCAGCAAAATTGAAGGCATCAAGAAAGAATACAAACCCAATCATTAAAAGCTCAGAAACACAGGCACGGTGATGAATTGGTGAACGATACTTACGCTGGAACTTCTGTGGCACTGAAGTGGTTTGAATTCAAGACAGAAGCACGGTCTGATTGTAGATTGGTGTAAACCTCGATCAAGCTAGTCGTCTATCACACTATCAGCATCCCTCAGTGCTCTCTGTGAGAACGAGAGATGTGCATTAATGAATGGATGAATTCCAAAGACAGATCCATGAGGATATTTTCAATTACCTTTGACGGTTTGAACAAATTTATATCGCAAATATATGGAGTTGTGAAATGAGGACTATAATGGTCCAATGAACGAAAAAGATATATAAAGGGGTATACCACAATGTCTCCAAATGAGTAGATTTAAATAGGCAGGTTGCATGGATTTTCATGGAGGTATTAAATTAACTGGAGAGGTTATGAGCCTGGCTCCATAGTTGCAATGGGAGTCCCGTTATGAATGGGAATGAGTTCTTGATGCTAATTATGTTGACACACTGAATACAACTCCAGGGTGTTGTTTGTAACATATTACCAACTCGCTCTGTAGTATGCTATGGATCCAGTTGTGAAGACAGGTGAAAAAAATGCTGTACAGTGGTCAGTTGTTCTCACTGTAAATTGATGAGAACAAGCCAAGTCACCACAGAAGCAAAATTGTATATAATGCAGAAACAATTGATATTCTGATTAATTCAACTCGTTGCATCTGGCAGAAACCTCACTCCGGTGTGGAAAAAAAATATTGTAAAAACTCAAACCAGAGGAGGAGTGGCCAAAGCAGAGAACTGTATCTTGATAGAAAGGCTGATTGTGATCAACACAGAGAGAGGGGACCAATTCAACAGTTGTATATAAATGAACTCTGCTGTATGTAGGGCTGTTCAAGTACAACGGCAGAAGTCCCGTATGCATCCAATCGTACAATAGGTACACCTACAGCATAGGTATAATCATAGAATGGGGGCATAGAATTGTTTTCTCCAATGCTCAATGACATCGGTAGGTTCCATTTCGAAGCTGTGAATCTGACATAAAACCTGTACGTTATAATGTACTATAAGACATTTATCACAACCATAAATAGCAGTTTTCCCCATTTCAGCAATGAAGACATTCCCAATTACTGTTACCAGTCGAGTAGGAATGCTATGATTTTTCAGTCATTGTATTGTGTTCCTTGTTATGGAGAAATAAACCAATTAGTGCCTATATGGCACTTCCCTCTAACATAATAGATTATCTCCACAGCTTCACAGATATGACCATGATCTGGCACTAGTACACGATCGATAAACCGAGAGTGAGTTTTGCTGCCATTGTAGTAGTGCAGGTTGTACTCAGGTCCCCAATATCATCTGGGCGGGGTGTGGTTGTTGCATTGGGAATGAGGTGCCTTGCCTAAGGACACATGGGAAAAGCTTGATCGGTCTGAACTATCAAAGATTCACAACACTTGATATCAATGAGCAAGCTAACTTGCATGATAACCTAATACCAAATCTCAATGAATAACTTGGTCCACGCTTGGAAAGAACTTAATTATTTGTAATTTTTGAATGTGGAGGAAAAGCAAGTGATCATTTGAATAGCAGTTAATAGTAAGAACTGAGATGTAGAAAAAGCTGGCCTACCTGTTGAGCCTTTCTTAAAAGTATCTATAGCCGACGAAGCAGAGGAAGGCCCAGTACGACACAGGACAGGACAATAATCAGGATCATCCACCCTGCATAATTTCATGTCATCAGGAGTGTAGCCAAATCACTTGCTGAGAGGACCTGAGCAAGAACATTACGCTCTGCAGGAAGAGGATAAATAGTGGATTATGGAAGGTCTCACATTTGTTTTTGTGACAGTTATATGAGGTTTCAGACCTGTTTCTGTAATGGTTATAACTAGGTTTCACATCTGTTTTTGTTTAGGGTTTGTAAGGTTTCAACACCTGTTTTCGTGTGAGAGTATATAAGGTTTCAAACCTATTTTTTTGAGGGTTATATTAGGTTTCACACCTTTTTTGTTATGAGTTATATTAGGTTTCACACCCGTTTTGGGCTGGTTACATAAGGTTCACACCTTGCTTTTTGACAGTTACATAAGGTTTCACACCCGTTTCTGTGAGGTTATATTAGGTTTCCACCCGTTTTTGGGATGGTGATGGTTACATGAGGTTTCACACCTGCTTTTGTGGCAGTTAATAAGGTTTCACATCTGATTGTGTTGTGACAGTTACATGAGGTTTCACACCTGATTTTTGTGACAGTTACGTAAGGTTTCACACCTTTGTGTGAGGGATTTAAGTATGGTTAACACCTGTTTGTGACAGTTATATAAGGTTTTACACCTATCTTGGTGACAGTTAGATGAGGTTTCACAACCTGCTTTTGTGACAGTTATATAAGGTTTCACACCTGCTTTTATGACAGTTACTTAAGGTTTTACACCTGTTTTTGTGATGGCTACATAAGGTTTCACACCTTTTTTTGTAACAGTTACATAAGGTTTTACACCTGTTTTTGTGAAGATTACGTAAGGTTCCACACCTGTTTTTGTGATGGCTACATAAGGTTTCACACCTGTTTTTGTGACAGTTACATAAGGTTTTACACCTGTTTTTTGTGATGGTTACATGAGGTTTTACACCTGTTTTTGTGTCAGTTACATAAGGTTTCACACCTGTTTTTGTGACAGTTACATAAGGTTTCACGCCTGTTTCTGTGGCAGTTACATAGGGTTTTTCACATGTTTTGTAATGGTTACCTAAGGTTCTACACCTGTTTTTGTGATAGTTATAAAAGGTTTCACACCTGGTTTTGAGACAGTTACATAGAGTTTCACACCTGTTTTTGTGACAGTTACATAGGGTTTCATGCCTGCTTTCGTGGCAGTTACATAAGGTTTCACACCTGGTTTTGTGACAGTTATATGAGGTTTCACTCCTGTTTTTGTGACAGTCTGGTCTAACTAGCAAGGGTGTAGTCGAGGCCGCCAAGCCGAGGCTGAGGCCGGGCTTATTTCTTGAGTTTGTACACTGTATATATGGCAGCCTCGAGGCCAAAACGAGGCAGAGGCCGGGCAAAAGCGAGGCCAAGGTCGGCTCGACTACATCCCTGCTAACTAGTGGGCTAGAGGACTACATATGGGTACACCAGTTTCATTGGGGACTTGTCCTGCATACCTGAGCAACACTGAATCTGTATTTATGAACTTTGCAGATTATTTTTAGCCATGTGGGACAATCAATGAGGAGTCTACAAAAACTGATCACATTGTTTTTTTGGCCTTCCCACAATTCCCACAAGTTCATGGCAATATGATACAGCCATATGTCATTTTGGAGAGTATGAGAAGATGGTGTTATTCGTGGTATTATTCATATTCATATATTATATAGTGGAAATGCAGAGTTTCTATGTATAACTGGACCAAAGACATGCACTATAGGGAGGAATGACTCCCCCTACTCTGAGGATGCCATCCCGTGGAAAGGGGATGAGGCAGGAGTGTGAATCACTTTAAGAGCCTAGACATCATCTACATGTACATCAAACTCTCAAAACCTGGTGAACAAATATTACATTTCTTTTTCAGTACAGTTGTTTTAGTTGGTATTTGAGTGAACTGACATGCAGATTGATGATGGGTTCAACCAGCAATTGTGAATTGTGGATTAGAGGCCAAAATCTCCCGAGTAGGAGTTCTCCAGGAAAGGATGGAAATTGCAGGGTGGGAGTTGCATGGGAGGCGGGGGGAACTGACTGGTGGCCTCTGTGAGGATGGGAGAGTCCAGTGGTAGTGGTTGAGATCACAAAGGTTGAAAATGATCTATCTGGCAGTTTCTAGGGTGGGAGTTGTAAGAGAACCACCTTGGCGGGAGTTTGATAGGGGGAATTGCCAGGGTGGGGGTTGCCAGGAGGACTGTCCATGTGGCATTTGCCAAGGTCGGTATTTGTGGATAGAAGTTTGCAGATATTGAAGATGAATTCTCCCAGGTGGTATTGATCCCAAGTGGGAATTGCCATGGTGGGAATTGCGCAGTTGCGAAGTTGCTGTGTAGATATTGGTCCCAGTCAGAGTTGCGGGACCGGACATTGACAAGGTCATAGCTGTTTTTCACACATCGATCTAGCTGACACTGAGCACTATTTTCACTATCAGACTCACCATTGACCTCACAGAAGGTCCCAGTGAAGCCGACCACCATCACAGTTGAAACCATTTCGAAGATTGGTGGCAGAGTCCCCCATTCTGCCAGGGGCCACTATCACACTCATTGATGTCTGGGACAATAAGAAACACAATAAAGAGTTGGACCTTGAAAGAATCTTAATAGCCCAAACAGCAGTGAAAAAATAGTTCGATTTTAGAGCAAAACCTTCTTGATTGCAATACCAGAGAACTCTTCAGGATTTGCCACTTGACCGCAAATATATCTGTATCAGGGTTAGTTTAGTGAATCAGGGTCAGGAAGGACATAACCTCAAACGGCGCGCCGAAGCCACAACACCCCAGGAAAGAAAATGACCAAACTCGAACTAAATAATACGCACTTGATTTCCTGAAAAATAAATCCAGACTGTTTTTGAACGCATATCAACCCAAACTCTTAGGCCAACAACATTTTCAGGAAGACAATTCCACGCACTGATCACTCTCTGCGAGAAGGAAGATTTACGAATGTCCATTCTGCGGCGCTGCCACAAGCTTGAGACAGTGGTCTCTCTTTGCAGTAACATTGGAAACTTCAAAGAAGTCGTGGAAAGTGACAGTCCCTTCGAGTCCATGGACAATTTTGAAAACCTGAATCAAGTCACCCCGAATTCGCCTCAGCATCCCATGGTAGTTAGACCGAGACGCCTTCAATCTTCCTCGTAGGATTAATTTTTCAGACAGTGAATCATCCAGTTGCCCTACGCTGACGTTCTCAATTACCTGCTTGCTTTTGCAAGTAGGATTCACAACTTGTACCGAATACTCTAGGTGCGGTCCTCACCAGTTGCTCAAACAGCTGACAATATCATTATCCAGGAAACTGAAGTGAAACGTCTAATCAATCCAAGAACCATTACCGTCTCTAGCAGCTTCGGCAGCACTGCTTGGAAGGTTTCACAGAAGAATCAAAACAAACCCCGAGATCTTTTTCTTAATTCACTCCTGAATTGTCCGCCATTCAACTTGAAGGAACGTTGCGATTGGTGAAAACCAACATGCTACTTTGGCACTTGTCGACATTGAAAAACATTTGCAATTCGGAAGACCCTTTGGAAATTATATCCAATCCTTTGGACAATTGCAGCAATCATCATTTGAACCGACCTCCCGATACACTTAGTATCGTCTGCGAACTTCTTAACCCTTGAATCACCAGAACCTTCAAGATGTATATACGCCAGACAAGCGGCCCAAGAACCGCTCCCTGGGGAACCCCACTAGTGACCTTCTGCCCAGATACACCGCCCATTAATGACAACTCGTTTTCCCTATTATGAAGCACTCACAATCCCTTGAGGAATTCCCCTCATACCAGCTCTCCAACTTGAGCAAGAACGCTCATGTGGAACCTTCAACAGCTTCTGAAAGTCCCGGAAAATGATTTCACACATTGCCGTTGTCACAGAGACATGTAACTCTTCCATAAATTCCAAAGATTGTCAAACCGAACATTCTTCCTAACCCATGCTGCGAATCTCTAATCAGACTATGCTCATTGAAATAATCAACCATATGATCCCGAATGATTGATTCCAGTACCTTGAAGACAACATAGTAAGACTTGACTGCCTGTAATTACAAGGGGAAGGACCCGATTACCCGTCTTGAAAATAGGCGAGGAAGGGAGAAACCTATGCTCTCTTCAAATCATCCGGAACAATTCCTTCTTGTAGAGTTTATTGAAAAATAATAGCTAGTGTGGAACAGACAACTCGCGGCAAATGATTTAGGTAAGAAAGGATAAAACTCCGTTAAGACTAGGAGCTTTATCACTATTAAGCTTCTGCAGTTTCTCCTCTGCTAAACCAGCGAAACACACCCTATTACCAATACTCTGCGGAGAAAAACCCCGACAACTAGGTCCCCAAAATTACCAGTTCTCATGAGTAAAAACAGACGAGAAGTAATAGTAAGTACTTATTAAGAACATTAAGGGGGGGCCTATCGCCTGGGCTATCGCTGATGTGTACTACCCGAGTTGGAAACTATCAAACAGACCAATGCGTCCTTGGCTTTCTGCTTTCCCCTCACATAAGAGGAAAAAATGCACGAGGATTTTCTTTGAATATTAGACGCAATATGCTACGAAATCAAGGTAAGCACCAGAGAAACTAAACGCTGACAAGCTTTTGCTGAACTTTGAAATGCCTTTCTAGATCATACAACGGACCCAGAAGAACGATTAAGTCGCCATAACGTGTCGCTTACGTTTGATGCCAGAAAAACTACCTTTTCATCCAAGAAGGCCTCTTGTCTACTGCGACGTTTCCTCAAAGGAAAGTAAACTTTCATACCTTCGTCACCTTTTCAAGAAACAATACAAGAGTCAAAAGCATTCGTAATTTCTAACAATTTATGCCACTCTATTTGCTCAAAAAAACCTGGAAATGCCATCCACATCGCCCTTCGCGAAACAAGGAACAAGCTCTAGACTCTGTGGGATATTGAGGGTTGTTTGGCGGAATGTACAGTTTGCAGAAATACTAATGTGTCCATCATCATGGTCAGTGGGAGCAGAGATTAATAAGCTCTAAAAAATTTGCTGGAGAGATAGGGAAATGAAAATGGGTGCCAGCCTATAAAGCAATACCATTACATGTCATATTGTGGCATTCTGGGACAAGACCAATTTTTGGACTGCTTATTGGTCAATATATAGCAGTGCGCGATTAGATAGTAAAGTGTTTGGTGTGAGTCCACTGCGTACTTACAGGTCCACTAGAGACAATATTAGGAGTCCCTGATAAAGCCCATAGGACTCCGCTTCCCTACTGTACAGTTTGACTAGCTGATTATATATAGCATTAGAAGCTGCTAATAGGTGAAAGATATGGGACAAACTCAGCAGCGATGTACTGTAATAGAATACGCTCCTCACCAGAGAAAACCAAACGAACCACAGTTGACAGTCACAAAATCTTGCCTCACTAGCAGCCCCAACTGGAGCAACATTGCCGTGGGGAGAATATGCAAAGGAGTCATGAATGATCTAGTCTTTGACACCTTAAGGGGGGCTGGGTGTTTCACCAAACTGTTGATGAAACTGGCAAAGTGTTCTGAGAGGCTCCGCCAAGCTGCCAGTTGTCAATGGTCATAACAGTTTGGTGTTGCTCTTTGGGGCAATTCCCTCCTGAACCTTGATGTGTGATGGGACCCCACCACCAACCCCTCACCCCCAACCCTCCTCACCTGACTATCCTTTATTCTCCCTTCCATGTCTACTACTCCCCAATTTATTGCAGGTGGGGTACCACCCAAAACCCCAGCTGGACAGGTACAGATGACGATACCATTGGCCAAGGTACAGAGACCACCATTGACGCACTCATTGCCCTGATATTACAACCTTCAACCCTGAGAAGAGAAACACACCAACTAATCATACTGGATAATGTGATTGTTCCTCATAGTCACATGACATTGTTTGGTGACACATGGATGTGGAGTAGCTTGGTTGACTGTATGGTAATATCCTAGTTTAATGAGGATCTACTGAGGGGTATCGGGCGGTCAACATCAACATGCCTGCTCACTGTTGGAGTGGCGTATGCTCACCACCGAACAGCTACACCTCCCATAGCTCCATCATTGCGACCTTAGCAACTTACTGTCCCCACTTCATCATTAGAAGCTTTAGATTTCACAACGGCGACGGCAACGGCAATGTATGGCATAATGTTTTTCACGTTGTATGACCACGTGGGCATCCTGCAGAAGGCGTTTAGATTTCTACGACGTATCAATCTGCCAGTTGGCGTGATTTAGAGCTTCCGCGTTTGTACGATGCGCTTTGAGTATTGACTGTAAATTCCCGAGTTCCATTGTTTAGCCTGTTGGATGATGCCAGGCACATGGTTCACGTTCACGTCGTATGGACAACTGGAAAGTGGCGACTCCCCTCGTTTGATTGACGTAAGTACTCCAGTTGGGTGAGGTTATCGCATTCGCAGTAGGTTAACATTGGCGTCAATACGTTGCTGTTGCCGTCCGCTGTCAAGAATCTAAGCTTCCCTATTGTCACCCGAACGCAGTCAACTGCACCTCATTTTATGCTGAAATATTATCGTTGATATGTATGAGGGATATCTTCATTTTTGTGTCGGGGAGTTGTGTATATTGTTCTGGACACTAGTACGTGCAACTTTGAGCGACCGAAAGGAATTTAACCCTTGACTTTGAACACAATAACCCTTATCTCATGAACTGTAACCTGACAGGCTTATATGGTTCATTCATAGGAATACTGACTCCTTGGTTTGATGCCGGACTGGATTCATCCAGGCTGACCTCCATGGAACACTCACATTAACCTTGAACAGGCTTATTGTGGGTCAATTCATGAGAATTTTGCTCCTTGGGGTACTGCCGGAACTGGATTCATCCAGGCTGTACCTTCATGGATCACTCACATTCACCTTGAACAGGACTATGTGGTTCATTCATAGGAATAGTGACTGGATAGTCCTATGACACACCAGGCCAGGCTGCTGGTTATCCCTTTGATGACAATATAACCGAAGAAGGCTGAAAAGGGCCTCAGTGATCCTTGACCATCGATCTAGATTAATAAGCTAAATTGTCTACTCTAAAACCAATAGTCATGTAAAATTGACCTTGGACATTTGGTATTTATATTTACCGTATTCTACCGCTAAGGGCCATCTCCCGGAATAGCCAACCCAACTTTTTTGCTTTGCAAACTCTTTGTAAATATAAAGTCAATATGCGCAGCCAAAAAGCCTGAAAATATTTTCGTTTGCATTACCAGCAATAGACAGCACTTCGGCTCGCTTCATGTGAGTTGCATACAGCCATACAACCTACATGACAACATGGTGTGTACACGTACATGTAGTGCAAGAACACTTCTAAATAATTATAATCAATAGTTTCAGCAATGATTTTAGCACTTTCACTATTGAAATTTCAGGCTGGTCTTGCTCGGTATTCATTTCCAAATTGAGGCAATGGTTAGGGGGTGGCCGGCAGGCAGTGTTGGGGGTGTGTGTACCATATAGGCCATTCAAAAAGTTTGAGCTGTTTATATGCTTAGCGCAGATGCACAGCATATAAACTAGTTATGTCACGGCTGAATGAACGATCATTTTTGTGAATGTTATCTATCGGGAAGGGCAGGTGGGGGGGGGGGGGGGGGGGGATGCCACTGCTGTGGAAATAGCAAGACATTGTTGCTTCAACAGTTCCACCTGGGCAAATATTCTGAATGGTGTTATGTACACTGTGTTAGTCCCGCAAAAATCCCACCCCAAACAATATAAAACAGATGTATAAGTTACCACTCTCGTAAGCGTCCATCCTGAAGTTTGCAGGCGCCCTGTGCGCTTAGAGGAAGGAATAAGATTAAGGCTAAGACTAAGTTATAGTCTTGTATCAAGGCAGCGCTCTCTTCACACGACTAGCGACATAATCCCTGGTCATTGGTAAACTGATGAAGACCTTGCCCCGCACACCCAGGTGCACGTCGCTCACGACCCCTTACTACACCCCTGGCAGCCAACGCCGAGGCGCCCTCCTACTTCCGTGTTTACATCGCAGGTTTACCCACTTTTACAAGCGGGTAGCGTGAGACATTCGAGGGGACATACCTTGTCTAACAGCACTGCGGAAAAGCCCTCGGCCTTTACTGGTGGGGTTTCCGAACTCAAATCTATTGATCATTTACGCCGGAGCTCTACCGATTGAGCTATTAAGCCTACATACATTATGGGAGCCATAACACACTAAATTTCTGAATGCAGCGATAAGCAAAAGCAGCTAAGACCAAAATTATCCATGTGACGTCGTCAGGGAGGGTGCAGATTAGATAAAACATGTATTTTCGAGAACCCTGTAACAAAAACTATGAGTTCTGAAGTCAAAATACCAAATTGCTCACAAATCCTATGTGAATACCTTTTTTTTTCAATCCTTTTATTGGATGCAAAATTTCAGCACTTTACTGTGTTATAGTCTATGGGTAGCCTTGCATCCCCCTTTCCTCTTGATATCATACCTCCAAATAATTCAATCAGTTAACATGTTTGGCCATCTCCGAATTTGGGGTGTTGGGCTTTTTTTGATATATCTTGTTCTACAGTGGTGGAACTATAGATGATCATCGGGCTTGAACATGTTAGTTACCATGTAAACTTGGGAATGCCAAGTGCAATCCAGGTTTTTCTTTTGTAGGATACTAGAATTGTCAAAATCAATGTCTCATATATTGACCTCATCATATTGACCTTTCGATCGAAAAGTACCCCTTTCTCACACCGAACACGACAGGTTGTGGTTGTACTTCCCATTAAGAAGCTGTACACCAAATATCCCCTGTCATTGGACGTTCGGACCTCCACAAGGTTTTTTTACTTTGACCTCTGCTGCCTCAATGACCTTCGACCTGACCGAAAAACAATATGATTGAGGTATGGGAACCCACATACCAATTTATGAGCTAGATTCTATCCATGTGGGAATGGTGCTGTCCAGGTTACACACATACACACCCACACACATGCGTGCACACACACACACACACACTCGTCCATAGCTGCAAAGAGTTCTCCGACTTTCTCACGGTATGGAGAAAAGAAAGAGCTGCTGATCGAGTGACTAATAGTTTTATGACTGTATATACTCGTAGCCTTAGCAGTTTATAATATTTATGCAATGAATGTTTCACTGTTTTTTTGACAGTGGCTAAATTTCAAGGTGGGTAATTAAATGAAAGGTCAGCCCTCCCATTCACTTACAATTGAGCTCATGAATCAGCTGAAGAGGATACCTGAGCACTGTGCCATATTCCTATGACTTCACAAATATGAAGAATAAAAGACCAATTAACAGCTGTGTGGGCATAAAAGTAAAAAAAGACTTTCCGTTTCTTGTGTAGAGTTTAATATAGTTTTTTAACTGGGGAGTATTATTGTCCTGTGGAGTGCTAATGCTACTCTAATAGTTTGTTGTTCAACAGTTTAAGGATGATTTAAGTCCATTGTAAATGAAACCTATTTACCCTATCTCAATGAAAACAAAGCTCTTACACCAATCATCATCTAGTCAGCATGTAATTGATTAGTTTTACCTGCAGCGTCAATCAAACTTTGTTAAGCTGAAATATGTAATAATTTTGAAACTGACAATCAATTCTGGGAGCGAACCCTATCTTCATACAACATTCTGTTGCAAAGATATGACTTATCACGAAGTTTTGAGTTGCGGATCTCATACTATTTGCACATAATCAACAATGAACAAAATATTGTGCAATATTTATAATGTACATGCTAAATCAACTGTGAACAATTCCTCCTTATGTATTGATTCGGTTTATCACATCTCTGGCTACTTCATTTTCTATTTGCAACCCTGCAATAAAACTTTTCTGTTGCAAAGTTGTTGTACTTCAAAATTGTGAGTTGGGGATCTTGCGTTTTCCACGAGTCACGAAAATCCCTAATGTGCAATAATTTATAATGTACTGCAAACCATCGAATAAACAATTCTTATGTTTTGATTGTTTGCTAGGGTGTAAAACACTCGACATTGCCATTGCTTTACAATTTTGTTCCATGGTAAATGGCACAACATATCAACTGACATAGTGAACCGACTGAAACAAACCGATTCAAGAAGATTTGGCATCCAATGTTGAAAAAAAAAAAAAAAAAAAACTGCTGAGTTACGACTGTCACTTTTGGTTGCAGAATCAATGCTCAATATTGCAAACATTTGTCATAGAACTCAATGTTTTCCTTTCCCGCATTTCAGGCTGTGGGAAAACAGTGTTCATACCTGACAACCACCATTCAGTTGAACTGCATACTTGCCGTGAAACAGATTAACATTATGTTTTGTACCTATGCATTATATTCTGTAGCATGCAAGGTATGTGGTTATAGCATTTTGTTTGCAAATTGTTTGTACACACACTGATATATGCAAGAGGGATTATTGCAGTGTAATATAATCCAGATGGACGGTCCATAGGTGTGATTATTTCAATGAGTGGCTGTATATGATGATCATCATGAGTCGGCTCACTGACAAGTAACTATATTCCTGATTCCTCCAATTTTTTTTAACTGAGTCACCACCAAAACACACAGAATTCGCAGTAAGTATTTATTCGATCAGAATCTCCGAGATGCCACAGTTTATATCGTTTCCGAGGAATAATAAAATCCGATGAGTTATCTACTAGTTGATCACTGTGGTCAGTTGTGCAATTTGATGCTGAACAAAATTTGACAACTTGAAATTATGTCTAATGTTCTTCTGCATGAAAATGCGAAAGAGATATCAGTGGAAATAACAGTATCTTTCATTTGGTGGCCATTTGAAAGCAAATGTGTCATCCAGATCTCAGAAATGGGGAAATTATGTCTTGGAATTCTCAAAGTGAAGGGAAACAATCAGTTGAAAAGGCACTTGTTATCAATTGATAACTGTTTACAATTTGACCACAATTCGCTAGTCCTTGTTATGGCATTTTCATCAGCTCAAAGGATATTCAACTCCTTTGGATTCTCTTCGATGACTCATTTGTTTTTTCCTTGGTGATGTTTGCTACTTAACTTTCCATTATTGCCTGTACTACCTTGGATGGATTGTAAGGTATTTCATCATTGATCAGCAAATATCCTTCATTGCCTCAATGGACCTACATATCTCACACCCAGTATTGACAAAACCAGAAGGAGTGACTTTACCTGACTCGCATCGGTCTCCTTGGAATCCTTGCGTACAGACGCAGATATAGACAGCTCCGTTAGACATACAGACTCCCCCGTTGAGACAAGGATTGCTGCTACAGACATGCCCTGCCTGGTGATAAGAACATACTTTACTGATAATGAGCCTATTCACTGTCAGAGGAGTAACACTACTGTGAAGAGATTACAATGTAAAAAATCACAGGAATACAGGCGAAGCAGATAAGCTCAATTACAACACTAGTAACGACGGTGATCTGCTAAAAAATTGTCCTGCCTGGTTGCCCGATCGGTGGTTTCTACTATCCACGACACTACACACTATAAACATCCACCTAGTTCATGCAGACCATCGTCATGTCAAACGAACATCACATATATTACACTGAAAAAACTGACCAATAAGTTGACTCTTATTACAAAAGTCTCTTAATTGCTTTGTTCTTTATGCCCCCCCCCCACTCTTCTCTCTATAAATACCCGAATGAATTAAAGTTTTATCACTCAGTCAACTCCTGCTTTGACCCAAAAACCAACTTGAATGTTCTAAATCCCCTTAGCAGCTGGGCATCTTTGCCTTTTGAAATCTTTCCCTTCATTATCATTGCATTGTATTTTCCAAGCAGCCAGGACTGCCTTACCCGCCCCCCGCCCCCAGAACCCGCCAGGCAGCAACAACAACACCCTCCCACCACCTCCCCCTAAACTCAACAAACTATCCCCACGCAATGCAATCAAGGATGTCCCAATAATCTTCAGGAAACCTCCACATGTGTCCCCAAGTCCCAGGCCACGAAGAGAGGGGAAAAAAGTTACAGTGTTTTTGAATGTTCTAATCAACCTTAATCAAATGGTTGAGTAGAAGAGTTTGCTTGTGGGCTTATAACAGCACAATTTGTCACAGGAGCTATTGATATGATGGGATTCATTAAATTCATGAACATCAAAAACATCAGTTCAGAAAAATGTTAACGGACCATACCTACGAGTTTGCTGAACTCTTACCAAGTTGAAATTATGGATAAATTATGCATATTAGGCAAATACATGAGCTTGTAGCAGCAGTAAGTAAAGTTGTCACAGGAGCTATGGTTCACTCGTTCCTCAGTGCTTTATTCTAAAGAAAGCATATATATGAGGGGAATTCAAATTCTGAAACATCAAACACATCAGATCCAGAAAAAAGTTAACGGACCCTACCCTACCAAGTTGGAAATGGACATATATTGCAAATTAGGCAAATTACAATGACCTCTATGACCCCAGCTGTACCTCAACCATTGATCTGGATCAAAGGTGGAATCACATCTACTAAGTTTTGTGGAAATCCAACAACCCTTTCAAAATGCAATAAAATTTGCAGATTAAACAAAGGAAATGACCTCCAGTGGACCCCAATTCACATTCTTTGAAATTCAGTGACCACTCAGTCTCTTCCTGGAATGTGTTTCAGGCAAGACAAAAATCTCTCATACTGCTGGTTTCAAGTTTCACAGATACAACTTTCAAACATGAAGCAATTGAATTATGAAGAATTATGAGGCTTCATAGCACATAATCACTCACGTTAAAAGAATCTATTAATTACTGTCGCTTGGAGTTGTGAGCATTCAACATTTTTACGACATCAATTTATATCTTTGTATTGAATTCAATAAAATTAATAAGTTGTGACAAGAGGAATTCGGACAGTTGTTGATGTTCTGTTATGTTATACTTTTTAGTGAGCTTTTCATAAAAGATAGAAACAGAATTTCCACAAACATCATCTACTTGTCTAAGACTTACCTGTGGGTGGCGTGTCATGAACAATCAAAACGGAGCACGGGTCTGCGACAGAGGTCCCACTGTCAAAAACTGACCCACGTGGCCCCCTGTACCCGATGGGGCAAAGGGTCTCCGGCCAGGACAGAGAGGCCAACAGTTGTCGACCTGTCCTCTATGACGTCGCCACTCCGACCTCCACCGATCGTAATCACATTCGTGTTGGTTCTCATGAATCGAGCCAACAGGGGCGTGCAGGACGGTTGACTTGAAGTTCCATAGTACGGCAGACAGTGGGCGTTATGTCGGGGTACATTTGGGGAGGAAACCCAGGGCTGGCCACCTCGAATGTTGGCTCGGAAAAGGATGGGACATGGACTGAGCATGGTCAGAGCTGCGAATATGACGGAAATACAACAGACTCATATTTAGTTCAGGAGGGGCATCAAAGGTGTCAAGATGTTAATATCGGAGTGTATTGTTTCCAGATTTCCATGTTGGTTTCTGACAGGGTGAAACCGATAATGCTGGACAGGTAGTTGCAATGTGTGACATTATTTATGTACTTTTCTCGCAAGTTGACTTGCAGCAAAGTTTGGAACGTCTTCACTGTTTCAAAAAAACCCACGTATTGAATTCGAAAAAAAAAAAAAAATCGCCTCCCGGAAACTATGAAAACATCACTTGTAATATGTCAAAAATTTACGTTCAGTAGCATCAAATCATGTTTGACCTCATTCGAAGAAAGGAGGAAAAGGGTGGTTTACTGTCCAGGTGACAGTAATTTTGTATTTGACAGGGCAATCATAACCTTTGTGGTAATCGAAAGAAAATATTATATCAGTGTGTGGCTATAGTGATAGATCTGAAATATCTAGAGCCTTTGACAAGAGTAAACTAAAGTTCACGGTTATCGGCATTGCTTACCTAAAAGATTGATCCACGACAGCCTTTAATAACACATGATTTTGTGTGCCAAATGTATCATGAAGTGATCGGTGTTGAAATAAATCATGTTTACTTAGTTCATCAGCAAACAGAACGAGGTGGGTAACCCCAGGCCTATCCCCCTTCTACAACAAGGGCTGTGTTGCATAGGGTCACGTTGCATGATATGAAAAATAAGTGTATCGACCAAGGGTACTAAAGTGGGAGTCGATGGACCCTTGGGGGTCTTGAAATTGAATTTGGTGAATGACCTCCAATGACCTATAGTCTATGTTAAAAAATGTTGGACAGTAAAGGTAAGCCATACCCACCAAGTTTCATTGATGAAACTCCAGCAACCCTTTAAAGTTTACGACATGTGCAAATCAGACATGAGTTCCTGGGAACTGAATCATGATGATAAGAAACATTTGGAAAACTAAAGGTAAACCATATGCACAAGTTTGTCATGAAAATCCCAAAAACTTCTGACAACAGTTTGTGAAAATCTGACCAAATTTTGCATGAAATTATGCAAATTAGATGACTTAATCAGCATTTTTCACACTGGAAATCCTAATCAGTTCATCTACCTCATATCCTCCATTTATGTGCCAAACCAAGTCACCATAGCACATACGGGTCATCCGTAATCCTGCTAACAAGCCAAAACAATAAATTACATAAAATAGGCTAATTACCTACTTAGTTAGTGACTTTGTGCCCAAATCTAATCAAATCTTGTTCACCCACGAGTGTACTACATACAAAATTTCATCCATATCGGTCTTACCTTCTCGGAGAAATATTGATACATGAAAGTGAGACACACATACACACACCGCACTACATACACAACCACACACGCACCACACCAAAGTGTGGCTATTTGAAAGTCACAGGGGTCCTGAACTTTGGTTCATGCAAGACAATAAAACCAGGGAATATGACTAATGTATACTGCATAAAACCCAAAGGCTTTAGTGATTCTTGCTCTTTCTACAACCCATAGCAGACGCAGGACAAAAGGGAACTAGCCATCAATGGGGAAAATATCGTCTGACAAAATTCACATTTTTCCCAACCAACCAATAGGGTTCCTATACTCTTGATAAGATAGCTACACACTAATTTCAAGGATTTCAGACTTGCCTCTGGTGACCTCAGATGACCTCTGACCTGACCCCAAAACAATAGGGTTCATGTACTCATCATGACCTCTGACCTGACCCAAAACAATAGGGTTCATGTACTCATCATGGGGAACACACATACCAAGTATGAGCTTCACTCATCCAGGGGGGGTTGAGTTATCATGTTCACAAGCCAGGTGTCACACACATACACACACACTGGCATGACTGCACAGATTCCTCCGACTTCATCAAGTAAAAAAAACAATAGGATTCCTGTACTCCTCATAGGAAAGCTACCCACCAAATTTCAACCCCATCAGACTAGACCATCTGGATTCATCGTGTTCACAAGGTTTTCAGACTTTCAACCTCTGGTGACCTCAGATGACCTCTGACCTGACCCAAAACAATAGGGTTCATGTACTCATCACGGGGAACACACATACCAAGTATGAGCTTCACTCATCCAGGGGGGGTTGAGTTATCATGTTCACAAGCCAAAATGGGGTAAAATATTGACTTTTCCCAATTTTCTATTTTTCACAAAAATTCACCCCCGACCTATACCAGAAACAATAGGGTTCCTGTACTCCCAATAATAAAGCTACACACCAAATTGAACCTGTTCAGACCAACCTTTCTGACTTATCGTGTTCACAAGGTTTTCAGACTTTGACCTCTAGTGACCTCAGATGACCTCTGACCTGACCCAAAACAATAGGGTTCATGTAACTCATCATGGGGAACACACATACCAAGTATGAGCTTCATCCATCCAGGTGGGGTCGAGTTATCGTGTTCACAAGCCGAAATGGGCCAATAAATTGACTTTTCACAAATTTTCTATTTTTCACAAAAATTCACCCCCGACCTATACCAGAAACAATAGGGTTCCTGTACTCCCAATAATAAATCTAACCCACCAATTAGAACCTGATCAACCCAACCATTCTGGACTTATCGTGTTCACAAGGTTTTTCAGACTTTGACCTCTGGGGTGACCTCAGATGACCTCTGACCTGACCCCAAAACGATGGGGTTCATGTACTTATCATGGGGAACACACATACCAAGTATGAGCTTCATCCATCCAGGTGGGGTCGAGTTATCGTGTTCACAAGCCGAAATGGGCCAATAAATTGACTTTTCACAAATTTTCTATTTTTCACAAAAATTCACCCCCGACCTATACCAGAAACAATAGGGTTCCTGTACTCCCCATACGAAAGCTCACACGCAATTGAACCTGATCAGACCAACCATTCTGGACTTATCGTGTTCACAAGGTTTTCAGACTTTGACCTCTAGTGACCTCAGATGACCTCTGACCTGACCCCAAAACGATGGGGTTCATGTACTTATCATGGGGAACACACATACCAAGTATGAGCTTCATCATCCAGGTGGGGTCGAGTTATCGTGTTCACAAGCCGAAATGGGCCAATAAATTGACTTTTCACAAATTTTCTATTTTTCACAAAAATTCACCCCCCGACCTATACCAGAAACAATAGGGTTCCTGTACTCCCCATAAGAAAGCTACACACCAAATTTGAAACCTGATCAGACCAACCATTCTGGACTTATCGTGTTCACAAGGTTTTCAGACTTTGACCTCTAGTGACCTCAGATGACCTCTGACCTGACCCAAAACAATAGGTTCATGTACTCATCATGGGGAACACACATACCAAGTATGAGCTTCATCCATCCAGGTGGGGTCGAGTTATCATGTTCACAAGCCAGCGTCACTACACACAACTGTCATGACTGCATAGATTCCCTCTGACTTCTCAAGGAATCAATAAAACCAGGGATAAAGCAAGTTACGCCCGGCCCCATGCCAGCAATTAATCTGTGGATCAAACCTATTCAAGGCCAAGCAGGGGTGCAGACCTGGATACTGCACCACATTGTCAGCTGCGAATCGCTCACCAGGCCTACAAAAAAAAGCACTGCCTCTTGGCGGTAACCTTAATGTGGGGGTGATCACGTGCAGACGGCAGCTTGCTGTATGGCCTACGCCTGATCCAATCCCTCATGCTGAGCGACCAGGGAGAGAGGCCAAGCAGGAACCCATGTTGAGTCTTCGGGTACGAACCAACCGGGGCCACTCCCAGTCTCCTGAGTGAAAGGCCAATGTTCTACCACGTGCCAACCACTTGTGAAAGTGCGTTAGGAGACAGGTTGAGGACCTGAGTGTTGGGCAATGGTTGATTACACAACAATAGCTTCCAGTTATAGGGTTTGTGAAGGCCCACATTGAACCCTTTTTGATGGGTAATTTCTCACAGTTTTCATATTGTTGAATTACCGAGACATTTTATTATGTGATGTCAGGGACCCATAAATAGAAAATTGAAATTGTGATACATGTTTAAAGTGAATGGTGTAGTGAGACGGCCAAATATTAAAGTCACCGGAACAACCCACCCAGACCATTCCACCAGACACTCCCACCAGACCATCCACCCTGCTGACAACTGCTACCTGAGTGGGAATGGAAAGAGAAAGGAAGTCGTCCAGTTACTGATGAGCCTTACGTGTCAGGACACTGGTTGCGCAAAGCCATGGGACAATCACAGGTAAAGACCTCATGGGCAACATCCAAGGTACAGAGACCACCATTGGCACAGCCTCTATGGGCAGTCATCTGAAATGGAGAAGAAAAAAGGCAAAAAAAAAGAAGGTTCAAAAATACACAAAAAACTTCACAAATGAACAATGATCAAAATGCTCTTTTCTGTTCCTGTAATCGATTGGATTATATAGAGTCCAAAGGATTTGATTGCAATTGGTGATTTGCATATTTTATATTACCTGAGTGTTTATCGGTGGAAGTCACTGGTAACCAACCAGTCATAATCACAAACTATGAACTGAATTGATTGCCGTTCTGGATTGATGCTATAGTGGAAACACTGTGTGGTCACCACTAGATGTGTCCATATTCAGGCATACAACCGATGAAGCTTTGAAAACATTGATTTTTTTTATATTAAATGGTGCTGAGTAATGCAAAGTTAATGGTATCAGTGAATTTTTTCTCAGACTCTGACTGGCCTGGCTAGAAAATATTTGGCGGAACAATTTAAAGAATGTGTTTACATTTTTTTTTAAATTTGGGTAGTATTCAGAATTGGGGGATAAATACGAGGGGAGCCAGTCTTTGAACATGTATTTCAGCAGAGAACCTTGGCTATTGTCTTGGATTTCCTAGCTCCCACTATGATGTCTTCATCATTCTTAAAATCACTTTCAAAACTGGCTACCCAGTATATTCCTCTAAATATTATTACTCTGAATGAATGTACTACAAGCCGACTCGATATCCCCTGAGGAACCGTCCTCCTTCCATTCACAAGCCAATGCATCAAGATCTCATTTCTCTCTACAATTATCGCCATGGTTGTAAACTGTACAAGCACTATATAAGCCCCTCACCAATGACTTACTTTGTCTGTATTGGGGTGCACCGTAGGCCATTAACAAGGGGGCTTGAATCCTCAGCAGGTCAATGTTGAACATGTGGAATCTTCATAGTGCAAATAGGAATCATCATGACTGAACGTTTGAGGAGTGGCTTCCATTTTTTGACTGTTGCCGAGAAAGCAGATTTAATCTCTACACTGAACTGGCCTCCTGCACTGAGGTGTCGGAATTCTGCAATCTCACCATTTCAAGGCAGTTTTTGACCACGAAGGGCGGCTGCATGACATCTATCTTGGTTCCTGAGAGCTCGAACATGTACCCACTCTCCATTCCTGCATGGTATCGGCTACAAGGGGAACTGTCAACAAAGAAACAGCTATTTTATCGACTCGATTCTTTGCAATGACCGTCCTGCCGGAATTATAGAAAATTGTCTTTGATGCATACAACAACATCAACTTTTCTCCCTCCACCTGATGCTAATTGGGGACCGTGTATAAGATAGCAGACACACAGATACATTAGGTTAGGCTTAAGGTGTCATACTGAGTATTCATTGTATACCCTACTACCCACCTACCCACGTCACCCAATCTCAACTACATCCGAAGATTGAGCTGATTGATCCATTTTGTATTGCAAGCAAAACCACAAATTACCTGTAAGCTGATTGCGGAAGGGCAGTTTGAGATGACTCGCTTATTCAACTTTCCTATAACAGTTGAGCACCCTCGCGTATCTTATTCACTCCCCCAAACTACTTGTCACTCAACCACCACGTCTCTTCATACCTGATGGTCGGAGGGGGGGGGGGGTTCTATTCGTAGGGATAGCAGATCATCTCAGTCTGTAGAGGCTCCAGACTGCAAAAGCATTATTTGCGAGTTCGGAGCCCATTGGAAGCCCAGGACTTTTCCGCAGTGCGTTTGGACAAGGCATGTCTCTCCTGACTGATGGCCCACGCTCACCCATAGTGTTGAAGTGGGTATTTGCGAGGTGAGAGCTAGAGTACCACCTGTGCTGCTTGATATTGGGAAGTCCCAAAGTTGGGAGAGAACAAGCAGGAGTGCGTGCTGTATAGAGTGCGGGTTTGACAAGTCACTCTAACAGGGTAATATCTGTTAATAGCGTCTTTGGAGCATGTCCTTAACTGGACGAGGCGGGCTATATAAAGAATGAATATTATTAATATTGTTAAAACACCATCAAACCGTGGCTGACACAGCATACATTGATACTGACTCAACCACCGCATTCCTTCATGTAATGAGATTTGGGGGGGGGGGGGTTTATTAGTGGGAGGCAGATCAGCTCAGTCTTGGTAGAGGTCCAGGATGCAAAACCATTGATCGCAAGTTCGGAGCCCATTGGGAAGACAAGGACTTTTCACAGTGCTGTTGGACAGGCATGTGTCTCTTGAAATGCCCACGCCACCCATGTGTTGAAGTGGGTATTGCGAGGTGAGAGCTACGAGTACCAATGGGGCTGTTGAATTGGGAAGTCCCAAAGTTGGGAGAGAACAAGGAGGAGGTGCGTGCTGTATGGGTCGGGTTTGCAAGTCACTATAATCAGGGGTAATATTGTAAAGCGCTTTGAGCAGGGTCCTTACTGGAGAGCGCTTATATATAAGAATGAGATATTTTAATATTGTTAATAAAACCTTCAAACAGTGCTGGACACACATAATTGATACTGACCAACCACCCATTCTTCATGTTATGAGATGGGGGGGGGGGGGTTGTCATAGCAAACTCGTGTCTGACGTTTTGTTCAGGAGATTGGGAGTGACCAAACCCATATATGTCTGTCATCCAACCAGTGTCCCAGTTATTCGAAAGCCCCAAACAGTGTTGACACACACACACACACACACATCATTGCACTGATCAACCCCACAAGAGCTTCACACACACCTACACACATGCATGACTCACCAGTAGTAAACAGTGATTGACAACACACACATACTTTGTTCCACTTACACAACCACTGATCACTGTGCTGCACATAGGCACACAGACACAGAAATTGCGATTGAGTCAACACCAAACAGGGGCTGTCACATGCACGAAAATTAAACAGTGCTTAGACACCACGAACACACACACCACATACATGCCACGACTAAACCACGAACGTGCTGACACACAACACAGACACAAGTGCCACTGGACTCAACCACCAAACAGTGCTTAACCATGTGCACACACGCCATACATTGCCACTGACCTCAACCACCAAACAGTGCTTGAACACGTGCACACACAATACATTGCCACCGACGCAACCACCAAACAGTGCTTGACACGGGGCACCACACACACCTTGCCCACTGATTCAACCACTGAACAAGGCTTGACACACACTCCCCACACATTGCACACTGACTTCAACCACCAAACATGGCCAAGACTGAACCACCAAAAACAGTGCCACTGACTACAACCACCAAACATTCCCACTGACTAACCACCAAACAAGGCTACTGACTCAATCACTAAAACAGTGCTCGACACACAAACGCATACATTGCCACTGACTCGACCACCAAACAGTGCTTGACACATGCACACACCTCATTGCCAACTGAATCAACCACCAAACAGGTGACAGTGCACACACAAATACATTGCCACTGACTCAACCATCAAAACATTGCCACCGACTCAATCAATAAACAGTGCCAGATCACACGCACCACACATACATGCCACGACTCAACTATCAACATTGCCACTGCTCACTCAATAAATAAAAACAGTGCTTGACACAGCACATACACATCATGACAATGACTCAACCATCAAACCATTCACTGACTCAACAATAACAGTGCTGACACACGCAACAACATTATGATTCTTCTACTAGAGTAGAAACCAGCATGCCTCCTCTGGAGACGGAACCCACAAACCGTTGGGTTCCGATGCATTATCCGAGACCAAGACCATGTTTGATCAACAGTTGTGAGTTTAAAACTCTTGCCTGACGGCGGATCATGATCCACCCTATTAGATCTAGCACCCAACAGTCTTAGCTGTTCGAAACTACACACACTGACTAAACTATACCCACTCTCCCCGACACACATCGTGTCGTCAACCACCAGAAACTACTCAGTTGGTAAATAAAAGCACCAGTAGAGTTTTTTTTTTGTTTTGACTTGATACACACATTGACATTGATCTCCCCCATATGTTACTAGGGGAAGGGCTGATGTAGTTACCTCTTGTCTGACAGTTGGTACCAGCAAAGCCTGCAGCACATTGGCACACAAACATCAGACCATTGGATGAGCAGATTCCACCGTTGAAGCATGGGTTGGAAATGCAAGGGTTTACTGTGGAGAAACATTGCAGTGGAAAAACTATCACAACAAAGAACAGTTAATTTTAATTATTTTGAAATCTTAGGATTAGATGGGCAGGGAGGAAAAGAAGAAAAAAAGGACACCAAAGAAGAGGTAATTGCATCAATGATTGACATTAACTGGAAATGGATCTATCTGTATTTGCTGTTTCCGAGTCAAGCAAGCCCTATGTACAAGAACTACAAATGTGTGTTGACACAATAATTGCTATTAACAACAACTACCCAGATTTCTATGAGGTTTAATAGGATGTTATACAGGGTAGTGTATGCAGGGTAACTGAGACACAAAGCTATGATCCAGTACATGCTAACTTTCAGTTTTGCTTAGTGAGATTACAATTTTTGCTATCATACAGCATTATGTCATTTTTCACTTCACTAATACTATATCTATTGTGGACTACAAAATAACTGAAAATTGGCAGGTGAATGAATGAGTCATTTCATTTCAGCAATTTTGGCTGAGAGAACCTATTTTAATTTTTATGTCTCCTCTGTGCATGATGGAGCACAGTCAGACACCATGCTGTCTAAATACGCTGTTGTGTTATTCTTCCACCTGAAGGTGCTACAGCAGACTAAGGAAATCTTTAGTTGGAAATTGTAGAGCCCTCCAAATTCTAGGTGTGAAGGCACTCTTCAAATCTCCGCCTCCTCTTTTCGATCATTGCCCCCAGTAATGAGGTAGGGGAGAATTCCTGCTCCCGGGAGCACCATTGGTAAAACACAGACAAGGCTGCTTTACATGTGCAGCCATTCTCCTACACCAGAAAGAACGAAGGGTGGGGGCAGACACGCTACTGTACCTACCACCTCACGATTACACCCTGCCTCCCACCAATCTCCTTCTTATAACAATTACCTTTACTTGTTCTTCACAGTTACGCCCGGTGAATCCTGGTATACCGTCGGCAGGTGGCCGTGGCTCCACTAGCTACACACGTACCACCATTGGTACAGAAAACAGCTTCGCAGGGGTCACCTGTAGGGGGGAAAAAAACAGGATGGAGATAATGATTATATAGGTATTGAAAAGACACCATTTCTATGTCTATCCTGATATGAAGATATTTTTTTCGTATGGTAATACTTGCCGATCACAGAGGATCAAACCTATCAAGGAACACAAGGTTTTGCAGATGGCTATGTACCTATGTCAGCTTGCTAATCCTCCACAAGGACATGGCCGTTTAGCGAATGTAGGGGTGGGGGTGTAATCACACTTGCGGACGGCAGATTCGATTGCCTCTCCCTCGTTTGTCCCTGTTCCGATCCCTCATGCTGAGCATCCAGCCAGAAGGCAACAGATCTATTTGTTTCAAAGTCTTTGGTATACTCGACCGGAGATCGAACCCCCACTTCCCGGGGAAAGACTGACGCTCTACCAATTTGTGCCAGGCCACTCGGTACCATGGTGCAGTAGCAAAGAGCTATAGACCAGTGGGTAATTGTAGGGGCTTAGAGTTTTGATGGGGTTCAACACTCAGAGAAGATGATTGGCATGCTGGCAGTGTAGTACCATTTTGCCACCTCAAATGTAAAACTCGGTTTAAATAGTAGTATCCCTTGGCATGTTACAGTTGGGGGTGGGAATTGTTCGTCCTATGTTCTGCCTATGTGGTGCAGCATGCCTGGTACAGAGCAAGACAACAGGGACGTCTGTCCGGGCATATACTAAACTTTAATAGTAGTTCATTCTAGTGACAGTGTATTTCAAGCAACGTAATTTCAGTTAATCAGAGGGTGTTTGTTGAGTTTTACAGGGGGAGGACAGGGTGTAGAGGGATTGATATCCAGCCAGTAGCTGATTGCGTTCTGTCTGGAAGCTGAAAGCTTGTTCCAAGAGCTGATATCCAAAGACAATAATAACACGACGGATGGAACACACCCTGTCATATTATTAAAACAAGGCAATCGCAAAAAGGTCTCGCCTGGTGCGCGATCAGTTGTTTCTATAATTACATACACTACACCACTATACAGAACCAAATAGTTCATGCAGAACATCATCATGTCAAACAAACATCACATATTCTCACATTAAACATATAAAAATTCCCCAAAAAATAACTGACCAATATTGTTTGACTCTTATTACAAAAGCCCGTAATGGATTTCTGTTCTCATACCACCACCCCCCCCCCCCCCTCTCCTCTCAATTATTTGACCCAAAAACCAACTGAAAGGTTCTAAATCCCCTTAGCAGCCAGGCTCCTTTCCTTCATTATTCATTGCCTTTTATTTTTCCAAGCAGCCAGGATGCCAACCCCCCCCCTCCCCTTCCCCGGCCAGCCAGCAACACCCCCTCCCCCGCCTTCCCCACACACGACAACTATTCCCACGCAGCAGTGTGAAGGATGTTTCAAATTATCTTTAGAATCTCCACATTCGTCCCCAGTCCCCAGGCAAGAGAGAGAGGGGAAAATGTTACATATTCTTTGAAGGCTAATCATCTAATCAATTGGTTGGTAAGAAGCATTGCTTGTGGGCAGCTTATAACAGCACAATTGTCACAGGAGCTATGGTTTGCTTGTTTCTCAGTGTGTACTCTAAAAGAAGCTATGATTGATTGGAATTCACTCAAGACTCATGAACATCAAACACATCAGATTAAAAAATGTCAAGGACATACTACTGAGTTTGGCGAAGTTCTTACCAGGGTTGGAAACTGGGATAATTATGCAACTTAGGCACATACAATGAGCCTTTAACAGCAAGTGAAATTGTCACAGGAGCTATGGTTTACTCGTTCCTCAGTGCTTTATTTCTCCCCGAAGCTATTAATGATGGATTCACATTCCTGAACAACGAACACATCAGAGCCAATAATGTACGGACCACACCTACTGATTTTTGGCGAAATACTTTTATATTATGCACATTAGGGCCTACATTACCCCTCTACTGACCCCCAGCGGTACCTTGGAGATAAGAATTGTGTGTAACACCAAGAACCCCACAAGCTTCAGGACTGCAGTGTAAGCAGTCTGCCCAGTAGCCTGTTAATACAGGCGTTTGACTTTGTTCACTCGTATCGCCTCATTCACTCATATGTGGTCAGATGAACCCTTCAACCAATCGGTGCTTTGCCTAACCATGCTTGTGCGACTTCGTTCTGCTCGCTGTCGAGCTGTATCATGGGAGTACTAGTGGCGCTGGACGACAAAGTTGATCGGCGCAATCGGACATTATTTCTTTAACTGAATTACGGGAAACGTCCATGTCCGCTGGAAAATTATACTATTGGTCTGATTTGAAATTATTCAGAACACTTCCAACCATTTTTGGCAATACAGATGGATATTCTCTTTTTTTGCCCATTTGAAGATTTCATATTTTTCAGAAAGGTCTGCAGCGCTACCAAACAAGCCGCAATATGCCTGCGCATAGCCGAAACAACGTGTTTCGCCTCACTTTCAGTCTTCAATGCTTTAATTCTTCGATAAATTCTCATTTTCCGTGTTTATGTATAGAGTTATTTCAGTGCTTCTGTAAATGTTCATGACCTATATAATGGGGCGATTTTTCCACGGACTCTATTCATGGTTGCTCCCATCACAGATCAAACGCCCGTGTGCTACTGTGAATGACATCTCCGTAACCTGAATCGTAATATCCAAATCCCAATTTTTGGGGATTTGTCAATTGAAGTCCTGCAGACGATATTTTGGTGGATTCAACTGGTTGGTATATTTCTAAAGAGCGATAGCCCCCTCTATTTTTAGTAGGAACGGCTTCATCTCTCCCTATCGTCTGCTTTAGCAGGCTATCTGCCCAGTTGCATGAACTGTCATTGCTGCAGGCCACTGCAACTCCTTTGCCCTTGCATGTATTCCCGTATGAAGCCGCGTCTCACACTGCAGTCGAAACCTCCATTCCGAGTGGCAGACAGGTTCCATCGTTTGGCCACAGGGATTGCTGGTCACAAGGATCCAGTAAACTGAACGGAAGGGGTAAGAACAGGGTAACATCAAAGGAGATGTATTGGCACTGGGTTGTAGTTTCTGTTTGGGGCTAGGGGGCTTGAGTTCTTCCAACCCACCTCTCCCTCATACTGCCAAATTCTGTCAATGAAATGCATGAGAATTATTAATGCTCTAAATTGGACAATGCTTCAAGAAATTTTTCACATTTAGGAGAATCACTGTGTAATTGAGTCAGGAGTGGCCATCACTCTAACGTTAACATTGAGTTTTACATCCCAGCTATCGTCTTCAACCTTAAGCTAGTGGCAGACACTGCCTCTTCCTTTAGATGTTGTGGCTGCAATGCTTTCATTACTGGCCCACTGAGTATTGCATGGGTTACTTGAACAGTCCATTACAAAGCATTCATTCATTTAGGCTAAGTTCTCACTAGATCAGGTTTCAATCTCTTATTCAAATATATTCCAATGTAATAAACCATGCTCTCAACAGTAGTAGAGAATAAATACTGATTTGAATGGATTTCTACGGTCCAGGAAGCCAATTAGGCTCCTCAAGGAACCCTGGCTCTATTGATTGCGGATGAACACCAGAGATAACTCGCCTCCTCTTCATGACTAGTGCATGGATGATATCAAGGCAAGGGTGTAACCAATCACAACCGCTCCCGGGGGCCGCCATCTCACGTCCTCATTCCGAAAGGACAATCAGTGAATCCAGGACACAACCACTCGAGTTTTCAAGAAGGTTTACGGGACTGCTCACACCCATGGACGAGGTTCATTGTACTATTCTGTAACAAACCCCAGTAACCCAAGAAAGTCCACCCCATTACAGCAGAACCATGAAGTGAAGAACAAGATTTCGCCCATCGTTCATTCGCAACGCAAGTACAGACACCTATGGAAAAAGTGTCTGCCAGAATTTTTGCATCCAGTGTCACTAATACCACTCGACCCATCTTCCGCCCTGAAGAATCAATAATATGATATGCACCTAATACAAAGAAGCATGTAATACCTGATATTTCACAGCGTGTTCCTGAGAAGTTTGGAGAGCACACACAGAGAAACCTGTCATCAGTATAGTAGCAACGACCACCATTGAGGCATGGGTCGGAGGTACAGGTTGTGGCTGGTATGAGGGAAAAAGATATAGAAATCATATATGAATGGAATAACAATGCTAACAATGCTCTGACAATCTAAAACACAAAAACAAAGAAAACCTGACTATGCTTATCTCAGGAATGAAACAGTCAGCAGGTTAGTGAATCACATAACTTGCAATATCAATGAAGAACATAATGATGTTCAGACACAACACCGGTGATTCAGAACAGGCCCAGATGGGATAGTAGTCATGCTATACCTTGAGGCACTAATCTGTAAGCGCTAGAAGAAGGGTCTTCATACTCCCCTATACTTTCACTATTCTACTACCTACTAATACGTGTTAGGTTAGGATGCGTTCACTTTAATCATACTTACAGAAGCTCATGACCTAATGGAAGCCCATCTGGGTTTTCTACCTGACTTGTAGTTTTGTATATTGTTTGTTGGTCCAGCCATGCAACTCTCTTCAATACTGCTGATATAAAAATGCATTTGCCCGATGTATAAATTGGTTAGCAGAGTGAGATTGGATATCCATCAGTTCCAGGTTGTAGTCGAGGCGGCTCGAGGCCGATTTTGCCGGCCTCGTCCCCTGCCTCGGCCTCGTTTTTTCGAGGGCACCATACCTACAGTGTACAATGTGAAACGCTGACGCCGGGCCTCGGCACGGAGGGACGCCCGACTACATCCCTGCAATTTCTCCACAATGTCTAACTGACAACTTATTGGAATTACTGGTAAGGTACGTGATTAAGGGACCTTCCTTCCTTCTGCAGAATTTGCATATCACAAAAAATGGTTTGAATTGATCATTTGGAAAATTTATGAGTTCAATTAAAATGCTGAGATTGCATCCAACTCGTTGAATCAGAGCCAGATTTATCTTATAGCATTCGAGCAGCTTGAAACAATTCCGCACATGTCCAGCACCTCCAGGGTCATGCAGAGGTCTCCAGTGAACGCTGCAGTACAGAGACACCTCACACTTGAAGCATCCTCACATACATGTTCCTACGTTCTTGCAAGGGATTGTTCCACATAGGCTGCCTGTAAAACAATGGAAATTATAGGTTAGCACATGTACCCCCATTCCTGCAAGGATTGTTCCCATATAGGCTGCCTGTAAAACAATGGAAATTATAGGTTAGCACATGTACCCCCATTCCTGCAAGGATTGTTCCCATATAGGCTGCCTGTAAAACAATGGAAATTATAGGTTAGCACATGTACCTCCATCCCTGCAGGGATTGTTCCCACTAGGCTGCCCTGTGAATCAATGGAAATTATAGGTTAGCACATGTACCCCCATTCCTGCAAGGATTGTTCCCATATAGGCTGCCTGTAAAACAATGGAAATTATAGGTTAGCACATGTACCTCCATCCCTGCAGGGATTGTTCCCACATAGGCTGCCTGTAAAACAATGGAAATTATAGGTTAGCACATGTACCCACACCCCCATTCCTGCAAGGATTGTTCCCTCCCATATAGGCTGCCTGTAAAACAATGCAAATTATAGGTTAGCATATTTTAATAGACGCATTCTAGGAGGTCCTCATGATAACTGAAACTAAATGCTGGAGCTAGGCTGACCACTACGCTAACTGCATCAACAATAAGCTAGTGATACTGGTAACACATGATTTTTTGGAGATGAATTTTGGCCTAGAAAGTGAGGTAGAAAATTCTGTGAGGAGTGAACTTAATAATCCTTATAAAATCCTTATAATCCCCAGAATTGTGAACTATTATGTAGGAAAGTTGAGACGATAGAAGAAGACTTGTTTGTCACGGAACGGGTGAAACAAGAATGACGTTCCTACGATGCATCATGGATTTGGGGGGAGAGTTGTAAAAATAGCCCAATAAGATGTAGTCACTAGGGCGACTGCTAATTCGATGGGCTTGAGAAGGTGAGTTGGGAGCGCAGTGAATAACTGAAACTTGAATGATGACTTCGACTTCTAGCTTAATAATACAGGCATGGTATTCCCATCAATTAAAACATTCAACCAAGAAGGAGTTGCAACAGTTTAAATAGATACACTAGAACATCATGTGAAGAGAGAACAGGAGGTCAAAGAAACATCAAATACTCACTGGGTGTTTGACAGTTTTCACCTACGAACCAGTCCGACACTCACACCGTGATTCAGTCAGGGAAACTCGGAAGCACTGACCATTATTGAGGCATGGATTAGGCTGGCATGGGATTGCGCTGGAAAATATTCGAAGAAAATTACCAGTGGTTATATCATCATTCTTGATAAAATAATTATTCAGAGCATGTGAATCCCTTTTAAGCAATTTCCAGTACAGTGAAGTGACATAATTTTACTTGCACACTCACATATTCGAGCAAATTGACTGGAAGGAACCCAGCGGCGGACCCGCTGCCCACCCCATGCTCTAATTTTTCAGGCTACTTGCACCGTCATTCACTCCCCAGGAGTGATTGAGCTGTGAGAGTTGCCTAGCGGTGGCACACCCTTGAATCCCCCCCCCCCCACACCATGAGGTGTGCCCTCCCACAACCTGAGGTGTGCCCTCCCACACTCTGAGGTGTGCCTCCCCCCCTCCACACCCTGAGGTGTGCCCCCCACACCCTGAGGTGTGCCCCCCACACCCTGAGGTGTGCCCCCCACACCCTGAGGTGTGCCCCCCACACCCTGAGGTGTGCCCCCCACACCCTGAGGTGTGCCCCCCACACCCTGAGGTGTGCCCCCCACACCCTGAGGTGTGCCCCCCACACCCTGAGGTGTGCCCCCCACACCCTGAGGTGTGCCCCCCACACCCTGAGGTGTGCCCCCCACACCCTGAGGTGTGCCCCCCACACCCTGAGGTGTGCCCCCCACACCCTGAGGTGTGCCCCCCACACCCTGAGGTGTGCCCCCCACACCCTGAGGTGTGCCTCCCCCCTCCACACCCTGAGGGTGTCAACCGAATAATCCTTGAGATAAACCAGGAAAGGTACCACAACATGGGAATGAGGCTTGGAATGTCACATTGGAATGTTATCAAAATTAAACCATATATGGGAAATAAAAAATGAATAGGCTAATTCGATTCAATTTCTCCCAGTTCAAGAAGCCAAGTAAGGCTCATCAACAAACCCTGGCTGTATTGATACTTGCACACTTGCATATTCGAGCAAATTGACTGGAAGGAACCCAGCGCAGCACACGGCCGCCCCCCACCCTAATGCCCTAATTTTTATGCTACTTGCACACTCATTCACTCACAGGAGTGCATTGACTGAGAGGTGCCTAGCTGCAACCACCTTGAATTACCCGATCCCAGGGCAAGTGACTAGTGCTGATATTCTCACCCCCCACAACACCCTGAGTCGTGCCCCCCACACACCCTGATTGTGCCCCCTCGACAACCCAGCCTGAAAAGTGTGCCCCTGAGTGATGTCAACCATGAATAGCCTTGAACTGCCTAGGGAAGTACCCCCAACCTGGGATTGAGGGCTTGAGGGCATTGAATTGTTATCAAATTATAAACCATAGATGGGAAATAAAACAGAAATAGGATGATATGATTAAATTTCTATGGGTTCTAGAAGCCAATGAGGTCATCAACCAACCCTGGCCTACTGAACGTGAATGAGCACCAGTGATAACTCGCCTTCGCTTCTTGACTAGTGCTCAGAATGATATCGAGGCTGGAGTGTAACCATTAAACCTGCCAGAGACTCATTTTTACGTCCGTCTGAAGGGAGGATCATGAAGCATGCTTTTTTTTTTTTTTTTTTTTTTTTTTTTTTTTTTTTTTTTTTTTTTGTTTGAGACAAATGTCTCAAAAAACTAGAAGAGCGGAAAATTCATGCTCAAGGTGACTGCGCAAGCGACCGTCAAGACTTATTGCAAATATCTCAGAACCCCACCACCCAGAACCACCCCCCCCAAATCTGTGAGACATCTACTGAATTACAGTGGGACCGTGAAGTGAAGACTGAGAACTCCCATCGCAACTGCAAATAATGCCACCTAGGATACAAAAAACCCTCCATCAACTCTGGGATTCCACCTTAAATGTTTGCTTTCCAGCGTAACTGATTACAATCATTTCTTCCATTCCACCAGTTGGGGTCAATTGATATACTAAGTGACGCTAAGACTAGGTCATCAATAAGACTATATGCATGATAGGAACTGAGTATAAGAATTTCTCTCGGAGGTCTCTGGAACAAAATTGCTCATGCCAACCTCAAAATTCATATATTTTAACCAAAAGAACCTTCAACCAAAAGCCAAAATGCTTAGTGGTTCTTGGACCCCTCTGGCTGTGTTCAATTTTCTTTATTTGCCTCACACCAGTCCCATGCGTAAACTGAAATCAATAGCAATAATGTACTAGAACATGTTTCAGACCAGCCAAGCAGGTTGGACATACCCTGATTCCCAAGGTAAAAGTAGGTCCTGCAAAAAAAACATAATTTTACAAGCGTATATGATGGATCGCTTGAAACTTTTGACTGGGGGTTTACCACAATAAATAGCGTTTCACGTAAAAAGTGCCAAAATACTAGAATTTTACAGGTGCGATTCTACCTTTTGCCCAAAATTGACCCCCTCCTCTAACACACTAAAAAGCGTTCATGTCCTCATCATGGGAAGCCCACCCCCAAGTTTGAACTTGGCTCCCCCCCACGGCATGTGGACTTTGGCCTGATTACAAAGTAAATTGTCCAAAATACCAGAATTTGCAATTTCCACTTTTGCCAAAATTGACCCTTCCTCGAACCCATACAACAATACATACGTTCTATGTACTCTCAATGGAAAAGCACACCCACCAAGTTTGAACTTGATTGATCCCACTAGGCATGTTGGCTTTGCCTGATTACAAGGTAAAAGTGTCAAAATCCCAGAATTTTACAAGTTTCCACTTTTGGCCCAAATGACCCTCTACCCATACAACAAAAGAAGCGTTCATGTACCATCAATTGAAGCCCACACACCAAGTTTGAACTGATTCCACTAGGCATGGTTGGACTTTGCCTGATTACAGGCTAAACGTGGACAAAATCTCAGAATTTTACAAGTTTCCACTTTTGCCCAAAATTGACCTCTCCCCCTACAACAAAGTAAATAGCGTTCATGTACTCATTATGGGAAGCAAAACCCACCAGGTTGAACTTGATCCCACTAGCATGTTCGGACTTTGCTGATTACAAGGTAAAAGTGTACAAAAATATCAGAATTTTACCAGTTTCACTTTTGCCCAAAAAAAAAAAAAAAAATTGACCCTCTACCCATACAACAATAAATAGCGTTTCATTTGTATCATATGGGAAGCCAACCCACCAATGAACTTGATCCCACCAGGCATGTTGGACTTTGCCTTATGATTACAAGGTGAACGTGCCAAAAATACCAGAATTTTACAAGTTTCCACTTTTTCCCAAATTTGACCCTCTACCCATACAACAATCAATAGCGTTCATGTACTCATTATGGGAAGCACAAACCCACAGTTGAACTTGATCCCACCCATGCAGGTTGGACATTTGCCTGATTACCAGTGAAGTTCCCAAAATAACAGAAATTTTGTACAATGTTTCCCCCCACTTTTTGTTTTTTGCCCAAAATTGAACCCCCTACTCATACAACATAAATAGTGTTCATGTACTCTCATTAGAAGTACAAACCCCCCAAGTTTGAACTTGTCCCACCAGCATGTGGACTTTTGCCTGATTACAATGTAAAAATTGCCCAAAATAACAGAATTGTACAATTTCCCACTTTGCCCAATTGACGAATTGGACCCCTACTCATACAACAATAATAGCCGTCATGTACTCCTCATGGTAAGCACAACCCATCAATTTTGAACTTGATCCCACCAGGCATGTTGGACTTTGCCTTATGATTACAAGGTGAACGTGCCAAAAATACCAGAATTTTACAAGTTTCCACTTTTGCCCAAAATTGACCTCTTACCCATACAACAATAAATAGCGTTCATTATCATCAGGGAAGCCACCACCAAGTTTGAACTTTCTTTTTTTTTTTTTTCTCTTTTTTTTCCCACTAGGCATTGTTGGACTTTGCCTGATTACAAGGTAAACGTGTACAAAATATCGCTTTACAGTTTCCACTTTTGCCCAAAATGACCTCTACCCATACAACATAAAAAGCGTTCATGTACTCATTATGGGAAGCACACCCACCAAGTTTGAACTTGATCCCACAGGCATGTTGGACTCTTGCCGAGTAAAGTTGAAAGTGCCAAATACCAGAAGTTTACACGTTCCACTTTTGCCCAAAATTGGACCCCTACTCATACAACAATATAAATATGTTCATTGTACTCCTCATTAGAAGTAACCCACCATTTAGTTTGAACTTGATCCACCAGGCATGTTGACTGGGCCTGATCAATCGTAAAAGTGCCCAAAATCCAGGAATTTGACAAAAGTTTCACCTTTTTCGGCCCAAAATTGACCCCCGTACTCATACAACAATAGAATAGCGTTCATGTACTCATCATGGGAAAGCACACCCATCAAGTTGAACTTGATCCAACCAGGCATGTGGGACTTAGCCTGATTACAAGGGAGGGTACATACACACACACACCTACACACTACTACGACCCAGCGTGCCTGCATAGAGTCCTTGGGACTCCGTTCAAGGAATCAAAAATGAAATGAATTGGTCCAGTTTTCCAATTAGTGTGATGGTCGATAAAGGACGGATATCAAAATGTACTAGTAGAAGTGAACGAGAGCCATCTTCAGTTGTAGAGATTGTAGGTTATTGCTATAATTGAAGGTAGATTTTGTACTCATCACTCTAAATTTCCCACAGACTCCACTGCCGACTGTAACTCAACAAGCTATCAAGAGCCACCCGCAACATAGCTGGAGATTCCCCTCTATTACCTGTGGAGCTGAGAAAAAATGTTCATGTGATGAAACTCACCTGGATTTCACATAGATTGGGAAAGAGAATCCTGGGATGCAGGAACATGAAAATGCAGTCCCCGGGGGATAGCAGTGCATACTCCTCTATTCATACATGGGTTGACATACAGGGGTTATCGGTGGCGAAGATAGAGAATAATGGTTAGGATGGATCGGTGACTGGGTCAGACAGACAACCTGCGTTAGTTAGGTCAGTCCCAGCAAACCCAAGCGCAAAATCATAGTGGGGCTGTTATCTCCCTCATACTGAATAATTCACAGCAAATTTATTTTTGTCAGTATATCCAAAAACTCAATTCAGGTTAAGGCTGCCACAGTACTCGGTGAACCAGAGAATCCGGATGACTCGGTTCGGTTACACTCGGTTTGGAGTTTGCAGCAACCGAATAAACCGTAAAGCCGAAAAACAAGTAGCCCGACGCCAAAGGCTAAAAAAAAACCGAGTGATTGAAAAATCTGCACGCAATACACACTCGCTTGGAGCGGCAGAGCCCTGAGGGTGTTTGAAACATTCATGTATATTATTGCCACACGCCAGTAACGCCGAGAGTCAAACTCAATGAAATGGTCACTGGGGACTGGATTATGTGTACTTTCCTTGCAGCAATAAAATCATAGTGATCTAATAGACCTATCAATTTCATTACATGTTGTCTCTGTGTCCTTTCTTTTACATTACCATCGTCTATAAAGTACATAATATCCCCAATTATTGTTGCTAACTTTTACTCTTTCACCTTTCGAGACAGGTAAGTGAATGTCATGTCATTTCTTGTGTTGCATGTTAGCCACGCCCCATTCAGTTTGGACTGTTCCATTTATGACAAGGTGACAACTCCACAAGAGTGTGTGACGTTGTAGCACTGTGTACTAAAGTTGACAGCTTCTCATTGTGTCAACATTCAGCTGTTTCGGAATTAATTACCTAAGCCATCAAACACCGGTACTAAATCAATTAGGTATTTCGCTGAGTCAAGCGCCGCCGCGAAATCGCAGCTCAATGCGCAACCTGTTGAAAATTATAAAACTGCCCCACGTGTGTTGCGAAGCTGTGTATTTTCATTATTTGCCAAATTATACATGCCGCCACGGACATCGCCGCAACTGCACGCAAAGCTATATGTTGCTTGCTTACTCGCTCAATGCTGTTGACTAGTTTCAAGACATAGCCCTGTTTGGAACACGTGGTCATCACCTACTACTGTTCACTAGCATTCTGACAATTGCATTCCCGCTGATAATGTAAGTTGGTTTACACAACTACCAGTCGGCCACTCCTATTGATTTGGTACAGGCCGCCGACACAAACCTTTTTATCGCCCACAATTAACATCTATGGAAGTTTCTAACTGACTTTGTGATAAAGGACTGGAGGTATTAGCGATCGTCGATCCACTTCAATCCGCGATACTGCAATGTATTTTCGTGTGGGCATACAATTCTATGAATGAATTAATGTGAATAATTGGGCAGTGGTGAAAAAAGATTTATACATAAAGGTTTAGCGCAGATCTGGTGGTTTCAGGGCTGATTTTAGACTGTGCCGTGCTTCAGTTTTCTTGCTAAAATAATCAGTTACGTAGCTTACGTTGGGGCTTTGGGCTCACAGGTAATTGCACAAGCGATCTGTTTGTACTGTGCATGTGCGGCGACAGGCGCACGTTGCAGGTTTAATAATGAAAGACACGTGGTATGATGCTCCGTGCAAGGTTTATTGCCAATTTTTGTTCATTCCCCCATATTATAATGGAACAGTCTGATGAAAAAAGATTGTCCTGTGTTTACACAGCTGAAATATTGTACTAGTCATAAACGAATGAGGAGGGGATAACAATGCTGGATTTTATCAATATGGCAATAACTAGACGAAGTTATGGAAACCCACAATATCAAGATCATGCGACTGTTTTCTTATTATTGTTTTTCATTAGAATTACAATTCAGTACTAACAAAATAATGCTTTGGATATACATATATTTGAACTGGATACCATACTGTCGTGCCTGAAGTTTAACCCTCGCCCTTGGCGGGACCGTGTTTGGGGTCACGGAGAAGTACGTCCCACGAGGCGCAAATACTTTTTGTTTGCTGTTCATCGAACGGCATCGGTCAAAACCGGATTGACTCGGTTCGCAAATCGGAAACCGACCGGTTTTGCTCAGGCACTAACCGTGCAGCCTTAATTCAGGTCATCAAAGGACAAACTGCAGGCATGGATACAACAGACGTTTTATCGCGGAGAATGAAGAACTATAACTATAGGTCCAAACCCCATTTCAATGGATGTGCGTATGTGAGGTATTGGCCTTGCATGTGGAGTTGGCCATGGCAGAGGAAGTGGATGAATCCAATTGTGCAATAATGCATGATGTCACATTGGGCAACACAGGAAGTTATGTCATGTTTTCATTGTTTCAGTTTGTTGAATAAGTCAACATTAGCAGAAGTTCTGTTGTTTTCTCCCAAACGTAACCATCAACACTACCAACCCACTACAGCAATCCTCTACCATAGACGGAATGCTTCTCAGGTGAAAAGAAGTGGTTATTTCAACAGAAAACACAGATTGTTTGCAGGGTTGTGCAAGTATGACATCAAATATTATTGCATGATGGGATGCCTTTCGATATTGCACAATACACATGCACAAACTCAAGAACTGTAACCCTGTAATGGAAAGTCGTATGAACTCCGGGTTGTGACTGACACATACAGTTTTCTCCAGCCTAATCAATTAGCGTCTTCATAATTCATCCTGCAGTTGTCCTCTAATAAAACAAAATCAGTCACTCAGGCATTTTTCTTTCCAAATACCTATTTTGTAATCCTAATGTAACAGATTTGCCCTCCTAATAGAATGCTGCAATGCATAGTAATAGTAGAATGTGCATAGTCAATTAGTCATTGACCCCACAGTGAATTGCATCTGGCATGTTTTAGAGGAGCCATAAGCTACTAACTGACCTGCATACCCTATCACATAATACTGAGGGGCTGTCTTTTACAAATCACATATTCTTGGTGTTACTGCTCAAAGCGCCTAGAGGCTTTTTGCATTAGGCCCGCTCCTATCAAGCCATATTATTATTCTTATTTATTATTATCCATGACAACAACTAACGATTGTCCAATAATGAAGTTGGTATAGTTTTGACTCCCATCCTGGAGTAGAGGGTCAAAGGTCTAATAATACTGAGAAAGTTTGAATGAGAGGCATGAGAGTCTGCAACTGGCATGTAGCTATCTGTAGTTTATTCACAACGCCCACCCCCCCACTTCCAAAACTTTTGAGGAGGCATGACCTTATTTGGTGTCCCACAGGTTTGCAGACTCTACCAGTAAGTGTAGTACCCGGGTGTGCACCCTTCTTGTGTAGGTTCGATCTTCTGTCCAATATGTACCCAGTCAGAGTTTACTACAGTCAGAGGTACTCACCTCTCTCCTGGCAGTTGAGTCCAAAATAACCAGTAATGCAGGTACAGAAGTATGCAAACCCAGCCAGACGTGTACAGGAGCCTCCATTGAGGCATGGTTCGGCAGACACTGATCTTGAAGCTGTATGATACAAAAAAGAGAGAAGAAAATTTGAGTATATAGGCGGCCTGGATCTGAGCTGCGGCTGATAGGGGGACAACAATGAACAGAAATAAAAGAGAAACACGGAAGGGAAAGCAGCATGGCAGTTCAAATTATCAATGAATCACCCAATATACCATTGTAAATTTTGGCAAAAGGTTCACCTCTTATAAACAAATAATTGGCAAGTATGGAAGGAGGGGTAAGCTAGCCGGGAGAATCCGCCGTTTTGAAATGGCAAAATTTTGCCATGCCATTTCAACAAATTCTGTGTTTTTCCGCGCATCGCACCAAGAACAATGTTTTCGGCACCCTGATTCACCTGTCCGTGATTGAAAGTAAGGCTTAACGATTGGAGCGCTGAGAACTAACCTTGAATTCCACTGGCAAAGTCTGTGTGTACTCTAATATGCAACTAACTTCATCACGTTAGCCACGTTGCACTGGCACTGCACGTATTAAACACCAACCACAATGGAAAAAACACAGGGCAAGAATGGCTGATCTCCCCATATGGTGCAATTGACACAGTGCTATAGGTGTACAGAATTAGCCGATCGATTCATCTAATTAAGGACACGCCATGTTTTCCACTGCAGGATATACTGTGCCACAATAGACACTGTACCTCACGCCAATCGTTCGGCTAAGCATTGCTCTCCTCGATGCCATTGGTCAGAAATGGGAACATGAATTAACAGCCTGGCACTTAACCCCATCCACTTCACATGTGCGTGTGTCCTTAATTGATTAATTCCCACGTGGCTCCTAAACTTTCACGTTAGTAGTTCAGGACAGGGAAGTAGCCACCAATGCACGGTTGTCCAGTGCAGCCGTGCTCGCAACTCTGGAAAAGTACCAGGGGTGTTCATTATGCTGAAGAGTTGGATCGGAACTCGCAACTTGCTACACACCCACCATAAGACAGCAATTAGATACTGAAAATACTATCGAAGGCTTTGAAGAGTGTATCCAAACTTTATATCAAAAACGATCACAGTTTCAAGGAAGGGAATCGAAATTGAAAGGAAACGGAGACTGCAACTTGTTTCCGTGATGAACAAGTACAATTAAATACGAATATACTAATACTATCAAAGGCTTTGGTGAGTGTATCCAAACTTATATCAATAAACGGATCACAGTTCTAACAAAGGGAACTGAGATTGAAAGGAAATGGAGACTGCAACTTGATTCCTGTGATAACAAGCACCATTTCTGTGTAATCCATGATATTTCCGAAATTCTGCCATAACATGTCAATATTCGCGGAATTTCTCGGGTCCTAGGTGAGCCATCCACTAGCTGAGATTCACAATCTGACTGGGGATGTGACGGATCAACAGCTAGACTCCTAAAGTTGATGTTACTTCTTCTCTAGATTTCAGTTTATCCCAGATACCACCACATACCAATCACTCCGACCATGCCTCAAAAATCAACACCCTAAAAAATATCTTCTGATTTGAGGTGTCTGACAAGTGAATGAAAGTACTATTTGAGAAATACTCCCTAATATTCTAGTTGTACATTATTCTTACTCTGATCACAGACACGTCCGAAAATCCATCGAAGCAGGTGCAGAGGAATCCATTTGGTGCAAGGGGAATGTTCTGACAATCACCACCACCCACAGCCGATACCACAATGGGGGAATTCGAACAAGGATCTGAATTAAGAACCAAAAAAACATTTCATTGCATGAATTATCAGAACATTTGCCTGGGAAAAGACATAGGTTTAGTTCAGTTGGGAGAGCTCTTCTCCACTGACCCTGCAAAGCCCTGCGGGGGGGAAGAATTTGTAATTGAACACCTCTATATCTGTGGGTACCCAGTACCCAACAGGATACCATGTGTATTTATTCTGACACATGCACTCTTCAGGAGCTTGAGCCAGCAGCTATTCGTTATAAATCATTTTTCATTAAATCAGAATAAGAAAATCATATTATGCCTAATGATTGAAGACCCAAAATTTCAGAAAGACCCTGCAGACACCATAACTCTCCAGAATCTGATATCTGGCTATGGAAAATGTAAAGTGGTACTCCAGAAGGAAGGTGGGAGCCTCTGATCTGGATGAGTAGGGATCTGAGGAAGCTTCGATTGGACAGAAGCCACTATGAACTGACATAGAGTGTGATTAGGCTGGATACTGATGTTGATGCAGTATAGATGATGTGATAGCGATGATACAGTAGGGAGATGAGGACTAGGATTCTATCATCATCATTTTCATTTCAATATCTGTTGTTCATGTTTACATTGGCTGGCCGGACACAAGTGACTCCCACTTGAACCGTATCTGCCCTCTCACGGCTAACATGTTGTCCTGCTCCTGTAAATCTCTCTGAATAACCACCTCCCAAGTTATTCTAGGCCTCCCACAATGTCTACTGCCGGCGATCACTAAATACCCCCAACCTACGTACCCTCCCTCTCTTCCATTCTCTCTTTTGGCAAGACCACCTGAATTATCTCTTCTGAACACAATCACTAATCCACAAAAGCTTAAGACTATTCCTCAACTTATCTGAACTATGTCCATCCTTAAGATTCACCTTACAGAACCACCAGATTATATGCATATCAATCTTCCATAGTTTCTGAAGAAGCGCAAACTCTTTTTTTTCAAGCTGTCCTATTTCCAGGGGAGACACTCCTGTATGCTATATGGATTTTCTCTTTTGAACACAATCACAAAGCCTGAGACTATTCCTCAACTTATCTGAACTATGTCCAGACTTAAGATTCACCTTAAGAACCCACAGATATATGCATACAATCTTCATAGTTTCTGAAGAAGCGCAAAATCTTTTTTTTTCAAGCCTCTCCTAATCCAGGGGAGACACTCCTATATGCTATTGCTTTCTCTTTTGAACACAATCACTAATACAAAGCTGAGACTTTCTCAACTATCTAAAATAGGTCAATCCTTAAGATTTCACATCACAGATCCACCAGATTATAGGCCTATCAATTATCCATAGTTCTGAAGAGCGAAGCTCTATATTTCATTTTGAGCTCTCCTGAGACACGCTATATGCTCCACCAGTGAAACTAACAGTATTTCATTCAAGGTAACAAAAATCCTGCACACCTCAAAGACCACAAGCCCAAAAAAACCTGTGTCTGTGGCCTTCTCTCTTACCTTTTCTTTATTATTTTCTAGTGGAACGGAACTTTTTGCATGGAAATTCACTGAGGCTTTGGGCTTCGAAAAAATAATAGGATGTTCAGATTCAAAATTAAAATAGAAATTTATTCCAATATTGAAGGGGAATTTCACAATTTTCAATATTTAGGTTGAAAAAATATAAAAACAGCTAGCTCTGATAGATGATATTTAGTGGCGGGATAGTTTAGTTGGCAGAATCAGTCCATAATTCAGAAGTATATGAAATTCAATCAACATTAACGTTCATATTTGGCAGAGAAATCATAAACACCTTGGTGGTATTCAAATAAGTATATTATAGAAGTGGACGAGTTTAGACTAGTGTTAAACTTCTGAAGGAAGGCGAAAGCCTAGACAAATAGAGTCAAGTAATTAGTATTGCTTCACTTATTTATGCCACTGGACAGCCTTTAGGAAGTGTGAACCTCAATGCCATCATTCAGTCCAGAGAAACCATCTGGGACACTGCAGGGTATACGAGACCCCCGTTGGGACTGTCTGCGCCACCCCCTGCCCCTGATTGAGGACAGGGATTGGAAGGACACGGGTCAATGTGAGAAGAAAAAGGAAAACATGATACAATGATAAATATGGACATATATGGACAATGGGCAATGATGAGTATCTTCTGTTTAAAACCCACATCACAGAGGCTGAGAGTGCATATTGTGTCATCCCTTCCTTCTATTCATAAGAAGATGGTTTGTTGACATTAACGAGTTTGGGAAGCGATATTAGACCTCGATGGGACCTTGGCCAAATGATCAGGAGATAATAATTCATGCATGTGTGATGAGTGTCCGGGATTATTAAGGTTCCATCATGCGCCCAAGAAGTGCTCTTAGAAATGTCTCCATCCATCCTGGAAGGAGTGACTCTCAGCATGGGACATTTTTTTTACTGCTTCATTCATTTTTTCAAGTGTTTCTTCCTATATTTTTGACAATCTACATGATGTAAGCACCACATCCCAGCGTATTGTGCAATAGCATTGTGAACAGTGCAATATATAATTCCCCACACAGTGGTGTAAATTACGACCTTGGCTGTTTCGATAAGCCAAGTTCTGACAGTTCAATAAGTATAAAACATTATTTGATGTTATGTTAATGTTCGTTTCTTCTCTCTCTTAATATCCAGAAGAAGCCATGTTTATACCAACATCTCATGTGACTCTTATATGCATTTTGGAATGATTTTGTCATGGAAATGCTAGATTTCAATTGCAGTGCCTCAGTTGGTAAGCAATTCAGTTTAAACTTACAGGATACGTTGTTCAAAACAGTTTCAAAATGAGCTCTGAAATACCTAGCAGAATGAAAGGTGTACAACTCTTGGAGTTTCTCTTTGAATCACTATTTCTATGGACAGGCTGACATAAACTATAGTAGCTAGCTAACAAATCCAGCAATTTGCAAGAGGCAAGCTAGGAGTGATCTTACTGAGAAACATCCCAGATATTCAATTACTTCCCCCAATTTGTGAAACGACCATAAAACATTGGACAATAGTTCAAAATCCCAGAGCGCTCAAAGTTCCTCAGTCCTGAGTCAGTATTACCTCTCTTGTTCGCAGCGCTGGGCCACGAAGCCCTGGTCCAGATGCACTGGAGGAGGCGGTGCCGTGTTCCACAAAGTTGCCATTGATACAAGGGTTGGAAGCACACGGAACTGTGATTCGGAAAAAAGAACAGAATTGTGAAACAAATTATAGAAACATTGAAATACAATTGATCAATCAAACACTGAGTTCTTCCAAAAACTGTTTCCTAAAGCTCTATATCTTCTCAAATAATTCAAAATTTCTAAAGCCGAGGACATATGGAATTGTCAGGTTTTGCAATAAAAATTGGACCCAAATAGAATTGAGGACAGAGTAGGCAGAACAACCATGTGTAGAATGTAACATTGGAGCGCATCACAAAGAGGGATCCTAGAAGAATCTCATTAGCAGTCAAATGTCCATGTACATGACTATTATGAGTTTACAGCTTACCCCTTCCCGAAAAATCACCCTCCTTTAAACTCAGAATAATCAAGATTACAGGATAAAAAGGACAAAAAGCAGTTGAAGATGGCCCGATTGGTTTGATTCTAATGTACCATTAATCATATGATAAGATTGACAGCAGTGAGATGGAGAGATTGGTTCTTACTTCACCATTACATATAATAAGCAGACAGTGGTTGAGAGGGCCAGATTGGTTTCTTACTTAACCATTATCATATAATAAAGCTGAAGCGGTTGAGATGGCTAGATTGGTTTCTTACTTCACTATTATCATATAAGATGACAGCAGGGAAGGGCCAGATTGGTTTTACTTCACCATTATCTATAATAAGCAGGCAGCGTTGAGATGGCCAGATGGTTCTACTTCACCATTATCAATAATAAGCAGGACAAGCGGTGAGAGGCCAGATTGTTTTCTTACTTTACACTTATCATATAATAAGCTGACAGCGGTTGAGATGGCTAGATTGGTTTCTTACTTCACCATTATAATATAAGAAGACAGCAGGTGAGATGGCCAGATTGGTTTCTTAATTCACCATTATCATATAATAAGCAGGCAGCAGTGAGATGGCCAGATTGGCTTCTTACTTCACCATTATTATATAATAAGCAGACAGCGGTGGAGATGGCCAGATTGGTTTCTCCACCCCCCTACTTCACCATTATCATATAATAAGCAGACAATGGTTGAGATGGCCAGATTGTTTTCTTACTTCACCATCATCATATAATAAGCAGGACAGCGGTTGAGATGGCCAGATTGGTTCCTTACTTCACCATAATCATATAATAAGCAGACAGCAGTGGAGGATGGCCAGATTGGTTTCATTACTTCACCATAATCATATAATAAGCAGACAGCGGTGAGATGGCAGATGGGTTTTTACTTCACCATTATCATATAATGAGCAGACAGCGGTTGAGATGGCCAGATTTGTTTCCTTACTTTGGGCCCATTATCATATAATAACCGACAGCGTTGAGATGGCCCAGCTTGGTTGACTTACTTCACCATTATCATATAATAAGCAGACAGCGGTTGAGATGGACCATATGGTTTCTTACGTCACCACATCATATATAAGCAACAGCGGTTGTTGAGATGGCCAGATTGGTTTCTTACTTCACAATTATACATATAAACAAATTTTTTTAAAGCCAAAAGACAGCGGTTAGATGGCCAGAATTGGTTTCGTACTTCACCTTATCATTAATGGCAGACGCATTGAGATGGAGCCAGATTGGTTTCTACTCACCATCACATATATAAGCGACAGCGGTTGAAGATGGCAAGACTTGTTTTCTTACTTCACCATTATCAATAGATCACAGCAGTGAAGATGGCCAGAATAGGCTTATTAATACCTTTAACCAATGATTAAGCAAAAAAGTTGGGTGAGGTGGCCCGATAGGATTGTTACTTACCATAAAGACGTTGGCAGTTACTACCGGAGCATCCACCCCGACATTCACAGAGGTAGGTCAGCGTCCTAGCGGTTACGGTTACAGGAGGCCACCGTTCTGAAATGGCATGTTCCACAGGGCTCTGGAATGATAGAATGTAAGCCCCCAATTGTTTGGATCTGATGTGTTATAGATCAACATCAGCCCCCTGAAAATTGTTTTTAACAGAGCATCACCCCTTCTCCCGCACCCCAAGCTTGTGCACCAATCTTCGATGTCTTCGTCACCACACAAGAGAGGTCCCGCTACACGGTGACACACATCAGTAGATCCACCCCCATTGTTTGAGCACTCGTTTTCACAACTGTTTCGGGATTGCGTCTTTGCCCCCCACATACACTCAGAGCTTGTTACAGATATTCCTTTGTGCGCGTAACTCTATCCCCCCATATGTAATTTCACACGTAGAAGATAATTGTATTTCCATTGAGTTTTTCTGCATGTTTATTGTTGTGTATATCGTCCATATGGTCAATATGGGGGGTTAATTTAATGTACCGACCTGTGTGTGCTAAATTTCAATTGTTGACAATAAATAAATGATTTCAATCAATCAATTTTCTGGGGTATTGTAATGAACATTGAGGCCTAGAGAAGGAGTTGAGTCTATAGGTATAGCGAGTTTCCAAGCTACAAGTTACTGGTTTAATAACCTGTATCTACAGTTTAATTCTCAGGTGTAATGCAAAGACTCATAAGAAATGAGCATATTAAGCATAGAGAGATGGCACAGAGACCGGCTCACAGAAGGAGAGCTTCTCAGCACTGAAGAGATGACGTACGGAATGAACTTGCCAGAAAGGCGTTCACTCAGAATCAGAAGTACGGGTACAGAGGACTCACACAAAGGAAATTAGTCTGGATGGCCATGGGTATACTCTAAGTACCAGAGAGATGTTGGTATGGCAGTGGTTCCAGAACTGACTCACGTGTCTATGGAAAATATAGTCTGGATAGGCACTGGGTATACTCTAAGTACAGAGGAGATGTTGGTATGGCAGTGGTTATAGAGAACATACTCACTTGCAAGGAAATAGAGTCTGGGAGGGGCCATGAGTACTCCTAGCAAGAAAGGGAGGAGGGAGAGAAGTTTTACCAGTTGCAGCTGTAGATTCAGTACAGATGACGCCGTCCCAACCAGGAGTACAGATGCCGTGAAGCCGCTGATGTTTGTTTTTTTTTCCCAAACCCACACATGTTCTCATTCCCCATGGATTCGGCGCAGAGAGTGGGGGGTGCTGTGATAGAGAAACAAATCATCAGATGGGAATATTCTCTAACGGGGCAATGAAATTCGCAACCCATAGCCATTAGTTTGATCAGGTCAGTACCAGGCCACTGATGTGGTTCAATTGTCATGATGACCTCATCTATGAGCATTATCTCATTACTGTTCCCTAAGATTATTTCCAATATATTTCTAATGTGGGGATGAAGATAATGTGTGATATGATGATTTTCAGTTCATATATGATGTTGCCAACAAAGGATGAACAGATACAATGCATTTCTTGCCAGGGGAATTGCCTTCAAGGCCACGTACATGGAGTGAGGCCATGCTCCTTTGGCAGGACACCATATGTGATGGTGGGCGTGATCATATGAAACAGCAATACAGACATTGCTATACCTTTCTTCCCGGCTTCAGTCTCTCATACTGATAGCTGAGCAAGAATGCAACAGGAACCATTTTGTGAAGCGCATGGCAGGACCCATCCAGGTTTTGAACCCTGCTTTCTGCGCGTGCAAAGAAATGATGCCTACGAACCTGTCAATATCCGGGTAACGAGGATTGATGTCTTAACTATGCCAGACAGGGGTTGGGGGATGATAACTATGACGATGGCGAGATGATAATAATATTCATAATATGATGACAAATTGGGGATCCTGACAACTATTTTAATACAGACAACAATAGGCTATGTGAACCTACCAATGGTGATGGACAATGGCAGCAATCATGATGGGATTATACCATTAAAATGAGTCATGGTACATGTGGAAACCTATCACTGGTGATGGACAATGGCAGCAATCATGAAGATTATACCATTGAAATACGTCATGGTAAATTAAATACCAATGGTGATATGACAATCGCAGCAATCAGAAGATTATTACCATTACGTATTTCAGGGTTCCATGTGAATCTTCCAATGGTGATGACAATGGCAGACAATCATGAAATAACAATTACAGTGAAGTCATGGCCAGTGAACCTACCAATGGTGATGACAATGGCAGCCATCATGAAGATATACCCTTTTGTACAAAGGGTATGTTGGGGGGGGGGTCATAGCTCATGTAAACTCACCAATTGACATCTGTCGCAGTGTAATCTCCAGTTGAAGGCATCAAAGAAGAAGTGTTGAGGTTGGTGGTGCTCCCTACAGTACGACTATCCCATTGTTCTGGCATGGATTCGGTTGACAAGCATTACCTAACCATGCCCAGAGAATACACAAACTTTTTTTTTTTTAAATTTGTTTCTTAAGAGGGCAGAGAGAAAAATAAGCCAGGGAAATATTCTGACTAATATTACACTGTACTATCCCTCGCCATTACAGCTGGTGATAACCTTGCAGATTACTAATTTGAATCCAAATTATAATGGACAATATTGATTAGTTGGAGGAGGCAGTTAAGTGTTGAATCTTTCAATGTACTGACTACGACATGCTACGGGATAGGTATATATTATAGTATATTGTTGAACTATTGGACTATCCATTGTAACAGAATGGTCAATATTGTGAAATCTCCTTTCTAATTTCCAATTTCTCCCTTCAAATGCCATGGGTGACTGTGGCTGACATTGTATTTGTATAAACTTCTGCAGCTCGAGATGGAGCGGATGGGGGGGGGGGGGGGCTGGAGGGGGGGGCTGGAGGGGGGGGGGGCTGAGAAGGGGGGGGGGCCTGGAGCAGGAGTGTCTCTGCAGGATTAGCCTAGGTACCTTTTAGAGCCATAAGGAAGAGCATCCACTCAGACTTTTTGGTGGACTGCATCTTTTTACCACAATCATAAAAGAAAGCTGAGATTTCAAAAGTGACTTGTATCTGAAAATAAGCGGGGCTGGGATGCACTCAATGTGAAAAATATTTGGAATCGAAAGGGTTGAAAAATACTATATTGAACTCAACTCAGAACCAATGATTGATAAGCTTGCGATGCCTCCATGGTGTTATAACTTTTCTGAGGCGTTGAGCCTGTCCATGGACTTACGATTTGGGAACTTAGTTGAAGTGGGTATAAATGCTGTGATGATTCTAACAAGACCAACTGACTTCGACCAATGAGTATGAAGAATTGCCCAAGTCATGACTATGTCAACTATCAAGTTCATAGGAAACCATCAGAGCCTTCCAAAAAAACAGTGAATACTTGATATACCTGCCTGGAAAATCAATGCGGTCTCCTTGATTGAAAATACACCAAGCAATAACAATAAGAACGATTCCATTCTACAGTGAGTGAATATGAAAATGAGGGATTTTCATTAATGTGCATAGAGGAAAAACATCGCCAGTGAATGAATCAATGGATTTCTTTGATTTTTTTCAGTCTGAATGGGCATGAAGTTCATGAAGAAAATAATAAGAAAGTAACATGCATGTGAAGCCCAGTTTGAGAATATTTAGTGGTTAAATGAAGAGGGTAATAGGGCAAATTTGTCTGCTATCACTCTATTCCATTTCTGGGAAACGTTGATCATGCAGTACAGAATTTATCTCACTCTTGGTGTTGTGGGACGATGATGCATGTGCAATCTACGAACTAGTCTATGACATTGATCCTTCAACCTCAGTCTGGAGAGAGAGTAAAAAAAAAAGTGACTTACTGAGTTCAATCTCGCAGTTGGTCCCAACAAACTGCGGTTGGCACTGACATCTATATCGGTTCTCACCGTCCTGACAGAACCCTCCATTCAGACATGGCTGAGATTCACACTCCACTGCGAGAAACCAAGAACAATTACAGTAAAATTACCAATGGGCAGTCATTCTGACTCCATGTAGAGCACAGTCGTGTACCCCCCGGGGAAATCACTTCCAAGCTGATCCACTCTACCAAGGTGATGATTGGGACCTGCGAAAAGCTGAGCAATCCTTATCCTATACACAGAAATATGGACACGTAAATGCATGTTTTAATGTTAGGCTGGATCTCAGATGAGATACGAAAGCAATTTAAGGTAGGAAGGCGTGAATAAAACAGCTGATGATTTTGGTGTAAAGCTTTGTTCGAGCAATACTAGCTCTTATCAGTGCAGTCGATCACAGAAGTAACATATATACATATATATCGACCAAGGCAGGGAAACTGGACAATACAAGGCAAGAACTGTACAACTATATATATATACATTTTTTTTTTTTCAGTGAACTCCATTTAGGGCGAATGAGTCAGTCTAAAATCACAACGCTGCAGCAAAAGGGAGAATGAAGTGAAATGTACATCCATGTTGCCAAAAACAATTTCAATGTCTTTCTATGCCTCACTGACGTTAGCCTAAAGCTGGGTAACCCATTTGATGAGACACATATTGTGTGAGGAATCTAAAATGATATACAATACTTTCGCCCCATTGTATAGTTTTCTACAACTTCAGCCCTACCTGTTGAATTGCTAGTTCTATTCATTCCTGACGACTTTGGCTTCTGGGATTTTTTTTCACACCTGTGGAGGCAGATTAGCGCAGTCAGTAGAGCTCCAGACTTGAGATTGATAGATTGCGAGTTCAAATCCCAGTGAAAGCCCGAGGGCCTTTTCTGCAGTGCTGTTGGACAAGATGTCTCCTCGAATGTCTCATTCTACCCGTGTAAAAGTGGGTACCTGCGAGGTAACGGAAGTAGGCGCCGCTGCGTTGGCTGCCAGGGGTGGAGGAGGCCGTGAACGATTGTGCACCCTGGGTGGTGCAGGCAAGGTCTTCATCAGGTTACCAATGACCAGGGGATTAAGTCGCTAGTCGTGTGAAGATATCGAGGCGCTGCCTTGATACAAGACTATAAACCTAAATCTCAATCTTATTCATGCAATCATCCCCCTCCAGAGATCAAAATGTTGATACATCTGGACCCAATACTAATTCAACTATAGGTTCTCACCCTATAAATATATATCCGATAAATTGATGATAGTTAAATCATACAACTCACGTATGTTGATTTCGCAGTTGGGTCCTGCGAATCCCGGTTGACATTGGCAAAGAAAGAGTCCGGTGGGAAGATCCACACAAGTTCCCCTATTCAAGCATATGTTGTTCGAGCAGGTCCATTCACCTGGGAGAGAAAATGCATTAGAACATATGGAACGATCAGTGGATCAGACAATGCTATATAATTGGCTTATTATTGTAAACTTGATACAAAACTTGATAAGAAAACAGGAAACAAGAGGGGTGGAGGTCAACAAGACCACCCTACTTTCATGATTAACCAATTTTAACTTTAACTGTAAGAGGTAAAAAGCAATTTGCAATTTCTTACAAAATGGCAAAACTGACCCCAAGATGATCTCTGACCCCAACCTCCTAAACATCCTGCAATAGCCATTAGTCAATGATAGCAATTACCAACTAACAAAGTTGTCCATCCTTAGCAGAATAGAATTGGCTTTGGGTTCTTTATTTCAGACTTGGATAGAGAACAGGAAACAAGAGAGGATGAAACAAGAAATACTGGCTATATAGTGTCTTCAAGATGTGAGATAATTCTGCACACAATAATAACCTTCATCAGTCTACTGTGCAATTTTCCTTTGCCAAATTTTACACTTTGATAAGGAAGGATTCCTCATCTAAACTGGAAACAATGGGGTTTCAGTAGCCTTGATAAGAAAAGCTATACACCAAATTTTAACTGGATCAGACCACGCATTCTCATCATGGGGAACACACATTATACAATGTATGGAGCTTCAATCATTCAGGTCGGGTTAAGGTATTGTGTTTACAAGCCGAAATTGGCACAAACATTGATTTTACAAAAAATTTGCATTTTTCACTAATGGATTTACGATCGTGGACCTTGTGACATCAGAAGGACCTCTGACTGACCCAGAAGAACAAAAGGTTTCAGGTACTCATAATGGTAATTACACATCACCAGGTATGTGACTGCGTAGATTTCTCAGAATTCGTCAAGGATTAAGAAAATATTTTTAGTTTCCATTGTTGAGATTTACTCACCCACACGCTCCCTACGGTCTAGTACAAAATCTCTGCTGAAATCACACAAAGTGTCAATACAATCTTACGGGCACAGATCATTTCAGCACAGCATCTGCCATCCTTTGGAACAGTCTACAGTCCATGTCAAAAATGTTACGTCAGTTGACAGCTTCAAAATCTTTTTCTCGATACACATTGTTTTTCATTGTTGTAAAGTTGTATTTTGTTGCCCTGGTTGGTGTTTTGTCAGTGCCACTGAGACTCCTTTGTGCAATGCTCATATAAGAACTTTAAATTATTATTATTATTATTATTATTATTATTATTATTGCATCCAGGAATGTAAAACCTGTGAAGATCTTGCCACAAAGTGAGTGTAAAAAAATTATTGAAAAATTGAAAACGAGACTGCTATGCTTTGCAGATGCTGGTGTCAGTTGACCTTGTTCAACAATTACCAGAATCTAGACATACCTCTGGGTATCTCGCATCGGATACCGAAGAACCGAGGGATACAGGTACACTGGAACCGGCCAATCAGGTATCACATGTGCCCCCATTGATGCAAGGATACTGGCACATCATCTGGTACAGGAATGAGAACAATAGAGAGCATGCATTTCATTCACATTAATCCATGACAATTATGCATCTTATTGCTATCAATCAGAAGCTATTCCCAATATGATCATCCTAGCTATTATTTTTAAGACCAATATTGTTCATTCAAGTATGAGTAAAATGGCCAAGTTTCAACTAAACGGATTCGGACAAGTGATCACGTTCAGTTATGACAATGGCAAAACTTTTTGGTATAGCTTGCAACATACTCGCTGCCAAATATAAGAACATGACTTTCCTGTTATATGTTGTTGTTATGAATGCAGGACCACAAAATTGATGCTTATCAGCAAAATGTTATATCAGGACACAACAAAGTACAGCAGACTTTCATTACCCAAAGTATAAGTATCATGTGAAAACGTTCCAAGATGCAGGTGGGGCGGGGGGATGGGGGGGGGGCAGAGTTCAGGGGAGTTTGGAGGGGAGGGGTTGAAGTCTCACTGCTCTTTGGCCTGTAAAGTATAAGTGCAAAGTACAACAGATAGGGCCAGTTTCAAAAGGTGAGAAGACACTGAATAACCCAGTTTGTTACTTGGTATAGGAACAAGCTAGTGATGTGCACGATGTAATATAAAGATAGAGTCCTGAAAATGAATAAAGGTTTCAGGCTAGATTACTTGTAATTCGGCAGAAACTGACCTCATTATTCATAGTTTGGAGGCGGTACATGCACAAACACAATTGAAATGTTGCCATGCATTTTTTTTTTTTTTCACCAACACCCAGATCAGAATAAAGCATACATTATTGTCACCATTGCCTGTCTTTGTTACTGCAGGTATTGTCTTCTTCAAGAATTTGCATCAATTCCTAAAAAAGTGTAGTATCAAAGGACAATCATAGTTAGCCGTAGGTATCACAATCAATCTGATAGATCTGCACAACGCTTATATGTGTCCTTTTGAAACATTTTGGATTCATTATTCATTTTGTAGCGTTGATACAAGGTCAGATAGCAGCCTGATGTTGCATCTTCCCTCAAACCGCGATCGATCATTTCAAAATTCATTTTTAGGAGCTTTCCTGAAATACTAATAAAGATCTGCTAGCACATTGTATGCTTTGTCCCTCTTATGCACTCTAAACATGACAACGACTTTTTGTTGTATGTAAAAGTGCTTCTTTCTTTGAGCCTTTGGGTGAATCATTATACAAATAATGATTTATCATTTGAGTCTTTTCCCCAGAAAAGAAATGGTCAGAATAGACCACCGCTTACCAACCACGTTTCTATGTCCAGTTGTCCCAGTGTAAGCCGAGGGTAAAGTCACATATTTAGGAGTCGAAGGTGGGGACGCATCTCCCCTGGGCACAGGGATTAGTTTGGCTAAAGGAAAGCTTGAGGGACGAAAACAGAAGTCAGGGATTACATTCATGGCATTGATGGATGTTAGCAACACAAAAGGGTAAGTGTGCAAAACCTATTCAGCATACTATATATATAAGATATAGTAGGAGTAAAGAACTTGCTTATTTGTTAAACCACTCCCCTACCACACAGTTGTCTTTAGTTCTAAACAAAGGTCTGTACATGCAGTCTCTCCAGCGGATAAAGGTTGCAGTCCTGGAAGCCATGGGTGAGGTGGCTGCATCCACATGTCAATCCTATAGAAGACAGTACTTTGCAGGATAAATATCAAGTGAGTTCTCACTTCATTTTTATCTGTATCATGTTCAGTGATTTTTTTTGGTTTCTTGGTTGAGGTATTTAATTTATTTGGTTTTGAACCACCTGATCTCAGAGATTGACAGTGAGCATTTGCTTATGGTTTGCCTAAGTGTTTTAGATATGAACATGTGAAGCACTGACCAGTGACCAGTAACACCATTCACGTTCTTCGAGCCCCGAATGTTTACCTTTCTATCAATGTTGTAGAAATGTGAATAAATGGAAAATGTGCATAAATAGGCCACTTGGAAATAATTTTGACCTCCAGTACCTCTTCTGACTCCTAAATTCTCAGAACCAAAAGAGCGCCTTCTACCAATTACATTGGAATTAACACATTTCAAAAAATTTTGCATAAAGAATGCCAATCATAAACATCAAATGACTGCAGCTCACAATTTAAATTACTCAGGACCAAAGGAGACCACATCCACCAAACTTCCTGGAAATTTGTCTTCCAAAACTTGCCACAACTAGATTCCAGCAACTGACCTTAGTGACCCCTGATTCTTATTTTTAAAGTTTTCCAGGATTAGGAAGTCTACCACATTTTGTGAAAACCCATAACCTACGCGATCAGCACAATGCCGATCATTGAATTCCACATACAGGGATCTACCTGATATCCTTTACCTATGAGCCACACACACTGTCCTTGTTTCCCACGGTTTGACTGTATCTTACAAGCTCGGAACATAAATGCTGTAATCCCGATAATAAACTAGGCCTGTAAGGTTGAGTTTGCATTGAAATTCTATCTATTAGTCCTGCGACAGAGGATAAAAGCATATTATATGGTTGGTCACCAGACACCATACACGTAGTGGATCATGTGTGTAGAGGACCCTTCCCCTCACAACATTTCTTTAGCAACACTAGTAATAATACAGCACTAGCTTCACACAGGGTGTGTTGCGATTATTACAGCCTACAAACACCACGGTTCCCACAGTGACATCAACGAATAATCTCCTGTTTTACGGTGAAGCGTACCGTGATACAATAGAATAGACTAATTACCCCTACTATAAACAAGGACTTTAGAGCCTGAGGTTTAATCAGATCATGTTCACCCATCCCTGAGACCACGAACAAAATGTTGTCAAAATCAGTCCAAACGTTTCAGAGAAATCCTACTGAAGGCAGTATCCTCTACCAATAGACTCAATGCTACAAACCATTTGATTTTGGGGGGGGGGGTGGTGACAGTTTTGAAGCCACTATAGAGAGGCAGGCACAGACAGGTATAACTGTTAGTGTTGTCCACACAGGTTCCTCCATTCTGGCATGGATTATTGGCGCAGTTATCTGAAAAAATATGAAGAAGGAACATTAACGATTGGAGGAACATAAGCACATGAAAACTTGTGATCCAAGTAAATATTCAAAGCTATCCTCTAAGGTTGACAAAACAAAATAATGATTAACACACACTGTTCTATAGACTATCTCCATGGGAGGGCTATATTAAAGACTAACTATATGGCAAATTAGAAACTACTAAAATTGTGACAATTGTAGTCTTCGAATAGCATGAGAATGATAGCTATCATTATTATTCTCATCCAATAGAGTAGCACTTCTCATCTATTTATTTCATACGGCGGGTACGAACATTTATGTGGCTTCATGACAGAACGTATGTTCAGAACCCAATCTTGATCTCTTCACATATACAGTAGTGGTAGCCCCTCTGCTGAAGATTAACCTCTGGGATTGACTCCTAAACACCAGGCATAGGGAACCCAGACAAGTCTGGTTTGCCAGACGGATTCATCCAGCCTGTGGAGCGCTCGCGATGTGTCCAGGCCCAGTTGTCTATCAAAAACCAATCTACTTCATCACGGCCCACAAGAAGACCAAAAGTGTAATTGGACCAAAAAAGGTTGCCCATACCTGATCAACAACATGATAATGTGCAGCAGTCATTTCTCTTCTTTTCTCCCTATTTGTCTAACACTAGCCTTACACAAAGGGATTTTTCAGAAAAATTCTGTTACATTCTCTTATACAGATCATGCTTTGACTTGATCAAACTTGCATGAACACAATTGTATCACCCAGATAGCAAAAGGAACACACAGTGATTGCTGTGGACCATGAATAGTTGCAGCTTACCTCTGTTAGTTTCACACCTAGCAATAGTTGCTGCTTACTTCTGTTAGTGTCACACCTATCAATAGTTGCTGCTACCTCTGTTAGTTCACACCTATCAATAGTTGCTGCTTACCTCTGTTAGTTTCACACCTATCATAGTTGCAGCTTACCTCTGTTGTTTCACACCTATCATAGTTGCTGCTTACCTCTGTAGTTTCACACCTAATCAATAGTTGCTGCTTACCTCTGTTAGTTTCACACCTATCATAGTTGCTGCTTACCTCTGTTAGTTTCACACCGATCAATAGTTGCTGCTACCTCTGTTAGTTCACACCTATCATAGTTGCTGCTTACCTCTGTTAGTTTCCACACCTATCAATAGTTGCTGCTTACCTCTGTTAGTTTCCACACCTATCAATAGTTGCAGCTTACCTCTGTTAGTTTCACACCATCAATAGTTGCTGCGCACCTCTGTTAGTTTCACACCTATCAATAGTTGCTGCTTACCTCTGTTGTTTCACACCTATCAATAGTTGCTGCGCACCTCTGTTAGTTTCATCACACCTATCAATAGTTGCAGCTTACCTCTGTTAGTTTCACACTATCAATAGTTGCTGCTCACCTCTGTTAGTTCACACCTATCATAGTTGCTGCTTACCTCTGTTGTTTCACACCTATCAATAGTTGCTGCTTACCTCTGTTAGTTTCACACCTATCAATAGTTGCTGCTTACCTCTGTTAGTTTCACACCTTCAATAGTTGCTGCTCACCTCTGTTAGTTTCACACCTATCATAGTTGCTGCTTACCTCTGTTAGTTTCACACCTATCAATGTTGCTGCTTACCTCTGTTATTTTCACACCTATCAATAGTTGCTGCTCACCTCTGTTAGTTTCACACCTTCAACCAGTGAAGCCGAGGATGCAGGTACAGAAGAAACGATTGAGGCCATCGATGCATGTACCACCATTGAGGCAGGGAGAGGACAGACATTCATCCACCGCTGGAACGAGAATAGAACATGGTGATCGAGAATTAGGGGACATCAACATAGGGCACTCATTCTAATAGAACTACTCTGAGAGCAGTGAATTCAAAGATGTAGTCAAGGCCAATTGTGAGCAATGCACCTCCGGTGCCATAAGAAGATCACAAATGATCAAAGCAAAATAGGGCAACCCAAATGCTGATAGATTTGATACCAGATGGTAGCCTAATACGTAGCTGTGATGCACTGCTCCCTAAGTGGTCCCAGTAATCACATTCGACATACTTTTTTGTTATTACTTCTAGGGATGACCTTCCGCCTCCAGAATATAGAAGATCCGAACAAATTCCATTCTAATGGGCTAAGTACCTATCTGTTGAGATTTGACTTAGAACAATAGGGTATATGTAGTCATTTTGAGAAACACACATACCAAGTATGCACTACATATCTATTCAGGCCTGGTTAAATCTTTTAATCGCATTCCACATTTTCACCAGAAATAACATCAAAGCCACACTAAAACAATTGTTTTTCTGTACTTAACAAATTACATATCTATTGCACAAAGTAATTATTTTGTTTACAACATTTTTCAGTCTTTGGCTGGTTACTTTCAGGTGACCTTTGACCACATATTAATAGGGATCATGTACACATTATGAAGAGCACACATACCAAGTAGGAGCTTCATCTATATAATTTATCCTGCAGTTGTTTTCAATTATTAATAAATATCATATTAATAATATTAGTGCTACAATCATCAGTCCATTGCAGTGCTTATGTTCATTAATCTATCGCAATGCGGAATACTACCAACCAGCAGATTTCTGTAACAGAACAAGTGGTACATCATAATGATAAGACATCAGCTAGGGCTACTGACAATATTACAAAGGGCACAGGAAAACAATTTCACGTTGATACTCTCCCCTTACCAAATGCCAGGTGAATGCATCTTCTCAACCTCCATGAAGAGAATTCAACTGACCTTTTTGACTAGACAAACAATAAAGATGATCAGTGCAGATGAGGACTAATATGAACTAGACAGCATATACTATTCAAGACAGTATTCTGGAAAATCTAATCAACTTTCCAGAAGATTGTTTTGACTAGATGAGGATAGAGGTAAATGCCCAGTACAATTCATGATTATGGACTATGATGCAAATAAACAAGAGATGCAGAGGTCTCCAGCAGAAATATGAACTCACGAGATGCAGTTTCACAGAGGTTGCCTGAGAACCCAACTGGGCATTGACAGGTAACGGTTGATGCCATCGACACAGCGAGCGTTGTTACGGCAGGGGTTACTGGAACATTCATCTGTGGAAGATAAGAACAGCTTGATCAAGATATCTAAACATCCAGAATGTGCAACCTGGTGGCTGATTCTCTGTTTCTAGACCAGATGAAGTGATTTATAAAAAGGTGTGCATGATGGAAATCATTTGAAATTGAAGGTAACATAAACTCAAGCTGTTGAAACAATTCCAAGGTAATTGGGTAGTGGACAAATTTGTTGAGAAATGTTTGTGATCTTAAATGTGATTTCCCTTTGTAAATTTAATTCTTTTGAAGTGAGCCATGTTGCCTTGTTTTATAAAGTGGTGATTGGTTGTACCTGTTATGCTGGGTTGGCAACACCATTGGGACAAACAGAAAACTTACTGATTATATTTTTGGAAGGCCAAGAATATTTTTTCAGAGAACATGAAACTCTAACCACTTCATTCTGGGTTCAGGATTGTTCGAAAGGACTGAAATTCGGTAGACTCCTCCTCTGAAAAAAGAAAGAATACTGACTCACCAATGTTCTGGTCACAGTTTCTCCCAGTGTAGCCTGGGTTACAGTTACAGAGGTAGCTGTTGATTGAATCGACGCATTACACCATTAACGCAGGGATTGAGAGCACATTGGTTGCCATCTGTACGTGGGAAAAATGAGGTGAAGAATTAGTTGGAGGGTTGGAAAATATCTTCATCGTTGGTATTCAGTACAATGGTATTCCTACATTTCGTGATTGTTCCTACAAAATTTGCAATAAATATTACACCGATAATCTCCTTTTGAGAATATCAGTCAAAAAAAAGTGTCATGCCTATTATTCTATGTCACCAGCTATAACCCCCAACTGTCTCCATGTTAAAAGAACCTCCTCACATATACTCTTTCCACAGACAAGATAACTTCATTTTTGACCACCCAGATGCCATTTTTATGGAGTTGTCAGCTGACACACTAACTATCTCTTGATAATGTCCCCCGTTATAGAACGATATATACAACTACACCTAGGAGGATCTCAGACTCGGCCTCAGGTTGGCACTGGCAGTAATAGCTGTTACTGCATCCCTACAGAAGCCAATGATTGAAGATGATATTGTTCAGGAACAGGGCGCTCCCCTCTCTTTCCCTTTAAAACAGAATATTTAAACAACTGCCTTAGGAAGGTCCACATCAAGCCCTAATAAATGAAGGTTGGCACTGACAGTTGTAGCTGTTGATTGCATCTCTACAGATGCCATTGTAGAGGATATTGTTCAGGCGTAGTGAGCTGGTATGGTAACTATTCATTCCCCCCCCCCCCCCCTCCCCCGCTATTCTTTTCCCCCACATCATAGGCTATACATCTATATGTACATCCATACCATATCATGCACACCCCCTCTCTCACCAGCAAACCTTTGAACAACCTAAGAAGGTCCCACATCGAGCCCCAGTAAATGGAGGTTGGCACTGACAGTTGTAGCTGTTGATTATATCGCCACAGATGGCTAGCCGGAGTAAATTATATTGTCAGTCACATTGAGCTTGGTAGGTGACTGTTCATCGCCTCTTCCTTTTCTACCACATATTATATCATCTATATCATAATCCATACCATACCCCGCTCTCCTCCATCAACCTCTATGTATACATCCTCCTAAAGGTCTCACCCGAGCCCCTGTAAATGAAGGTTGGCACTGACAGTTGTAGCTGTTGATTGCACTCTACAGATTCCATTGTTGAGAGGGTAGACAAGACGAGCACGGGAGCTGGCCCACTCGGCTGTGAGAAAAGGGGGAACTTTTAATTGGAAAATAAGGCATTATGGGAATGGGTAATTACAGCATATCGTGCAATCTCTTGGGGTGAATGTTACCATCTTGTATCTGTTGTGAATATCTGGCTTGAAAAAAATTGTTGCTTAGTACAATGATTATTTCAAAGGATGTATTGTAATAGAAATGATAGATACTTAAACATTACATGGGACATGTTCGCTTCTAATGAGCTTGACAGCAAGAACATTTGTTCTAACTTGATAAATTTATTGTGCAGTGTCATTAACATCTTCCTGGGTGAAGAAGAGGGAGTATGACATGCCAAAATTTCTGCAGTCATTCAGTTTTCTCCAAACGAAAGAGCTAGCAAGAAAGAATGTAAGGGGCAACCACTGGGAGCTTGGCTTTGGTAAAATTCCTGATTATGCTGTAAGTATTTGAAAAATATAGTCAATAATGAATTAGCTAAAAACAAAGATCACTGAAACCAAGATAAAAAGTTCCAAGAAAATGAATTGTTCCATTATGCACTCCGATCCTTTAGCATTTGCCCCTCTTTGGGACTAGTGCTCAGATGACTTCGAGGCAGGGGAATGTAACCAATCCCAATCTGCCATTTTACGTCCCCATTCAAATAATGATCAGTGAACTCCAGGATCCAAACAATACTAGGAACCTGGAGAAACGGAAGTAAAGTAAACCCAGAAAGTCCACGGCATCAAAGCGAAACCATGAAGCGGAGACCAGACCCCTTGCCCATCGCAAGTAACAGCCACCTAGGGAAATACGTATCCAGTGACTTTCGGATTACAAACCCAGCATATTGCTTGCAAATTGTTATGATACAACTTTACCATTCTTCCGCTAATGATACACAGTTACTTCATCATCAGAGCACTGACCCCTGTGGTATACAGTTTGCGTTAAACTTACTTATATTCATTCACAGTTTGTCCATTGAACCCAGCCACACACAAACAAGATATAGCTCTGATCTCTGTCCAGACATGTGCCTCAATTCTGACAAGGTCTGTTATTACACTGGTAACATTCTGTAAGGGAGAAACAAAAATCAAATATCAGACAACTTTGAACATCACTTTATCACCAACCACTATCTCAAAGCAACAATTTACATAGGTTTACCCCGATTGTTCGTGACTATAATTAGCATTTCATACTGACTCAGTCATAGTCTCACTCCACTGGACACCACACAAGAGTGCCCCCTAAGGAAAGGGAGAGACTCCCGGAAGACTGACAATATGGCACACACTACTTCTCACAAGCCATTTCAAAGGTTCTCAGTTACACAAGAGAGGCATGAGACAATAAAAGGCTAGGTTTTTTTCAACAGCACTGGGGGGGGGGGGGGGAGGTGCCGCAGGCTTGGATGATTTGAACTAGAACTCTTGATTTTTAGATTCAACGGCAAACCTCTCTCAAAGAGTTCATGAAGACCAATTGATGCATTTCAATGAAAAAAGTTATTCAGTAGTGTTCTTACATTCTGAGATGCAGATTCTGTCAGCCACCAATCAAACTTGAACATGTTCAATGAACCTGGAAATATCTTAATCACACTGGAATATACCTAAACAATTTAATATTACAGAATCCTTTTAATTACGCCTTAAATTTGTTTCTACCTGGAACACCTGTAATTCAGTGAAATGAGTGAATAGTGCTGAAGGAAATGAAATTTCTATGGTTTTCCCAGGGTTTGGTGTTCCCAAGTGATTATTAATTGCAAAATTTAATATATTTCTTGAAAAATGACTCAACAAAGATGCACGGTGCACTTAGCTTTGCTACAGTAACGAGTGGATTCTTAGACCACCTGTCTTGCTGAATTTGCGATCAGTTTTTTTTTTAACTCCTTTTTCTAGTACAAGTACAAAAGGGGATGAACAACAACATGACTGTTAACAACAACTGACAGAGGTTTATCAGCAGGGTTTCTCAACATTCAGGTTCTAAAGTGAGATATGCAAAATCTAGATCAAGCAGAGTTATTTCTAAGAACACAACTCACTTTCTCATTTATTACGTTGAGTTGCTGTTGAAGTAGTGAGTGATGTGCCTAATAAACTGAACCAGGTGGTTTATCGTGAGTGAAAAATAGAAACTTCCACGGGAAACGAATTAAATCACCGATATTGGACAAAGAGACCCTGATAATCCCTGCGGGCACACACAGAAGAAACCATTGACCTGATCAATGCAGGTCCCTGAATTGAGACACGGGCCACTTGAAACATTCATCTGTAATAAAAGGAGAAATGAACAATCTCAGGATGAGTTGTACAGACAAAATGATAAACTGTATTTTATACATGGGGGAATTTCATAGAACACACTTCCTTCATCAACTTAAAGCTCCATTCAGTCTTGTAATATCAAGAAAATAAGCATCAATGATATTGAAAATGAACGCCATCGTTCGATACTCATCTACAAGAAGAAATTCAGTCAAAATTACAGCACTCAGGTCATTTCTATTTTGGAGAAAATGGTGATCAGTTCGTGATGAATTTTTCAAAGAAAACGGCTGGCCGTAACAAATATTTTGTTTCGCCACAGGGTCATATTACACAAAATTACAGATTTTGACCTAATACTATTGTTTCAATGAAAAAAAATTCAATTGTAGTTTCCAATCCATATCAGTCAATACAATAGATAACTACAGTATGGGTAGCATCATGGCTGGAAAGGAGGACATGATGAAATAACGGCTGAATGGAACATATAGGGTCCCATGAGATACCACTGAAGGGAGGAACACACCTATTCATTCTTCAGAGTTTGTGTTAAAACACGCTCATACTTGCTGGACAGGGAAAAAAAGCAGATGAAAACTATGCACACCTAATTATGTGACTCAATCAATATTCAGCAAATATTATGGTGCTGTTGAAATGGAGTGTTAACAAAATGATAGGTGTGACCTTAATCTGGGTACCTGGTGATAAATTTGCGGCTGACAAAAGGTTTGCAGAGTTCCCAGGTCCGTGCCATTGCTGGGCCCTGTACAGGTTCAATCTGGTGTCCAAGGCCAAAATCCCATTCCTCACATGAAACAGATTAACAATACAAATATGGAGGAGGCTCATCCCACGCCAATTTCTTACCCAGGTCGATACCACAGGTTGCTCCAGTAAACCCTGGCTGGCAGTTACAGCTGAAGGTGTTGAACCCATCATTACAGAGACCACCATTCAAGCAGGGGTTGGGATCACAGTCATTCCCGTTGAAATACAAAACGATACATGGGTCGCATGACAGCTTGAAGCAAAATTTCATATATCAGTGAGAGAGGACGCAAAAAAAGGTGGGGATAGGGATAAGTTTTCTACTGTGAATATAGAGTGATATACTTTGTTAATGTACTACATGCTGCCTGTACTACATGACCAACTCTAAAAGGTTTATTCACATACATGGCCAATAGGTATGGCCTGTCTGTCCAAATGAGGGAAGATGTTTTGCTACTATTTATGTGCATTGTATGCTGGGGAAATAATTCGATGAAACAAGACACAGCATTTTTTTCAAGGAGGGAGAGGGAAGGGGGTATTTCTGATAACGAAGTGAAAAAAAGGGGCGGGATGGGAAAAAAGATGTGGAATTAAGTTGAAGAGGTCAAGAGGGTGTGAATACATGAGTTTATGCCCAATTTTTCTAGGACTCCAATTTGGTTTACCACTGACAGATTGCAAACCGTTGCTCCGAAATAGCAATAAACACTCTTTTTTCAGCAGTGATTTACCAAGTAAATTAGTCTCATAGTAATGAATAATGAGATACTTGCATCACACAACCACTAACATATACCCCATCACATCCAATATATAGAGGAAGGCATGATACGGTATCACATCCAATCCATTAAAGATGCTGGCTGACTTGAGATAGATACTCACCAATGAGGTTTTCACAGAGGAGTCCACTATATCTTGAGGACAGTTGCAGAAAAATCTATTCCTTTCATCCACACATGTTGCTCCATTCTGGCAGGGGTTGCTCTGACATTCGTCTGAAGGAAGAGGTCGAAATTGATTCACTGTTAATATTTGTTTGCATTACCCAGGGGGATGAGTGGGTCAATAATTTTAAGTATCAATGTTAATAAGCACATCTGCACAGATATGTTATATAGTGTCCTATTGGGATAAATGATATATTAGGTGCATCTTAGTCAACTGTTAGTGGAGGATATTTTCCACAGTTACTCAAAGAGTAAACCTGACGTATACAATCAGAGGCATATATACACCCTTTTTCATGGGGGGTGTGAGCTTCTTGGGACCGACAAGATTTTTCCCGACCAACATTTTCATCTGTCTGTTTTTTCAATTCCTCCTCACCTTCCATCAGCCGCCCTGAGGCATGGCCTGTGATGAGGGTGTTGAATAGTTAGAGGTTAACTTTCTTCCATGTTCTTTCATTGATTACTTACACTGATCATGGTAAAATCTGGCCTGGCATGGGTGCTCAGAGACCAACTTTATGCCGCTCAGACTTTTCGTTAATTTGGGGGAGTTTCAACCCCCCCTCCCCATTTATGCCCCTGTATGCAATAGCAATGATGTACATATGCACCAGAGGATCGGCAGATATACAATTTTAGGGGAACTTATTTGCATTTTGTTTACTGCATATATTATTGGCTACTGCAATCAGGCTGCTGACTGTGTGACAGGTTGTGCAATCTGTAAGGTCAGTGTCTCGCAAATTCACATGACATAGTAGCCAACTTTATTGAAGGTTAATGGCATGAACATCTAACCCTGATTCCAACAAACAAATGACTGAAATGGAACCAGAGTTTCACGATTCATAATAGTATACAGTGCTTATATAGCACTTTTTCCTCAGGCTCAAAGCGCTTCACAGATACAGATATTACCCCAGATCATTAGTGACTTGTCACACCCGTACTAGATAGCAGGCATTTCTGGCTTGTTCGCTCCCGACAAATGACCCTTTAAGACAAGCACGGATCTTATCCTCCTTGGGACCTCCCAATAGAGCAGCCACATACAGTGCTCACTACCCTCACAAGTCACATCACAAGGTACCCACTTTTACATGTAGGTGGCCTGGGACAGTTCAGGAGACATGCCATGTCCAACGGCACTATAGAAAAGTCCTCGGGCTTCCAATGGGCTCCAAACACGCAATAAATGGTTTTGCAGTCTGGAGCTCTACCGACTGAGCTAATCCGCCTCATAACTGACAGACAACCATCACCATCACAGAGTGCTTAGGTGATGTTTTATAACACATAAATACAGGTGTATCATAGATCTTTAATTTCAAGAATTCACTATTGATATCACCCTGAACAGGGCAAATAATGAGCTCTTTTTAGTTAAATACTAATATAAATGACAACCATTTAGATTTGGATGATTCCGACCAGTTTATCACAACACATGTATGGATGGTATATCACATCTATACCACAAACAACATTACATTACTAAATAAAATATTGTCCAGCACACCTTGCAGTAAGTAGCTAAAATTTTCATACTTATGTGCAAACATATACAATACATTCAATCAGATGTTTTTCAATGATATATCACAAGATACACTTCAAACAACATCATCTATGATATACAACACTATTGTCTACTGGATGTGGGGGGTCACCATGTATAGGGGGATTTTGTAACCCTGCCCTCAATTACAAGGAGATAATGGGAATGATACCATATTCATTACGATATTAATTCTCGGCAGTTAACACCGGTGAATCCAGGGACACAGGAGCAGGAGTAGAAGTTGTTACCATCGAGACAGGCACCTCCATTCAGGCATGGATTGGACTCACATTGGTTAATATCTGTTGATACAATTAAAGGATTCAACAAAATAAAACTAGGATGCTTGTGGAATACATGTGAGCAATTGTAACAGTGAAATTGATATACATAGTGAACAATGAATACAGTCAGTTAATGCCAGGTTACTTCTTAGGGAGATAGGCAGGGCAATTGCTTGCCATATTGGATCAACACTGTTACATTGTATTGCATTCAAGTCCTGCCTAGTTGTAAGAAAGAATGTCTAAATGCAAGCAAATAAAAAATGCTAGTGGGGAGAAATGAACACAGCAGTAGCATAAGCTTCAAAATGTTGTCAATGCTGTCTACTCAAGACCAGATGGCCTTGGTACCTCAAGTGGTTCCATAAGCATATAGATAACAAATAAAACTCACCAATAGTAATCTGGCAGCGATCACCTTGATACCCAGGCAGGCATACACAGTCATAGCGATTGACTCGGTCCTGGCCGGTGGCCCCATTCAGGCATGGATTACTGGAACACTCATCTGGAAGTTGAATAAAGCATATTGTTGATGATTTGTAACCTGTTACCGATTTGAATTTTTACTGTGTTAAATAATTCAACATCCTGCAGAGTTCTACAGTCAAAGTTCTCTCTCTCTCACAAGATCCTCTCTAACCATTAACTCCTACTAACCCACTACAGCAGTCCCTTCTCATAGACTGTAAATACAGTGAAATTCATGTGTAAATCTTAGTGGGAAACAATTTAGGATTGCAGGGTGTGCAAGTATGACACCTTTCATTATTGCTTAGGCTTCTTCATGCTTCCTATTTACAGCATTTTATGTGCAATTATGTATGTGTTAGTATTAGCTTGCCTTCTACATGATGGAATTAGTTTACATTTTGTGAGGTTTTTAATTTTGTACTGCTTGGCACATTGTGTATTTTCAAGTTCTTGTTGATATTTATCCAACAGTTGAAGCTGGCATAGCCAGCCCGCCAGCCATAGATGGAAGTATTAGCATTGTACATAATGAATTATGATACCCTATCTATTTTCCATGTCAGCCATCCTGGCCCTCCTGAAGAGATCTATACTCACTGATAACTATCCGGCAGTTGGTGCCGGACATCGGGCGCTGGCAGCTCTATACTGACTTATATCACTCAACAGTTGGTGCCATATAGCTGGCATGGCAGATCCATACTCACTGATATCTATCTGACAGTTGATGCCAGTATAGCCAGCTCAGCGGATCTATACTCACTGATATCAATTCTGACAGTTGGTGCTAGTATTGCTGGCCTGGCAGCTCTATACTGACTTATATCAATCTGACAGTTGGTGCCATATAGCTGGCATGGCAGATCCATACTCACTGATATCTATCTGACAGTTGGTGCCAGTAAAACCAGCCCAGCAGCCCTATACTCACTGATATCTATCTGACAGTTGGTGCTAGTATCGCTGGCCCGGCAGATCCATACTCACTGATGTCTATCTGACAGTGGTGCTGGTATAGCTGACTCGGTAGCTCTATACTGGCTGATATCTATCTAGCAGTCAGTACCTATCTATTTGGCAGTTGGTGTCCATAAGGCCGACCCAGCAGCACTATACTCAATGATATCTATCTGACAGTTGGTGCTAGTATCGCTGGCCCGGCAGATCCATACTCACTGATGTCTATCTGACAGTGGTGCTGGTAAGCGACTCGGTAGCTCTATACTGGCTGATATCTATCTAGCGTCAGTACCTATCTATTTGGCAGTTGGTGTCCATAAGGCCGACCCAGCAGCCCTATACTTACTGATATCTATTGACAGTTGGTGCCTGTATAGCCAGCCCGGCAGCTGCAGAAGTATGTCTGAATCCATCAATACAAGTCCCGAAGTTGAGACATGGACTGTGAGACACGATTCCTCCTCTGTATGAGGAATAGATGAGGAAGAACATAATAGCTCCAATCTGAATATGCAAGCTGTATATGGTTTAATCGGGTGGGTATGGTACCTTGATAAAGTTGGACAACATGGCCGGTGCCCTCTGTTGCTGGGGGGCTTAGGGGGCCCCACACTTGTACAGGCAAGCCTAAAGCTAAGCCAGTACAAGGCACCACAGTGACTTCATACACCACAGAAAGCCGGATGGCACACAATGTCATGACTTCATAGATTCTTTGATTATCTCAAGGAATCAAAGGCTTCCAAGGCTTGCTGTGCTTGCAGTTGATCGCTCAAGTGTTGACGAATTATTTTGTGAATGCACTTTGGAGGACTCCACAGCAAAAGACAAACAAGTACAAGGATTTGTTCCATTTCAGAGGGTTTCTGCAGATGTCCTCAAAGAATTTTGATGGACTACTGCTAGCAAAAAATGATACCACTTTTATATGAGCTATTCCTTCAGTCCATCAATGCATGCCTATAGATATGAATTTGTCATCATTTAGGCCATGCAGAATTCCTTCAATGTTGGGAATATTTCAGATCACCAAGATCAAAATTCAGCTATAGATCTGCAGTTATTGCCTCACACCATGCAATTATGTGGAGACTGTGAACCTTGACCAAAACTTTTGCTGCCTTAGAATATCATCTTCTAGGTTACCTGATCCTCAAAAAAGGGTTAACACCTTATATAAACATCCTCTTTTGTGGAATGAAGTGTGTGGACTATGCTAATCATATCAGAATGAGGTGGGATGATGGACGCTGGATACTGACCTAACTCGCAGGTGTTTCCCTGGAAGCCAGTGTTCAGACAGTTACACCTGTACCTCAGAGGATTGACTTCGTCACGCTCACATATCCCTCCGTTCTGACAAGGATTATTGTCGCAAGGATTCCCTGAAAAGAAATGAATATTACTAGTCACTGTTCAAACATAACTAAACAACACTTGGGGGGTTTTGTGTGAGTGTCCTAATACTGGAAAGATCATTTCAAATTTCATGTGTTCTATTATTTCATACAACATTTATAGATTCATTCTTACAATGTCTATAGTAATTCAACCAGTCAACAGCAAGCTGAACCAGCAGGTAGCTAATGAATAGTCATCACCCAGTCAACAGCAAGCTGAACCAGCAGGTAGCTAATGAATAGTCATCACCCAGTCAACAGCAGGCTGAACTAGTAAGTAGCTAATGAATAGTCATCACCCAGTCAACAGCAGACTGAACCCATATATAACTAAAATAGTCATAACCCAGTCAGCAGCAGGCTGAACCAATATGTAGCTAATGAATAGTCATCACTCAGTCAACAGCAGCCTGAACCAGCATGCTTGGACGGCTTCCTGGACGGCTTCCTGTACCCCGTCGGAACCACAGCTGGGTCTTGAGGACCAGTAGGACACCGCTGTGTACCCCCAGCCAATTTAGCTTGTTGGTGCCCTCCATGCCGGGAACGGCCTCCGGCACGGGGTGACCGGCGACAGGCAGGGCACTACATACGCCAGGGCAACCCTGGTGGGCTGGCTCCTTTGGTTCCGGAGGGCCTCCAGCATGGCTGATGGTACAGCCGTCTCCTGGTCGGGACCGGCGCTGCCGAAGTGGCCTTGTGGCCGGCGCAAAGCACGAACTCACCCGAGTCGAACAGGATGGGTTGGCTCCCGGCGTGCCAAGCAGGCGCGGCTGGGTCACAGGCTTTCCATGCCAAGTGTACAGGTCCACCGACCGGGACGACCCGGCGCCCAAAGCTCAGCCAAGCCCAAAGCCTGGCCAAGGCCGATGCCATCACACTGAAGCAGCCGACCCCTGGGATGGTCGGTGCGCTGGTTTGTTGGCCGCCTGGCTGGTGTCTCCCACCGGTAGGACCCTGCGGCACGGCGGCCTGGTCTCACGGCTTCGGGCTGGCCTACCCTACCCGCTGCCTGATGTGTTGTACACCGGTAGGACCCTGCGGCACGGCGGCCTGGTCCCTCGGCTCCGGGCTGGCCTGCCCTAACCGCTGGCTGGTGTTGTCCACCAGTACATTCGTGGTAGGACCCTGCGGCACGACGGCCTGGTCCCACAGCTTCGGGCTGGCCTGCCCTAACTGCTGCCTGGTGTTGCACACCGGTAGGACCCTGCGGCACGACGGCCTGGTCCCACAGCTTCGGGCTGGCCTGCCCCAACCGCTGCCTGGTGTTGTACACCGGTAGGACCCTGCGGCACGGCGGCCTGGTCCCTCGGCTCCGGGCTGGCCTGCCCTAACCGCTGGCTGGTTGTGTCCACCAGTAGGCTTGTGGTTGACTGCCAGTGGTTCCGACCGAGGCCACGGATCCCTGGTATGGTTGGTGGGCTGGTTGGTTGGTTGGCCTGCTGGCTGCCCGTCTGGCTGGTGTTGTCCACCAGTAGGTTTAGAGTAGGACCCTGCCAAGCTCTGCCAAGAGGATCCTGGCCTCCGGTCGGAAACCACTTGCAGCCACTGGTGCTGAGGCCTGGTCCCCCTAACCGGGAAGTGGACCCTGCGGCGCTGAGGCCTGGTCCTGCGGCTCCAGGCTGGCCTGCCCTAACCGCTGTCCCACACCGGGGGACTGAGGACCAGTCGTGGTCTCAACCCGACTGTTTTCGGGATTTTTTGCCTGGCTTTTTAGGTTTCACAGCCTTGCCAAGGCAATCTAGTTCCTCCCTCTGGTGGAGCCACGTCTCGACGGCCTTCCAGTTCTCCTTCCATATCTGAAAAAGTCTAAAAGGAGAAACAACTACATGCAAACGGTGCAAATTGCACCCAACTATTATGGCTTGCCAGGGATTCCGGATCTAGCCCGGGTACCTAACAACCACACTAGCCGAAGGGCACCTGAATAAAAACCGTAACAATACCGTAATAATTCCATAAAACTTGTATGCAATAATGCAATATCTCCGTAATAAATTGCATGAAAATACAAATTCATAATACCTATGAACTGAGTATGTCAACCTGCTGGGTAGATAAACAATACGAACTGAAACTTCTACTGGCGTTGGGAAGCTATCAAGGGGTCCCCGAACCCACGAAACTAACTCCGGAAAGTACCAGAAAATTATTACAATTTTCCCAACCAAAACAGAGAAAACCCATCTAATTAGCCTGAACCATTATGTATCTAATGAATAGTCATCACCCAGTCAACAGCAGGCTGAACCAGTATGTATCTAATGAATAGTCATCACCCAGTCAACAGCAGGCTGAACCAGTATGTATCTAATGAATAGTCATCACCCAGTCAACAGCAGGCTGAACCAGTATGTATCTAATGAATAGTCATCACCCAGTCAACAGCAGGCTGAACCAGTATGTATCTAATGAATAGTCATCACCCAGTCGGCAACAGACTGACCCAGTATGTCGCTGATAAATTACTCATTCACCGAATATATTCAAACCAAATTGTAAGCAAAGAGACTGGCACATGTACTCTTTGAGCCGAGTCTCTAATGGGCACTCAAAATATTTAGCCTACAGATAGAAGGTAAAGCTTACCGATGGACAACTCGCATCCAGTGCCAGAGAAGAAAATAGGACAGATGCATGTGTATCGGTTGAATAGGTCTGTACATGTTCCTCCATTCAAACATGGGTTGCTTGCACATTCGTCTGAAATAACGGAAATGCAACTATCAGATAATATAATTTAACACTAAAGTCCAAAAAATTATTACGAAATTAGGATAAGAGAATGGGTTAAGAATGTCATAAAAGGATTACCTAATAACACAATGATGATATCATCATTATTATTGTTATACAAGAAGCAAAACGAGCAGAACAATTACAGTGCGACACAGGTAGGTGTAAGTAGATAGGTGTTAGGTAGGCAAGAAGACGGATAAGTAAAGCCATTCTTCAACATAGTTTGAAGAGTTTTTACAAATTAGCCTCAGCATTGTACCTCAGTTTTAAGTTGCTATTACTATCAGTGAGCTACTATTGCGGTACAGTGTACCATACCTATGTCTATCTGGCCAACCGATCACCAGAGAAGCCAGCAGGACAGTTACAGGTGAATCCTCCGATTCCATCAATACAGATTCCACCGTTGGTACAGGGGTTGATACCAGCACAGTCATTGCCATCTGTGAAAAGAACAAGACAAAAATATCAGGAAACAAGAACAATAATACATTTCAGGCAGGCATAAAAAGTAACTTCCCTATACTAGGCTAATGCATGTAACAACAATGAAAACTACAAATAATCATATTTGTTCCAAATCAGTCCATTGCAACATCCAAATATCAAAAATAGCAACCAACAGTTTATGGTCTCCCACATAATTTCATAATAGTGTAATTAATAACCACATTTGTTCAGCGGTTCAATAGTTGTGTACATTCATTACCATGAAGGACATGCATGAACTTCTCCTCATTGATTTCATTGGGTGTGTAGCCGCCGTCCCAAGCTCCGCTGACGCCGCCGAAAACTTTAGGCATTAACACAATAACTCCTCAACGCTTGTATCCGATTGATCTGAACTCGGTACACATGTCTTCCCTAGTGAAATCTCGGATGAGTTCCAAAATGGGCATCACTGCAATGCTGGGGACTGCTAAATTGCATATTATGCGAATTGTCGAGTAGTAGGAGTGTGTAACTGGGATTTGTACGAAACTTGGTAGGTAGGGATTATAGTTGATCATTTCAAGGTCATCGTAGGTCAAATTTGCCTAATTCATGCGATTTTCTGAACTTTGTTAGATTTGAACAAAACCTGGTGGATGTTGGCTACATTTGTTCCTGACAAAGTTGAAGGTCATTTCAAGGCCATCCTGGGTCAAATTTGCATAATTTAGGTGACTTTTTTTGGTAACACATGGATTACATCAAAACTTGATGGATGGAGGCTGTCATGATTTCTGACCAAAATGGAGGTCTTTATACGAGTGTAGATACTTCTTCCCTATGATTGCTCAAAAGCGGAGATATACACATGGGCGGTTCACCTGCCTACACATGTCTAGTTAATCTCTACCTATTATAATGTTTTCCAAAGTTAGGAGTATGCTCCACCAAAGACATTCATCTGCAGAATTCTCCCTTGGAAAGAAAATCCCAGAGATGTTGAAACTCTTTATGATGAAAAGACATTGAATAGTCAAACTCAGAAACAACATTATCTGAATATGAGAGTGGTTGAATACTTTAGTTCTGAAAGGTGTTTTCCCACTGTTATCCTGTATCAGTTGCATTGGTCCAGGATCGCTTATAGGGAAAATTTCCCTTCCTGGCACTTCCTGGTCAAGTAAACTTCAGCAGCGATGCGGATAGTTAACAGAAAATTCTCTTACCAAATGTAGACCTTCAGATTAGCCAAAAGAGAAGGCCATTGGGGTGGCCAAGCCAGATTTTGTGTTATGCCAGTTCAATGACGTGCATGGTTAATATGGGGTGAGTTGAATATGTGTAATAGATTTCACTTACCAATGAATTCTGAGCAGGTTGGTCCCCTGAACTGGTTGGGACAATTACAGGCGAATGTGTTGAGCCCATCAAGGCAAGTACCCCCATTGTTGCAGGGATTGACAGGAGCACAATCATCTGCAAAACAGAAATATTAGGTGGTCAAAATTACATGCAATGTGACTTGAATATGGGTATAATTTCGTCACAAACCGCCTTCCATGCTCACCTTCACCTCATCATTGCCACTTTCATTGATCCTCATTTCATCCACTACGTCATTCCATTCATCCCCATCCTTGGAGCGACGCCAATTACAAACAATAAGCCAGTTGGGAGATAGCTCCTGCGCATGCGTCATTGTCCCCCGGTGCTGGCATTTGTGAAAACATTCTGTACTGCTCGGACAATCCGCCACAGTATTTCCATTGAGTAACCGAGATCTTTGAGAAACTTCACGTTATTACTCCCTTGTTGTTGAACAATATAATTTCCAATCGGGCTCTACATAAAGCCAAACAGTTTGTATATTAGTTCTAGCATTCACTGTATGCTAATTAAATAAAAAAAAAATTCCCCGCGAATTTGATATCTGATCCACGTGTCTTGTGTCATACGCACACATTCGTGATATACTAATATTTTGGTAACCTGGCGTAGAATGGAATAATCCTTCTTAACTGTTAACATACGGCGCGCAAGAGCGGTGTTGATTGGCGGGGCATCTCCGAATTTGCAGTGATCGGGTAATATATTCACTGTGTATTCTGAAGGTTCTCATAGTTTGTTAGAGACCTAATAGTTTCCTGCGAATAATTTGACAGATTCCCTGTATTTATTTGCTGGAATCAGCTGGTTCTAACAAAGTAAAGTAATTGCTTTTTTTGGAATGAATAACTCGGCGAGCTCAGGAAGCCACACACTAAAACCTATGGACGGGGAAGAACGTTGAGAAAGTTTTCCACAAAAGGTCAAATTGCCCCGCAATGCCCGTGCTAAACTTCGACCTGGCTTATAGGAATGCATATTCATTCACTACTAACAATGCATGTATCATTCGCCTTCATGCATTACATTCCAACTTTTTCATGTGACGGTCTCCCCCTTCCGGATTTGTCTCTAGTGGGTGGGTGAAGCGGCTCTGTTGTGGGTTAGCTAGGGCAGAGCTGTCCTGGACGCCTGCTTGGTTGGATGCATGGGGTGCAGTGTTTCGTTATGGACGGATTTTCGTTAAGAATGTAATTCTTGATTATTTATTTAACTTGCCCCTGGAAAGTGTTCAAGTGAAGCTCACTTTCCTTCTTCCCAGTCGGGCAGGGACATGTTACATTTTGTTCATTATTCCTTGCTCTCATATATTTGTAAGTATTGGTAGGACAGTTTCACTCACTCATAGAGTTACATAGTACTCCATGCTGACAGTTTGAACTGCCTGTATTCCATGCACTCCCAAGTGTTCATGACCATGTTGATAATACAGGAACTCGTTTAGCAGTGTCCTACACCACAGAACAGTCTCTCATCATGTTGCAGAATGAGGCAATGCCTCTCTGGTGGTATCTTGATATAGGTGAGGGGGTCATCATACCCAGAGGGTCACATGCAGACCCCTCTCTCATCCCTGATCCAATCCCTCAAGCTGAGCGCCCGGGGGCGAGCCAACAGGTACCATTTCAAAGTCTTTTGGTATGACCTGGCCAGGATTCAAACCCAGAGTGGTAAGCTCTACTAATGAGCCATAATGCTTGGATGGTCAAGCCTGAAGCATGCCCTGCTACAACAAACCTGATACCTGGAAAGGAAAATGAGTCCCAATGCAAACCATCTCAGTAGAGGAGAAGAGATGAAGAGTCAGGGGAACAGAAACTGATGACGGACTCACCAATATAGTCTCACATCTGCTCCCACTGAACCCAGAGGCACAGCGACAGGAAAATCTGCCATTACCATCGATACAAGTACCCCATAAGACAGGGGTTGCTCAGGCACTGATCAGGGTCTGTGGGGAGATTAGAAAATATGACCAAGTATCAATCAGTCATGCATTTGGTGAAAGGTAAAACCAATCGAGGGGGCCTCCCAAAAATAATGGTTAACGGAACATTCATTGCCTTTCCTGTGAATATTTCAAATGCTCAACTCAAATAATGATCAGGATTCTAACTTCGATCAAGTTAAATTTGATGTGTTTCTTGTGAAGTACACAAGTGCAGTAAATAGCACCATGAGGATACTTTCCTGAAAAAACTTCACAAAGTAACCCACAACCACCATCTTTTATACCTCAAGGTCATCGCTCATTGTGGATTACTGTGGCAGTGACAACATATACATACTTTTGAGAGGACCAACATTTCTCCTGGCTCTAACACATCAACCATCATTAGTGGGTTAATATTCCCTTTTTTTCAACACTGATCCATGCATCATGCATTCAAAATGCAGTTTACACCAGTACAAGAAATTTGAGGAGGGGAACAATAAAAAAAAATCCACCTCCCCCCTCCCCCTCCAACTGACTGATATGGGGAAGTGGAGGTTGCCTCCCCTAAATCCATTAATTGAAATTGAATGGATGCAGTAGGTGCTTCTTAGTAGTAAATATTAAATTGATATTGTTCAATGTGATTAATAACTAATATACCAAGTGATGTAAATTTAAGAGTCCCTCTCTCAGTCAGTGTGGAGGGAGGGGGGGGGGGGGGGGGAAGTTGGAATAAGGTGACTGACCTGGGGGGGGGGTAAGTTGGAATAAGGTGACGGACGGAATAGATGGAATGCAGTGAAATGCCAAATTGAGTTTGTACAGCCTCCCTAACAGCATAAGGCAACTGGCTGATAGACAGTATCAGCCTGGAAATCTTCACAGTATGACACTGACATCAACATACAGAGACAGATGCAGGTCCATACTCACCGATGACATTTTGACAGATGCTCCCTGTGAATCCTGCACGACAGATGCATGTGTATGAGTTGATTCCATCAATACACTGGCCGTTATTCAGGCAGGGGTTTGGTGCACAGTCATTGATATTAGTCAGACAGTTGAGTCCCTGGAACCCTGCCGTGCACTGGCAGACGTACGTGTTCATCCCATTGATGCAAGTTGCACCGTTGCTGCAAGGGTTGCTCCCACACGGGTTAGCCATGATGTCGCAGTTGCGGCCATTAAACCCATTGAAGCACACGCATGTATAGGTGTCACTCCGTCAATGCAGTTGCCATTCACACATGGGGCGAGGGTGCAGTCGTTGATATTCGTCTGGCAGAACTGGCCGGCGTAACCTGGCATCACACCGACAGTTTACACCACCGTTAACGTTGACACAGGTCCCTGAATTCTGGCAGGGGTTAGGGGAACATCGGTCCTCCTCCACCTCACAATTCCTCCCACTGTAACCATCAAAGCACTGGCAGTTGTAGGAGTTGACTGCATCTGTGCACCTCCCGTTGACGCAGGGGTTGCTCAGACTTCGTTGATGTTGATCTGACAGAGATTCATTCGAAGCCCTGAAGACAGATGCAGTCGTAGGAGTTAGGGCCGTCGATGCAGGTCCCCCCATTCCTACATGGGCCACTTGCGCATTCGTTCCGGTTTATTTCACATGTGCGACCGTGAAGCCACCATTACACATACAGACAAAGTTGTTGTTACCATCGATGCAGAGCCCTCCGTTAAGGCAAGGGTTAGGTAGACAGTCATTGAGGTTCTCTGAGCAGATCTCCCCGGAGAAACCAGACGGACAGAAACACCTGAGGAGAAGGGAAAAACACAGAAAAAATGGCAACTTTTTCACTGACTGCCTTTTCCTAAATTCTCACCCAATATGCCAGTTAGAATGTGCTTTCAATTTCAAATGAAAATGTTGGGGTATAAGAAGAACATTAACCTTACCCACTAGCATTATAACCTCATAGTAAGGACCCTTTACTGGCCTATTTGTTGTTATTTTTAAATGGCTTACATAAACGCCCTGGTTATAGCAATCGATAAGTGATACACCAACCTCTTCGATGAGTGATACCTTTTCCTATGAGACGCACCGAGCTAAGCGTGCACACAGGAGTGGCCACCCTTGCTAATTTGACAACCAAAATACACCAAACTACGCTAGAGAGAGCATCAGCTCAATTATGATCCATAAATGCCTGTTGATGTGCTATTCATCTATGTTCAACTTCAGAAAATGATGAATACACATATATTCCACAAACACTATACCTAACACATAAAGGTTGTCATGTTCATATTCTCAAAGAATCCTTCATCTCAAGAAATGTTGCAAATTCTGGGGATATAAAGTACCTGAATGAGTTCTGACCATCTATACAGGTGCCTCCATTTTGGCAAGGATTGGGCCCAGCACAGTCATCGACGTTCAGCTCGCAGTTGTCTCCCCCATACCCAGGTGCACAGAGACATTGGTAGCCCCCCTGTAGGAGGTCCAGACAGGTCCCCCCGTTGCGGCAGGGGACCAGACTGAGGCACTGGCTCGGCCGGACCTCGCAGTTAGCCCCCGTGAAGCCCTCCAGACACAGCAGAGGTACGAGTTGATCCCGTCCTGACAGGTGCCCCCATTCTGGCATGGCTGCCCGAGGCAGTCGTTGACATTGTTCTCGCAGTTTGTACCAGTGGAACCCTGTAGTGCAGGCACACCTGTAGTAACAGTGAAAATATTGGGTATATAGTGCAACTGTGACAGCTAGTCCATGATAGAGTATCATGCAGTGAGTGTAGCTCAGGCAAACCACAACTAAGATGATCATCACACTCTGAACTACAGGTAGGGTTCCTCTGTCAGTCACACATAGTGGCAGATGTGGGGAGCAGTATGAATGTAAAAATCATAATTTTGTGACGAAGCTTGATCTTTCAGAAGGAATCAAACTGTAAAATATATACCTCTATAACGTGAAGGGGCCATAATATTAACCCGCAACTCATGGATGATGACGCAAAATTGCTTCATTAGGATGTTATTCTATAGAAGCAGTTTGCCATGTTGCAACATTGAGGCTGCATCCATACACAGTGTTCGTTGCATTTTATTCGGATGATATTTTGCTGCTACAGAAATGGCTCTAAACTCTCTCCAAACCAATTGCAATTGATCCAAATACTCCTTTTTGTACTCGCATAAATCCGTTATGCATTGTGTTATGAAAGGCGTTCCACCAAAAAGGGTAGGAAGACATATCCATTTGCTTCTCCGAAACTTGGAAAACTAGTTTACCCAGAAAGCTATATCTATTGAGGTGTGAAGCTAAACTGGACGGTTTTAAATGCAAAGTACTTTAGACCTAAAGGAAGCAAGTGGGTTCTTGAAACTCAAGTCTCACCCAGTTTGTGATCAGTGGTTGTGTGTTTGAGCAATTTCTATGTTTCAACCAACATGATCTCCAAGGTTGAAAGAGTGAAAATTGCCAGTTTGATGAAAACAGCAGATTCAGAAGGCATATAAAGATTGCTATAGTTTGCCAGCTCCTAAGTGCTCTACAGGTAAATGGAACTAACAAGTGACCAGTCCCATTAAATTATTCACCACGTCTACCAACCTTTGTGGAAATGTGATTAAATTGATAATAGAGACGTGTATTAGACACTCTACTTGACCTCCAGTATTGAACCCATTCTCCAGTTTTTAATATCTCAAGACCAATGGAAGATGACCAAGGCCATTATGTTTCATGGAAATCCAACAAACTTCGGAACGTCACAAAAAGAAGGCAAATTCTTCACAGTAGATGACCTCCAGTGACCCACCCTGAATCTATATCAACAGTTTTCGAGACAACTCCCACATAAATAGCATATTTTACAATAGAAATCCAACCAGTTCATCGTCTGTAAAGATTCCAGTCTCATTAGAAATGATCATCAGAGTTCAATGGCACAATGTTTTGAAAGTCATTGGAGGACAACACTTTTAGAGAATTTGACACAGATGACAGGACTTGAATACAGTTAACAGAGTAATTCCTCAGATCCAACCATATCATGCCAGGGTGATACTGCTATGGTAATATCTAATTCTGTTAGCCGAGTACCGAAGGACTAGTAAAAGGTTGACGTCAGTCTAAGTAGCGCTCATACCAGTCAACATGATCAGTCTTGTGTTCCTCTTTTACATAGTTAGATAATGTTAAATGCGCCTTTAATGCATGTGCTATGTATTCAAGCCAAAGAGGTGAAATGGTACACAATTCAAAATGTGCTGGAGCATGTTAAGTTTAAATGAGGCTGCAGTCGACAGAATGCAGCTGATTTTGAGATTCAAAGAACAAATAGGGAGAATAAATTTTTCACAAACCTGAAAACTGCCAGGGCTGTTGATGCAGGTGCCTCCGTTGAAACAGAGAAGCTGATTCTGTTGGCATTCATTGATGTCTTGAAGACAGTTAGACCCACTCCAGCCTGGGGCACAAATACACCTGAAATGATGGTGATATAATTCCATTTGTTTCATGCCGTATGAGGAAAGATTAAAACAACTCGGTCTGACTTCCTTCCTTTGACTAATAGGGGCTATTGTCTCAAGCTTCTTGGTAAACATTGCAGATTAGACGCTCAGCAGTATCTCTCTTCACAAGGAGTGATAAATTAGAGGAAAGGCCTCTCTGCTTGTTAGGTCCAAGAGTGTCTCCAAGAATAGTCTTGACTGTTTTTTTTTGTTTTTTCAGGATTGTTGGAGAGTCCTTTGAGTTGAGTTGTTTTATTCTTGGGTTGTTGTGGTTTCAGGAACGTTCATGAGGACCAGATCCTTCCTGACCTTTTCCACTTATCTAAACTAACCTGAACTACACCTGCAATAATGATGATATCATTGTATCAGTTTCATGGGCGGGTGCTCTCTCACAAGGCTGTGCAGGGGTTCTTGTGTGGGAATTGTAAAGGCATAGACACTGTGTGGAAACAATTTGTAAACATATATATCATTGTCTAAACCACACATACAATGAGTCAAGAACCTTTATGACATTGTCCAATAGTTCAGTTGCTTGTTGGAAATTGGCAGCACTACTAAGTACACACTGCAGAAATAAAGCCATACACTTGATACTCACCTCTAGCCATCAAGGAGGTCCACACACTAGCCATCGATGCAGCATAAGCCACTGTCACATTTCTAAATATACGTACTACACTACTCAGGCCATACATTGATACTCACCAGTAGCTATCAAGGAGGTCCACGCACTAGCCATCGATGCAGCATAAGCCACTGTCACATTTTCCCAAAATACATACTACACTACTCAGGCCATACATTTGATACTCACCTCTAGCCATCGAGGAGGTCCACGCCATGGCCGTCATCGCGGCATGGGCCACTGTCACATATGGCCAAATATGCCCACTGCACCACTGTTCTCCAGTGATCTTTTTGTCCAAGTGCTTCAAAATGTTGTAGATCAGTAGTAGACATTGGTTCTGGGGCAGGATCTTCAATGAAACACAAGTCTCTCTTTGGGAAAGGTTTGCGAAAGTGATAGTCATGATCACTTTTTCACAATGTTAACACTGGAGTTGTCCTTTTTTAGTTTTTAGCCGGGTACACAGCAGCTAGTGGAGAACACTGTACACTAAGCCAGTCCATAAACTGATACTCACCTGTAGCCATCAAGGAGGTCCACGCACTGGCCATCATTGCGGCATGGGCCGCTGTCACACTCGGCCAAATTCACAGCTAGTTGGCAGAACTGTCCCTGCCAGGCATTGGGACATATACAGAAGAAGCTGCCCACGCCATCCACCACGCAGGAGCCACCATTCTGACATGGTGCCTCAGCACAGGGCATGTCAGCTGTAGAGATAAAATATCAGGAAATGGTGAAGAATGGGTGACCTGCCATCACTGTACCACATCAGGTGTTCTAGTCTTGTTCATGAATGTTGCTTTCCATCCAGATTCATTCAGTTCAAAGTGACATGAATGATGTATATTTGCCTATTGGCTGCAGCTGTACGGGCTGCACCAATCACATCTAAGAAATGGGTCATAGCACCGACCAATTCAATAGGAATCTGGCTATTACAAAAGTTCTCGAAAAAAACTCCCAAAAACAGAAATATTTGAATCCCTGCATGATTTCAAGTAATCAGTCTGATGTTCTGCAACTAATAACATAATGAACATAACCCACTATTTTTTCATTCTTATTCAGGAATCATTAGCTATTTCAAATGTTGCTCCATTTTACCTTTGGTGTTTTTATGGATTTCTCTGTATTGGGCCTGTATGTACTAATTTACTATGACTACTTACAAACAATACATCTCAGTTCACTGAGATGATGCTAACAGATGCAGAGTATGTAACCATACTTTGATCAAATACAGAATTGCTAGGTTACTATGACTATACTTACAAACAACACATCTTAGTTCACTGAGATGCTGCTAACAGATGCAGAGTATGTAACCATACTTTGAATGAATACAGAATTGCTAGGTTACTATGACTACTTACAAACAACACATCTTAGTTCACTGAGATGCTGCTAACAGATGCAGAGTATGTAACCATACTTTGATTGAATACGGAATTGCTAGGTTACTATGACTACTAACAAACAACACATCTTAGTTCACTGAGATGCTGCTAACAGACACCCCCCATGCAGAGTATGTAACCATACTTTGAATGAATACAGAATGCTAGGTTACTAGACTACTTACAAACACACATCTTAGTTCACTGAGATGTGCTAACAGATGCAGAGTATGTAACCATACTTTGATTGAATACGGAATTGCTAGGTTACTATGACTACTAACAAACAACACATCTTAGTTCACTGAGATGCTGCTAACAGATGCAGAGTATGTAACCATACTTTGAATAAATACAGAATTTCTAGGTTACAATTGACTACTTACAAACAACACATCTTAGTTCACTGAGATGATGCTAACAGATGCAGAGTATATTTAACCATACTTTGATCAAATACAGAATTGCTAGGTTACTATGACTACTTACAAACAACACATTTCAGTCCACTGTTTCTCCATAAACAGTGTGACCATCCTTTGATTACTTTGACTACTAACAAACAACACATCTTAGTTCACTGAGATGCTGCTAACAGATGCAGAGTATGTAACCATACTTTGAATAAATACAGAATTTCTAGGTTACAATGACTACTTACAAACACACATCTTAGTTCACTGAGACGCTGCTAACAGATGCAGAGTATATTTAACCATACTTTGATTAGATACAGAATCGCTAGGTTACTATAACTACTTACAAACAACACATTTCAGTCCACTGTTTCTCCATAAACAGTGTGACCATCCTTTGATTACTTTGACTACTAACAAACAACACATCTTAGTTCACTGAGATGCTGCTAACAGATGCAGAGTATGTAACCATACTTTGAATAAATACAGAATTTCTAGGTTACAATGACTACTTACAAACAACACATCTTAGTTCACTGAGACGCTGCTAACAGATGTAGAGTATATTTAATCATACTTTGATTAGATACAGAATCGCTAGGTTACTATAACTACTTACAAACAACACATTTCAGTCCACTGTTTCTCCATAAACAGTGTGACCATTCTTTGATTAAAAATGAAATTGCCAGGTTACTGTGATTACTTACAGACAGCACTCTTGGTCAATGTACCCTGGCTGACAGAGACAGAGGTAACTGTTTGTTCGGTCCACACATTCACCATTATTGAGGCATGGGTTGCTGCTACACTCGTTGATATCTGCAAAGTGGACAAGGAACTAAAGAAATGTCAGTATTACTGTATCATCCATTCTAAAAGAGGCACACTGCACGAACGCAAACACTTGAGCTTCATTCAGCTTTTTTTTTTTCATGTCCTCCCTTCCCAGCCATGAAGCTACACCCATACTGTAGTACCCTATCGTATTGACTGATAAGAAAACTACAATTGAAAAAAATCTGGTGAAATGATAGTATTAGGTCAAAATTCAAAACTTCGTGGAATAGTTTCTAGTGGCCAAAGAACACACTGTTACCACCAGCCGGAATTTCGAAAATTGACAGATTGATCATCATTTTCTTCAAAAGGATGATTGAGTGTTGTAATTCTGACTGAAGTTCTCCTTGTAGATGAGGTATCAAACGATGGGCATTCATTTTCAATATCATTGATGACTATTTTCTTGAATATTTCAAAGGCTGAATGGAACTTTATAGGCGTGCACACTTATTGGAACCATTCTTGGAACTAACACTAGTATAAGTATATACATACATTGAAGGTGCATGGTACAAACAAAACAAATCAGAGCAGAAATTCATCCACACAAACATATGGGAAAATGACCCAGTATTTGACAAAATAAGGACACAAATTTTTAGGTCATCTGTTAATTGTCAAAGACTAACAGAAATACTGACAAAATTTTGTTCATAGCTCTAGTCTGATTTTCCCTGTGGCCTCTAATAGACACTGAATCACAGAGTTGTTCACGAATGCAGGGGCACTCTCATTAGGGCATAATCTTCTAACACTAATTGAAATATCAATTCTCCACAAAATTCACATTTTTCAATTTTTGACAAGAATGTTATCCAATCCACACAGCAATAGGGATCAAGTAATAATTTCAACTTGATTGGACTGGCATTCAGCCCATCTACTCCATGGCCCACATAAGTAGCAGTCTTGAAGGAGCATGGATGGCTCCTACTATTACGTCTATGCACTTTAGCTAACATCTTTACCCCATTTCCGTCTGTTACCTACCACAACCTCTGTCCTAGTGCCTCATAACCATGTCCCTCCTCCTCCCCAATGGTTCCTACCTCTCTCACAGTTTGTCCTTAATACCCCTGGTGTTACAGAGGCAGGTGACACCATTAACACGGTCCACACAGGTACCACCGTTCAAGCAACGCTCTTGCTGACATTCATCAATCTCTGCAGAAGGAGAAAATATAAATGTGAGTTTCATGTGGCCATGAAGTGACTTCTTCAAATATGAGTGGTCAGGAAGATCTTCCTTGAAAACGTGGAATTGTACCCTTGAACTGCTCTAAAATAACATGGAACTCCACATGCTAGAAATCATCATGTCATCACACTCATCACATGAAACCTCTCCTACGCATGGGAATACTAAGACTCTGGAACACCTCACATCCGTTAGTTCTGTGCACCATGGACCCTATTCAGCACCCCAGTAACCCCCAGGGGACAAGAATTCAGTATCCCTTGGCATCTACCATATACAATCTCTGATCTGTCCATCAAATGCCTTGTTGAGTTATTTCTGTGGGCAGGTCATGAACATGCATACCCTTTACATATATGGATACAAGCACCGATCATATGCACTATTGCATGACTCCACAGTCAATGACCTGACATTAATCAAACACCGACAGCATGTTTTAATGTAACAAGTCGCATATGAACGAAACTTCTTATTCCACGACTACACTCACTCAATGGAGAACTGGGGTCCCTTCCATACAAGCGCCTAACCCCTGACACCCCTGCCACCTTGAACCACATAATCTGATCTAACCTAATTATTCTGATACTTCCCATCCTTCAAAGAATCATCCCTCCCCCCACATCTTAGAACCACCCACCCTGGGAACTTCACAACCTCCATGCGTACCACGGATTCGCTCACTCTTAATGACGCGTTGTCCTCTAGAGCCTCAACTACATAAAACCCAACATTGGATAACTGTCATTCCTGGAGCCCCTCCTAATATGGAACCCCTGAGAACCCTCCTACCATGAAACCTCTCATACCATACCATTCTAAAATCCTTGCACAACCTGAACCGACCCCCCTCCACCAATCCTGGCAACTTTGCATAATAGAATCCCTCCATACCCTAGAACACTAACATGCTGGAGGCCATCCTATCATCCTGGATCTCATGTGCACTGTACCATAACATGGACCTGGTTGATCTCACCCTGAAACCAATCACACTCTGTCATGTTATGTTACGTCAATGATTCATTCATGATGTCTTTGTTGGAATGTAGCTTACATGTCAATGGGAAGCTACATAGGAAAGAAAGTATGTGAACCAATGTGTGACGTCATCTCATCTGGTTTTCTTCTCTTCTACAACACGCTTACATGACACTCACCTTCTTGACAGTTGGTTCCCCTGAAACCTGGAGCACAGAGAGACAGACCCAAGGATTTAGCTGATGTTGTTGATATACAAGTCCCTCCGTTCAGACAGACTGCCTCCGTGCAGGTTGGTGCCTCTGCAAAGATCGTGTGAAATTACCAACAAAAAATATGAACAAATCATCATGGAACATCACACCAATATTGAATGATATCTCTTGATAGAGATAACCTTGACAAATGCAATATTGGGACAGACAGAGCTTGAAAATTTGAGACTGAAAAGTAAGAGTTCATAACTTGAAATTTACCACAAGCCAGTAACCTCTCTTTAGAGATGAAAGATGCCTTCTTTTTTTGGCTATGGGTACCTCAAAACTGCAAGTGGTAAAGCAATTCATCGTGAAGGTGATTGCACATGCCCTCTAGAATGATGCTGACATGGCCCCCAGGACAACAGGGATGCTGTCAGCCGTGTGCAAGCCGTGTTTTTAGTAGCATTGGTAAAATCGGCAATGGGTACTGACCTCCACTGGTAGTAATAATCTTCGACCCAAATTGTAATTTGTGACCCACCACCATCAGCTGGCAGCACCCACAGCCAGTTTACCAGTCATGGGAAAATGGATGTTAACTCTACTCCAATGCTCACACATAAAAGCAGTAAGTCGGGAGTGTAACACTGCATGAGCATATAATTTTTGGACCATAGTATATATCCCTAAACTGCAGTCATCAACCATGCAACCCCCCTTTTTTCTTTCATAGTAGTCTTTCCACAACTGACAGTTCATAATCCCAGAGGGCAGAGGGTAATATTCCTTGGCCTCCTGCTTGGCCTCCTTTCAGGCAATAAATCACTGATTGGTGAGGCCTGGGTCCCCCCTGGAAGTTCAGATTGTGAGGTGAACATTGGACAAGTTGTTTGGTCATCCCGTGTTTATTGTTAGATGCCTCTCGAAGGTTATTTTATGGGTCAATAATCATTTCACAAAATGGTACAAGTAAACCACAAGAGCAATTCTGGATAGTTTGGAAGCTAACGTGAGAAACCAGAGCCTACTCTGACTCACCGTCTGTGACAACTGATAGAGTGACAAGAGATATTCCTGGCCATCCTCGCCAGTGACCCGGATTACAGAGGTGAAGGTGGTATCAGGGCGAAGGTTCATGAAGGGGTATGTCTGTGAGTCGGTGTTAGGTTGGTGAGGGATCCTCTCACTCTGAATGACTCTGTTGCCCTCTAGAAGCTCGACTCTATAGAACCCAACATTAGCATTATCATCAACCGTGTTGAACACGATAGTCACTTCAGTGTCAGTGACGTCCATTGTGGAGGTGATTACGTTTGCATCTGTGAATAGCAGAAAAAACAATGTTGTTTGTTTTTTATGGTTTCAGAAAGCCAACTAAGGCTCTTCAAGTAATCCTAAACCTCATTGAGAGGGATGATTATGGTGATAACTCGCCTTCACTTTTGGACTGGTGCTCAGATAATATCGAGGCAGGGGTGTGACCATTCTCAACCTGCTCCGGGACCACCATTTTACGTCCTCTCTGGAGGGACGGACCAGTGACAATCCAGGAGCCAACCACAACCTGGAAGAGTGTAAGATTCATGTCATGTTCAACATGAGTGCTCACAGTTGACCGATGAATATCAAATCTTCTAAAAAAAACTCCAGAACCCATTCCCGACTTACTGCATTACAGAGGAGCCATGAAGGGAAGTACAGCCACTTAAGGCAGAAACATGGGTTGACTGCTGAATCCAAACCTGGAATGTTTGTTGCAAAGCTTCAATTATACCACTCTATTCCACTGACTTCAGTATGCCCTGCGCCATGAAGTGAAAAACGACAGACCTTGCCCATCACAAGTACGCCCCTAGAAGAACGTATGGTAAACCCATGGTAAAATAATAACCTACTGCATGGTTCCAATTGATCACATGTGGCTTATTGCAACAACAATCCGTCTGCATAGTCCACGAAAGCGGAATACTCTATTTTGAATCAGTGTTGGGTAGTAGGAAGTCACTCACCTATACGACAGGCAGGTCCCTGCCACTGGGAGGTACAAACGCAGAAGGTCTGCCCGAAAGCCTCGGCACACGTGCCACCATTGTAGCATATCCTGTCATTACAGTTGCTCTCCCCTGTGGAAAGAAGACAGCAACCATCAGTGTACCAATGGACCCTCAGAAGAATGAAATATAGGAATGAGTTCAGTTTATATATCAAGGGAAACCTATTTCACCTTGTCATCTGTGACCCTTGAAGACAAGGACTCTTGTTATTTCCTTGTACCGTGGGAACCTGAAACACTCAGCTTAGTTGTGTATAGAACGTTATATAGGCACAATGAGTTCTTAACTGTATCACAAATACCTGACTGAAGCTCTCCAATGGTGTACTTGCGAGCAGAGGATCAAACTGATTCAAGGCCCAGCAGGCATGCAGACCTGGATATGCATGCTATTTTCAGCTGCGAATTCTTCACCAGGTACACGGAATAAAGCAATGCCTCTTTGGCAGGGGAGGTAGGTGGCCCCCGGTAATCACACACAGACAGCAACTTGCAAATTACCTAATGCTTGTTTGTCCATGCTCCGATCCCTGAGGCTGAGCATCCAGACGAGAATGGCAACAGGTACATGCAAAGTCATTGGTTACATTTTAGAATCTCTGGTGTCTGTACACTCCAATGTAAGGATAACAACATAAATTGATATGCTCCCAAATAAAATGAACCGTGTAAACACACCAGGGCAAGGGAGGAATCCAATGAGCCTTCCCACAGTTACAGGAAGATTATAATTCTAGTGTTGTCAAAGGTCATTATGGGTTGACACTAGCAGTTCGACATTACAGAACATTGTGCAGAACAATCTTCCGGACCCTCTTAGGAAATACAAATCGACCAGCCCCACAAACTTTTCAGTTTCTCTCTCCCCCCCCCCCCCCCACTTAATCAACCTAACATTGAAGATGGGGATAAATTTATTGCATTTCCAAAGAGTGGTTGGACAGTTTGAAAATAGGCAGTAATGATAGAGCTTTTGGTAGAGTATCATCTTTACCCCCCCCCCCCCCTCAGCTGTTTCATGATGAGCATGTCACTAAACAAACCGTGAGAAGATTGTTATACATGTTAGGGACAGATGAGCCATGCCTTACACATACCCCCTAGACCCTTGCAGCAGAAGACCCATAGTAATCACGTGTCTCACAGAAGACGCCAGTTGAACCTGAGTACACACGCACACTGTATAGCCTAACACAGGTAGCCCATTCATACACGGACAATTGGCCACAGAAAATCAAGACATCTGTGGAACAAAGTTTAAGAATTATGTGAGTTACAACATGACAGAGGCTCAACACTCACTACAAGTAAGAAGATATAATACTATGTGCACTGTGAATTTTTAAGGGACTACTGTCAAATTTAGCACAAGATATTGACAAAATTGATTTTCATCTGAATATACGGCAGTACTGAGGAAGACGAGGTGCAAAAGCGATGTGAAAAATCATATGAGGAAAATAGTATCAGCAAATAAGTGATGTGTAAAGAATAGAGAATGGAACATCACTTGTTCACCAACTGGTACCAGTGAAGCCAGAGGGACACAGGCAGATCAGGTTGCTACTTCGGTCAACTATACACGTTCCACCGTTGTTGCAATAGTTTGGCGGGCAGTTAACACCTGAGCGATCCTTAGAATAAAATACCATGGTTGGATCGTATTTGAGTTTCAAAAAGAGGGCATGCCCGTCGGGGGCAAAGGCGAGAGAGTGAAGGTAGTCTGGGGAGTGACGGATGACTACTGTCGATCCTCAAAATGAAATTTCAAAGTGCATTTGGTTGTGATGACTGTTGTAAGAGCATTTTTGTTGTAATGTCATGTAAATGGCACCGTTTATTTTCTGTTGGGTGATGCGAGGCAGAGCCTCAGGTCTTCCAATGTGCGCGCGATACATACTGTCGAGAATCATATCCAGGCAAGAAACTTTTGACCCATTGTCCACTTAGTGAAGACATATCTACAGCGAGTACAGCCTGGACAATGGAGCCATTACCCAGAGCTATCAACAAACTTGAGGTTGACTCATAACAATGTCCAGGTATAGCAAAAAATTGTCCAGTATAGTCGAGTATAGTGAAGTCTCATGAGGATGAACGCCTCTACTGACAGCACGTCATTTCGTAAAGGCACATAAGCTAACTTCAAATTAGAAATGAGGAATTTTGACGGACTATTGAAAAACAAAAGTAGTACATTTCGTATAGAAGATCCATGTCATAATTTCTGCAGCATTCGTCTCCCAAGTGCTGGGAGGTTGCAGGTGCCTTTTTTGTGGATCTTGAACCTTAGACTCAAGCCGAGTCTCTAAACAAACACAGCCCCCCCCCCTGTCACTGAGTCACTGAGGGCCCGAGTCTGAGACCGAGTTCTCCAAAATCAGTCTCCAGACTCGTTCAGAGACCAAGATCAAACACAGTCCTCCAACATTGAAGGTAGCCTACTTTCAATGCAAACTGCAAGTAATCCAAACAAACTTACAAAGAATACTTATTGAAGACTTTCAGATACTCAGCACAAATTCCAGATGCTCAGCAAGAACGCCACCTGAGATGACTATTTTTATCGCACCATTTTTAAACCATATTCATACACTATAACCCCCATACATTCATCTATTGGATGAACCAGATTAAATAGTGGCTGTAGAGGACACCTAGCTGATAATTTTATTCTCTTCTCCTTCATCTGGGGTTACTTGTTCCACCTCCATTTTGACAGCATTGCATTGTGAGGATTTGCTCCTAGCTTCAATATTCAACAAGCCAGTTAGCATTTAAATGTGATCTAAAATAATATTGAACAATTGTGGTAAATCACTGCCAGAAAATCAGATTAATTTGTAACACTTTAATGTTATTGACGAGGTGCTGGGTCAAAGGTCACATGGGCTAACATGTGAATGAACACAGCATGAACATCTTCTATCTTCACCAACCACAAACATATATTTCCATCATGTGCATAGGACCCATGAGGCTACACACAGAAAAGGTTCGTGCAAAATAACCATATAACCTAACTGATAGACATCAACAAACAGAACCTAACAAGACCTACCCCGGCAATCAAACTATAAGGCTCCTACACTAGATTGACGCTGCGGTGTATAGTATATGGAGATAGAGAATCACGTCATATTTTGTTACTCTGCTATGTCTAAGTGTGAGGCACGTACAAGCGACTGTTGGCATCAGCTGCCCTACCTAATTCTAGAAGGAAAATGTTCTCCTCACCCGTGCTGGAGGGCGATTTCACTCCTTCCACTGATATTACATGCACACACACTGACACATTCCACATTAATGTTGCTCTAACTATAATTCATCCCAACAGCTTGCATACAGTGTAGAGTAACACAAACTGTGTTTTACTGATATAATGTTACCCATACAGAAGCAAATGCTTGTCCCTCATTGTAGCTTGCAAGGGAACATTTTTTTCCTCTTGAAATGTATTGGCTTGCCATTGCCGCTCCAGTTATTATAATAGCTCTATGAACATGAGTTACTTATCTCACACAGCTCCATGAACATGACTTACTTATCTCACACAGTGTCCCATCATACCCGTCTGGGCAGATACAGATGAAAGCGGTTCTGATATCGATACAAACTCCCTCATTCAAACAGGGATTGTTCTGGCAGTTATTGGTACCTGCGGAAAGACAAAAACAAACAATAGACTCTAACACTCTCAGTTGTTAACAATGAGATCCTTGTCCTTGAAATTGAAGTAAAATAGAAACAGAAACAAGAAACTATTATTAAAGCAGTGGGTGAATGAGGTTTAAGAATCAGATAACTGCGTATAATCAGGGCAAAATAGAAACAGAATCAGCCATAGCTTATACAATGTCTTCATGTCAACGTATAAATAGATAAAAATAATCGAAACAGAGCAGAAGAATGGCACATTAAATACATGAACAATCTGCAATGTACAGAAACTGGTCTTATTTCCTGTAAAATTTTAACTGTTAGTGATTAACTCAAATTGGAAGAATTTCACCACACTGTCAAGCTGGTTCTCCTCAAAAAGGAGGAAATACCATGGTAATTCTCACTGTTCAGTATATCACATGGTCAGTATTCTAATAAAACTATAACAAGCATGAGCAATGCATTTTCCAAGCACCAGTAAATTTTGTGTAGAATGGCTTAGGGAAAAAATGTGCATGAGCACATATTTGATGACATAATTTAATACCGATCTGTCAATTGTTCTCTTTCCACCTTGTTCATCCCATTACCTCTTCTATTGTGTTACACTCTGACAATCGAGGATAATATGCATAAGAGCAGCATATCAAATAGTTTTGTTTTTTTGTTCTATACATTCAAAGAAGTAATGTATGTGTCAATCGTGCCATATTTCCTCTTCTTTTTCAGAATATTCAGTTAAAAAGATTCTGTGGAATTTACATTCTGACTATTCCTTTTGCAGAGCACCACACACAATGTAGCAGGTCATATTTTCTGAAAGAGCCTTGCGTCTTGCACTGGACTGTCGTGCAGCATGTTAAACCACTCTCTAGTTGAGGATTGCAAGAACTGGAGTTTCGGTTGGGAGGTTGTTCTACGTCTGTACATCTAACAGATATACTCACTGGTTTCACAGTTAGTTCCACTAAAGCCATCTGGACACTGGCAGAGGTAACCGTTCACCTGGTTCACGCAGACTCCACATTCAGACATGGTTGCACGTCACATGCATTCGTTCCTGTGCGGAAAAAAAATATTGTCAGCTATCGTTAGGTCCCAGCAGTAATATATGTCATATATCTATGGCTTTAGGAATCCTATCAAGAACCTCTGATCAAGTGAATATGGATGTACACCAGTGGTAACAAGTTATAAGCTGGATGTATAGTATAGGTATTACGTTCGCATTCTCAGCTTTCTGCCAGACCAAGCTTACAACTCCATCATAACCTAGCGGCAGATTGCATCAATCTTGACATTGAGCACTGCAGGCCATTGTTTTCAGAGATGAACTAAGTATGGTGGAGTTACATTTAAGGAAGCATGGTGCGTGGTTGGCGCAGCTTTGTGGGTACCTCAGGGAGTTGGGGGGATGGGCCAGGCCCAGGCTTGGTCGCTTGCACGGAGGAGGCCGTGAGATTGGAAGAGCCAGGTGACCGGCTAAGGTGACTCCCAGGCATGTGCTCCCTGAGTGAGTGAGTGAGTGAGTGAGTGATACATGACAGAATCTGGAACATTTGATATTTCAGAAAGTGGAAACTCCATCTATAAGTTACATCAGAAAACACAAAATTCTTTCATATAGTGCAAGATCTTGCATTCACATGATAGTAATCTATCAAGGCATTGTCATTGTAAGTTTGAGAAGTTCTTTGAGCTTCTAGGCAACCTCAGATTGACGTTGTTACACAGCATCTACTGAGACTTTTTCACAAAGACTAGACCTTACTGAATGAAACAATGGAAAAAAAATATTTCATGCCCCCCTAAAGAGAGTAGTGCTTGATCCACTGTGCATAGGGATCAGAGATTAGCCTATTACTAATACTCAAGTATTTCACAGAAGTCCCCATAAACCTAAAAACAGGCATTGACACTGGGGTTCATTACCATAGGAAAAAACCCCGTGTTGATGCAGGCGGTGGGTTTCACAAGGATTTTGAAATGGAAAAAAATGGAAGGAAGTACATAACATGTGGAGTAAAATTAACTTGCAACATTTAAATGAGAGTATATCAAGCTCCTTATCCAACATTAAACACATCCGTTAAACAAAAGGAGCCCTAAATTAGATTATACTGAGGTTCAAATGATTCCTGTGGTTTCTTTGCTCTCAGATACAACACAAAACAAATCAGCCCGATACAGCAGTGATATGGCTCAACCATTAAAAACAAATTCTGCTACTGTCAGCAAAAAAAAAAAAAAAATTTTTTAAAAATGAAAGCTGGGAAAATATTTTTTACAAAATGCAGGGGTGGTATTACTTCACATAGCGTTAAATTAGTCCATTTATTTCTGAATACTTTTAGCTTGTCCTAGGATCGCTATGAAAAACCTACAACCCAAATACAGCCAATTGACCATCCTTCTGGCAAAAACATTAGGGACTATGGAAGGCAGACCTTTAGTTCAGTTTAGTGTCGTTAGAGTTAATTTATTTAGTTTAGTGAAAAACATCAGTAAGGAATTCCTGGAAATCCTGCAAAAATCATCAGGAAAGACCCTGAAGTTCACAACATTCCAAAAGAGGAGATAACCCTTAGTAGGGAGGGGTCATTTTTTCTTCACCTGTTTGGCAGTTGGCTCCTGAGAATGACTGGGCACATTGGCAGATATAACCCGTCTGGCTTGCAGGGTTCTCCACACAGGTACCACCGTTTGAGACAGAGGGCTAAGCTACAAACGCCTGAAAAGGAAATTGACACAGGTTGTGAAGGTAAGCACAATTGATTGATTTTTTTCTCCTACATTGGAAAAACAACCCCCTCCCCTAAACTCTCCGCAAAGTGAATTCTATTTATAGGTGGGAGGTGACTAGGGAAATTTCAAATCAGGGAGCCAGGGATCCAAGAATGATTGCTATATTGAATAGGTTGTATGTACATCTAAAGCATTTCCGATCGAATATAAAGGTATCATAATGTTGAGGAAATGCAGTTGTCAGGAGATCATGATGAACAACGCAGGGGTCACATTGTGCCTATCAGGCGGGGGGCAATCAGATCCTTAGGATGCTAGGATCATAGGGAACCATAACAAGATGCCAGAGTTGTATTCATGATACTACACATTGCAAGGTAAGGTAAAGTGAAAAAAAAAAAAAACAAAAATCATAATTTTCAAAAAAAAACACTATATCAATCATTACATTCCAAAGACCTCAGTGACCAGAAATTACTTTTATTGGTAATCAGCACTCAAAAAAAAGCAAATTGATGGACCAGTTTCATTTTCAAAAGATCCAAATTTTCCTATGTGACAATGGTGCCAGATTTGGGTAATCAAAGAATGGTAGGAGGAGTCATAGTGATAACAGTTAAAAGTTCCAGGGTGGCAACACACCAGGAACTCTAAAATCCCCTTTAAGACACTGGTTGCCACGCGGAATTAACGAAACACGTGGTTAATGAAACGATGTTACAGTGAAATTTATGTATCACTGATACAAGAAGTGAGGGGAATGAAAAGAAAACTAGGCCTACTATGGAAGCACAAACTTTGGGATGACCCAAGCTAGAAGTACAATCTATCCACTATGTTCTGCATGAGATCAATTCAATGGGCCATGTCAGGTGAGAACAATGAGTCTCTGATGTCATCAAGGGATGTGAGGAGAAGCAAAGCCTTACTTATTACACGTGACCCGAATCTGAAGATGGGACATATGCACTTGATGTATTCTGAATGTTGTTGCATGTCTTGGCAACACTGAACACCAATACATATGCACTTGATGTATTCTGAATGTTGTTGCATGTCTTGGCAACACTGAACACCAATACATATGCACTTGATGTATTCTGAATGTTGTTGCATGTCTTGGCAACACTGAACACCAATACATATGCACTTGATGTATTCTGAATGTTGTTGCATGTCTTGGCAACACTGAACACCAATACATATGCACTTGATGTATTCTGAATGTTGTTGCATGTCTTGGCAACACTGAACACCAATACATATGCACTTGATGTATTCTGAATGTTGTTGCATGTCTTGGCAACACTGAACACCAATACATATGCACTTGATGTATTCTGAATGTTGTTGCATGTCTTGGCAACACTGAACACCAATACATATGCACTTGATGTATTCTGAATGTTGTTGCATGTCTTGGCAACACTGAACACCAATACATATGCACTTGATGTATTCTGAATGTTGTTGCATGTCTTGGCAACACTGAACACCAATACATATGCACTTGATGTATTCTGAATGTTGTTGCATGTCTTGGCAACACTGAACACCAATACATATGCACTTGATGTATTCTGAATGTTGTTGCATGTCTTGGCAACACTGAACACCAATACATATGCACTTGATGTATTCTGAATGTTGTTGCATGTCTTGGCAACACTGAACACCAATACATATGCACTTGATGTATTCTGAATGTTGTTGCATGTCTTGGCAACACTGAACACCAATACATATGCACTTGATGTATTCTGAATGTTGTTGCATGTCTTGGCAACACTGAACACCAATACATATGCACTTGATGTATTCTGAATGTTGTTGCATGTCTTGGCAACACTGAACACCAATACATATGCACTTGATGTATTCTGAATGTTGTTGCATGTCTTGGCAACACTGAACACCAATACATATGCACTTGATGTATTCTGAATGTTGTTGCATGTCTTGGCAACACTGAACACCAATACATATGCACTTGATGTATTCTGAATGTTGTTGCATGTCTTGGCAACACTGAACACCAATACATATGCACTTGATGTATTCTGAATGTTGTTGCATGTCTTGGCAACACTGAACACCAATACATATGCACTTGATGTATTCTGAATGTTGTTGCATGTCTTGGCAACACTGAACACTTATAGATACACACTTGATGTATTCTGAATGTTGTTGCATGTCTTGGCAACACTGAACACCAATACATATGCACTTGATGTATTCTGAATGTTGTTGCATGTCTTGGCAACACTGAACACCAATACATATGCACTTGATGTATTCTGAATGTTGTTGCATGCCCTATCAACACTGAACACTAATACATATGCTCTGGAATACTATCCCCCTAGGGTCTTAAGCCATAGATCTTTCAAACAAAACGCCATGGATTCTCAACAGTCTGCTTACTGGCTGTCGTATTTCTACACTCTATTTGTAGAACTTGCCTTGTTGGTTTCACAACTGTTACCTGAGCTCCATGATGGTTTTTAGACCTTATGGAGTTTTGACTAGAGAATGAAGGATGTGATAAGCATTTCAGGCTTCATAGTGTATGCCGTATATGCCTTCTGTTACACATGGACTGTGTTAAGAAATCTCTGTGATTTAGGAAAAAATTATTACCCTCCCTTACATATTTAAACATATTGATATTCCTTGGATATTGCGTTCATTATCTGCTGTGTAAGTAAACCATTTAACCCAGGATGAGAGGTATAACTAATTGAATAATACTCATGCATAATGATTATTATTACTAAGTGTAAATCAAAAAATGAATCACCAAGTAACTGTTATACTGTCATTTATTCACCCTCTGGTCAGGATTGAAGCCTCACTGTAATGGCAGTTACATCTCTGCTGTAGTCTGCATTAATTGCAGTGTACCAATCAGCTCAAAACAAAAGAGTTACCAAAACTTTTGTCCTAGGAATGAGGAAAATGTAGGGTCTCTAAGTTTTACAAAAAAGAGAAATTAAGCACCTTGAACTAGAGGCTTGTGTATTTTTGACTGGAATGATTCGGATTGATGCAAGTGGCCACCTTTGGGCTCTAGAGTTATGCCAAATCTAGCAAGCTAGTAGGTGTGAATACTGCTCAGATCAGTGGGAAAAAGTGAGTGTCATCTGCAAATAAATTGTCACTATTACGACAATGAGGAGGCTGCTAGTTACCCTCACAGCCATGCTCAATAACTCCACGCTCAATAGAGTTACCAATATCTTACCCGTCTCACAGTTGAGGCCAGTGACAATGAGGAGGCTGCTAGTTACCCTCACAGCCATGCTCAATAACTCCAATAGAGTTACCAAAACCATACACGTCTCACAGTGAGGCTATTGACAATGAGGAGGCTGCTAGTTACCCTCACAGCCATGCTCAATAACTCTAATATAGAGTTACCAAAACCATACACGTCTCACAGTTGAGGCCAGTGACAATGAGGAGGCTGCTAGTTACCCTCACAGCCATGCTCAATAACTCTAATATAGAGTACCAAAACATTACCTGTCTCACAGTTGAGACCAGTGAACCCTCTCTGGCAGTTACAGACATAGCCCCTGGGTTACCCCACAGCGTTGTTACATGCACCCCCATTGAGACAAGGGTTGTTCATACATGGACCTTCGAAAAATAAATGGAAGAAATGCAGAGGTTGTAAGTTTGAATGTTAGCCGACGATGCTGCTCTCCACTTCACCACCATACAGATTGATGATCATCATAGACATAATAGAATAGGTGGTGGGGGGAAACTATTCCTATCGATTGTAAAGCTTATGATTGGGGGAGATGGGGTTCCTCAGCTTTGGTGTGGGAAAGTCCATCTAGGAGAGGAAACTTGTGAATTGAACCATTTACAGGGCAGATGAGGTCCTTTTTTTAGCCTTATGGTTGGCAACTCATTATTCATTGATGTCACAATGAAAACATGCTCCAGTGCCTGATCTGTTGAAACAGTTTGTTTGCATTTAACTCCATGAGTTTTGCCATCGTTTATAAAGGCCATTGCTGAAGTAGATGACAGTGTGTGCAGCTCATTTCAAGCAGCCATGTATCCATCAACCCACTAATAGTTGAGGAGTGACATCCGAGGACTTTGCAGCAATGATGTATCACTCATTTCATTGACGAGATAGGAAATCTGAAGCTATCGGTTCAACCCCATCTTCCATAGACATTCCATCGCCAAAGTTACACAACATCCCAAGTATTGACCTCTATGTATATTGTGCAATATTGCACAGCCTAACATTCAGCCACAATAAATGATATCACAGTAGTTACAACCCACAATTTTTTTTGTTTTTTTTTTCTAACTTGTGGCATCTCTTAAAGCATCAATTGGCTTTCAGTCAGGTTGACCATATGAGCTATATGTTGTGCCAGTTATTCCCATGACAAAAAAAATGTGAGAGTTTGAGATATGTCAAGATTTTTTAAAACATCAAACACAATTGGAAACATCAGGACTCGTTTAGGTCATTTAGCACATAGAGGATAAAATAATGCATAAAACATTTTTCGTGATATTGTGTAAGATCCCCAACTCACAACTTCAAAGTAAAACAATTTGCAACCGAAAGTCAGACCAAGGTGGGATTTTGGACTAATGAATGCAGTTCGCCTCCTCAGTGTCATAAGATCATTCATACATGACCATTGCAAAACGAAAATGCTGATAATTAGTCACATTCAGTAGTGAATGTGAGACTCCTTACTTGACAGGGCTGCGAGTTCTGCATAATAGATTAGACAAATTGACACTGAAATGGTCACATAAGTGATGACACATAGCTATCCAATTTTTCTAAGATTCAATTGAACTGTTGCAATCGTGAATTGCACATAGGAACCGAGTTCTACATATGTTGGAAGAGACAGTAAAGCTTTTCCCTCCTGTTAGGAGATGCAAGCAATACCTTAAGAATTGAAATGATGAAGAACTTACTGCCAGTAGTGGCTGTGATGCTCCCAACTTCATGCGGCCGTGAGTTGAGTGATGAGTTGATGACGGCGTCTAATGTAATTGGGGTAGGGTTGTATTAGGGTCCGGCCCTTCGATGTGGTATAGAGTACCCGTCCACCAACAGCCTGGGACTGGGGGACAGTGAAGGTCCGATCCCCCTGTGGGGTCGTGACGGTCAGTCGGTAGAAGTCAACGTTGGCTGGGAGGTCCTGCCATTCTACCTGGATCGTGTTTGGTGTGATGGCCCCAGGCTGCAGGCCGCGTTGCGAGCTATGGACGGATCGAGAGAGAGTTAGCTAGTAAGGTGGGCTCTCACAACACATCAACACAAAGAATGTCTATAGTGTCACCCTGACAAAAAAGCTGAAGATCACTTTCATTGCTGGGGCCCATCTAGCCAGACAATACTAGCCTGCACCATTCCCGTCAAGACAATTTGATTATATGGGCATGTGAAAAAAAAAACAATGTATGGTTGAGGACGTGCATTACCCCTGTGTAGTAGGCTATTTAGTGCCATGATTGGCTCTCTATACTCATACACATGCATATTCATGATCTGCTCATCAGAAGAGTGTCACAAGAGGTTTTAGAGGACACATATCACAGAATGTATACAGGTTCATGACTGTATAGTGCAGTGGAAAAGCCAGCATCGAGCTGAATGGAGTAGGAAGGCAGATAAAATTAGAGCAATGTACACACCAACAAACAAGTCTGTGTTACTCAGTGCTTTCATGTTAAAAAACAAAAACAAGTTATCCCCTTTGTAGCCTCTTATGGAAGAGAGGAAATAAGTTGGCCTTAACCTACTGTATATATCCTGCATACTGGAAGTAAAGTGAAATATGTCTCTAAAGGTGAAACACTGAAGTGACTTCCCTGCTTTTTTGCTAATTCAAACAAGTATGATATTTTATCCAAGCATCTATGATTTATACAAACTGGAATGGATAGCTTTTAGCAAAGCGCTGCTTGCTAAACTACGACGAAACCTTCTCATCGTCTGATGTTATAGATGATATAATTATTCGCTATGGTTGTTCCGCGATAACATGATACTGCATGTAAACATGATTCACGGGGCTACAATTCTGTGAATCATGAATACATAAAAGTTTAGCAGTGATAGGGTGGCATTTACGGCTACTTTTCAGGCCGTCCCCCGCCTCTGCTAAATTTAGCGTTTTGTTTTGTTTTGTGCATGCTGAGCGTACGTTTGACACGAATAGGAATATTTGTGTTGTAGTTCTGCCTGTGTACCAGCGTGAGAGAGGTCGCATGTATACGCGACGGAGTTGAATGGCGGCATCAGGCGATCGTAAATACTTTTAACTAATCGATACTAAGGCAGGTATGCAGTGCAGTATAACAGTCGCTTGCGAGTTTGGCCACACAGCGGGCGGCAGCGTGAGAAAACTCCTCCAAAGAGTACGCTTGGGGGAATTCAAAACTTCTCTTCGGGGGGACTCACAGCCAAAAATTGTGGTCACTGTGTCCTTCTCTGTACCTTTATCGGTTTTATCCAAAAGTATTTACGTGATGTAACTAAGATTCTTGGCCGTGGGAGGTTCGAAAATTTAATCACGTAACCCCCAAAGTCTCCCACAGCAGTTCAGCACAGTTTGTGTGCTGCGGTTGTTAAGGTTTGTCGAGCCTTGGAGACCGGAATTTCCGCTCATCGCGCAAACGGTTAATTACGCGAGGTTTGGCCACGGATGTCGAGCCTTGGGAAAAATGTGTCTGGGGCCCCCGGCTCATTGTCTGAGACAAAAAAACACGATTGTCAAGGCTTGTGGAGCTTGGATAACAGGCATTGCCGGTTGCTCCAGGTTTTTTTCCTGGCGGGTATAGGTAATGATGTTTCCTGGAGGAGCTTCCATTCGCGTTTGTCCCGGAGACACTGTGAGCTGTCGCACACATTTCATCTGACAATCTTCTATTGGTCATTGCAGATACATTAGGTGCTGTTACCATTGAATATTCACCATGACTCACATGCCTAAACTCTTCATAAGTGGGTGCGTTTCAGACAACTGTTAGTGATAGATAATTAGGTCATTAGCCTCCAATAAAGGAACCTGATCGGCTGACAGCTAGGTCACGTACACTAGTAAGCATTAACAGAGCTAACAGGCTTAGTGGAACTGATAGCTAGCTCTGATGGTGTATACAAGCTTACAATTTCTTTGACAACAGCGTTTGAGTCGCTGTGCAGAATTATCTGTCACTAACAGTGGACTAAAATGCACCCACTGTGTGATAATAAATACAAGAAGATGAAGAATGCCATACTGACGATGAGTGCAGCTGTACTTACGTATTTCACATCTGACACCCTGCCAGGCTGCATTGCAGAGACCCGTATAACATGTTGATACCATCACTACAGATCCCCTGATTAAGACAGGGGTTAGAAGGGCACACTCATGTATCTGGGAAGAGAAGAATGATACTCACAGGAATGACAATTTTAGGAGGAATGTAGAGAAATTTCATGAACCTCTCCTAATTCAGTATTACAGCAACTCTCATGAATCCAACCCCCCTCCCCTCTCCACTTATCCAATCGTTGATTATGCACTTATACCCAACCTTCTATTTTTTTTCCTACTTTGATACTCCTGTGGAGTACACACACAATGGCAGTACATCCTATTATTTCAAAGGACAGCTGCAGATCAATTATAAAGTGGGTAATATTTGACTACGGAAAACTGATTATGTCAGTTCATAGAATTTATCTTTATGGAGTCAGAAGTCCTGCATGTGTCTCACGCAAAAATTGAGAAGCGTCACTAAATAAAAAGAGTCATACTTGCACAACAATGCAAATTCTTTGTTTCCTATCGAAATTTAACATAAATTTTACTTTGAAAAGTAATTGTCAATGAGAGAGGATTGCTATAGTGAGTGGTAGGTGTTGATGGTCACTTTTGTGGGAGAAATACAGAGAATTTCTGCAGGATGCTGAGCTACTCAACACAATGTTGAAAAAACAAAAGAACATAAGATATTCTGTGTGTTGCTCACCTATAATGGTAAGCAATTGCACAATAGGATTTCTTCTAATTTTATGTGGCACATAATGAACCAAACGTTGACGTTTGAGGTCAATAACAACTCATTAGGAACAATGTATAGGTCTTGAGCCTGTATATTATATATAGGGGTTTTCCATAACCCATGAATTATCCTCTGTGTCACCTCTACCAGCAGTTGTCTTCAGAGTCTTTGTTACAAATGGCCACCAACATTGGAACATATGGGGTTGCAGAGCTAGAATGAGACAAAACAGCTGCTATCATTGCTGTCAATAGTGCACAAATTGTGGGTTAAGATCCCTTTCAACACCAACAAGGTCAAAGCACACTTGTAAACGTTCTCGTTGTAAACAGGAAATGACCTTCAGTATGACTTAATATTAGTATCAACCCAGATGAGAACATAATTGATATGATGGAGGTATATAACAACAGGCATGACAACATCAGGCTAAACAAAACCTGTGAATAATAATAGGAATCCCAAATATAGAAGCACCTTTCATCACGACATTGATGAAGTGACTACGATTATGTGAAGTGAACAAGATTTACTTCCTCTTAAGAGCGATTCCTGATAAGAATACACCAATTGGAGTCAATGGTGGAGAATTTCCACATTTTCCAGAAGGAAACTACAAAGGTCTATGAGGATTTTGGAGGTTTTTGTGGAGGTTGGAGCTTAACTTGCTGAGATCAATGAAAAAATAAAATGTGCATTACCAGTATGTGATTGTGCCAAAACAAACATTACTGAGGAGGAGAATTAATGGAACCAATAAACATCTGTTTTTCAAACGAAAAAGGAGTTGAGGAAAGTAAATACATCGGTAGAAAAAAAGGACACTGGATATCAGGATCCGTGAGCCAAATGTCAGGCAGAACTGCCAGGCATCATGATCACATCAGTAAGTGTGCAGACTGTAGTAGTGGCAACCAATTTCATTTATCCTGCCAGTGTGTGATAACACAGACCACGCTTCAACACCCGCCCCCCGGAGGCCGCCTCCGCACATGCAAAAGTCAAAGATTGTTCGTTCTTACAACCACACAGACAGTCCATCCCTGTCTGAAAAGCCCAAGCTCCATCCACCTATGGATCTTCCTTTCTATTAGTGTATAGATGTATCTTGATGCTTGTATTCGATTCGCCAGATGATGGACTCACTTGGCGAATGCCATTTCGAACCTGTATGACTGAAGAGGGAGTGGCGAATCGCGAGAACGGGAATGAACATGTATTTCCAGACCATTTTCGTTCTGATTGCTCTTTTATTTTGGTCTATATATAGAGGCTGTTCAATTTTAGTTAATTTTTAGTATGGTAATAATTCCCACATATCAATCAGAGTGATACTCATTTGACATGGTCATTCAATTCAAAAAAATAGCTCCGCAAAATGGACAGGATTGGATTTGCAGAAATTTGCACCTAAGAAGATGTGAGCAGATTCCAGGAAGAGAAGAGAAGAATAATGTTGTTAAAGTGGCAGCAGGGTTTTCAAAGATCTGGAAAAAATTCCAAATATGCGATCTGATCATGAGAGATCGCCCATCAATAAATCAACAGACAAAACCCATTTTAGAATGATCCGAAACACTTTAGGTAATGACAAGTTTCTGCAGATGGGCTGTGTGCTCTTTGTATAAGTCATTCGGTTATCTCATGGGAATCTACTATAGCTCAAATAAATATGAAGGTCTGGGTTTTCCAACCTATCAAATCATTATGCCATATATATTCCCCCCCTAGTCCACCCCCCCGCACACACACTGATTGAATCAAGAATGTAGCTTGCCAAACCTGAATGTCGAACTCCCTGTTTTATGACATTTTATAAGCAATGTACTTACATTAAACTCACGTTTGCAGTTACACCCACCTACTAGCCGCGGGGGATCTGGCTATGCTTTTAGCATGAGCTGGCCACTAATGTCATTACGTTATAAAGATGGAGAATCAACACGTGTAAAAGGTAAGTGAGTATTATTTGCGCAATAAGTTAGGGGTGTCCCTCAATCCCCTAATTTCTGTACATTGTTAGGGTCCTCAGGAGACGAAAACTGATGTAATATGGGTGCAGCAGACTAGTGGATGCACTTACTGGTTCCAGTTCTGGCCGAGGTAAACCAAGCAGCAGTGTACAGCGGTAGTTCAGCGGCTGGGTAATGTCATCGATACAGTTACCACCATTAAGCAGGGGTAGTTACCCTCACAGAGTCGGGAAGGGAGAAAAGTGAATGGCTCAAAAAACTGAGTTCGAAACAATTAAAATAGAAGGAATTTGGCAATGACTGCTGACATAATGATTCATGCAGCCAATGTCCACTACAGCATATTGGGGGAAACACACGTCGATCATGCAAAGGGGGTGGTGGGAGGGGGGGTGGGGGCTGCCATGAAACTCAAGGTAAGTTAAGACATGATCTTTAAAATAGGCTTCCAATGAGTAAAAACAATTTCTAGTAGGTAGGCTGTTAAAATAGGAACCAATCCATGGTTCAACAGGATACTGAATTCTCAATTTTGTTATTTTGCATTATAAAGGGTGCCTACCGAGACAAGAAGGCCATAGTGACTGAAATTGTAGTATACAAAACTGAATTGACATGGAAAAAAAGAGGTCATCTCTGGAGCAAAAGCAGATTCTAACTATAGCGAGCAGCACGATATATCTATTTAGAAAAACTGTCTTGTAGTAAATAAGATCCCCGAGTCTCATTGTGTCTATTTGTCTTGTTAGATAGTTAGTGTCTTAGCAGCCAAGAAAAATTGCCCTTATAATTTGTAATGCTAAAATAGGGAACTGAATTGAAATATGAAAGCGAAACATCCCTTTGTAGTAAGATTAATTCTGACTATTCAGTAACATAATCAAATTAAATTACTTGAGACATGTCGTGATGACGGAGACCACATAGTTCTAGTTTGTGTCGGTCAGGACGCTCAGACAGACCATGTAGTTCTGTCCAGGGACGAGGCCGCTGATCTGCTTGTGTGAACACATTGAGACCACCGCTGTGGAAGCGGGGACGGTCGGACGACATTCCCCATTAACGTCATTCACTTCCAGGATATACCAGAGTTATGGGCGGTAATTCATTCCATCGGGACGTAAGACTATGGGGCTCTGCTCAGGAAAGTGACGGTACGCGCTGGCTGCAAAGGAAAGTTAATAAGTAGAGGAATTAGTGCAGCTCTTGAGGGCCCTTCACAGGGATGGGGGGATAGGGCCAGGCTAGGCCCTGGTGCTTGCTCAAAACGAAGCGAGCAATTGGTGGCGGTAGGTGGATGTGGCTAGGTTGAATGAGTGAGAACTTAATACAAAACTACTCGGGCAATTCTAGCCCAGCACAGTGTTCCCAGGTTTGAAACAGATGGAATGCGGATCAGCCTCAAACTGCAGGAACCGGATGAACCATTGGGACTAGCTGTATTCCAATCGTCAGGGACTTGTAGTTTAGCAAATAGTCTGTGTAGGTGCAATCAATGTCTCATGTAATGACTTGACTTGGGTACACGCCTCAGGTATAGCCAGCAGAACACTGAAGGAACCAGAAAGCAAACCAATTAGGTAACACGAGTACTAAATGTCTGACACCAGAGATAACAAGGGTAAATAAACGAAGAAGAAGAAGTCACGTACTAACGTATTTCACACGAGTAACGAGCCACTGCGTAGTGCACATACACTGGAATGCATTATTGAGGGTCCTTGGCACACGCCTCATGGAGACATACGGATACCGATACAATCGTCAGTTCCTGCGAAATGCAACAACAAGAATTAGGAGAGGTTTATTATTGTGGATTTGCACTATCAGCAGTACATGTTAATGATGGGTTGCAGATCTAAAACAGTATGTCCATGTACTAACAAAATTAATGTGAGCAGAACTATATCTACACAAACATTGAGGACAGGCATTCCAATTGAGGTAACAGGGCTCAATTTCGTCCAGCTATTCATCACAGTTCTCGAAAAGACTTTGTTTTAGACCCTCAGTCTGATTTTACTGTTCTTCTATTAGAACAAAACAATCTAGTTGATTGAAGTTGAGTTAGAAACACAGGTGCGTGCCTCAGGGTATGAGCTTCCTCGGAAGGATACAGTGTATTTTAAGGTTCATTTGAATCTAACAGTTGCTATGCAACACATGGGAGTTATGAAGAGGCCGACAAATAAAGACGCTAGGGAATCGAGTGTGAAATTGTGGCACCCTCATTGACATGACTGGTATATGACTGGCGTGTATTCGAGGATTTGTCCCCCCCCCCCCCTACCTCACACCCACCCCTCAAAAGAAGGTTCTAAACTCATGGGCAGTTATCGGCCACTTGACGAGTGGGTTGGCACAATTGGGTATTAACATCAGCCTTTCCACCGGAGACCGGGTTGATTCCCGGTGGTCATACCAAAGACTTAAACCAAAAAGCAAAAGGCTTAGTGATTCCTGGACTGTTCTGTCAAACCTATAGCCAGCATACACGGTACGAATGGGAGATTGTACCAGTTCATTATGGCCAACATAACTTCTGACAAACTTCCTATCTTCCCCAACAAACTACAATAGGGTTCCTGTACCCTTGGTAAGAGAGACACATTGAATTTCAAGTTTTCAGACTTAGACTCTGCTAAACTAAGTAGGACCCTAGGACACAACCCCAAAAACAATAGGTTCAATTGTACTCATCATGGGGAAAACACAGAACAAGTATGAGCTTCAGCCATCCGGGTGGGGTAGTGTTATAGTGTTACAAGCCAAAATTGGCCAAATATAGAATTTGTTACCTTTTTTTCATTTTCGACCAAAATTCACCCGACCTGACCAAAAACTATGGGTCCTGTACTCCCGTAAGAAAGCTATATACCTAATTTCAACTTGAATGGAACAACCATTCTGGGACGATCCTGGTTACAGTTCAGACTTGGACCTCTGGTGAACCTCAGATGACTCTGACCGACCCAAAAAACAATCGGGTTTCAGAGGACTGTATCATGGGGAACACACATACCAAGTATGAGCTTCATCCATCCAGGTGGGGTTCAGATGTTATCGGCTGTCAAGACAAAACTGGCCAAATATGAAATTGTCACAAATTTTCTATTTCCGACCAAAAATTCACCCCGACCCTTGAACCAAAAAACATAAGGTTCCTGTATCCCCATTAAGAAAGCGTGCACAAATTTCAACTGATCGGACCAACCATTCTGGACTATCTGTTCAAAGGTTTCAGACTTTACCTCTGGTACCTCGATGGATCTCTGACCTGACCAGAAACAAATAGGGTTCAGTACTAATCAGGGGGAACAACATACAAGTAGAACCGACCAACTCAGGACCTGATCAGTATCATGTTTACAAGCTGGCGTCACACACACACACACACACACACACACACACACACACACTCACACGCACACAACACACCACACACAACGACGGGACTGGTAGATTCCTATGACTTTGTCAAGGAATAAAAAATGGTACCTGTTTGCCTTCGGGATGCTCGCAGCACAAGGGATTGGAGCAGGGACAAACAAGGGGTGGTCAATTTGCAAGTAGCCATTTGCGTGTGATTACTCCCACGCCCAAGGTAACGGCCAATGACATTGCCTTATTCCGTTACCTGGTGAGGATTCGCAGCTGACATTAAGTGATTAAGGTACTGTATCCAGGTTTTAGAAATCTCGTGAATATGAAATCTAACAGTCATACCACCACACCATATGAAGAGTACTGAAGGACATAAATTATAGGAACTGTGGTGAGAAGCATCGGCTTGTGAAAGGACCATTGCACCCCGATGGCTGTCATTATAGTTGGTACAGCTGGGATAAGTTCTACCTCCCCCCCCCCCCATTCTCCCACAGTGGGACAGAAAAAGTTTTGTCAAATCCAACCAGGTTTCATAAATACACTATTTTGATGATCCAAGACCTCAAGTTAAATCAACTTCTGTCACCTCCATTCAAATCTGACAATGTTTGGTAAAATGGCATGAATTATTTGAATTTTGTCCTTAGTTATAACCTCAAAATGAGGTCATGACCATCTTTTGTCAGGACTAAGATCACTCTACACCAAACTAATTTATTGAAATACAACAAACTTGGAACATTCTCCAAATTGAGTGAATGTATGTGACAATGCCAACCTTTGAACGCATCTACCCATCTGAGATTTCATAGGGTGGAATGTAGCTCTTGCTTCAGCTCACTCAGATAATGTTCGAATAACTGCACCAGTGCCGAAATCATCAGGCAAGTACACTAATGACAAAACCATCAAAGGGCATCACAGTAATGAGGGGTAGAACATTCAGTAGTTACTGCACCGGTGCGGGAATTATCAGGCAGGTACGCTAATGACAGGAAACATCAAAGGGCATCACAGTGATGGGGGTAGAACATACATCAATAGTTACGCATAGTGCGGAAAATCCATCAGGCAGGTACCTAATGTACAGAAAAACATCAAAGGAAACATCACCAGTTGATGGAGGGTAGAATTTTATAGTTAGAACATATATCAATAGTACGCACTGGTGCGGAAATCTCCTGGCAGATACGTGAAGACAGACCATAATCTCAAGGAAAATTATCGTAGTTAGAACGGACGCCTTTTGCATGTAATCCCCCCCTACCCCTCACAGAGATGCAATGTCATTTCCTTATTCATCTATAAAGCTGTTAAATTGAAGTTCGGAGCTGATAAACGGAGCGATCTACACAGGGGTACTGGGGGTATACATAGTAGCATGATGCATCCAAAGTGTCCTACCAGTATAGATGTACCTAATGGCGTGTTCAGTCAGAGCTCAGTGACACAGCACAACCTAAGCTGCCTGTATAAATTCAATTCATTCTCCACCCAGCCTGAACTCGGTGTTCTAATTGCATGTCCCTTAAAAATTTGACCAGTCCTGATCACAGAGCTGCTTCGAATAAATACCTACAGTGCAAACCAGAGTGTCAACATAGAATCCATAGAGTTGACCAGAATGGTTATGCTTGAATGAGCCAAGGGTTGGTACCAAGACATGAGGTGGCAGGCACAGTAAGAATTTCCCCCCTGTAAAGGAGTAAGAAGTACACCTTAGCTCCCAAGTCGGACAATACTAAATACATTGAGTAAGGCTGCATCAGCATTCTGCATTGAGATAAAGATCCAAGGTAGGAATACGGAGAGCGAGCCGGGAAAAAAAAGTACCAGTTTTGGCAAACATTTGTTTTCAGGTACGATCCTAAGACATTTACTCAGTCCGTCAGGCCTCCACATGTAGTTTATGTACCAACTTCTTATTGTAAGATTAACAACCTTGCTTGCACACAGAGTAGCGCTAACATACGTTAATAGTTTGCTGTGCCGATCAATTGAGAAAACCTAGTTAAGTTTGTGAGGATGATGTTTTTTTCCTTAGAGAATATACTCAGTAGGAATAGAGGAAGGATAAGAGAGGAAAGGAATGTGGCAGCAAGTAATGTCTATTAACGGGTATATCATAATTGAATCAGGGGGTGTTAGGCACTTCCTAGAAGCAGCATGACAGCTAATTGCCACTCTTTTTCTTGTGTGAACACTGCTGAGAAATACACACACCTCATAGAACATTTTAATAGGCCTTTAATCAGCAAGTCTTTTTTTTTCTTTTCGATTGGGGGCTTCTCGAGAAGTAATAACTAAATTCCTACTATGTTATCAATGTAGGCACTCACTATCTAAAACGAAAGGATATTGGGTAGATGGCTGGAAGCTGCTGTACAGCTCGCAGAGTTAGAAGTGACTTTCACTAGCACTCTTTTAATACGGCAACTAATAAAAATATATAGTGTAGAATATTCTATCATAAAGCGAAAGTTTTTCTGTAGCACTACAATTGTGTGTTTTTTTCTTGGTTTGGGGGTCAAATGACCTAAGTTACAGATAATTTTTTCTATACCTATTTTTTTGCAGTTCAGTAGAGGTTTTGCAGCGTTATTTAGCAATATTGCAGTAGAATGTGTCTCAGGAGCCAATAAAATTCTTATTTTTATTCATTACGTAGTTTGCCGATTAATAGGGAGGGGGGGACCATTTATGAGGGGCTCACTTCGCTTGGGTTCCGACATCAAACCTCCCCCCCCCCACCCACGACAAATCTCTTGGTACGCACCTGAGACGATGGTTGACGTAATTGATTGGTGAATTCCTACTGTAGACCCTCCATAGTAGTTACATATAATTTAGGGAGTAATTTGAAACTTTTTGGCACAGATCCAGAATTAGCCACATGTGATTGTTGCAACTAATTAAGCATCATTGCACGATCATTGGAACATTGACTCACCGAACTAGATATTATGATACGCATCATTGCACGATCATTGGAACATTGACTCACCGAACTAGATATTATGATACGCATCATTGCACGATCATTGGAACATTGACTCAACCGAAACTCGATTAATGAGATGCATCAAGGCACATATGCACTAACAAAGCAGCAAAGCCACTACAGTGTTGTAGCACTCTTTATATACCCTTAGTTGATAAACAACCTTTTTTGATTGGAGGGTACAATTTTTAGTTGCATTTTTTACTCAAAGCGTAGATCTCTTACTATCACTAGATAATGGCAGGAAAAGATTTTGTTATTCTATTGAAGAATTTTAGTTTGAGGTGAAATGTTAAAAGTGTCAAGCGTGACTTGTCCGCACTTTTCTCGTCTTGTCTGGAAGGCAAATACCAACTAATACCAACTAGCCAGGGCCCACCGAGGCAAATACCAACTAGTGGTTAATCACTGCAGTAGGGACAGCACACAACAGGCACGCGCCTAACCTAACAAAGTGTTGGTGTATCAAGAAGAGACCACCATCACCAGAAGACACTCAGAACTAACTAAATCTTGCATAGTAAAACTAGAAGCATTCCGATCTGGTATTGTTCTTGGCCAAAAGAACTCTCTAAAGCTATTTGTATTGATTGTAGCAACAGGTCATAAATTAATTCCATTTACTGATTGATGTGATCATGCGCAAAGCTAGTGAAGCCATTATGTTGTTAGCAGAATTGTGGGACAGCTTGAGTGTTGCAGTGGCATCTTCTCTCTCTTCTATAAAATAGGCCAGAGGCAAGATGGCGGAAGCCTGGTGATGCTAGTTTTAATGGCAGTGATCCTAGAAAAGAGCATGGTCCCAGTTACTGTTACCTTGTGGGAACCTAATGGGACTGCATACTAGAATGCTATAGCACGGAAGTTTATGAGGCAAGGTATATGGGTGAGAAAACTTGTCAAAAGCTTAACTAAAACGTGAGCCTTGCAATCCAGGTTCTTAGTAGTGAGATTATCAACAGTTAATCCAGTTGTGTTTCACGTAGGTAGTTTTTCCAAATCCTTGTTGAAACAGTTGTCATGAGCTGGCGCAAATCTATAAGTTTGTGATGTGGTGATGAACAATATGTTTCAATATTTTGCCATGGGATCAAGTAATGACAACAGGTCCTCTTTTTTCTATTGCCAGGGTTTATAGCGCTTCTGTCCTCTGAGAAGGGGGGTAACAATAGCAGTTTTCCAATCTGAAGGCTGTTACCAGTAGATTTTTGATAGATTGGTGCAATTGAAGCTGAGCACATACTGAGAGTGTATGGAGAGACGTCATCCCTCTTTAACCTGCTTGAGGAAAATGAGAAGGAGAGAACTGAACTTATTAACCTTAACCACTCCATTTGTTAATCGAGGCCCCCCAAAATGCATCAACTATGAAAGCAGAAGCATCTCTTATTTTCACTATAGTGCATCGCTCACCAAGGTTTCTGGTCCATTTTCCCAATATTGCCAAATCTGACCTCAAATAATAATAACAAAGCGATCACCAAAAAGTGTCTGTCTTGCTGCGCAACGGTGGTTTTCTTATTATTCCACTACACTACACCACTTAACACAACCAACTAGTTCATGCCAGACCATCGTCATGTGAAACGAAATTCCCATATTTTCACAGATAACACCTAAAAATTCTAAAAGTTCCAAAATAACAGACACAACAAGTTTGACTCTTATTATAAAAGTCCCGTAATTGCTTTTGCGTCGTCATGCCCCCCCCCCCCCACTTTCTCTCCATTAATACCAAATTTGAACAAAGTTTATCGCTCAGTCAATTCAACTCACTTATTCGGACTCAAAATCCAACTTGAAATGTTCAAATCCCCTTAGCAGCCAGGGCTTCTTTGCTTTTTAAAAGAATTCCCTTCATTATTTCATTGCCTTTATTTTCCAAGTAGCCAGGACCATGCCATCCCCCCCTGCCAGGCAGCAAACACCCTCCCCCGCCCTTCCCCCACACACCAACAAACAATCCCCAGGCAGCAGTCAAGGATGTCCCAAAATAACTCTTGAGAAATCCATGACATTTGTCCCCATCCCCAGGCAAGAGAGAGGAAAAAGAAAGGAAAATAAAAAAAAAATGTCAGTATTTTGGATGTCTGGATCAACATAATAAAATGGTTGGGTGAGAGGGGGTTGCTGGAGGGCAGCTGATTAACAGCCTCTTGTCACAGGAACTATGGTTAACTCGTTCCTCCGTGCTTATTCTAACAGAAGCTATGTTATGATGAATTCAAATTTGAACATCAAACAACATCAGAATGAGTACGGACCAACTACTGAGTTTACTGAGTTTGGCGAAAATCTTTCCAAGTTGAAAATTGGAATATATTATGCAAATTAGACACATACATTCCAATGACATCTACTGACCCCAGCTGTACTTCAAAAATATCTGGATCAAGGGTATCATGTTAACAAGTTTTGTGGAAATCCAAACAAACTTTTCAAAAATTGCATAAAAAATATGCAAATTAGACACAATTAAAGGACCTCAGTGGCCCCGACTTCCCTTTTAAATTACTCGGGAACCATGGTAGACCACATCCACCAAAGTTTTGTGAAAATCTTAATTCTCAACTTAAAATCTAATCAGATTGGGTACACTAACCCCGGCGCTATACCAAAGGATTTGTCTAATCAGCCACACGGTTTTGTGAGAAATCCTGCCAACGGAAAGGTGAAATTTCCAAAACACACACACAAACACACACACACCACACACACACACACACACCACAAACACACACATACGGACTTTCAGTACTTGCGGAGGACGTCCATTTTGCGAAAAAAACTAAGTCCGACAAATGTGGTGTTGCAGGTGTGTTTAAAAGTTCCTCGCAATGCACGGTAACTTGTCCTTAGAAGAATGGTAACACTCAACTCTCAGCACACACCACTAAAAAATTTGATCACACTATAGAGTATATCCGAGGACATGTTTCTAATGCCTTTGGGAGGATAGAGGGGGGGGGATGTAGAATCGTTTAAACGCATTTTCTTCCGAGGACCCGATTTTCGGGTCTCGGAAAAAAAAATGTCCTCGCAAGTAGGGTGTGTGTGTTACAGTTTATGAGTCTCGCACGATAGTACAGTAAAGCACCACACACACACACACACACCACACACACACACGCACACACACACACACACACACAGTCATAGTGACCACTAAGGTATCTTCCTGATTCATTCAGGCGAGATGAAAACTAATCTATTTACTGCATCTGAACAAAATCCAATATATCCTACATGTTGACCAACAGCCCTGACCACAATTTGTGCCTAGATTCAACAACCAACATCAAGAATAATAATAGATAAATTGTTCTATTTTTTCAGAGATCTGAACTTTTCACTTTTTTCTACTCTCATCTGGGGAATCAAGCCAATGAGGTACTGATGATTGTCCCTCATGTGTCGGTGTTCTCCTCGCACGAAGAATCTCCGGTCAAATGCAGCTTGGGGCGTGATGCAGCGATACCAGAGGATCTGGCCAGTGAAACATGACTGTATTAATCTTTCTAGACAGGTTGGGAGAGCCAATGAGAGCAACAGGCGAAGGACAAGCTCTCAGAAATACATATCGACACTGGTGGATATGACTCGATCCGCAAGGAAATCAATTGATTGCCCACAGATGTTTGAGGGAAATGACACTGTTTTAAAAGGGTAGCTATAGCAATGAACTGATACAAAACTATCCCGACAGTTTGACCCTCCTCAAAACGGGAACAAACCTTGAAGTCTTGGACTTGAGCAAGAACTTGTTGATAAAGCTTGGAGAAAAATGGATTCCGAAGCAAAGTTGGCTGACCTCGACCTGAGTGATAACTTCATAGATCAATTCACATAGATACTTTTAAAGGCTTGATAAATTCACAGGCACTCGGCTTAGAGGGGAATGGAATTGTAGCAGACAATCTGAGTTTCCAACATTGTCCACAGTTTGAGAAGTCTTGACCTACAAGGAACCCGATCAAAGACTCCAACTGAAAATCTCTGAGCCAAGAATAGACTCCTCGAAAGTTGATCCTTGACAGAAACATATCAGTCACATGATCCCTTAAGCTTCTTCAACCTGAATAACCTTGTAACAGGGTATTGGCTTCCAACCATCTGAACAGCAGAGTGTTCACGCTATGCCACTGAAACCCAAACTGACATTACTCCATCTAGATAACAACAGGGATTAGAGAAGGTACCGGAAAGGGCATCTCTACAAGAAAACAGATGCTGCGCATCGACACAGCAACAAAGATATCATCCATAGATGGTGAGGCATTCGATCAACTCCACAAACTAGAGAGCCTTCTTCTCAATGGGAACAGGCTCACAACCATTCTGAAGGGTACCTTCGCTCCCTTCAGTGACAGCCTGAGTGTGTGCCTGGTCGATAACCCGTGGGTCTGTGATTGCAGCATCAGCACCCTAAAACCTACATTGGAGAGTCCGCGTCCATTTGCGGGGAGGCAACGTGCTTGGATCAGGGTGGTATAGAGATAAGAGACAGATGACACCAAGATGGACACCAACGTCAGTCTCTGTCTGAAGAAATCATCCACCAAGAAACAGAGGAGGGCCATGTCGATGTGACGGTTCTGCTGGTTGGTGCAGTTGCGTTTTGGTCATACTATGCATAGTAATACTCACTGTTTTCTGTCACTGTTGTCTTGCAAGGAGGCAGGCAATCAACAAAAAGTGTGGCAATGATGAAATCAAGCAGAGTTACCTTGATAATGCCTTCAGAAACTCAAGACTTTCTAGGATGAGCATTTTCTGGGAGGAGGATGATGATGGCGTTCACAGTATATATAGCAAAATAAAAGAGGTTTTGTCATCAAGGATGAAAATCAAATAGGAAGAGTACTTACAGCCCTCGAGGCCTATTATTTTTTGGAGACGAAACTATTCTAATGAACACAAACTGAGAGGAGAAGTCAATAAGACAATACAGGGGAGGCTGGTGACTGTTCAGAGTCGCCAGGGGCTATCTGGACTGATTGTCGGTGGAGAGGAAAGAAATCATGAAAGAAGAGGGTGCGGCTGGCACAGACACAGTAACCTAAGACCTGGCTGGTAACAACGGAAGGCACAATGATGATAGTGAAGGATTATACAAGCGTAGTATCGGCAGCATTGTGCTAGAGAATGGGGGACAACCAAGAATACACCTCCCATTTACCAGGTCTTGGTTGAAAACTGGTAAGAACAAAAGTGGGGAGCAAAGGGTTCTCTCCTATGCTAGGTGGTCCATGAATGCTCAGAACTTGAACTGTATGAACGAGATTGAAGAAAGGAGAGGGAGAGAATCTTGGGGGAACCCCCAAAATGCGGGACATCTCAAATCCAGTGCGAGAGGAACTGGGACTTGAAATGTACTTGGAGCCTTGGCGGCCAAGACGGCGAAACTCTGATGTTGACCACGGACCTGCAAGGAGAGGTTGATGGGACGAAGGCGGGAGAAGACTGAGTCACGATGACCCCACAGCACTCCCAGAGAGCAGACTAACAAAAAATATCAACAAGTTATGAAGATGGAAATAAAAACTAGAAGAGTGGAGACAAGATCGGCAGCGCGAAGAGAGGTGATTTGTACGAGCGCCGGATTTTAGGAATGCCGATAGCATTCAGGACAAAGTGAAGGATAACACTGTTGGTTACAGTTCAACTAGGAGCCATTGCCAGCAAACTCCTGGGTTAGAGGGAAACACCCCCGGGTAGGATCGAGATTAGCCATAAGGAAGATGAGTTATATGTTCCTATGAGTAAATCCTTGAGGAGGAAGATAAAGCTTTGGATAAAGATGGTAAGCTCTGATGGATTCTATCTGTGGCCCAAGGATAGGGAGAATTCAAACCTTTAGGTGATGTCCGAAGAGAATGTAACAGGTAAGAGGATGAGGAGGAAATCCAATGAGAATTCTATGCAGAGGGGTAAATTACCTTAGCTGTGTGTCTACAGAACAAGGATGCGTTCTTCAAATGTATCAACCATCAGGTATACAAGAATCAAAAAGTCGTGGAATCACAACACCGTTAACAACATACCGTTTACATTCATACACACACAACTAGAACCATGGGCATATATTAGTATACCGCGATAGCAGAACTAGCTGCATTAATGACGACTACCAAAACAGTCAGCTAGATACTGCCTACTTCAACACTAGGGCAATAGAACTAACAAGTACACACACACTGTTTGTGTTGCTGTTTCCGCTATAATAGGGAATAATGACCAGATACGCGGCCTTTTGTTGGAACTGAACGGGTGACGTTCTATTAGTGAGGTTAGGAAAATCCTGAGGCGTAGCCCGTATCTGTGTATTATTCCTATGCTACAATCCGATTATTTTCTGCGACAAAACACGAAAAATAATGAGAAAAAGACCTCCTTTATTTGATCGTATTAAATTCTCCCAAAACTGCTCAATCGACAAACAATGTCAAAACTCGGAATGTTAAACACAGCTGAATGGCGTGGTGCAACCATGCACACCAAAACAAAAAACCCTATAAAAAACGTACGTGATGCTACCACATGTACAAAGTACCAAAAAAAATGTACGAATGGACAGGCCGAGCGACAGTTCGACAATTTTAGCACTCGCAGTACTGTAGCTAGCTTGTTTACTATACGAACATAGCCAATAGTCCAAAACTAGTATACTAGCCTTGATTTAGTCGATGGAATGAGTGCAGATGGATTCGGATACAGACACCATGTTGTGGTCGGATTAATACGGGGAATTGGAGTTATTTGGAAACACTGGAAAGCACAAATTTAAGGAACTTCGACATATACATACGTGGAGAATACATCCATCGTGTGCCATAGATCATCTCGAAGACAAATGGTCGTGTCATTGTGGAAGGTTGTTGACTGATGTGTTGCTGAGGGCGTATATACAGATATATACTGGAATCCATACTGGCTGGTTATTTTCCAGTTTTGTGACTCGAAGGGCATTTATTTGACTGAGTTAAGTGAGACTTTGATTTTCCTGTCAAGGAGGAGTTAGGACATCTAGATGCTGTTTTACAGCAGGACTGTTTCAAGTTGTTGTGACAGGATTCAAAACTCTCTTCATATTTCAAAATTTATGCCTGTGATTATCCAGGGAAATGCACACTTATAGCAGTCTTAGACGTGAAGTTTGATTGATTACAGTCTTAACAGTCTGACGTTTGAGTATATTTCCCGAATAATCCCGATTAAAGCAGACCAGTCTTCAGTTCGCACCCCTCCGTCTTCTCATCATCCACCACAATTTGAAATTTAGACGGCATGTACATAATTCATATACTAGTAGGCCTCACTAGTGTCATGAAAAGGAACGACGAGAGAGCTTCATAGTTAATAATTTCTACCTGTGGGCTGCTCCTCTGCTCAAATGAGAGGTGATAAAAATTGAAAATAGTACCAGACGCGATATAAAGCCCCGACATTTTGTAAATGGTGTGCAACTTAACTTGAACACATTGCAAACTTTCTAGCAAAGTTCTGTCTGATAGCAACTTAACGTTCTCCCAAGGACATACTTGTGTCGCCGCTAGCCAGTGTTTAGTACTGGAATTATCACCGGTTATAATTCCTTCACACACTAAACTTACACATAGGTAAAGTGTATTATGAATATTGCATTACATGCAGTGAAATAGTGGGGGGGCCTCTTTTTTACATCTGGTAGAATTGTAGTAATTGTGTATTTCTTTTTTTTTCAAAAATGGTCGTCAACCTATGATCTGAGAAAACACTGGCCAAAGGCATAATATAATGACAAATTATCATTACTGAGATGCTTGGCATAGCCAAAAATTAGATTATTCATTAATTATTATTTTTAATTCATTATTCAATCTTCCAGTTCATGGTGATATAATCCCCAGCATAGCATTAAATTGGCAATCGGTGTGGAGGCATGAGGGATTAGCAGCAACTTATCAGCAAAGTCCTGAAGCCATGACCTTGTAATTCATGTATACTCAGCATTAGTTGATAGGAATGTGACCTATCTCAATATTCATTCATGGTTGATAATATTTAACTGACGATAAGAGTAGCTGGTTGGACCTTGTTTAATCCATGCCTATACATGTATCTTTCGAAATATTCAATCAAGAATTACATTATGTTCGAAATGCTCAGATATTCGTGGAACAGATAATTATGGGGGAAAAGAAGTGAAAACTTTAAAAACTGTGAATTCACAACAATTTACAACCAGACTAGGAAAGTTTCTACTTATTCCTGGTTCCTCTACTTACTCTTTTTCATTATTCAAGAAAACATTACAATAAGTTAAACAGGTATATGTTCTGAATATGTAAATATTTCTGAAAACAAATGTTATGAGGATAGCAGATATGAATTTGAAACTTTGCATGAACCTCATTTTACAACAACATGTTTCGACAATAATTTTGCATATTTTGTTCATGAAAATTCAAAACCTATTCAGCACTAGCTAATAGATTCTAAGATTCTAACTACCAACCATTGTACCAATTAATTCTGGCTGATAGTGCATCCAGCCCACTCAGCTGTGATGACTTTCTTGGGTGTGCACTGGTGAGGGGAACAGCTGCAAGGCCGCTTTGGTCCCTCATCTGGACATTAGAGGCAGGTATAGGCTAGGACCGTAGCCTCCCCAGCTAGGCATTGTCTGCAGCATATACCCCCTGCTTTGCCTTTTATACACTGGTAATCATAATGATACCTGAGCTCTATAATGTTCTATCAACATAGCAGCAATGCACCCACAGTATACTTATGTTCAAACAATCCATATTGTACCGTACTGATGATCTATTGTTGTCATTTCATTATGTCGTGCAGAGGAATTTTTCACTGTCACATTTCTATTCACAAGTCACCTCGATAGCACTGCAGGAACTAGAGCACGAACAGTGCTCTGGCTCAAACTGCACAAATATACCAAAACCAATGTACATGCAATATGTGATGAATGTTCGAGATCATGAGGCTGAAAGGCAGTTTCAAACAATGGCCTATTGTGCCCCTGTAATAAATATTCATATGGCCAAACATGTCTCAGCAGTCAATTAACATTCCACATGATTGGCCCAGGGCCCACACTGGGCCTTGGGTTCTAAATCCCTGAAAATTTGGCTGTTAGGCCATCATTATGATTGAACATCAGCACTGTGCAACAGAATCTGTAGGAGATACAAGACTGTGGTATTTCATATAATGGCCGCCCTACCCTGGCCCATTACCTTAACTTTGAAGGAAATAAACTGAAGCCTATGGGAGAAGATGCATTTCAAGTCCCATTGTGTGAAATTTCATAAAATGGGCCCTCGGGCCCGAGTGGGTCCTTTGTCCAAAAATTCCTGAAGACCTCAGGTACGGTCATTAGACCATCATTATGACTGAATGTCAGAATTTGTAGGAGGAGATACATTTTGAAATTTTATACATAATGGCCTATATTGCCCCTTTAATGACCTTTGACCCTGACTTTCACAAAGGCAAACATGTCCAACATCGAATGAACTTGTTTGGAGGCAAAAAAGACAATTGCTGACACACTGGATGAATGGACAGACAGACAGGACAGACAGACAGACAGGACAGACAGACAGACAGACAGACAGATAGATAGATAGATAAACATGCAGATTCCAATAGCTTAACCAGCACAGCTAGTTTGAGCTAACAAATGGGTTTGAACCTACAATATAATAAGTTACTACACAACTGTGCTAATTAATCAGTCTCTAAGTTAAAGTAATAGGGCATTAATCCAATCATCATCAATAAACAAAGGCAGGAACAAATATAGGCTTCATTCTTGCAGAGCTGATTAGTGCTGACTGCTTCACTGTCTTTAGGGTAATCCGATCTAGCTCTAGGCACCAAAAGGATCTCTCTTCCTGGGGCATGCCGTCTCTATCGGACCGACGTGCTCTCAACAGTCCAATAGTTTCCATAGGCCAAGATCTGTGTCAGGCGGATGTTATCAGCGACAGACTCACAAACCCTTCCCCCAAAAGAGTCAAGCACTGTGCCAGAGGGGTACCATCTCTAACATACCAACACCCTATGACTGCCGTCTGTCTTCTTCCTCTACTCCCACCTTTCTTCAGCAGAGTCTTACCTGGGATCGACTCAGACTAGAATCCAGCTTGGAGGAGATCCTTCATATGGCATTCTCAAGTTTTCTAAATATTCCAGGAGGTGGGTTCTTTGTGCAAACCAAGCGCTGGGGCCACCATGTGCAAATGTTGCACTTGCAGCTGCTACTTGATGAGCATTTTTTATATATTTTTTTCAACCGGGACGTGCCGGCAAGGAAGGGGTGCAGAACTGTATACTGCACTTATTGTCAGCTGCGAATCCCTCATCAGGTACACGGAATAAAGCAATGCCTCATTGGCCGTACCTTAATGTGGGGGTGTGGGTAATCACACGCAGATGGCAACTTGCAAATTGCCTACCCCTCGTTTTTCCCTGCTCCAGATGGCTGAGCCTTCAGCAGAAGGCAACAGGTACCATTTTCAAAGTCTTTGGTATGACGCGACCGGGATATCGAACCCCGGAAGGCCAACGCCTACATGGTCAATGAGGGGGCAGGTTTGGTGATCGTCTCAGGCAGAGAAAGGCTTAGAAATCTTGCAGCTAGTGAACTTCACCACATGGGGAAAGGGACGCTAAGGAAAATATCTCTCGATAGTTTTACCTCTCCCGGAACATAGCAGACGAGGGGCGAGGAGAAATTTACAATAACACATATTGTAAAATGACACAAGCCCTCCAGTGATTTTGCTATGAAGTCATGAAGTTCCCCCATTCTCCTCTCTCACCAGTTTTGTGTAACAAACTTCCTTTGGGCTGCACATGGGAGCCACGCCTAGTCCAGCCATCCGATACCACGTGTGTGTTCAGCTGCAGGGGGAACACCACACACGCACACCCTATCCTGCTAGAAACAGCTTAGGCTACAAAAATATGGACTCGACATGCGAAACAGAATTGAGCGAGGAAACGAACCCCCTCCAAAAAACAGCATATACCAAGTATAGTTTGTTTCAAAATTGAAGATGCTAAATAACCAGATGATAAGCCTAGCAAATTGAGTAGACAGTTGGGGTGGCCAACCTAGACTTAGACAGTGGGAAACTTCCAATTTGTTGAATCAAAATCATCTGATAATATGGAATTATATACTCCATAATTGTGGAGCCAATTATTTTTAGTTATCATGCAAACACAACCTTCATTTATTCTATCATGCCTAGTCTGTAAACCTATAACCGCATCGGACCCTGGATTGTGTTGACTCGAACCAAGAATTCATTTTGGTTTCAGTGGTGCCAAAGGCTTTGAAGACCTACTATGTTGTGGGATGCTCTGCATAACTTTGTGCGCATAAGAACCAGGTTCTTTATATTTTGAACTTTGGCCAAATACTGAAATAAGAATACCACAACTAAGGCTGCCATGATTGGTGGAATACTGCATGAAAAGAGGAATTTAAAAAAACATATGAAGACATATTACCTTGTTCACAGTTCTGTCCATTAAATCCAGTAGGACAGATGCACTGATATCCAGTAGGTGAGGTGGCAGAGTTGAGACACTGGCCACCATTCAAACATGGGTTATTATTACAGGGTGCTGAAACCAAAAAAATATTAGAGTAATGTCAATATTTCACCCCAGCTGTGTCAAATGATGCTCATTTGTAATAAAAAACCATGGGCTTGATGATTCTTTCTCTGAAAGAACGCATTAGCTCATTCGTAATAGAACACAAGCGTATTTCTATGTTGTTCACCTGTTACGCCATACGTTATTGGTCGATGAGGACTCTCCCTGGATGTCCTGCATAGGTGACAGTGCTGAAGGACTGAGTCCGGTCTCGGTCTCCGAGACCGGTCTCGAGTCCTTTCTTTCAGGGACTCAGACTCGGACTCGAAGTCAATGAATCGACCGACCAAAGGAATGGGGAACTCGGTAGGAGTTCTGGTCCGAGTCCTCTATTTTTTTTTTACAAATACAGAACTTGATTTTGATCGTACAATTAAGACAATCAAAATAATACGCACGACGCTCTACCAAAAAGTAGCCCAAACTGTTCCCACGTACTTCCGACTGCCCGATGTCTGAATCAAGAGGGAAATTACATCAGTCTCAAACGTCAATGTTTTACGGTCACCTAATCAATTATGAGATAACAGATAACATGCTAATGAAAAACTATAAATTGTGCTGAAAAGTTTGCTAGTTAGAAAAAACTGTTTGCATTATAAATCAGCATGGACAAATATATCCATAATGTTTTTGAATCGAATCAAATGATGTGATACCTGCTAACCGAACGAACGTTACAGCATTATCCTGATTATAATGATACATTAACACAACCTGGAATTACTGTTTTCGGGAAGATTTACAGCCTAGCTCTCACCTCAGCTTGTGCCAATGTATGTTAGGATATGTTCTTAACCCTATGCTTCTCATATTCTGTTATCGTAACTGACAGTGGGTATTCTACTTTTCTGCCTACAGGGTAAATCAATGTGAATAGATCATGACGAAGTTACCGCAGGCGGTGTAATTCTCTATAATTCATTGGGGTGCAATTGCTTCTGCCCCCGCGAACATTTGCAGTAACACTTTCGATATCTCTTGATCGATTGCGTCAGCCCATTTTATTCATGTGGCATGCCATATATAACGAATATAGTGAGGTACCGGTAGTGAATAGATAATGTATGTGAATTAAAAGAGTGATTCACAGGGAGGGGAGGAATGGGTTCAATGATGAAGAAAGCTCCCATAAAAAAGTAGATGAATGTGGAAGAGAGCAATTTCATTCTCTATGCTTTTCAATGATAGTAATGCATGGCACTATATTTTTCATTGGAAGGTGCCTGTACGCTCCAGGGAGTCCAGGCCTACAAGACAACTCATGCACCCAAGTATAGTCATTATTGCCCTGTACATCTCAGCTATCAGAGTAAAATCATTAGACCTCTGATATTCGGCATGAGGTATGACCAGTCCGCCCAGTACTCTTTCAAAGTTCTCGTTAAGTCAGTATGTTGTGGATCAGTAGCCGCTGATTCAAAAAACAGTGCCGATAATTTAGCAATTATTTGTTAGTTTTTGCCATGAATTTGTAAAATAGTACAGGTCAAATTTGCATAAGGACTCGAGGACTCGGACTCGGACACTGTGACTCGGACTCGGACTCGGACTCGGACTCGGACACTGTGACTCGGACTCGGACTCGGACACTGTGACTCGGACTCGGATTGAGAGGCTCGACTCCAGCCACTGATAGGGACAAAACTACGGATGTCAATAACTCCACTGGGGATAAGCACTGAAAAAAGGAATTGGACCAGTCCTGCAGAATTCAGCTTTCCATTTCCTACACTATTCCCCTAGACTAGCCAATTCTGTGATCCCATTTATTGAGAGCCAACAAGACAAATTGGCTCTAGATTGTCGAAAACAATGAAGTTTCTGATATTCCACTCATGAATATTGATAAGATTGACACATAAATAAAGGGGACCAACGACTTACTGTGGAGCATTTGCCCTCCAAGTATGGGCAGTGAGTTTTTCAATTGTCTGTAACTATCATATTACCAGGATGTTTCAGCGGAACTAATTCAAAGCCTAGCCCTTACAAATAATCAAGCAGCAAAATGCACAGTATTGTTGTACTACTCACAATTGTCCACAAAAAAGTTTGACAGTCATAAAAACTGGCCATTGTGAGATATTGAATCATGATTTGCACTAAGCAATGCCCACTCATGAATGTTGATCATATGAAAACAAACAGAAGACTATCCACTCACTATGGGTTATTTACTACCCAGTATGAGAGCAAAATCTCTCATTGTCTTCCCCCCATCTTTTTTATAATATTTTTTCCTCAAAAAGAGAAAATCTAACGGGGACTGTCTGCCACCCACGTACGGAGAGTAATAACATTTCTTATATCTTTCTACTCATCGTGTTCACTAAAAAAAAGTTTGAATAATATTCAACAGAATGCGACTTCATGGTCACCTAATTATCTGCATCTTATGATTTTGCTTTCCTGCTCCTCTTTTCTCTGAATATTGAGTAAACCAAGAGCAATGGCGACTAGCACTCACACAAGAAACAAAAAAAAAAAAAATGGGAGCAATACCTCTTCTGCTTTTCCAGTTATCAGGTTCCGAGTGAGCACCACAAAACACACACAAAAGGGCACACATGCACAACTACTAGGCTTTTTTTCACCTCCCAGCAAGGAGTCCAAAAAAGGTGTGGGTCTCAAAGCAAAGCAAGCTCAAAAACTGCTTCATCATGTTTGCAAACAGGAAGGTTCCAAGGAAAGTTAGGGAACAATCTCAAAATTATATTCCTTGGAGTGTTAGAGTATGCTTGGGATAAATGGTGCCAGTGTTCCACAATGTTGTATAAGTGTAAGGATTGCTGGGTACACTGGCGGTAGCAGAGAATATTGATTGGGGTGGCATGGGGAGGGTTCTAAGGGGGACAACCCCTACCCTCTGGAAAATTTTTTCCATTTTGTTTTTTTTTTTTTTAGGAACCCTCAGATGAGATCGGGTGCAGACATTTGCCATCATTTGAAGTCAATTTCTTCCTATACAAAAACTCTTGTTCTTGTGAAGCCGCATGAGGAAAAGTACTACCGCGTGAGAAATGCGCGAAAAAAAATGATTGTTGATTGAAAATTCCCTCCTGAATTTCGCCGAGTTTCGTCTTTGTCTTGAATTTTGATCATTTTCTGCCCGTATATCGGCTTCAATTTCTATCCTTGCGGTTCCCTCATTTCGGACGAATGAATCAACTGGTTGGTATGAATTTGAGTGGGTGTCTACGCTCCTCCTTACGGGCCATGCCTCAGCGGCAAGGGATGTATACCCAGGATGTTAATAGCCACATGAGCAACAATTGCAATAATCTAATAAAACCTAACTAATTTGCCCGAAACTCAAATAGTTATTATCGTTTGTATTAAAAGCAGACAACAAAACCACGGGTACTACTGCGCAGGATAGCACGCAAATTTTTGGGTGCATTGCTTGGATATCATATATGATAACCCCCTATAGGCGTACGGGAGCATTCTGGGAGGGGTTTTCCTCATTTTGCCACTGCTTTTGCCCGAATTGCATGGGAGGGCTAGCTATTGCCCTCCTCCCTTGCACTCCGCTATGTTGGTTGGATATTGCCAAACAATTGAACTATTCAAGCAAATTGACTGGGATTGAGGGGGCGGGAAAAACATAAGTGGGCCAAATGTTGTGGAGCGGTTTCTACGCACCCCACCCCCATCGTATGCCACTGTCTTCTATGATCTAAGAAACTTGCCGCACTCCAATGGATAAAAAAAAAATCGTGTACATATAACTGGTACTACTGGCGCGAATCGCGAAAATTTTTCACAATGTTGATATTGACCAAAAAATTGGGTGTCAGAGGAGAATTAGAGAAATCATAACTAGCAAAGCGGAAAGAGAGAGCCGATAAGGCACAAATGGGGTTGTCATTAAGTGGAAAATTGAAGGAAACAAAAATTGGGGATTTCGATTGGGGGGGGCCATGGCCCCCGTGCCCCCTATGGCTAGACAATGGATGGGTATGCCAAAAAACTCACACGTTGTTGTAACAGTTCATCATGTCAGATAGGATGGGTCCCTCTGATGTAATGTATCTCAGTCGGACAGAGTAGTCCAGGTTGGGCGCAGGTTGGGCGGCGGTGTACAGACATGCCATTGACTGCATCATCGACTGAGGGACCCTTGTGCCGATGGGGTTACCGTTGATGTCAAAGATGGTCAGGATGTAGTTGCTATCAGACACTGGAATATGAAGGTCACGTCCACAGAGGTGGTCTGTGGGGTCCCACTAGGTTGGAGAACAGTGGTGGTTCAAAGATAAAAACAGAGGAATCAGCAAAGACATGAATTTGAGCTTTTGACAGGAACTGATGTATTAGCTACATTATAACAGGCAGTGATACATAAAAACCATAACACACATGAGGACTATAGTAGTGTAAGTAAGAACCTGCATAAAATCTAGCACTTTCCAGAATTGCTTCAAGAGAGGTGTGTATGTAGACCAGGTGGGTTACTGCCTTTGACAGTCAATGACTGGAAGGCACTATATAAACGTGGTATAATTCTCGGCAAACAGAAGGAAACAGACAGAAAAAAAGCCAAAGAGTAGTGATTCTTTGATTGATCATGAAATTGATCCAAGCAAAAATTGTCCAGTGTCACATGCATACAAGATCACATAGGGACCATGTAGTACTCATAATGGGGCACTCATCCGGGTGAGGTCTTGAACCAAAGCTGAAGTGTGACACAACAGAGATTATGTACTATTGGGTATAGGGAAGTCAAATACCAAAATATGAACTTCCTCCATCAGGTGGGGTCGAGTTATCATGTTACAAGCTAGAATTGGCCCAATATCCAATTCCTCACAATTTCCAATTTTTCCCCCCTGGTCTACACAAAAACAAAGGGTTCTTCTGTGAGTCCATAAGAGAGCTACATACCAAATTACAACCAGATCAGACCAACTGTTCTGGACTGTTTACAACGATTTCAGACCTTGACCTTATATGGCCTCGGCGGGTCATAGACCCCTTACTCCGGACACGTGAGGAAAAATATTACATTAGGAGGGGTCCCAAAATAATAATGCACGCAACATTTAACCAGCAGAAAACAAAAAAAAATAAGAATGAGAAAAATGGGTTCAAATGAACAATCTTTCAAAAGATCGTTGAAACGCAAGTAAACTTCCACTAATTTCACAACAAAATACCAAAATAACCACGAATGTGCTTCGAATCAACACATTTACGAGCGTATCACGCGCCAAAAACACAATACAGCTTCTGTATGTACAGCGCGGCGAGCGGAGCATGTGGGTCAGCTGACTGGCATGGGAACAGTCTTCCGTCATCTGTAGCGGCGGAACGGATCGCTGATATGTGCTACTTCATCACACGAATGCATGCAGTGGATTTTATTGTGCTGTATATCATATTGAATAACCGGTGTTAGTCAGAAAATAAAAAAAAAAATCTCATCCTTCCAAAAAATATTAAATGATTGAACAGACATGTACATGGGTAAATATGAATGGCTTTCCACCAAAGTTTGAAGCACATTTTTTTTTGTGTCTTCAGTGTGAATTGAAGTTTTCAGGATCAATACTGGGTCCCTGTATAAAGTGATAGCGTACTCAACAGCTTAGGCTGGTTTATTCCTGGTGTCAGGAAATGAGGCCCCCTGTTTGGATATTTTCCTGGAATAGAATGTGTCCCAATAGAAATAATTAATGATCATTACAAGAAAATTCCCATGCAAAAAATGGGCTTTCAGGGGGATGGGATAACTTTCAGTGAGCAGTATGTGAAAGTCCCAAGTTCCATTTCAACTGTATAAGGCTCACTTTATATTAGGGCCTACGTGTAAAAGTGCCTGAGGTTTATGCAAAACGGCATGTTGAACAGCCAACTAGACATCAGTAAGAATGTGTTAATAACAAAAAAAACATAAAATACGTTGTTAGGCCTAAAATACATTGAATGCCTCTCCTCGCACCAACCGTGTGGAGCTGTGGAAGCTGATGTGAACTAAGGAACTGATTGATTACCGAATAATAAAAGACTTCACAATTTTTTGAAGGGGTGGGGGTAATAATAGTAATTTCATTACGCCGCACACTAATATTTTATTTCGATGGGATATTTCAAGGCAATGATGTAGAAAAGAACATCATATTACTGTGCTATCCACCAATTCAGCAGTGCACATGAGCATGTGTAAACATTTAAGCCAATGCATTGCAAGCATGTGAAGGCCAAACACACTAACACAATTGAATTTAACATAATATAAATACCAAAAATAGGCTATAGGAAAGGAAACGGTTTTCTTTTTTTTTCTTAGACCCCTTGAAACAACTGTTTGACAGAGTAAGGGGTACAACCCTTCAAATCAGACCCTTTAGATTTTGAAGACACCGCTGCACCTGGACTATGTACTGATTATGGGGAACCCAAATAGCAAGTATGAGCTTCATTCATCCAGGTGGAGTCGAGCTATCATGTTAGCAAATTATTTTTAACAATTTCCCCATTTCTCAATACGGTTCCTGTACTTCTCATAAGAAAGCAGCTGCATCCCAAATTTCAACCTGGCATTCTGGATTCCAACCTCAGATGACCTATGATTCTGACAACACCAACACAATAAGGATCCTGTTCTCATTTGGGGGCCCCATATACCAAGTATGAACAGGCTATAGGCCATACATACACCCATACATTAACACACAACACATCCTGTCATGACTGCATAGATTTCTCTGATACATCCAAGAATGAAAAATCAATGAATAAGTTTGCTTTTTCTGCTGTACACAGTAAATGTTTCTGTTTCTGAACAAAATGGAACGTAGTACCAGTACTCACAAACAAAGTTCTGATTTTCCCCTTTAAATTTCCAGATGAGATCTCAGCAGTTTCAACTTGTTTGCTGCACAGCACTTGTTCAAAAGTGCATGTTTCACACCAAAAGCCAGTGTGGAGCCAGCGCATATCTTCAATGTACTAAAAGTCTGAATTTATTTGTAGCAGGAGTGTTTTTACAGAACACATTTAGCGCCACAAGATATGTTGCCCAATACAATATGTATCTTGTTCATCATAGGCATATCAGCTCCAACCTTAATGTTGCTTAATGTCCTGAATAGCTATAACTGGAGTCAAGTTCACATGACTCCTAGTGATCATCACCACTAGGATACTCACGTATTTCAACCGGGGCCTGTAAACTGTCCGATGCACACACACGTAAAGCCATTTCTACTGACTGTCAAATTCAAAGCAAATCCCACCATTCACGCAGGGACCTGCCAAGCAGTCATTGATATCTGAGAAGAAAAAAAAAAACAGTAGAACAACATGAATTGCATTTATTTGGAGGAACACTGTAATTGCTTCCACTGTTTTTATCAGCAAAATCAAACTTCTATATAGGACAAATCACCTTCCACAACCTAAGAAATGACTTCTTAAGAAAATTGTCAGAATTTAGCAACTACCAAACTACTGCTGAGTGTGCAAATTAATGAGGGAGTCAATGAAAATCACATGATATTTTTCAAAATTTCTACAAAATTTGATGGCAGAGTACTTTCTACTTTCTTGCTCTCTGATTGAGAAAATATTACAAATCGAGTACAAGTTGCCCAAATCAATGGAGGGCCATGCTATCCATATGGGGTACAACTCAGCACACCACGCTAGATCATCCCGTTGGGTCAAGGTCACATTTCACATTCAAACCTATTGCTGAAATATCCACATACCACATATGAGGTTCATCCATGCACGTTGTTTCAACAGCCAGGCTTCACATCACACACACTGATTGTACTGGCCTTCAATAGACCAACTCTCTGCCGTTTGTCAAAAAGTAAACCAGAAAGTCAGAAGGCTCAGTGACCTTGACTCATTGCTAATAACCCATAACCATGCACAGAACACAAAGATTGTACCATCTCATAATGGGCAGCATAAGACATTCCTTAACAAATGTCCCATTTTTTCAGTGACAGTGACATAATCTTGCAAGCAATATGGTTCTTGTACTTGAAAAATGATGAAAAAAACACACAACAACAACTTTCAACTTGATCAAGACCAAGCTTTCTTCATGAACCTATCATTTATACCTTTCCAATGTATTTAATGTGTCAATTGGTTGAATAAATCTATTCTACTATCTATGTTTACAAGGGTTTTCCAACGTTCACCTCTGGTTACCTCTCACCTGACCACAAACTCTATAGGAATCATGCACTCATCATGGAAAACACACCACAAAATATAACTTCATGGGATCCGGTGCATGGGTTCTATGTATCGTGTACTCATAAACAGAGATTAACCATAATGGACCAAAACCAAAATGGGACCAGTCCTAATAAAAACACAAGGTTTCTTGCAGTGCTCTCCCATAAGGAACAGCTACCACACCCCAATTTCAGCCTTATCAATGATCAGACCAGCATTCTGGACTCATCACTTACAAATTCTGACCTGTGCTGATTTCAGAGGACCTTTGACCTGACCCCAAAACACAAGGTTCCTGTATTCATTATGGTGAACCCACATAACAAGAATGAGCACCATCCATCCCCAGTTGGGCTTGAGTTATCATGTCCACAAACAGCATCACATGAGCACAATACACACACACACACTATCATGAGCTGCAAATATTCCTCTTACATTTGTTCCAATGAATCACTCACATACATGCTCATAGACTGTTCACTAACATATTCCTCTCTTCTCGGGCAGAGTGGAGCTTGATTCAATCCACACAAGAATCACCCCTAGCCAGCTCTCTTCTGTAGTGCCTTTCAGCAAAAGATCCTGCAGACCAACACTACTCAACTTGGGTACTGGTTTGTATTAACTGTCGAGTGTTGCATTCATATTGTGAACTGTATTTTTATTATTCCAGTCGATGGTTTGATTCCATACCATTTTCACAGTTGTTCCAGTGAGCCGTTGATACAAGGTACAGGTGTTAGGCGTTAATCCCGTCAACACAGATGCCTCCATTCTTGACCAAGGCCTGGTCTCAAGTCAATATCTGCGTCTGCAAAATAAAAGGAAATTAGATAGGATTACAAGACTAACTAGACTGCTGCGGGTGCCATGCCTGCCCGAACCTAATGTTTAGGACGATTGTGTCTATTATATCTCCCTCGCTGATACCTATAAAACCAAAAACAACATAGGCTCCTCTAGTTTGCTCTCCGTAGTGTATCAGTGGTGTTAACCCTTCAGCATATTCATCACATCACTTTTTGCACCTCAATACAAATTTGCTTCATATTGTAAAATTCGCCAATGTCGCATCATTTCTCAGCATTGTCCAATGGTAACTGTATTAACGCCTGCTATACATGTATTACCGGGTCCCAAGTGAGTTTGGCTCCGTGATAAATTTTTGCCTGTTTTTTTTTTGCAATTAGTGCCAGCTGGCAAAGTAGGGCGTAACGGAGACTGCACGCTAATTTGGAAATTTACTCCAGTAATAAGGAGCTGAATTAAGCGACATTCATCAACCGTGTCCGTCTCCATACGACTGGGGGTAAAGCGTCTCCTCTGGGTCCTACAAATTCAATGTAGAGGTTTACTCATGATCTGTAAGTGCAGTCAGTTCTAGCTTACAATTCGATATCTCAAATAACTAAATGGATGCTGGGATTGCAAGATAAGTAATGACTCTGCTTGCCCCAGGCATTGATGACCTTCAAACACTTCGCCAAACCTATGGGCTATACCATAGCGGTATTATTGTTGTGTATTTTCACATTTCACGGACAACAGTATGTTTCTGTCTTCCTTATGCTCTTTTTTATATAATTTTTCCTGCTATCAAGTTAATATTCTTTTTACTCTCTTACGGCCCCAAAAACTTCAGTTGTTGATCCTTGGTGAATCTCTCGGTATATTAAGGATCAATGCTGTTGTACTTGGAAAACTGCCTAGTCCATATCTCTTGACCAATGTTTCATTTTTGTATCCTTCTGTGGAGGAAAAAGCTCAGCTGCTTCCACATTTCACATTATCTACGTCGAGAGTGTATCAAATGATGAGCCTATTGCTCAAAACCTATGGAACAACATTATGATAATGTGTCTGCAGTAATTCAGAACACTGCAGACAGCTAGTCAGAGGCAGCTAACATCTGATACAATACTTATTTACAAAAGATTTCAATTTCAACAATCAGGTTCCATATACAGAGTATAACAGATGAGTGCTGAATCAGTTAGAGGAATTTCTTGGGAACAAATAAATCTCCAGTGTTCTCTTGAAGGCACAGACATCTGGTAACAACTTGAGGACTGACTGTCCAGCTGGGAGCAGCTATTAGAAACCAATGCCAACATAAGTTCTCATCAAGGTACCACCAAAAGGTTCATGCTTGATGATCAAGGTGAGCTACTCTCACTAGCTATTACAAGCCTGCCTGTTCAAGATTATGTGAGCATAGGCAGGATTTAGGATACAATTAACATTTGACATTCAAATTTCTCGGTTGGTTAACCTACCATGTAGCAGTGTGTCTTGTTACTTGCCTGGTCTATGTGCAATTCCCAGCTTCTCAGAGTATGTTTCCCATATTTTATTTTATTTTTTATTTTTTTTTCCATATTTTTTATTTTATTTTTTTTATTTTTTTTTTTTGGGGGGGGGGGGGGGGGCACTACTCAAAGAAGAGAACTCCATCTTCACTCCATCTCTTTACATACTATACACAACCATGCCTCCATTTGGGATTTCACCTAGATGCCTTTTTCCAGATGAGTATTTTTGATAGATCACAGAATTAAATTCATCTGGAGAACGCACAAGAAGGGATTGAGGTTGCCATATGGTATCACAAATCTAAAGATGGTACCCCCCCCCCTCCAGCAAACTCATTGTTATGAGGAGAAATGAGAATGATAAGTCATCGCATACTTATACTGCAAGTGTTTCCACTGAAGCCTGGGTCGCACACGAGAGGAATCGTCCTACGAGGTTCACGCCCTTGTCCGTTAACACAAGGGTTAGGGTTGCACTCGTCAGCAGCTGTATGAATAAATGTGTGAAGTGTTACAGGTCAATGCATGCCCACATACCAACATATTGTATCAAATAGTGTCTCTAAGCTAAGTTATCACATTAATGTGGTACATCCCAGTAGAACACACGTGACCTAATACGATCATTGCAAACAGCCATTTTTCAGTTGTGCACGCGATAGATAGCACTCTCTTGCGATAGATCCTGCAGTCACACCACTCACAATGACATTATGTTCTTGAACAGAAGCGATCCATATAATAACTAATATGATAAGTTGGCAACGCCAGCTCATGTGTGGCCAGCACAGCATGATGAGGGTAAGGCCTCATGCTTCCAGTCAGCAGTCGCAGCTTTTAGCACACTCAAGTTCCTATTAGTGTAAAGTAGTCTCCATGAGCTGATCACTGCCTTTCAACTATCGCATTTCAACGCTGCAGCACTGAGAAAATATCAACTACTTATATAATAATAATAATATCGGGCTCATATAGCCCAATCCAACAAAAGTTGTTCAATGCGCGGATGCAGAAATTCGTTAGGATTGGGGAAAAAAGAAAGTTTTCAGACGCTGCCTGAAAGAGACCTCAACTCGAAGGCGAAAAAATTCTCTAAGCGAGGAACAATAAACAAAGCTACAACATGTTTCCATTTGCGACCTTGGAACCTGAAGTTGAAGGTAGGAGTGGGCAGGTCTGTGTTGACTCTGCCCGTCTATCATGCAGGACCTGGGAGCATCATGTAAGGTACTAGCTTACACACTTTTCCATATTCTGAATCAAGAAGTTTGTTCTCTCCATTCCTATGCTACATTAGGAATTTATAGCGCAAGTGTCATTAGTGTCATAATTATGATAACACTTGCATATGTGTCCTTTATTGACTGCCACATTATGTCCTCAGTATGTTCTGTAGGCAATATGAAATGGAGACAGTCTTTTCCTCATTCCTACAGCTTACCTGTTCACAGAAAGTTCCTGTAAATCCATTGATACAGACACACATGAATTGAGCCACTTGGTTGAGGCACTGAGCTCCGTTGAGGCAAGGATTGCTCGCACACTCATTGACGTCTGCAAGAAAATAAGTGCAGAATTCAGTGGTCAGCAATTTTGATAAATCTCCTATTCCTATATAAAGGCATACTGCTTTCATCCCAAAAGGAACTTATGTATCCTTACAGGAGCAAACATTTGTGTCCTAATAGGAGAATAGTGAAAATCAAAGTAAAACTAAATCTCTCTGTTGAACTGATTTGTTCTTCAGTGACAATCAGTAATTTGATTATTTCAAGCCCTGATTGCAGTAACTGAGGTATTCTTCCATATGTCTGCATACATGCATTCTTACTCCAATTAATTTTGATGGTACAATGGAACTTTATCATATATAGTTGTGTTTAAAGAGCACTTGTTCCAACACTCACCAGCTCTATTCTGCATTAATTTGCTGTTCAAGTCCCAGGAATCAGAAGACCTCTGATGACCTTTGAAATGACCTCACCTTCTGTCAGGACCAAATGTAGTCTATATGCACAAGTTTCATTGTAATCTGACAAACTTTTGCATGAATAATGCAAATTTGACCTCTGGTGACTCGAAAATAACCACAACTGTTTGCTGGGATCAGATGTAGTTTTACAGCCACAAAGTTTAGTCCAAATCTGACAAACTTTGAAAATTACAACAATTAGGCAAAATAGAGGCGTCGTCATGTTGGCGACGCCCACATTATCGAGCCCAACTGAGATTTTTCTAAGGTGGGCATGTATACCAATTTTCGGAGTCAATTCGATATGGTGTTGGAGTGATATTGCAGTAACACCTCAAGTTTCCTGGCGGCGCAGAGTACCGATGGCTGTGCCAATCCAAAACCATACCCAGACACTTGTGTCAAGGAGATTATAAATGTGTATGGCTACTACCTGCATCATACACAACTATTACAGTGCACATGAGCGAGTGAGTGTTCTCAGTCATCTAGTCCAGTGATATGTAGTAACTGAAGTCAAGATCTGGATTAACGGTTTTCACGACTCTGGAGTCAATGTCTAGGACAAACAACCAAAAGACAAAAGGAAACAAGGACCAATGTACGCCACCTGATGAATCAAAAGAGTCAGGCCCAGTTCCAACAATTTGGCCGTGTATTTCAGCATTGGGTCACTGGCCACAGCATATATATATAGGAGATATTGTAATACTTGATTGAAAGAAGCAGTAGCATCGGCGAGAAATTGGGGAAGCCATCTGGGGAGAGGGTGGAGACTCTGTCCCTAGACAAGGCAGACAGGCTTCAACCTCTCACAAATCTGGGACAAGGCACTTGAGAAGATTCCAAGCCATCTGCATACATCACATGACCAGTCCAACTAGGTAATTTCCCTGTTGGAGCCTGGTGGGATCTGACGCAACTTCGGAATATGCAGAAAAAACACAGGTTGATTCCTTGAAAAGCCAAAGGCATAACTGAACAGACAGATTTTGCCTTCTCTCTCTCCCAAAATTGTAAAAATCTGAGCCAAACAGCAAACAGCGTTGAGACAAAGATGATCATCCAGACACACACTGCTATGAATACACACTAATATGGATTAAATGTTGCCCTATCCACCAGTGTCCAGATATTCCTTGTTGAAAAAAAAAGAATAACGGCCTCGAGCAAGATGGTATTGGTGTCTGGTGTATGTGAAAATTATGGCCATTAGGCTCTCATAACAGCTGATTTAGGTCACAATTCCATATATGTGTGATGTGAGATATGGCCTAACATCATAGGTGCCGGATTCACCCAAGCACAAATGCCCAAACTATGCAAATAGGCTGCATTCAAAGGTAGATCACAGCACAAAGGAGCCAGCCAAGCACTTGAAACAAGCTTGGAGTATAGGGCTACAGGGTACAGGCAAAACTCATACCTTGCACACAGCATCACAGCCAAGGGATTCATCTTTATATCAATCAGCTACACAGTCTTAGCCTACATGGCAACCTTCTTCAGAAGTTACTCACCAGTTTCACACCTATCGCCAGTGAACCCAGAGCCAGCCGGGCAGACACAGATGAAAAGTTGTTCCGATTGGCTGACAATTACCCCCATTCAAGCATGGGGTTAACCGCGCATGGGTTCGCAGGAGCTGGAATGGGAGAGAAATTGGAACAAACTTTTAACTCATTTTAGCTCATTCTTGCATAATTTTTTCCCACATTACTGACTGTGAATGTGAACCGCACAACCGTTACCTCAGAACGTTTATATGGGACATCCACCACTAACCTCACCACTAGGTATGAGAACAATATCTCTCTCTGTCTCCCGCTTTAGTTTCAAGGAAGCATCATAGAGACACACACCCACTGCATAGATTCCTTTTGTTTCCTATGAGGAATCAAATATATTTCTCACCATTCTGACAGAACTGGCCAGTGAAGCCACCGACACAGTTGCATAGGAAACCACCAACTTGATCAATACAGACTCCTCCATTGAGACAGGGTGGTGGTTCACAATTGTTTTCATCTGGAAAAAAAAACAGAAGTAGATATGTGTGTGATAAACAATGCAAAACAATGAATGAATCTCACCAGAATGGAAAAAGCCAGTTCATTCCTGTATTACACATCTTCATTCACCAGTCTCAATTATTATGACCATTCTACACTACAGCTTTCTGTTATTGTGAATACAGGATTCTTATTGGCTAATCCATCACGTGGCCATCTGTTATTTTTTGCAATAACAAGGGAGCTGGTCAGAGTAACACAACCATCAAATACTTGCTCGATTTGCTGCCTCTGCTTAATCACAGTACTTTTTAAACGCAAATGTGAGGTTGTGCGAGCCTTTGGAATTCTTTGTTTACACCAGCAGATCCCACTTCTGAGGGCGTACTGCCTTAACAGAAATAAACATGGTGCAAAACGATGCATTGCTCGTTGCATTCGAGAACCCTCTGGTTTACAACGCTGTGATTTGATCGCATCTCCATGGAAATATGCACCTTTGCACTGCTTATTTCTTTGTGTATGGTATGCTGCAATTTACTTCGATTGAACTAATGTGATAGTTACCCTAGCTGCTTATTACTGTTTAGAGATACTAAGATATATAAGATTCTAGGATATCGATATCTCTGATCGTTGGGTAATTCTTAATTTGCGGGTTTTAGAATAGGAATACACTCAAGCAGGTCAACTTTTACTTATCCATAATCAAACTCAACTCTGAATTCAGCGTAATAATGACCCGCTGTGCCTCGTCTGTTATTTTGCTAAATTCAAGTCTTGACTGTTTATTCGCCGGTAAAAGCCTCCCAGTTGCAGTTTATTCCTCAATTATTAACCCGGGTCTTGGAAGGGCTATGTATAAAGGGGTTTCTAATAAGAGGTAAGGTGGTCAAGCTTATTCAACAGTCCCAAACCCAGTTTTCATAGGAAATTCCATTGCAAAGTTATGTACTGTCAAACTTTGTATTGGCATTTTCATGCATATTCAACAATGCGACACGAAAAAATCCTGTCATGTAATTATTTATGACGTCTGTTGCGAGAAGCCATAACAATTCCCTATGTATTTTATTGTATTTGAATGATGAATAAACTGGACATTGTCAGATCTTGACCTCTTTGTTGCTGTCAGGAATAAATGCACAGATTCAACTCATCATAGTGACCCTTGCACAAAACTGATGAATTCTTCTCAGTCCGGGTTTCAAGAGAAACAAAGAAGATTGCTGGGATATTTTTCTACTGTGAGTCCCTCCCTGTTGCAGAAGGTTATTTTGTGCATTGTACATAGAAATCAATACATCAAGGTCTGTAACTCTGCCAAAGAATTATATTAAGATGGGATTCGAAGTAATGGGTTCAGATTTTCTTCATTCTTTTATTACACATCAAGTCATACTTGATCTGAGTGGAGCCCTTCAACTTCTACATCAGTAACTGCTCTCAGAATGTTGTTTGAACAGAATGCTGAATGTAAGTAAGCATGTTTATTGAGACCTTTGATAATAATGCAACTGATAAATGTACAAGAGCTCACCACTTTCACAGTTCATGCCAAAGAACTCAGGTTGACAGATGCAGATGTAGGTCCCCACGTCATCAATACTTTGTCCAATGTTCATTGAGACCTTTAATAATAATGCAACTGATAAATGTACAAGAGCTCACCACTTTCACAATTCATGCCAAAGAACTCAGGTTGACAGATGCAGATGTAGGTCCCCACGTCATCAATACTTGTCCATTGATGCATGGATTGAGCAGACACTCATTGATGTCTGCAGGAAAGTGAGAAAAGAGCCAATTGATTGATGAGACATGAGTTCATGATATATATGCACTTCCCATACACACACACACAGTAGGCTGAAGTTAGGCCGAATGTTAATGTTTCTGTTATAATCATGTACCATTGGGCATTTAAAGGGGTATTATCATCTCACAACCTCAGTGAACAATGGACTGTGTCATTCACCTGTGGAAGTTAAAACTAACACTCAGATGGCAGCAGATTGCTTCGAAAGGAACATATATGAAAGGAAGTCTTCATAACCCTAAACCGCAAGATTTGTTCCAAGTTCCAAATTCGATCGTCATGCTTCATGTATATTTGAACAGGTTATATCGGTTAGCAACCCCAAGTGAATAATGGGTGCTTCCTCTTGCATGATATTACAGCAAAAATCACCCCCATTGGTATATTGGAATTATTGCCTCACCATATCAAAGTGACGACATACGTATTGTTTAAAAAATTGCACTGAGGCGATTTTTCGTCATGATGTCATGTCATGCAAAAGATGCCACACTCATTTACCAGTTGCTAACTGACGACAATGCCTCTCAATCTACCGATGTTTACCAGGCATTCTTGACTAAATAAAGCTGTATCAAATGAGTTTACCTCTGACCTTGCATCATGATATTAATCAATATTTCCAATGAACACAGCCAACTTTGCATGTTGAACTGAGTTGAACAGGGTTTACTGCTAACATCAGCCTATGAATGCATAGCTCCTGATCATGTCAATAGGCCTCATTGCAAATACTGTTGCACACTGCATTATGCTTTATCATACAATCGTTGCTGGTAACACGGACCGTCCGTTGCATAGCACCTGTTTTACCTCGAATGTGATATCAGTAGGGTTCGCCTAACTTTTCAATGGAGTTGCTCGAAAGCGGCCCTCTATCTATTTGCGATATGGTCTATGTTCACAGTAGCAGGGCTATAGCTGGAGTTAAACTATTTTGAGTTGCGCAACATGGCTTGGTGACTGGCATCCCAGGGAAGGGGTCTAAGTGGACGGGGGGTCCAAATGGTTTCAGTCCCTGTTTTATTTTTTTAATAATAAGAATTCAACCCATAGCGACATACTCACACGTATAGGCTTCCGTTTAGGGAGATGAGACCATACTTAGAAGGAATGTGGTGAGTTTGATGAACAGTCAGAGGAGACACCTGACTATTTTTTGTGAACGCTAGGTACATAGATGTTACATATGACACATCAACCTCCATGGCTGGGTCAGAGCTTTTTTCTTTGGTTTGTTTGTTCGGTTTATTTCAATAGAAATTGCAAAATTACCATTCATAAATGAGAAAATGATAAGATAGCAAAAAATTATCATTTATTGAAACCCTAAAAGTTACAAGTTGTAGTAACCAAGAATTGAAAGAGAATTTATGGGAATATGTATCCATTGAATGGAGTCATCCAGTCCCTATTATGTGAATTAAATATCTGCTCTCTAACAACCCAGTTATCTACGGGAATGGAATTCCTGATATATTTATTGACCATTGTTTACAGGACTCCTTGTCTCACAGTTTGGACCCTCAAATCCGGCTGGGCACGTGCAGACGTACTGTTCCCCATAGGCCCGACATACACCAACCGTTTAGACAATGGGTGTGTTCATACATGGGTTGGTACCTTCAGGAGAGGAGTGAAGGGAAGTTGGACACCTGGACCAGCTCTGTTGTACGGCAACTCTCTTCACTTGGCACATGGGTCCCTAGTACCAGCCAAACACTAAAATGCCTGAGCTGGTAGCCTTACTCCAAAAATCGGCAGTGTTCTCACTTTGTTGACTTATTATTCGATCGTTTTTTCATTGGTAAAATCACACTTTTAGTAGGAATTAAAATATTTCTGGTACCTGTTATATAACATCCTGAGAGAATTGTCTAAATTTATCATCAGGTCTGAATGAATTGCGCAAAATTGAGGGTGAGTTTCGAATGAAAATGGACTCAATTGTTAACTAGTATGGTCAAGTTCATGTATATTCCGGCGAGCTCCGAGAAGGGATTCTAAATGGTTGTACTGTTGGATCATCAGAGTCCTAAGACAGAAAATATGGCAGTTAGAGTGCTAGGTGCCCAAACTGATGATGGACCATGCTATATAAGGTAGACGGCAGCAGGAACAAAGCACACAGACCTCCCTGTCCTTCCGATTGCTCATACAGACAGCAATCTTGCCCACTTTCAACGTGCTATAGTGACGATTCTGTTCTTCCAACAATGTACTGCATGTTTCAAGAAACTTCTCTTCTGGCAGATATAAACTTATTGGAAGAATGGTTTCACCTACAGTTAGATGGGAGCAATGAAGGATCATGGGAAGGAAGGAGGTGAAGGTTCCACGTTAGACATCGTCCAAAATGTAATGATGGTGGAACAGGATTTCCCAAACTACTAACACATGGGAGGGCACATCTTAAACCCCATCACCCCAAACTGAACAATTCTGGTCCTGGTGCCTTAGTGTGTTATTTCAATCAACAATGGATGATGTTAAAGTTTATTAGACGGTGAAAGCTTTTCATTTTTGCTTGTTGATACTAAAAGGTTATTGTTTGCATTCCCATATTTTGTGGAAGATTTCAGACATTTTACAAGATTTTCAAAAGTATATGTTTTGCATTCACTTTGCTCGACGTAACAAGGGGTACTTGCGATAGCACATTGTGCCAGATTTACCATTCCTATTGGCTGAGATTTGGTGTGAGGGTCCAAATCCCCTTACAAAAACAAATAGGAAGTATCAAGCAAAGTATTGAATACATACCATTGTAATTTAAACATGACTATGTTGTATACTATGACGAGTCCTTACAATGTTAAGACGTAACATTCCCCCACTTTAGTCACCTCATACAACATGATCATTTTGCCCCAGATTCAACAGTTATCGTAGGTGCAAAATGACTAGGAATCCAGAGGTGTGAATGCGGTGTGCAGTGTGTGTGAAAAAACACAGAGTTAGGTTGAGCAGGAGTTTTTTTTCCAGAGTGGATCAACTGTGGGATCGGTTAAAAGAGCCATGAATATCAGGCACTTACGAAAAGGGACCTTCATTATAGGTAGATATTTCCATACATCAATTTGCTGTGATGTGGCAATAATTCTTGTCTACTGAATGCCTGTACCATTTTTCATCACTACGGAATTGATCCAATCTCTGCACAGCACTTGCAGTCTGTTTTTTCGATATTTCTCTAACTTATCCACGCAAGCAATATTCATCAAGCCTGCCTATGGAACCCTAGCCTGAGACGGTTGACAGGTAAGGTGGCTCTCCTTGTCTATGAATGGTTCACCAGACCCTATACCATCACTGCAACTAGACATCGCTGAGGAGATAGACATAGTGCAAGGGAAGGGAGAAGTGGAAGGAATTGAGCGGACTTGGAAACAGCATGGGTTTACTTACTGATCTCGCAATTAGTCCCAGAGAAGCCAGCCGGACATTCACAGGTGAACATGTTCACACCATCGATACAGACCGCATTAATTGATGTCAGGGGTTTGTGTTGTGCATTCGTATGTCCTGTCTGGGAGGGAGAGAATTCCAACTACATGTACATTTGGCTCCTGAGGAGTGGCAAGTAAAATCAGGTAAGGATCAAACGTAGTTGATCTGATCCCTCATGGTTTCTCCCTTAACATTTGAATTGACTGTGATCTGACTGACCTCCCTTTCCATTATCAATGGGAGATTGGATGACTGACAAGATGAAGCTCAAAGAGACATCTCGATTCTAAGTTGCTACCTTATAGGAATAATTTCATATATACCCATCCTATAATTGTATGTATAACTATATATATTTTATCTGCTACATTTCAATATATTGAAATGTAGACAGAAAAATATATAATAGCTGTTTTTAATATTGCCTAAGACTGAATATATACTACCCTGACAACAGGAGGCAGTTCATTAATTGTTGGGTAAATTCAACCTTCAAATTGTTAATCTTCATTGAATAGTACACGAAGAAGATTATATATAATACATATGAACCAGAAAATTAAAAGGCTTAGTGAATCCTGTCTGATACTCATATCCAGACACAAAAATTGGAAATTGTTCTAGAGCTCATATAGGTGACATATACTATATTCCTATTTCACACACCAACCATAAGGAATGACACCATCTTAACAGAAACCAATGGGGTTGCTGTACTCTTGATAGAAAGTTTACAACAACGCTTAATCCAGCTTGATCAGACCAATCATGCTGGACTTTTGACCTCTGCTGACCTCAGATGACATTTGACCAGACTCAAAAACAATAGGGAACATGTACTCTTCATGGGGAACCTGCACATACCAAGTATAGCTCCAACCTCTAGGTGGGATTGAGTTTTACCGTGTCCACAGACCAAGTGTCCATTCATAACACACCCACACACACTGCCATGAATACATAGATTCCCGGACTGTCTTCATGGAACAAAAAATTGCCACTCACTTGTCTCCACACCCTCTCCCCTGCAAATCCCGGTGGGCACTGACAGATGAATCCAATTGGCTGATTGATACACTGGCCGCCATTCAGGCACTGGTTAATTATACATTCATTCACAGCTGTATAAGAAAGATAAACAGGGCGAAGGTTGCAACATATCGTGTGAAACTGTGCTTTTTAAATGATACGTAATACTGTTCAGTACTATTGCACAGCAAAATACCTACCTGCTTTTTTATTGCTTCAGCATATTGTTTCAAATAACCTTATGTTTAAAATTACAACCAATTAACAGCATTGCACATGAATACCCTTTGTATAGGGGAGCTAGACACTGTTCGCAGGTGCCCAATAGACAGAGAGTCATTCGATTAGTCAGTCAGTTGATCAGAGATTATATGGATTTAGAGCAGAACAAAATCTAAACGGAAGAGGTACTCTAGAACACTACAAGGTAACACCTATATCAAAACTACTTGAGAAAGCAGAAAGACACTGGTCTACTATTAAAGACGCTTTGTGGCTGGGAAAATATGACTTTACAACTCAAATGGTGTTATCAAGACAGTAACTGAAACATGAATGATAGTGATGGCACAATCACAGGGAATACAACAGGTCTCCAAATAGGCATGGTGGAGTAGTGACAGTTTGAAAATAAACCAAAACGATTCCACTGTAGTGCTATTGATAGTGAGCATGCGCAATCACAAGCCATGAACTGAAACTCAGTAACTGCTCATTTCTGGTTCGCTCGATACCGATGCTCCTGATCTTTCCGTGGCGGACCAGATTCTCCTGCAGAACATTCTTGGTATGGAAATCACCAATGATCCTATCATGGAACTCCCATGTCGTCTATTGCAACTAATGCTTCAGAAAGTTGTTTTTTTTTCTTCAATTTCATGCCAGAAGTACCCGTGTCATCTACATTCTGCTTTGCAAAGCCCTTCTCATGTAACTTTGTAAAACATTCTTTAGAAAAAGGTCTTTCTTTAGTTCTTGGAAAACAATATTCGCCACTTCCAGTGATGCATTATAAATACCTGGAGGGACATAGATAAAAGAAATGAGGGAGTCAGGGACATCCAAATGGTCTATTCTCTCTAATAAGCTAAAGGGAATAGTATGACCTTACTCACCGAAACTTTCAATTAAAATAGTCAAAAAATTCATCAATCACAACAATGAGGACAAACTATAGTAAACACATAAAGGCTAATGTTTTTCTCTTACTCTGTTCACAGTTGGTTCCTCCAAAGCCTGCAGGACAGTCAATGATAGCTGCCAAGGGAAGTTGGTGCACTGGTCCCTCCATCAAAAGCATGTCGATGTGATGCATTCATTCACATCTGAAGGAAGAAAAGATTTGTGATCAGATATATCTATTTGAACAAACATGCAACAATTTCCACAATTTTGGGGCGCCTGGCAACAGCAAAAACTGTGCCTGAATCAGTTAGCCACCATTATGTGATTTGGCCCAGCGATCACCTACAGCAAGAGTACCATATCAGTCTCTGTGGACTAGCTTCCACTGTGACTGGCTCATCAGCTCAGCCATGCATTGGCCAACTATAATCTCAAGGAAATGGAATGGCTCCTTATTGGAGGGCATGCATTCTATATTTTTCTCTCAAAATGACTCATCCTGCTTTTCACACAGTAGCTTAATATATCTCTTTAATGACTTTTGTGGGGGTCAATGATGTCCAACTGTCATGAACATGGTGACTGTTTGGTCAACATTCAGAAGACTAAGCATATCCTTAGTCAATGATAAACACTGACAGATTATAGGCAAATCAATCCAAACCGTAGGAAGGAAAGAATTTCACAGATTTTCGATGTAATAGCGCAATGGGCAACTTCATTGTTCTTTGACCTTGATTCCATAGGTACCACTAGACCATGACAATACTGACAGAGTATGATGGTATCCTACTTAATGTGTTGGGGGAGAAGCATTTTGCAGATATTCAGTTTTTTACTTAATAGGTCAGTATGCCCCTTTTAATGGCCTTTAACCTTAAACCCTTGAACACCCCAAGGTACTACTAGACAATGAAAACACAGACTGCGCATGATGGTAATCCATCCTAGTTGTGGGAGAAGATATTGTAGATTTTGGTTGTTTTTCACATCAAAACGTTATTTTGCGCCCCTCTAGGGACGTTCGGACCCTAAATCCTGAACCTCCGGACAAAACAACTAGTCCATGATAACACATGGTCCGTACGGTGATAATCCACCCTAATCCGTAGGAGAACTGTTGCAGATTTAGCAAATTTTAAATAATTGTTCAATATGCCCCTTTAATGACCGTTGACCCTAAATCCCTGAATACCCAGCAGGAAGCACTAGTCCAAGATAACACCTACTGGCTGGATGGATAGATGGATGGATAGATGGTTTTACTAGTGTCGGTGGGTGACACAGTACAGACCCCTTGACGGAGTAATGCAAACATGCCCATACACTGAGTGTCAGTGGTGACACTATACAGACTCCTTGACTGAGGTGCAGGAGTCCAAAAGGCTGTAACTATAGTAGCTCTCACCTTCAGTACATAAGTTCCAGGGTATTCAGGAGGGCAGGTACAGAAGAAAGCATTGACCATGTGACAAAGTAACCACCGTTAGACACCCCCCCCCCCTTGGAGAACCAGACATTCATTGATATCTGTCAAAAAATGAGCCAGGTCAAAGGTCAGAGGAGATTTAGTGTATTGTCACAATAATGATACAATGTTGGAAGTATACTATTATTATTATTCATGACAACGATACCACCTTCTGGCAAACAATTTCTCCCTATAAGTGATTGAAATGAGGCCCACCAGGGGAAGGACAGTGCACGAACACTAAACCATCCTATCCTGCTGGTATTAATATTATCACAAGGAATCCCTTCCCATTCAGGCAGACATATTCCTCTCTGTAGGTTGAACCTTGGCCCATTGGTGGAAGACAGATGCATGAACCACTGAACCATCCTGTCTTCAAATTGATATATTACCTGATATCGATACCACCTCCCTGGCAAATATATTCAGCCTCTGAGTTGATTGAAATCTGGCCCACCTACGAGGAGGCAGATGCACCAACATGAACATTCGGTCTGTGCTATCAAGATAGGTACAGGGGAACCCTCCCCATTCAGGACAATCTTATTCCTCTTGGAGATTAACCTTGGGCCCAATAGTAGGAAAACAGATTGCACAAACCACTAGACCATAGACTTACAAGAAATCTTTTCTCCTCCAGGTGGAACCATTCCTCTTTGTAGTTTGAACCTTGCCCCCCTCCCCCTTCCCAGTTGGTGAAAAGACGAAACACAGAACGAAACCACTGGACCGTCCTGTCTCACTTGCTTTTCAATAGAATTACAAAGAATCCCTTTCCATTCATGTGGAATGAATCTTAATTTCCACCCCCCCCCCCCCCTCCCATGCTTATGGGAAGACAGATGCATGAACCACCGAACCATGGGGTCTGCCATTATCATTAGACTTTTAAGACCATGAAAATCCCCTCCCCATTCAGGCAGATACATTGGCCCAATGGTGAGCAACAGATGCACCAACACCTACCATTATGACCTGTAACTGAAATTAATCACTTACCCTCCTGGCAGAAGGTGCCCTGGAATCCAGGGTTGCAAACACAGGTGAATCCCCTGGGGTCCACAGCAGACACTAGGCACTGAGCAGCATTGACCCCGCATGGATTGGCGGTACATGGATTGACAGGTTCTAGAAGCAATGAGATGAATACTGCTAAGTAAAACAATCTAGAGCCTCAGTGTGTCTAGGTGTACCAGTAGGGGCTGCATTGAAGGATGAAAAACTGTTCTTTTAAAGAATTAACCATGAGTGAAGCAAGAGAGCGCATAACTAATCCAATTTTAAATTGGCAACATGGCCGCCTGTGCATGCAATGCCCACTAATAGCAGATGGAACCCAAACAATGATGAAAATTGCTCAGTATATGTGCTAGATCAGCATAGCAGACACCAGTGATCGAAGACATGGGTCCATCAACATCAACCATATGGTCACTTGACCCTAATAATCCTATCACAGAATTATCATCAAGTATTGATGAGTTCCAAAGTTTCTCTCAGTCACATTAAATAGGTGTATTGTATTACCAATTCTCATGACAATCGGTCAATGTTGAGAATTTAGCATAGTTCACTGAAGTTGTAGAGTGGGGAGAAGCTGCTGGATTATTGATTGACTGATAAATATTCATACCTGATTCTGCTGATCATGCATTGTCCTGTAGGGCATGGTTGCCATTCACTCAGGCATGCATGTGATCTAGGACTCTAACCAAGTACTAAGCTGATCTGATTCACCAACAGTCCAACATGCCTGTGGGGCTCCTACCACCCCAAGTATGGGAGAAATACCTCTCTCAATTTTTGCCCACTATATTTTCACAAGTTCTTTCAGCAAAATAATTTCCCAAAAAGCCCCATCTCCTAATATAATGAGGGCCAACAATACCACATCACAGTATTTGTTGGCACTCTCACGATGTCCCGCAAAGCAAGTTTGACGGAATCAGACCAACGGTTGTCGAGATATTGCCATTTTATGACTTTGCTTCTGAACCCCGCCCACTCATGAATATTTTTAAGATCAGCACCAAAAAAAATGAGGCACACCTTCTCACCATGGCCGACCTATGAACCAAGTTTCAGTTTTATTCAACTTTCTCTTCTTGAGTTACAGTGTCCCCAAGCCAGTGTCACAGGACACACACATGCCAATCTGACTACATAGGTTTCTTTGCTATCGCAGGGGACCAACAATATTGATGGAACTTAAGGGTGCACATAACTCCGGAGGAATGATCTCAAGGACTAACATTAAAAGTAAAACAAAATAAGTGAGACTTAATTTACACTTGGAAGAGTCAACAGACTAAAGTCAATTCATTTTGAAAATGTAAACGTTTTTTCTAGCTATAATTCTTCATACCTGTTGTAGTCGCTGTCGCCTGGCCCACTGGCAGCGGCATGTCCATCACAGGTCAGATCTCCACCTGAGTAACATACTGCATATTCATGAAATCAATTGTCAAAGACTTGACGGTAGTTGTTTCATCCCTGGTGGTAGAGTGATAACACGGTCCGGCTGCTGGCCAGTAGGTCCACCAATGTGATGATGTATTCAACGATGTTGATCGTGTCCTGGGACCCCGGGAACTGCCACCGTCAAACATCTGTCCCCACATCAATGATGTTGACATCAAGGATGTGCTCTGTGGAAAAAATGGGACACTTTATCGATTAGAGAAAAATTGCCACTGAAGAGAGAAACTGAACAAAGATAGGCCCTGGTGAAGCACAACTATACTAGTTCTTCTTCAATTGCTCCTGAATTTCAACCATATTACATTGAAGCGTGGTTTCTTCTCAGAGATGGGCGCCGTTTACGCAGGTAAGAACACTCTACTTTTCAGTAGTTCCTTGTTGTGCTTAGTACTATTACTTGTCATGGAAAGACCACCGCGTCTCGATCCACCCAAAAACAGAGACTGCCTAGCGCTTGACCCGCCAGCTACACGGAACTAGGTGAACAAAAGTGATTACATAATGGATCAAGTCCCCGAATGTGTAATTCTATATAACAATTAAATACTATACACCAAGTAACAAATGGCTACAACAATATAACAAAGTGGCAATACCCAAACACAAATAATGAATGACAAAGTGGCCACTCTTCATTAGCTGCATACTGAGTCACGGCACACCTTTCACAAGGTGTTACGTGATTGGCTGTGATTAATGTTCATATCTGTCATGGCGATCATAACATTCATGGTATTCATCATCATAATTATCATCCACTTCACGTCGTGTATGCCTACTTCTTACTGTGGTGCTGGGTCTAGGCTGTGACGTTCTGCAATACGCACCCATTAGCTCAGTGTGATGGTCACTATTGTGAAATTCCAGGGGGGGGGGGGGGTGGGGGGGGCATCTACCCAAAAGCTTCCTTCATTGATGAGACCAGTCTTCTTTGATGAAACTTTTTCATCTGCCCCTTCTTCCCCTTCCTTCAACAGTGTACTCTCCTATCCTGCCAGTCCAGCTATCGCTACATTCAACATGTCCATACCATCTCAGCCTCATATCATGCGACGACAGAGAGAGTCCACACTGATTCTATACTCAGCTGAGACCCCACACATCTACCTCAGCATACCTCCCTCATTCTGCTGTAGTCTGGCAAGATCCTCTCCAACAGACAGGCCAACATTCACCACCACAGCAGAGCATTGAAATGAATATATTATAATAGTGTAGTGGATAGTGTATCTTCTATGGGAAGTGACCCGGGTGTACCTGTTGAAATTCTAGACATTGTGGACAGGGTACCAGAGAGGTGCCAGTTGCCAGTGGAGGGAGATGTAATAATTTCCAGTGCTTCCTCAGTACAACATCACTGCCTGATTATGTTGAATTAGCAAATAATATATATATATATTATTATAATCTAACAATCAAAGAGATTAAATTGCTGCCATTTTGTCGCAAATTCTAACTGGATTCCTACAAGGTACCCAACTGTTACATGGGTAGTGTAGTAACTGGCACAGTACCATTACTTACCAATGCTACAGACCATACCCTGCCAGCCAGGGAGACATCGGCAGATGAAGCTATTTTGTAGTGACGATACCTCCAGGGCATTTATACAAGGATCTGGTGTGCAGAACAGATCTGGGGGCAGAAAGGGCAATGTCAATTTGGCTATCATCCAGGGCTAAGTCAAACATGGGAGATATAGTATATAGTATTTATTATAATATATAGTATATATATAGTATATAGATATAATATTGATAATACATATATTCATGTAGTGCTAAATCTGTGATCATATTCAAAAGGGCTGCACGAAAGACAAGAAAACTTACAAAGAAAAATATTACATAGGATATGCTTATCTTGACAAATGAGTTTGAGAGTACTTCAAAGTCATATCTACAGGAAATATGTTAACTATGTTGAGTTCTGGAGGAACACAAACAGAACGTCACTTTTTTTTCTTCTAGTATTCTTGCATGTCTCATCTTGTCCAATATGCTTAGGCTATTAAGCTCAATAGCTTGTGTTTCTCCATGCTATGCCCAAAGAGTTACACATCCTGTGATTTGTGTTGATCAAAACGTCTTGTAGCTTTCTTCTGATAGTCAGGAGAACAAGGGCCAATAAAGTGCACCACATTGAGACTACCCTAGGTCATGAACGTGCAATTCCACAAGATGTTCTAACAGTTATCCACTTAGTTCATCCAGGTTAGGTCAGATTAGGTGGCATTAGCCACTTCGACATACATTTCACTCGACGGTTTAACCAAAACATGTATGAAAAATGGTACTAACCTTTCCAAAAGGTGTCATTTTAAATGGCAACTGCCATTTAAAATACATTTCCTATCGGATGAATTGGTTGCACTTATTAGTTACAAAACTGAATATTCATGGATCTTCTAAGCGAATGACGTGATTGGATTGTCATATTGTGAAGATATCCATCAGCCTCTGAGCAGCATGAGAAGATGTTACTGCTGAGCAACTGACTACTGACATATACGAAGGGATCGAGATAATCCACTATAAGAGACTTATGTATCACACACATTGAGGAGAATTTTAACAAAAGACTAGTCTCAGTAAAACACTAACATTTTATAGGAGGTATTATAGGGATTTTATGCTTGTATGAAAATAGGTAGGCCTCATATTGAAACATAGGAATATAGCATTTCTATTGTTCAAATTGAACCAGTCTTAACGGGGTTTGCAACTTTGGTACGGCTTCAATCCAACTGAGGAGTACTAAAAGGAGGTCTCTTGGCAGATGTTCCATTTTTCTGACAAATTGCTAGAGCCCACACATTGTATCTCCCAAACAACCATATTGTTGAAAATAAAAAACCAAAAACATGATAACCCCAATGGAGAATAAATGGCCTCCATACTGTAGACTTGCACAAAAGTGCAAAACCTATCACATGCACTAGGGTGATGAAGGCATTAAACCTTACTCAGTTCAAGCGGTGCCACTAAATCCAGTAGGGCAATTACAGGTGAAGATACCCGCTCCGTTACCATTGATGCAAAACTCCATGGTTGACACATGGATTTGGCTGACAATCGTGGTGCCTTAAGATGAGGGACCAAAGAAGAAAGAAGGTTTGGAAGAGGAGCATATTTTCATAAACACAACCATTACCTTCAGTTACGTCGATAGAAAAACTGTAAACATCGGAGGTCTGATATTAGCTCAGTCGTGTTAGTGTGATCGAAATGTTCGAGATTGAAACCCGGCCGGTGGCTCTCCTTGTCGGTTCGTCCTGCAAGGCGGCTTTTTCTCCGTGCTCGTTCTACACGGCTTTATTGGGAACCTCTGAGCGGTAACTTGTATCACAAGTGCACTGATTTGGGCAGCATGTGATGATATGTCTCCGGAAACATGTTGTGGGAGGACCAATGGCGGTTGTCAGGATGTATAGGCTCGAGATGTTTTGTACTATGGTGCAGGCCCGGACGCAGCCGGACAAGTTACATTGATGGGGGTGGTTAAAGGCTTCAGCACTGTGAGACGTTATTTGAATAGGAAGCCACTAATAAGCACTGGTATACATTATCATATTGTGAATGAATAACTGAAAGAAGTGTTCCCCCCTGTGAAGAAGAAATGTACTTTTATCTTCAAAATTGTTCAGCTACTTGGGTCAGAGGTGGACTCCCGGAGACCACATGAATTGTTATCAAAACATACTTCGGAATGTTGCGTGAAGATCTGGACAATGTTAACAACACATACATTGCGACACATATAATGATTAATTCTATGCACTCTTGTCCAATCTCTGTAAGACCCAGAAAATTGTCACTTTGAATGAGCATGCAATAAATTTTTAGACACATTAATGAAAATAGAAGTCAAACAGAAAAATCTCTCAGTTTACGGCAGAAAGAAATTCAAGGTAGGGGGGGGCAGGGGCCCTACAGCAGGGGTTGGAATTCTATTAATTTTTTTTATCGTCCACATGACAGGACAAGAAATGACTCACTGTCACAAAATGTCCCCGCGAAATTTGTAGGGCAGACACATGTGAAACTGTTGATAACATCTACACAGGATCCATTATTCAGGCAAGGATTAGGAGTACAGTAGTCTGTATCTGCAAATGGAGTAAATTATAATAATATAATATTTTAATACCACGTGACCTATGTATGTATTGTAAAGTAATTGAAGTGAAAATAATGGGTAAATTTCAGACTTGACACTCGATGGCGACACACCACAGTAGGTCTTGGGAGAACTTGAAATGTGATCACAGAACGTTTGTATGGATGTTATCTCTGGGCAATCGGCATACAAAAATGATGCGATAAGGCCTGGCCTCTATCGTGGTGGGTACATTGAAACGGTGCCCACTGGCCACTTGCGTATGGAACAATTTCCACACCTGGGCTCTTGTGGTGTTAAAAGATGGTACATTCATGACTTGTTGATAAATGAAACACTCTCGGAGGGAATTGATTATGATCAAATGGAGAAGTTTTTTTTCCCTGTTATTCTTACATTTTTCCAGAAAAATATTGATTATTCATGTATAGAATAATGAACAGATACGTGCCTTGTTTTTAGAATTGAAACCAGTTTGACATAATTATAGAGGCAAATCCCTCGGTATGCCTCAGTATATTCGAAACCTCCTAATATGAATTTCATCCCAGTATATAAATTCGTTGTACAAAGACCACTTTGTTGTAGTCGGTATTATTCCCAAAATAATAACTAGAGGATCATACGCTGGAACATCACCTAGCTGCGGATTGTTAAATCTCTGACACCTCAGGTCCTTGCTTGAGGTTTTGAAACCCAACAGAGCAACATGTGCCTAGGTATCCAATGTGAATGTGGATGAATGCCAGGCACCAGGTCTCGCTTCTCCCTCATAGCCTCCAGACGAAGGAAGGGGCAGCGGGACAATTCCCTGCCCCCGAGGGCAAAACTTTAAGACACCCCCACGAGGGCTTGAGGGGAAATTCTGAGGCAACAAGAGAGCAATGAAGAGCACTGCTGCTGCGTATTGTGCAGGTTTCCAGTCCCGGCAGCTCTTGTATTGCGAGTAGTAGTATAGGCACATTACCCTCCTCCCCCCCCCCACCCCACCCCTCATGCCACTGCATCTACTCAAGAGCATTTTTTCAAACAGAATCTAGCACAAAAAACGAGCTTCTTCATAGGAAACGGCCCCATCCAAAACCCCTTCCACAAAGTGGGGTCATGAGTTGTTTTGTATCAGGTTCTGGGAAATATTCCAATAGCCTTTTACTGGAAATGAGCTCTTACACAGATATGTGACAGCATTTCCACACTGCTTTTACCTCAAATTTCACCGTTCATAATCAATCAATTAATGAATTGATGTTAAGCATGATTATGGCATCCATTATAGAATAATAATTTTTCAGGAAATGAACATAAATAAATCTATAAATCTTCCATTCCAGATGATCATATTGCTTTCAGAGGAGTCGATGATCAATACATCGTATAATTATTACTAACAGCACACGTGGTTCCTTCGAAACCGAGGTACGGTACAGAAAATCCCATGGAAACGTTGCACACACCATTGACACAGGGATTGTCTTGACAGTTGTTCGTACCTGAAATGTTAACGAAAAACATGATTTAGAACACCAACTAATAATTTCCCATGATGGTGCACACATCCAGGAGGACAGTTGGAAGAATGTTGTCTCAAGTCAAGTCCTGGGGCTTGTCTTGTGCCCGAGGCCTAAGTGTTTGTGAATCATGCGAGTGGTGGAAGAAAGTAATACACCAGAGATGTCTCATGAACTCAGTGACAAAGCAGGGAGGATGAGCCTGGGCGTTGTGGGTGGAATCGGAAAAAAAGAAGGTTGATTCTTCTAATGAACGAATCAGTAAGTAACAAGACAATGGTGGAGCCATAGGGGGGAGAGAGATTGAATGGAACAAAAGAAAGCATCTCTGACAGACTGATTAAAAAAAGATGGCTGAAGCAGAGGCCAAAGTTAGAGCTAAAGTACCATCAGAGAAAGCAAATCATCACAGGAGAAGTCTGTGTAAAACCCCCCTGAATACAAGCCCAGTCAGCTTTGGAGTACTTCCAGAGTTTAGATGGGGAAGACTAATGAGAGCAGTAGCCCCAATGAGACCTTTTGGGCAGACAGAATAGCTGGGAATATAAACATTGAGGCTCTGCACAGTGAGGAAGAGATCAACCATGCTGTGTTAGGCGGAATTGGACTGTCACGGTTGGGGTCGAGGGGTGGTACACAGTGCGGCTCCAAATGATGCTAAACTGCACCAGATCACCATGAGGGGACTTATTCAATAAATGAAAAACAGAAGGAAGACACCCTCGATATGGACCCCTCATCCAAGATGACAATCTGGAGGCCAGGCCCCCACCCCATTATCTCAGAATCTTGTAAGTGGTCCTGCTGACTTACAGCCATGAGGGTTTTGCGACCTGACTCGGACAAGAAATTGTTGTACCAGTTTCGTGACTTCCCCTACCCTGATCATTGGAACGTGAAGGACAATGCAGGCTTGGATACAATAGAGGTATATCGTGGAGAAAGAAAAAAACTGATTATCTATAGGTCCAAACCCCATTTCAATCACAATGTTCATAGTTGGGTTATTGGCCTTCAAAGCATGGTCCCGATGCAGGGAATTGGGGAGATAATCCCTATTGTGCATAACGCATGATGTCATACTAGGACAACCGGTGAAGTTAGTCATGTATTAATTGTTTCATTTTCGTCGAATAAGTCAACATTAGGCAAAAGTTCTGTTGTCTCTTCTCACCAAAGTAGTCATCAACACCATCTAAACCCACTACAGCAACCTCTCCCCTAAAGCCTTTCGAATGAAAACAAAGAATGTTGCAGGGTGGGCAAGTATGACATCATGCATTTATGATGAGTGGGAAGCTCTCTATTTTCCGCAGGTACACAGAACCGAACATCAAGGACTGTAGCTCTGCTAACGGAAGTGCTGAACTTGGGTTTGGGACTGACGCATTCATTTTTCTCTAGCTAATACGTTTAGCATCACTCTAATATATAGTCCTCTGCGTTTGTCCTGCAAGTGGGCATTATTTTGACGAGACGGGCCCCTAGGCCAGCTTAAGCTTCATAGCCTATACAGGCAAGGTTGCTGAGTCCCCACACAGGCATGAATAAATCAAACAAACGAAGACACAGGTAGCACTTAATCAATTTCACACCTTTTGGTAACCAGAGAATCCATTGATACAGTTACAAATATATCAACAATTACGTCTGGCCACACAGATGCCCTCCCATTCAAAACAAGGTCGAGCTTGCACTCATCCGGATCTATGAAGAACGAAATGCAACATGAGCTCATCTGGACGTGAAAAAAGTTGAACAAAACGAGGGCACAAGCATTTTCTAGATGGTAGGGTTGACTCAAAAAGCAACACACAATATATGATCTAGGTCCAAGTGAGGCAAAACCACATCATTTACAGCAGTGTGCTCATGGTTCATGTAAGTGGTAAAGCATATCGGACTGCTTGCGGCCTTGTTGTGAACTGAATAAGGAGCATTGATGAAACTGCATAACTCATCTCTGGAGATTCTAACCTGCTGCCTTGTTAAAGCTTATTCCAATGGACTCGAAAAAAGGATGATTTGACAACGGTGCCAAATCGCCCCCATCTCAACCCTCAGAAAGACCATTGTTTGACAACTTGCTCATGTATACAGTGCTCACAAAGTATACCGGAGAGAAATTCTGAACATGTGTGATTTTCTAATATGTGATAATACTGTGATCAGCATGTATGTTGTGGAAGTGGAAGATACATTGGAGGCAATTGGTTTTTGATGCCTTGGCTTTGGCTCCAAAAACAAAATAGTATATTGTGATGTTACATACCAATATTACTCATGTTACATTGACCACCAATACTCATTGATGGTACATTGACACCAATAGTCACTGAGGGTACATGACCACCATTAAATATTCATATGATGGTACATTGACCTAGTATACTACAGTACATGACGACCAATACTCATGATGTGAAAAATTGACCACCAATATTCACTAATTGTACATTGACCACCAATACTCATGATGAGTACAGTAACGCACCATACTCACTGATGGTAATTGATGACCAATACTCACTAATGGTACAGTGGGCCTCAATATCAATGGTACATGACCACTGATATCACTAATGGTACATTGACCAACAATACTCACTAATGGTACCTTGACCACCAATACTCACGAATGATACCTTAACTAACATGGTAACAATGCTACAAGACTCACTCTTGGTACATTGACCAGTAATCTCACAATAGGTACATTGACCACGCATTTCTCACTAATGGCACATTGACCACCAATACTCACTGATAAACCATTGACCACCAATATTCACCAATGTAACATTGACCACCAATATCACCTGATGTACATTGAAGACCACAGACCTATGGTACATTGGCCTCCAATACTCAATGGTACATTGACCCACGGAGATTCACTATGGTATATTGACCACCAATAATCACTAAGGCGTACCTTGAACACCACTACTCACTAATGGTTACATTACCACCGATACTCACTATGTTACATTAACCGGGGGTACAGTAAGGACGGCCAAGGTCACCGATTCCATGAACTTGCTGTGCAGGGCTGATAGTCCACTAGGTCGGAAAGTCGCGGATTGTGGGAATTCTGCCCTAGGTTTGACGGTCGTGTTGATGTTGGACGATAGCGGGTCTAAATAGGTGGGTTAGATTTAGAGTGCGCTGGGTAGGGCGTTCAGTTTGTGGATGTTTCGTGGTTCTGGGGAAGGAGGGATCTTTTCGCTAAGGATGGTCTTCACCTTAATGGTGCGGGAGCTTCAGTGTTAGGCAAGTGGCAATTCTGCGTGGAAGGTTGTTTTAAACTAAATGGGGGCGGGCGGAGGGTTTCTGGTGTCCGTAGGCTTACTGGCAGGGTTATTAATAGTAAGCATCGCAGTGGGAGGTCTGGCGCGGTCAGCAGTAGCAATTAGATAGGTAGACAGCTATCTTTTTTCTGTGCTAATGGTTCAAAGTATCAGGAACAAGTTTGATAAGTTGCAGATTTTAGTCCAGGCACGCAAGCCTAACGTCATTGGTATTACAGAGTCTTGGTTGAACTGTGATATTTCCACAGCCCGAAGTGGCACCTTCCTGGTTACGTTGTTTATAGGCAAGATAGGACCGATACTCCAAGTGGCATTGGTGGTGGTGGGGTTTTGTAGTGAGGTTGGACTTGAATAGTTTGAGAAGGCCGATATTGGTGTAATTTTTGTCAACTCTGTTTGGTGTGAAATTCCATCTAACTCATCTGGTATTCCCAGTTCTTATTAGTTGGCGTTGTGTACCGTTCTCCAAATAGCTCTGAAGACAACAACTCTCTTCTTTCCGACATGCTTTTTGAAGTTCTGGGAGAGAGTACAATCAATATGTTGATTTCAATTATCCAGAGATTTCTTGGTCTAATGGTACTAGGGGCCACTCATGGGATTGGTTTCTCATGTCATGCAGGATTGTTCCGTTCTCAGCATGTACATTTTCCTACCAGAAAGCATTATTTTGGATTTAGTTCTGAGCAGTGATCCAGATTCTGTAGATATTGTAGAGAGCTGGGTAGCCGGTGCAAGGATCACGAATATTTTAGCTTGCAATGGGTCTTGTTCTGCTCAATATCCACAGAGTGTTAGAGCTTGTCCTTGTTGCTGAAGCCAATGTCGATGGAAGTTCTAGGTTTTTCAGCGAAGTAGATTGGCATAAATTGTTGGAAAGTACGAATGCTGTTGACTCTTGGAATGGTTTCATTGAAAAGGTTAACGAGGTATGAAAAGTTACGTGCCTTGGAGGAGGAGGCAACGTCGCAGTAAGAACAGGAGGCCTTCTTGGATGAAAGGGAAGTTTTTCTCGCCATCAAATGTAAGCGACATTTATGGCGACTTTATCATTTTTCTGGTTCCGTGTCTGATCTAGAGCATTTTAAAGTTCTTGCATAGTATTGGTAATATGGTTGTCCGGCCTCTGGTTTAGTAAAGGAGAAGAAACTGCACGAAGCTCAAAAGTGATAAAGCTCCTGGTCCTGACGGAGGTTTAACCTTTCTTACTGAAAACCTTCGCCGAAGAGTTGTTCTGTCCATTAGCTATTATTTTCAATAAGACTCTTCAAGATGGTATTGTTCTGGAGATTGGAGGAGAGCAATGTTTCTCTATCTCAAGAAAGGCAAACGGTTCTTCTCTTAATTATTAGGGCAGTCAGTCTTACTAGTGTGTCTGCAAGGTAATGGACTCATTCAGTCGGATCATTATGGTTGATTATTCCAAGGCATGTCTGATTAAGGGATTACGCATGGTTAGAAAAAACGTTCGGGTTTGACTAATCTCTTGGAATTTAAGAAGATGGTACATGGTTATTGTTGACACGGCAATGTGTTGTTATTTTCATGGACTTTCAGAAAGCTTTTGACAAGGTCCTCATGAGCGTCTCTTTGCCACGTTGGCGAAGCTTTGGCATTGAGGGGAATGTCCTTAAGTGGATTCGTGAGGGGTTCATAATAGGGAACAAGATTTGTCATAATGGGCGGTAGTCTCTGCAAAAAAGGGGTCACTAGTGGTGTTCCCCAGGGATCGGTTTCTCCGGCCGTTACTCTTTTTCTGGAGTATATTGAAGATCTTGAAGGTTCTGTTCTTCCAGGATTAAGAGTTCGCAGAGCGATACCAAGTTGTATCGGGGTCGGTTCGAATGATGATGCTGAAATTGGTCAAAGGGATCTGGTATATTGCCCCAAATTGGTGTTCAGATGGACAAATGATTTTTAATGTCGACAAGTACGAAGTCATGCATGTTGGTTTTCGCAATCGCAACGCTTCCTTCAGGTTAAATGGCCAAAATATTCAGGAGGTGATTTCAGAAAAAGATCTTGAAGTTTGTTTTGATTGTTCTTTGAAACCTTCCAAGCGTGTCCCGAAGCTGCTATAAAAAGGTAATTGGATCCTTGGCTTGACCACTTAGACGTCACTTCAATTTCCTTGATAATGATATTGTTGTCAGGCTGTTTAAGCAACTGGTTGAGACCGCACCTGTAATATTCTGTACAAGTGTGGAATTCCTCCTTTGCAAAAGACAAGCAGGTTATTGAAAACGTTCAGCGTAAGGCACACTCGAGATGATTCACTGTCTAAAAAATTTATCCTACGAGGAGAGATTAATGCGTCTCGGTCTAACTACCATGGAGCTGAGGCGAATTCGGGTGACTTGATCCAGGTTAGCATTCAAAATTGTCCCATGGGACTCGATAGCCTTCCCTTCCACTACTTCTTTGAATTTTCCAATGTTACTGCAAATAGAGCCACTTCTCCAGCTCGTGGGCAAGCGCTGCAGATTGACCTTCGTAAATATTTCTTCCCGCAGAGAGTGATCAATGAGTGGAAATTGTCTTCCTGAACATGTTGTTTTCTCTAAGAGTGTGAATGCGTTCAAGAACAGTCTTGATTTATTTTTCAGGAATACAGCCCAAATTATTTAGTGGTTGGTTCATATTCTTTCCTGGGATGTTGTGGCTCCAGGGTCGTTTATGAGGATTATGTCCTTCCTGACCCTTATTCACTAAACTAAACTAACTGAACTAAACTGAACTAAACTAAACCAACAATGGTACAATGACTACCAATACTCACTTTTGGTACATTGACCAGTAATACAATAGGTACATTGACCAGTAATACTCACTAATGGTACCTTGACCACCGAACAAGCCGCTTGGACAGATACACTGGTAGGCGTTGGTGTGATCAACAGCAACATCCCTCCGGTCCTGCAAGGATTGCTGGCACATTCATTCACATCTGCAAAATTAATTGAACAAAGATTAACTAAAGAAACAGCTAAGCTATGGAACAGATGTAGATTGCATTGGGCTCTGTTTCAATATCTATAATACAAACTAGACATGTGTAGGCGGGGAAAACCGCCACGTGTATACCCACTTTTGAGCATTGATGCTTTTGATCATCATTGGAAAGAAGTATGAACACCCCACAAAGACCAAAAAAATTTTGGTCAGAACCAAGACAAAACCTTATCCACCAAGTTTTGTGTGTAATCCATGGGTCTTAAGAGGCACATGAAATTAGCCAATTTGACACATGATGGCTTTGAAAGACTTCTAACTTTGTGGGAACAATGTAGACCCCCAGCCACCAAGTTTGTTCAAATCTGACAAAGTTGGAAATTAGCATAAATTTCGCAAATTGACCTTTGATGACCTTGAATTACCTCCACATTTTTCGGGAATCAACTGTAATCCCTACCCACCAAGTTTCGTTCAAATCCTACTAACTTGAAAATTTAGCAAAAATTATGCAATTAGCGGCCCCCCAGATGCAGCGATGCCCACCTCTGAACTCAGCGAGTTTTCACTAGGGCGGACAAGTGTACCAAAAGTTTTAGATCAAATCGGATAAAAGCATTACAAGACCGTTATTGCGCCTAACAGGAAAACTTTCATTGTGGGAAATTATGCAAATTACTTGGACCCCGTTCATGTGGCGACGCCCCCCACTTTCGAAACTCATCGAGATTTCACTAAGACGGACATGTGTGCCAAGTTTCAGCTCCAACGGACAAAGTGCTGGAGAGTTATTGCGCTAACAAGAAACGCGGCGGACGCGGACACGGACGCGGCGGACACGGACGCGGCGGACACGGACGCGGCGGACACGGACGCGGCGGACACGGACGCGGCGGACACGACGGCCGAAAGCCAAACATAATATCCCCGAAGTGGGGATATAATTGAATGTACTCCCAAGCCTGGTCCATTCAGCTTGTATGCAGACCTCCCTGCTTGGCATGCACTATTGAGGGAAAGGACCGCGAATATTTTATAATACATCTTATGAGGAAGCAGAGAATTTTGTGATTATTTCAAAACTGATCTCCGAGGAAGGGCAAAACCATTTGGATGATCAACACATCCGGATGAATCAGAGAGGACAAACCAATTTTGTTATTATCAAACTTATCTCTGATGCAGCAGAGAGGGACAAAACAATTTTGTTATTAACAAACTTCTCTGTGAAGCAGGGAAGGGCAAAACATTTTGTTTTTATCAAACTATTTCGTGAGGAAACAGCAGGAAGGCCAAAACAATTTTGATTATCACAAACTATCTCGAGGAAGGGCATACATTTTGTTATTATTAAATATCTAGATGAAGCAGAGAAAGGAAGAAAAATTCTGTTATTATCAACTATCTCTGATGATGAAGCAGAGAGGGCAAAACAATTCAGGTATGATCAAAACATCTCTGAGGAAGAAGGGAAGGGCCAACAAACAATTTTGTTACTATCGAACTATTCTGAGGAAGCAGAGAAGGGCAAAGACAATTTTGTTATGAATCAAAGGGGCGTCGTCTCGAGGAAGGGCCAAAACGCATTTTTGTTATTATCAAACTATCTCTGATAAAGCAGAGAAGTGACAAAAACAATTTTGTTTTTATCAAACTTCTCTGATGAGCAGAGAAGGCAAAACAATTTTGTTATTATCAACTATTTCTGAGGAAGCAGAGAAGGGCAAAACAATTTTTTGTTATTATAATACTGTCTCTGAGGGAACAGAGAAGGTGGTAATAAATTTTTGTTCTTACAGACTACTCTGGGGAAGCAGAGAAGAGCCAAAACAATTTTGGGAAGGGCAAACAAATTTGTTTTATCATCATACCATCTCTGAGGAAGCAGAGGAAGGGCAGAACAATTTTGTATATCACACTATCTCTGAGAAGGAGGGAGGGGGCAAAAACAATTGTGTTATTATTGAACTATCTCTGAGGAAAAAGTAAGAAAGGCAAAACAATTGTGTATTATCGAATATCTCTGAGGAAGCAGGGAAGGCCAAAACAGTCGGTCATTATCAACTATCTCTGATGAAGCAGACAAGGGCAAAACAATTTTGTTATTATCACACTATCTTGAGGAAGCAGGGAAGGACCAAAAACAATGTTTCTATCAAACTATCTCGCGGAAGCAGAGAAGGGCCCAAAAAACCATTTTGTTTTATAAACTACTCTGAGGAAGCAGGGAGGGCAAAACAATTTTGTTATTATAAACTATCTCTGAGGAAGCAGCGAGGCAAACCCATGCGTTATTATTAAGCTATCTCTGAGGAAGCAGGGAGGGCAGCAGAACTTAGCTATCTCTGACAAAGGGGGGAAGGGCAACATAATTTCGTTATTCAACCATACACCACTGAGGAAGCAGAGAAGAGTGAGAAATGTATATATCTCCTACAATCTCTGAAATACATCTAGAATAAGGTACAGGTAATAAGACAAAAGGAGCGAGAAGAAACTATAATGATACAGTAATAATATACCATAAAGATGAATCACAGTAAATGAGAGAAGTAAATAAACTTATGCAACATCACTTTTGAAGCCTACTAAATTAGTTGGGATTGTAATTAAAAGTTAAAGTAGTTCGAGCATAAGTCGGTTGTAGCAAGTCCCACAGAAGTTGTACATATAGGATAGAAATTTAGAATTTGTATGCATTCTTGGATCTTAAATGGTGGAACTTTTTTTAATTGGAAAAGAACTGGACTGGTCACCAATCGAAAGATATGAGGTAATCACTCACTCCATTGAGCCGCAGATTCATAATAAATATTGGGGTATATGAGGTGCTAACGACCTAACTGTGATTGGAAAATTAGAAGAAAGTCATTGCGGCCCTGACCTATACTTATTAAAACACACAAGTCGTTCTGTCATTAGCGCATTTGTGCAGCCACCTGATTTTGAAGATCTTTTGGATGGGACCTATAGAGTTTTGAAATATACTTGAGGTATTTTGGGGGCAACTGCTAGTCTAACAATGTAATGCAATGTAAGAATGGGTCTGAATGGCCGACCCAGTATGGATATCCTACTCCTCTATAAGCTTTCAGTACATCACAATGGACTGAACCAGGCACCAACACATCTCTTTCTTATGAAAACAAAATTACAAAGATTGTGTGAGAATTAATGAATAGTAGATTTTAACAGTTTAAATTAAATTTCAAAATGTATAAGGATGTAGTCAACTTATATCCATGCTGTTTTGCACAACCCTTCAACCTTGGTAGCATGATTGGCTCCCACATGAGAAACAAACTGACTATAACATACGCAAATATACTGATCATCAAGATATTACCGAGAGATTTATACTTTACTAACTTCACATCGGTCCCAGTGATCAATAATACAAGTTGACGGTTAACCACCAACCTGGTCCAGACACTGGCCGCCATTCAAACAGGGTTTTGATCCCACTCCGTTTAGGCTCTCTAAGAATGAAATAAATAAATTCTCACAATCTTATTTCCTTGGAGGACTGACCCTTAATTATCTCAACCAAAAAAACAATTGGTATCTTGTACTACCCAATAACAAGCTACACACGATTTCAAATTGATTCGACCGAGTATTCTTAACTTTTTGTCTACGAAAAATGTTGACCTCAAATGACTCTTGGTCCTGACCTAAGACAATAGGGTTCATGTCCTCATCATAGTAATACCATATATGGCTTCATCCATTCAGACCACGTCAGAGTAATAGTAAATTTTAACACCACAAATTGAAGAAAACGAAATTTTCACAATTTGTCTCAATGGCCCACGATAATCTCCACGCAAAACCACTGGAATCTTGTACTACACCCATTAGCAAGGTGTACACTAAGTTTGATTCCACAAGATTCCTGGACTTAGCCATGTTAGAAATTCCCAGACATTTTCCCTCTGGTAACCTTCAAATAACCTTTCACCCACCTGATCCCAGAACCATAAGGGATCATGTACACTTATGGGATAACACATCTGAGCTTCTTTACCCTAGGCCTGGTTTACTTACAAGCAAAGTGTTACACACCAGCGAGACGGACACACACATACAACATGACTACATAGAATCAATTGAAGGAAGCCATCCAAACTATGTACAACGTTAAAACAGAATTTAATTACTCAAGTTCCACCACCTATGGACTGAGCCCCCCCCCCCCCCCATCTCTTCTTATATCTCTCAGACAGGTATTAAATTTGGTAGCTCTTCTTCAAAACAATACAACAGAATGTATAGTCAGCATTCCAAGTTGAAGCGGTCATGAGTGCCATGGCAACCTTTCACACTCATTCCCTCAACAGCATCCTTGCTCCTTCTGTTCTACTTCCTCCAATCCGGGATTGAGCATGGTTTTTAATTTCAAATATTATACAAATCACCATGCATGAACCAGAATGTTCCCATTTTTGGTGCTTCGACTTGACATGCATTGAAAATAATGCCAAATAATATGAATAGCCTTCAATGCAGGTACCTGATTCACAAACACAACGGTACTAGTGGAGCCTGCGGGACAATTACACTGGAACCGATTTGCAAGGTCCACGCACTGTCCACCATTGAGACAGGGAAAGCTGGCGGGCATTCCATTATATCAAAGGTAAGGACAAAATATAGAGAGCAGGCAGTGTTCCCTCCTAAAAAATTGGCAGTGAGTCTAAATTGCCATTTCCCCTCGCATTTAGAATTGTGGTAGGTCAATTTTCCATGGTGACACCGATTGTGCAGTACAAAACACTTTTTTTTTTAACTTCTTGCTCTGAAGGTCAGTGCGTCAAATCAGTGGCGGCACTGCGTCAAACGCGCATACCGGCCTAGAGGAAACACTGGTGAGCTGCAGGTGAAATATCCACATAGGCATACCATGTCAGAAAGGAGTGAAATTATATTCATTTCAGGATAGTTGTTTGGAACCATGTACCATTGTCAGAAAAACCAATGGTAAACTACATGTCACCTGCAGTTCAATTTTCGAAGTGTCGGCATAATATTGATCAAGTCCTTTTGAGCTTCCTTCAGTACTTGTGGTTGCAAGGCCCGCTGGTCCTAGTGACTGTTAATTTAGGAAAGTTTGAACTGCTTCTTGTTAACAGTAATTGAATCCCAATAAGGGCTGTTTATGTGAAGTCAAGATTGGAATAGTACGACATGAAGCCTTGGAGTTTTGTTTTATTTATTTACCTTGATTTATTACCTTCATCCAAACCGGTGGCTTTGAAATACAGTGTAGCTTGGTCATCGTGGGCAATGGTATCGGGCAGGAAGCCAGTCTTGTGGCTTATATAAAGCCCACCCTGCTGTTCATGATGGGATCAATGCCGTTTTTGAATGCCAACAATTGTTTCTGCAAAACTAACCTCTTTAGGAGACTGTTCCACTGTTGTATAACTCATGACTGAAGAAAAATTTCCTATGGTTTCCTTTTTTGAGTGTTCCTCGTACAATTTTAAAAGAAGCTGTGTCCTCTGTCTGAACCATGGCTGTGTGATCCCTTACCGCTCTCGCTTACCTCAAACAATCGACCATGAAGAAGTTTATCAGTCCCTTGTTATTTGGAACACTTCAATAGGATCAGCTCTTACACGGCTCCTTTCCAGTGTTATAAAACCTGTTCTCCTGTCTCCTCACCATTAGTGTTTACCAGCGACGTGGCCTTTCATAGTCCCTTTTCGCTTCTCTGATCTTCTATTCCCTGATTTTCTGCCTAAACATGTTCAATATAATGAGCATTGTCATTTCTGTTTAGTGTACCTACCGTAGTCTTTCAAAACCTTGCAATATACAACCCGTCGCGGATACAAGCCTTCTCTTTGACTTGACCTTTTTACAAACACAGCAGAAACCAACCGGATGGCGCAAAATTCAGATTTGCTGAGGGATACGGCTCAATGACTGGAACATGGCAACTTGTAACATACATGGAAATGACAACAATTGACAAGCTGAATGTTTCACTGTTGGAAAATATAACATTTGTGAGGCATGCACCACTAAGTTCTCATTCGGTTTTTATTTCATGCCCCCTTTCCAGTTACAAGCCCCCACCTGTAGTAATCTATTGTTTTGGCTGATACAAAAACTACAATTGAAAAAAAAAGATGAACGATAGTATCATGTAAAAATTTGGTATTTTCCTTTTCTTGGAATAGGTCCCAGTGGCGAAAAATACATTTCCTGAATAGAATAAAAAAGATTTGATTGCTGTAATTTGGACTGAAGTTCTTCTTGTAATGAGTGGTATCAAAGAATAATATCATTCATTTTCAATATCATTAGTATTACTTTCTCAAATATTTGGAAGGCTTAAAGGACTGAATTTTTCTCAACCGAAGAGTAAAACAGAAGTATTTTGAGTAATTGCGCTGCAGACTGTATACACGGCTGGCCCCTGTATAGAGGCTCTATACTGGGACGGCAATTCTGCCCGTCAGCATGTGTTGGTGGTGGTTTGAGATTGTCTTGATGATTTTTGACAGAATAATTCATGATTTCATATACAGTGAATGAAATCACCCAGAAATTGTACTGTAACAGGAAAGTTGGACATCCTCTAAGAGCGGACATTTCTATTTACTGACATATATTCCATACCACCTATACTGGCGAATAAATATCCACTCGAGGGATGCATCAATTAGGTATAGTTTGGAAAAAGTTTTGATCAGCATTCCCTATTCTGTGTTATTGTTCTCTGCTGCAGCACCCAATCTGCCTCAACAATTCGCTTGCTGGCTGGTCCGTAGCCAAATCAAGACATCACAACCCAGTGTGCATAATAGCCTATGGATATTTACCACAGATTCTTTATATTGACTGGATAACACTTCAATGGCAAAAAAATGCAACTTAGTGCAACCAGTGCAATAGTACTCCCAGAAAGTCAGCAGGACAAATCTTCACACACAATGTGTGATTATGTTGTATCACCAAGGCAAGTTGCAACAGCAATAAACTTCACCAGGTAGCGCAAGAGATGTGGGAAAACGTTGCCACTGTAGGTATCAATTTTTTTCCGCCCCACTCCGGCCGGGGGTTCCCCCGCAATGAGAAGGGCTGGAGGAAACAGGGCTACTATTTTCAACACTTTGAAATGGTTCTGACTGATTGACTGGAGGTTCATCACAACCCAAATTCCATCATTTCCCGGCATAATTGAAAGGCCCCTGCTGCACAATTACCATTCAGAGCTCAAAGCTTCCTAGACAAATAGTTTCCCCCTTTAAAATGGCATGTCAGTTTTCTGGAAGACAATCAGCCTACATCTCTTTGTGATATGTAATGTTTGGGGAAGGGAGAGTAGGTTGAGGGCGGAGTGCACAAGGGATCAGAAAGAAGTAAGTGGGCCACTCACTCACTAGGATACCAGCCTGAAAGAGCCTCTAGTCACATCCACCCGCTGCAATCAGGGGATCAGGCAATATTCATTAATTCCAAGGCCTGTAACCCAAGTGTCCATTAAGTGCCCTTGTGGTCATGGAAGAATGGCAACAGCTTAATGCCCTGTCAAACACATGAATTTCAGCCATGGACCCTGGGTCAATTCGCACAAATGGGATACATTAAGATTGGGATAGCCCACATACTGCCATGCGAGAGAGACACCCCATGGGCCCTCATAGTGGTTGCATTCCTTGCAACACCTCCATGCCAAGATCTACATTAGGCAGTGTGAGGTCTATTTTCAGCGTGAGGGCAGAACCACCCATTGAAATTTGGGGGTATCCAAAGCAATGTTAGCAATTTTTCTGGCGTTGAAAAAAACGTTATCCATGAGGCACTCATTTTTTTTCAATTATTTTTAAGGTAACTTGTCAAGCAGAGGATCAATCCTATTCAGGCCAGCAGGGTGCAGACCTGGATATGGCAACCTTATTTCAGCTGCAAATCCTCACCAGGTACACGGAAAGAGGCAATGCCTCTTGGCGGTAGGGTAACTGTGGAGTGGGGGTAATCACCCTCAGGGACGCAACTTGCAAATTGCTACCACTCGTTTGTCCTGCTCCAATCCTCGTGCTGAGCTTCCAGCGAGACACAAACAGGTCCCATTTTCAAAGTCTATGGTGTGACCCGACTAGGAATGAAATCCCAGTCTCCCGCCCGAGTGGAAGGCTGATGCTCTACCAATCGTGCCAACCACTCATGACATCCATGTCACAACCTCCCCCCTACCTCTATTTTCCAACTTCACAAAACTTACTGGTTTGTGAACTGGTGGCTACGATACTTCACCCTGGCAAAACTACGACAAGATTCACATTTTGTCAATCGACTTCTGTTTTCTTACTGATTTTCCGCATTTTTTGTGATTCATTCTATATCATTCTGGTGTGATCTGTGTTTTTGCATCTTTTTCTTTCCGGGCCGTGAGAATTCTCAAGTGCTTAGAATTTCGTACGGATCTCTTTCTTCCTTGGTGTTTGTCGATCCTATTTGTCTCGTGTGGAGTTGCAGCTATCCTATCGATTCTCTTCTATCGTGTAGAATCCTGCCCAAGCCTTAGTTCCGTTTGGTGTTGATGAGTTCCCCCTTCATAGACCCTTTTGCTGTATGAGGTGCAGTCAATTTGTGTCCTTTGTGTTTGGTGTGGTGACTGGCTATCTGTTTTTGTCTGTCGGCCCGTGACTGCGTTTACTTCGGTAAGCCTTCTTTGTATTCCGCCACCCGTATTGTGTTGCTATTGGTAGTGTTTGTGAGTGTGCTTTTCCTTTAACGCTTTTTTTTTTCTTTGCATTAGTATTTTTCACTGGTCGAGGCCCCCACTTATTCTCATTCTCTGTACTTTTTGTCTTCTACTTATTTGCTGATATGGGAGGAACGGTGGCTGATAGCTGTCAGGGTTGCATATGTGTGAATTGAGTTTTTGAAGTCAGGCGAGTTTTTAAAAGGGGGTGATCCTTTTGAGGACACTAAGGCAGATGGGTATATTTATGATGTAAGATTCATACCATAGCTAGCTTGAAGCGAGGCTTGGGCACGTGAGAGTTCATGGAAAGAGGTTTAGGAGGGTGAGGGGCGCTACTGCGCGATACTACAACGGAAGTAGTGTTGTCCTGGGCCTTGACACTAGGAATAGTTTTAGTGTGCTGGCAGTTGAGGAGAGGACAGTGCAGGGGGGTCAGTTTGGATGGCGTGGGGGCAGGTGTGAGTACAGAGGAGGGGACAAGTCCGAGCCGTGGGTTTTCATTAGGTGGATGGAAGTGAAGGTGACTGTGGGAAGGGAAAAGTAAAGAAGTGTGTTTGCTGGTTGGGGATTCCCCGATTGTCCGGTATGTTGACAAGGGAATTCATCGCATAGATAAGCTGAAGCGTACGAGTGTTTGTCTTCCGGGAGCCAGGTGGAGGATGATTAGTGAGTAGGGTTAATAGGATCGTGGGAGAATGAGGAGGTGGTGGTGTCGAGATAGGCACTAATAATCTCCGGGGTGACAGTCCGGACGTCCTAAGTATCCCGATTCCGTGAACTGCTGTCAGGCTGAAGTCCATTAGGTCGAAAGTCGCGATTTGCGGCATGCTCCCTAGGTTTGCGGTAGTCGTGTGCAGGTCAGGTAGGATGATAGGGGTCTCAACAGGTGTTAGAATTAGAGTGCGCTGAGGTGGAGTTCAGGTGTGGATTGTTCGTGTTCGGGGGAAGAAGGGATCTTTTCGCTAAGGATGGTGTCACCTTTAATGGTGCAGGGTGGGGGGGCTCAGTGTTAGGCAAGTTTGTAAATGTCTGCGTGGAAGGGTGTTAAACTAAATTGGGGGCGAGCCGTTTCTGGTGTTCGTTAGGTTAGGCTACTGGCAGGGGGGTTAATAGTAAGCATCGCAGTGGGAGGTCGGGCGAGGTCAACAATGGCGAGAGATATGTTAGCCAGCTGACTTTTTCCTGTGCTAATGTTCCAAAGTATTCAGGAAAAGTTGGATGAGTTGCAGATTTTAGTCCAGGAACGCAAGCTGACGTCAATGGTATTACAGAGTCGTGGATGAAACAGGGATAATTTCCACAGCCAAAGTTCACCTTCCTGGTTTATGTCATAGGACAAGATAGCGACAGAGTACTTCCGTGGCATTGGGTGGCAGTTTTGTTGTAGTGAGCTAGGTCTGATTGCCATAGTTTTGAGAAGGGCAGATATGTGTGAGTGGTGTGTTTTGGGGGAGGTTTTTTTGTCAACTCTGTTGGTGTGGAAATTCCGTCTAAATCATCTGGTATTCCCAGTTCTTTATTAGTGGCATTGTGTACCGTTCGACCAAATAGCTATGAAGACAACAAAATCTCTTCATTTCACGAAATGCTTTTCGAAGTTTCTAGGAAGAATACGATTATCATGGGTGATTTCAATTATCAGATAGTTCTGTCTGATGGTACTAGTGGCAGTCATGGATCTGGCGTTTTCAATGTCACGCAGGTTGTTTCCTTTATCAGCATGTACATTTTTTCCTACCAGAAAGCATTATTGGATTTAGTTTTGAGCAGTGCTCCAGATTCTGTAGATAATGTAGAGATCTTGGGTAAGCTCGGTGCAAGGGATCACAATATTTTAGCTTTCACTGTGTCTTGGTTCCGTCAATATCCCACAGAGGGTCGAGCTTGTTCCTTGTTTCGCAAAGGCCAATGTCGTGGCCTTTCTAGGTTTTTTTAGCGAAATAGCTTGGCGTAAATGTTATACAGTAAGAATGCTTTTTGTCTCTTGGAATGGTTCATTGAAAAGGTTAACGAGTTATGAAAGTTAACGTTCCTTGGAGAAACAATCGCAGTAAGACGAAGAGGCTTCTGGGATTGAATAGGGAAGTTTTCCTGGCCGCAAACGATAAGCGACACTTTTGGCGACTTTATCGTTCTTCTGGGTCCTGTCTGATCTAGAGTATTTCAGAGTTTTCAGCAAAGCTTGTGCCCGCGTTTTGTTTCTGGCGCTAAACTTGATTTGCAAGGCACTATGCCATCTACTAATCGAGGAATTCCTCATCATTTTCTCTTATGTGAGGGGGAGCAGAACGTCATGGACAGCCAAAAAATTGGTCCTTTGACAATTCCGACTCGGTTATACAATCAGCGAATAGCCCCGGAGATGGATAGGTTCTCATACTTATTTCTCGTCTGTTTTTTACTCATGATAACTTGAATAATTTTGGTGACCTAGATGTCGGGGTTTCTCTCTCTCCGCATAGTTGGTAATATGGTGTTTTCGCCTGGTTTAGTAAAAGGGAAACTGCAGAAGCTCCAAAGTGATAAAGCTCCTGGTCCTGACGGAGTTTAATCTTTTCTTACTAAATCCTTTGCCGACGAGTTGTCTGTTCCATTAGCTAATTATTTTCCAATAAGACTCTGCAAGAGGTATTTTTCCGGATGATTTGAGGAAGAGCAAATGTTTCCTCCCTATTTTTCAAGAAGGATAATCCGGTCTCTTCCTTGTAAATTACAGGCCAGTCAGTCTTCTAGTGTTGTCGTCAAGGTATGATCAATCATTCGGGATCATATGGTTTGATTATTTCATGAGCAAGTCCTGGGGATTCCTCAGCATGGGTGGAAAATCGTTCATGTTTTAATAATTTCTTTGAATTTATGGAAGATGTTACTGTTGACAACGGCAATGCTGTTGATATAATTTTCCTGGACTGTTCCGAACGCTTTTGACAAGGTTCCTCATGCGCTCTCTTGATCAAGTTGGAGAGCTTGGGCATTGCGGGGAATGTCCTTAAGTGGTTCGTGATGGCTTCCTAATAGGTGAACACCGGTGTCAATTCAATGGGCGTCCGTCTTCTTGGCAAAAGTTCACTAGTGTTGTTTGTTCCCGCAGGGTCGGTTCTTGGGCCGTTACCTTTCTTCTCTGGCGTAATTGACGTTTGAAGGTTCTGTTCATTCCAGGGTTCAGAAGTTTGCAGACGATACAAAATTGTATCGGGAGATCATTCGATAATGTGATGAAATTGTTCAACGGGATCTGGATATAATTTTCCAAATGTCTTCCGACTGGCAAATTTTTCAATGTCGACAAGCCAAGTAAATGCATGTTTCTTACAATCGCAACGCTTTCTTCAAGTGTAAATGGCCAAAATATTCAGGAGGGAATTTCAGAAAGATCTTGGGGTTTGTTTTTGATTCTTTTTGAACCTTCCAAGCAGTGTGCCGAATCTGCTTAGAAGAGGTACTTTGATCTATTGGATTCTTGCTTGATTAAGACGTCACTCCTACTTCAGTTTCCTGATAATGATATTGTTGTCAGGCGTTCAAGCCAACTCGTGCGACCAGCACCTGGAATATGCACATGTACAAGTGTGGAATCCCTACTTTGGCAAAAGACAAGCAGGTTATTGAAAAAGTTTAGCGTAGGGCAAAGATGATTGACTGGTATGAAAAATTTACCTACGAGGAAAAGATTATGGCGTCTCGGTCTAAACTACCATGGAGCTGAGGCGGGAATCGGGGTGACTTGAGCCAGGTCATTCAAATTTGTCCATGGACTGGATGGCCTGCCCTTCCACTACTTTTTTGAATTTTTCAAGGGTACTGCCAAATAGAGGCCACTGTCTCAAGCTCGTGGCAAAAGCGCTGCAGATTGGACATTCGTAAAATATTTCTTCTCGCAGATGCGTGATCCAATGAGTGGAATTGTTTCCTGAAAATGTTGTTCTCTATAAGAGGGTGAATTCGTTCAAGAACAGTCTTGATTCCTTTTTCCGGGTAATCACGGGCAATATTTAGTGGTTTGGTTCATTTTTCTTCCTGGGATGTGTGGCTCCGGGGGTAGTCGGTTATGAGAAATTTTGTCCTGCATGACCCTTATTCACTAAACTAAACTACCCCCTATTGCACTACATCCACCCAATGACATGGAACATCTGGCAATCCTTTACAGTAGTCCGGTGCGGGAAAACCCTATTGTCCTTTGTTTTTGCCAGTTTGAAACGTTTAAGTCATGGGCATCTTGGCTAAGAATTCCTCCGATTTGGCGTGTAGGCTGTGCATGCAATATGGGGTTAGTGAGTAGTGATAGATTCCCCTTCCATCACCCAAGTAGTTTGTGCCCCTTGATTCAGCACGTACTGGACGAGTTACCAGGATATAGGCTGCAAATGGATGGACGATTGTTGAAAAAGTCTGCCAGGTCAAAGACAAGAAAAAATACCCAAAATGGGAAGCTACCAAAAACGTGGTCCGATCAAGGCAGGAAATGCAGTACAAATAGTATAGGAAGGAGGAAAAAGTCGGCCCTACCTGAGTGCCATGTGCTCTCATGTCTGTATGTAGACAAGTGATTTATTGCCCTTCCAGACTTAGACTGAGGCCTCCCTCGTGGAGCCGTCAACTCCCACTCCTAAACCACAATCACTGATAAAACAGTGCATGCTCTATGCAATATTGCTGATACTACTCCACCCTCGGAACAGGCCCCCATCCCCAGATTTTTGGTAAAAGTCTGGCTATGCTGAAAACAAGTTGAGCAAAGGGCACCTCGAGCCCAGGATTCAGTCACACTGACCAAAACTATATTATTTCAATTGCTAGTAAACTTATACTTCAACAGAATCTCCCAGAAAAAAAATTTTCATCAGAGACAGCGTAGAGTCAATGCACAATGGACGAGCTCCACTACACGAGTACTGTATTGTTGTCGTAGTTGCGGGGCGGTGCGCCATTGAATTGTAAGGACTATGATCAATTGCAGCTGTGGGCTATTCCAGAGAAAAGCATGCCATGGGGGTGGGGTTTGCTGATCTCTCTTTTGTGACATGCTAGCAGTAGCAAACAACAAAATTTATGGATTTCTAAAGATAAAAACATACAACAAAAAATAATCGGAGTTCTGTTTTTAGCCAGATCTGGCACGAAATAAACAATGTAAAACAATTATGTTCTTTACAACTCTTCTTCTTATAATTGCTCGGACGAACAAATGGTAATTGATAACTTCACCAACGGCCATAAATATTACCATTTTCAAATAACGTCTCCGTGAAGCCAGCGGACAGAGACAGTCAATGATTAACACATCTCATGCCAAAACAAGCATTGTCAGACAGCGATTGGGAAGGACAGTCATTGATATTGCCAGATAAGAACAAGATGGGTGGGGTTGGCAGAAATCCTGAGTCATGCGTGTAGCTTGGGTTGGGGGTTCAATTCACTCATCTGGAAGATGGGCCTAAGTATGGCAGAGTGCGATTAGTGATGCTTTGGCAAGCATTCTGCGTCGAAGGCCAGCAGTCACGGACGTTGTACCCCCCACCACAACCCCCACACCCCCCACCCCCCCCCCTAGGTGGCTGTATACTTGCAGTGCGATGATCAAGGTCTTTGTCTTCAATTCATGGTTCACTGTGGTACAGTGGTCTTTCTGAGATGTTCATGAGAATATTCATCTTGTTGGCTCCATTAAAACTGACCTAATAATTCACCTCTGATCGATATGCCTCCTAACATGTTAAGCTAAGCAATTCAAACCAACTGAACATGGCTGTGGATGGAATATCTATTAGGCGGTGCTCGAAAAATATTTTGAATTAGTTAGCCCTACGGGCTACCCGAGTGGCTGGAATTTGGTTAGCCCGACGGGCCTGACTGGGTTTTTTTTCTGTCCAGGATTTACGGTTTGTTTAAAATGTTAGTTTTAGCAAATACCAACGCTCTAATGAAATTGATGGGCATTTAGTGGTAGTCAGCTGTTTACGCTAGTTCAAAAGAGGGGGGGGGGATTCCCCCCTCTCAATTTTTCAAAGGGGGATTTCAAAATCGGGAGGGGGGGGGGGGTGGGGGGTTTCTCACGATCGGCGAAATTTTCTGTACATGCACTTGCATGCCGCCGAACATTGCTAGCTTTTACGATAGGGAACCGGATATGTTTGCATAAGGGGGTTAGCCTCCTGTCTGTTGGCCACGTCCCAGTGTCTCCGAAATGCCTCTCTCCAATCCAGTCTCCACTGCATCTACAAGCTATGGATGGCTTTACACAGTTACACTGTATTAGACAGTGGGTATCTGGGGATGACTCCACCCATGCCACACTTCTGCTTCCATCCCATAGATACATGACTGCCGAAAGGGCAAAAATCCTTCAACGGCAACCTTTCTCTGGCCATAGGAATGCTCTTCCCAGCAAACAATTGATGTGTGATAAATGAAAGGGAAAACGAAACACAAATATGTAATTCTTTCAATGGCATTAAGAATTCCTAACCAAGGTAGCCAGCAGTAGGCCTAAGCTATGCAACTGCTATGATTTGGCGGGACAACACTTAGCCTAGATCAGAAAAGAGTTAACTACCTGAAGGCACCATCAAATAACATCATTCAATATTTGTGAAATGTATTGTATCACCCCTCTACGGCCTGTTCCGTTATTGATGATTTTTAATGTTTTCAGATTGCAGATTTTAATGTTATTGCAGTGAATTGGTCCCAGTCCACATGGAACATGCATGTGTACATGCACCAGATCTGAAAGTTATCGAGCCTTGTGCGGATAACAAATGGGGTTTTTAGCATGCCCTTGTAGTGCTAGTGTGTACATTACGATGATTTCTGAAACATGATGTGAGATCGCGCAAAAGTCCCCGCACCTTAGGCGGTTAAACACTGGTTTGAATTGAATAAAGGTTGATAGCAGAACTACACAAAGTATATGGTTGGAAAGCCACACATGTTTTCTCTTAAAATATCTTAATTTTATTGTGCATTTCACTTTCTGGAGTCGATTTTTTGATGTAATTAAATTCATGCAATTCGCGCTGCGGCGGATGGGCCGATAGAGGCCGCTGTTGATGGCAATTTACCGCAGCGGATTAGTGTGTAAGGGCAATTGCACTATTACTGAGATGATACACGATAATATTTAAACTTTACAACGGCTAATCCGATAGTGCAGACAAAGTGTAAAATATATTACACTTGTATCGCAATTTGGGCGACCGCCGAAATTGTATTGATGATTTATTATGTGTTGGCTATATAATATGGGCTCCGTAATACTGTACTTTTAAAAATACAGACTACAAATTGCCGGTATAGCCCGACCGGGCATTTCGCAACTGAAATCCAGTAGCCGGAGGACACGAAAGTGGAGGAAGCCCCCAGGACTACTGGAGATAGGATTTTTGAAGCATGCGCTAGGGTCGAGTAACAACATACAATACATGTACATATTGTGACATGTAAACGAGGGACATGATATGGAAACTTCCGATTTGTTGGCGTAGTACTTCATAAATTCATATAACATTCTATAGGCAAATACCACATCCTCGGTGATGTCATCAATACAGGTGGATTAAAGCAGTAAATACTGAGACTGCCTAACATGGCCATACGCCTAATCTGAAAACTGAAATTTTCAGTTGTTAGGGTTTCACAATACGGGATCAAAATTTGTTTCTAGGTCAATGACAACATCTTGGGATTGGCGCCTTATATCATACTAATAGCTATGACAGAAAAATCGCAAACTGAATTGCAGAGTTCAGAGATCAAGGCCACACACCAACTACGGTACTGAATTATTATCAGCTTCTAAAGCTTGCACATTCAATAGAACCTGTTGAGATGGTAACTTCTGTAACAGGTTTCTGCATTCCGGTTACGCTCATGACTTATAATAACTTCACAGTGAAGATTGTAAAAATAATAATGATGATACTCAAAAACTGATCTCGCAGTTGGACCATCGAAACACTGGGAGACAGACGCAAACAAAGGTGTTGCCAATTGTCATGCCCCGTCCCACCATAACGCAAGGGTTTGGCACACAGTCATACATATGGAAAAAAGGAGGAAATGGAAAAAGTTTATGGCTTTATATTTTCACCGATGAACTGTGAAGGCTCTAGGCAAATCACCAGATGACAATTATTCCCCCAAAATAAGCAGGTATCTAGATGGATGGTAGATCCACGGATAAATAGATCAACAAACCCACGGGGGGGGGGGGGGGGGGAGGGGGGGGGAAACAGACTTAGGCAGTCCGGCAACCCGGATAATAGCAAGTTAGATTACCCACCCGAGCTTACTCGAGCGTTGCCTGACATCGCTCAATTCACCGTGATGGTCAGCACACTGCACTTAAGAAAGATTGCCCCCCTTAGCTCATGTTGAACTATGCCACTTCAGAGGAGCAACATGAAGTGCCCATGGGAGCCCAATATTCGTGTGTGTTCAATGTACCATAGACTCAGCAGCAGTAAACATGACTGTGCCCATTGGCCCACATTCAGTGTTCCAATGTACATAGACCTCAGCAGTAAACAGACTGTGCCATGGCCCACATGCGGTGTTCCAATGTACATAGATCAGAGTGGTAAACATGACGGTTTTTGCAATCCTCTCCCTCACTGTGTGAATAGGATGTTTCTTGGTGTTCCCGTTCATTCATCCAATCAGCTGTGTTCGTCTGTCAGACACAATAAGTAACCCTGTTAATTTTGGCGGGGGGACGAGCATATCTCTGTCTGTCATGACCCAAGATGTAAACCCAGTTAAGTTCGGGGAGGCTCACTTTGTAATATTCAGGGATACATGGACGTCAGCAAAACCTAGCAGTCGATTTCTCCCATAAAGTATTATATAGAGATTCAAAACGGCCAATTACTGATCCCTTAAGAGTTCAGGCATGGGCCTTGAGAGGCATTGTAGACCCCAAAAAGTAGACAATTACAGCAAATCACCAGATCATAAACATTACTTTCAAAACAGGGGAAAAACAGTTACAGCCAACTTTGATGATGAATTAAGATGCAACACATGTGAACACAAATACAAATGTTTGGAGCGGGGCTGAAGGGAAGGTGAGAGAGCTAGTCATATTCCAATGATGGAAAAGATTTCAACACCAGGAAAGCCAAAAGGCTTAGTGATTCCTTGCTCTTTTGAACCTATAGCCAGACCCAAGGAAAAATGGGAGATGTACCAGCTCATTATGGGCAACATGAGGTCCGACAATTTCCCCTTTTTTCAACCAACCAACAAACCTTACAAAAAAACTTGGACAAAAAACATGGGTGTTCATGGGTGGCGACATGGTCAGGTCGGTGGGTGTTATAGCGGGTGTCAGACACCCGTCCCCTTGGTAAGGAGGTTTGGCAGGGTTTATGACAAGGGCAAGGCTGGGACTGTTGTGACATGTCAGAGCCTGACATGACACCCATGTCACTTATTAGTTTGAATGGGTCAACATGTCAAGGACAACCATGCAACCATTTTTTCATTGAAATCTAGAAATGTGGAGTACTCTTGTGACAGGGTCTTTGACATGCACTGACGTGGGGGAAAATACTGAGTGGGGGTTGTTGTGGCCCCCAGGTCTGCTGGCTTAACCACGCCCGTGGACCCAGTCTGGACATTAGGGATAGGATACAAAACAATTGACACTCTTGGTGACAACCATGTCAGGGGTGTAATGACATGGGTGTTCATGGATGATCACCCATGTTTAACCCTGATCAAGGTGAACAACCTGTCTTTGCGGTGACGCCCCCTGGCGACACCCATAGTTTTTAGTCAGATTTTTGGTAAGGGAAGGGTTCCTGTACTCTTGATGAGGAAAAGTGACACCACTAAAAATTTCACGGTTTTCAGACTTTGACCTCTGGTGACTCAGATGACAACTGAACTGACCCCAAAACGATGGGTTAATTTACTCATTAGAGGGAACAAATATAACAGTATGAGCTTCATCCATCCAGGTGGAGTAGAGTATGCGTGTTTACAAGCCAAAATTGGCCCCCCAAAAACATCGACTTTTCACAAATTTTATTTTGATCAAAATTACCCCAACCCACACCAAAAACAATAGGGTTTCTGTGTCCCCTAAGCAAAGCTAAACGCGAAATTTCACCTGATCAGACCAACCATTCGGGACTTATCGTGTTTACAAGGTTTTCAGACTTGACATTTGGGGACATCGATGACCTTGACCTGCCCAAACAATAGGGCTCACTTTGTAATTATGAAGGGAGCCATGGACGTCAGCAAAACTAGCAGTCTCTTTCTCAATAAGTATTTAATATAGAGCATTCAAAAGGCAATTAATGATTTAGATTTTCAAGGCATGGGCCTTGAGCAGGCAGATGTAGACCCAACAAAGTAGACAAATTACAGAAATCACAGATATAACATACTTTCAAACAGGGAAATAACGATTCAGCCAAATTGCAGTATGAATCAGATTGAACCATGTGAACACAAATACAATTCTGTTGGAGGGGGGGCTGATGAAGGGAAGGTGAGAGCTAGTCCTATTCCAATGATGAAAGATTCCAACAACCAGAGTACCCAGAAAGCCAAAAGGCTTCTTAGGTGAGTCTATGACTTTTCTGACTACCTTATAGCAAGACACCAAGGTATAAATGGGAGATTGTACCAGCTCATTGGGCAAATGAGGTCCGGACAATTTCCCCTTTTTTTTCCAACCAAACCAACAACCCTTACAAAAAACTTGGCCAAAAAAACATGGGTGTTCGTGGGTGGCGATAATGGTCGTTCGGGGTGGATTAATAGGGGTGTAAGACCCCCGGTCCCCGTGTAAGGCATGGTTGGCAGGGTTGATGACAAGGGCAAGGCATGGGACGTGGACATGGTCAAGCCCTGACCATGAAACCCATCACTTATTAGTCTGATGGTCAAACCATGTCACTGACACCATGCCAACCAGCTATTTTATTGAAATCTATGAAATGTGGCACGTATCTTGGTGAAAGGGTTCGTTACATGCAATGACGGGGTGATAACTACTGAGTGGGGGGTGCCCAGGTGTTGGCTCTGCTTGAACCACTGCCTTGACAATGTAGGGACATATAGGATGACCAAACAATTGAACTCTTGGTTGACAACCATGTCAGGGGGTGTCATGACATGGGGGTTCATGGGCTGAGCACCCCGTTTCCACCCCTGATCAAGGCCACACGCCGAACACCACCCTGTCTTTGCGGTGCCGCCCCTGACGACACCCCAGTTTTCGTCAGATTTTTTTGTAAGGGGGGAAGGGTTCCTGTACTCTGATAGAAAGTGCCACACTAAATGGCACGGTTTCGAGACTTTGACCTTCTGGTGACCTCAGAGGACCACTGACCCTGACCCCAAAACGAAGGGTTCATTTACTCATTATGGGGAACACATTAAACAAGTAGAGCTCAGCCATCCAGGGTGAGTCTTTGTTTTGAGTGATCGTGTTACAAGGGCCAAATTGGCCACAAAACATCGACTTTTCACAAATTTTCAGTTGATCAAAAAGGAACCCATCCCACACCAAAAACAATAGGGTTTCGTGCTTCCATAAGAAAGCTACACGCTGGAAATTTAACCTGATCAGACCAACCATTCTGGACTTATCGGGTTACAAGGTTTCAGCTTCTGTGACAATCTGTGACCTCAGATGACCTCGACCTGACCCAAAACAATTAGGTTCGGTCATGTATCATCAGTGGGGAACTCACATACAAGTATGAGCTCCATCTGTCAGGTGGGGTTGAGTTTCGTGTTCAAGCCCAAATTTAGCCAAAAAGTGACTTTTGCAATGTTCCATGTTTTGACCAAAATTTCACCCCCCAACCTAAACCAAAAACAATAGGGTTCCTGTACTCCCCATAAGAAAGGCTATACACCAAATCTCAAACCCGATCATACCAACAGTCGACTTATCGTGTTTACAAGGTTTTCAGACGACCTCTGGTGACCTCAGGTGACCTCTACCCTGACCCCCAAACAAGTAGGGGTTCATGCAACTCATCAGGGGGAACACACATACAAGTATGTAGCCTGGACCTACCAGACATGAATCAAGTTACCGTGTGTTTACAAGGCTGGGCGTTCACACAACACAAAACCACACACGCACACACACCACACACACACACACACACACACGACCGTGACCGGCATAGATTCCTCTACTTCGTCAAGGAATCAAAAAATTGCGATTATGCATATGAACAGCCCTAATAACCAGAAACCAGGCGACATGTGGGTACATGCCACACAAAGTGAACCCACGAGCACGGTGCCTATCAATATTGAGGTGAGCAATAATTTTTTGGCAGGGTTACGACCTGATAGGTGACATTCACAAACGAAGAGAAGGGTGTCGGCTATGAATAGATGTGATTGCGGGCTTCCCCTAGATAATATTGGTTGAGTAGACAGCAAACAGGGAACGATGTATTGCATGCTGTCCACGATACATGGTGCCCATGGAGGCTAGTATCACTGAGTCCATAACACAAGAGTGGTTAAGACAAAGCTTGCATGGCATACACTAACCATGTGGTCAGCTGTGTGTGAGTCCATCACAACAACCATTGTGTTATGACAAATTAGCCGCATACAAACCAAGTGGTTAGCTGTGTGTGAGTCGATTACAAAACAAGTGTGTTATGACGTATTTCACACAACTTACTTGGTTTGTGAATCTGTAAGACTACGAATACTTACCCCTTATGGGGCCTTTGCAACCCCCCCGGCGCCATTGAACATCTGGCAATCTTTAACAGTAGTCCTCGGGCTAGCAACCTTCGTCCTTCTTATTTTTCTAGGCAGAGGGGTCCAAGGGATTGAGGGGCGAAGGCGGACGCGACCGCCTACCGACTGAGAGGACGCCCCGTGCATGGCCCTGAATTGGGGACGTGTAGGGTGGGTAAGTCAATATGGGGTAGTATGTCGTAGTTACCGATTCCCAACCCAGTAAGTTTTGTGAAATCTTGACTTCTCCTCTTACCCCATATTGCACTTGCCCAGCCTAGATTAGCACAGGGCCACTGGAGGCGCGGGGGTTTTCGTGCCGTCACGCACAGGGTTTTTTTGTTCGGGTTTAGATGCAGAGCAGCCGCTCGTGGGTTCGCGGCTAGGCCCAGACTGTGTTGGAGAAGCAGCATGAAACGAACGGCGTGTGGTAAACCCCACCGACGCTCCATACCGTCTCGCGAAGAAGCTATCTCGGAGGGAACGAGATGGCCGACTCTCCAGGCTCGCGTGGGCAATGGGATAGTGGCACATTGTGAACGCCGACGAAACCCTTTGCTCAGAATATGGCCGGCCTTGCGAGGTTCTCTATCCCACGGAATTCCAAACTACTGGTTTTGTAGAATGTGAACTACGATACTTGTACCCCATATTGGCACTTTGCACCACCCCCCCCCGCGCCATTGAACATCTGGCAACTTTACAGTATCCGGGCTGGCAACCCTATCGTCCTTCTTATTTTCTAAGCAGAGGCGTCCAAGGGATTGCGGGGCAGGCCCGCGGTCCGACGAAGGAGGACGCCCCGTGATGGCCCGGAAGTGGGGACTGTAGGGTGGGTACGTCCATATGGGTTAAGTATTCAGTGTTCACAGATTCACAACCAGTAAGTTTTGTGAAATCTATTTCACTTACTCAACCACTTCCCCCATATTGCACTTTGAACCAGACTAGCACAGGTCCACTGTAGGCGGGTCCGTGCCGTCACTAACCGGGGTTGTTGGGCGGTTTTTAGATGCCAGAGCGCCCCCCCGTGCCGGCTAGGCCGAGGCTGTGTTGGAGAGCGGCAGAAACTAACGTCGTGTGGTAACCCCCACAGACGCTCGGATACCGACTCGCGAAGAGCGTAGCTCGGAGAACGAGGAGGGCCGACTCTCTCCAGCTCGAGGTGCAACGGGTAGTGCACATTGTGAACCCGAGCGAAACCTGCTCAGAGATATACGGCCTTGCGAGGCTCTCATCCCACGGAATGAGAACGCCTTCGATGCCGGATAGAAAAGCTGACTACATGGGAAGAGTTTGAGTGCGTGCGTTTGACTAAACTCAAACTTCGTTTTCAACCAGTACCAGTGCCGTGTCCGCGGGACCGACACCCACAGCCTGCCGCCATCCACCTGGATAAATTTCCGACGGTGCAGATGTTAAGTCTCCTCGACTTGGTGAACCCGACCACTGAAACCGCCGTGGGGTCGACCCACCGCCTCGAAGCTGACCTGTCTTCGATGTCAAAAGAGTAGGTGCGCGGCTGTGCCCGCAGGCTTGGGAGTACCAATCCGGCCCGGGAGGGCCTAAACAGTCGATCACGGTGAGCCCACCAAACGGCTCGGGAGAGTCGATCTGGCTTCCGAGGAGGGCAGAAAGAGTCGGGCCACTGCTCTGGAGAGTCGGCAGGCCCGATCCACTGCTCGGTAGGGCCGACCTCACACAGAGGCATGGAAGAGTCCTGACTACGGCTATGGAAGCCCGGGCTGAACTCATCCGCAGGGGATCGATGTTAGGACCGGCCGAAGAGTGGGACCACTGCTCGGGAGAGTCAGTCGGAAGGCCTCTCGATTCCTCGGTCTTGGAAGAGGCTATCTCACCCAGGAGGGCGGGAAGAGTCTGACCACTGCTCTGGTGAGCGTCAGGACCGATCCTCGGCTCGGTAGGCCATCTCACACAGGCGGGCAGTAAGAGTCGAGCTCCGCTAGGCCAGCCCGGGATGAGCGAACGCATGCACCAGGGGAGTCTGGCTTCGGATGGTGAAGAGTCGGTCCTCGCTCCAAGAGACGGGAAAATCGAACCGCGGATCGGGAGGGTCGATCTGGCTCAGGAGAATCGGAGAAGTGGGATTAAGGCTCCGGAGGAGTCGGTAAGGCTAACCCTCCGCCCGGGAGAGCCCGTCTGGCCCAGTGGCTGAGAGAGGCAGACACGGAACTGGAAAAACCGGAATGCCTGACCCTCGTCTCGGGAGAGCCCATCTAAATATGAGGCCGAAGAAGTCCTGCACCACAGCTCCGGAGGGTCGGAAGCGGTCGACACACGGCTCGAAACGGCCGACAGAGACGGTTCACACACCGGCTCTGGAGAGCCTACCCACCGCTTCGGAGGGCAGACCCGGGTTGGGAAGGCCGGAAGAGACGGCTCACGGCTCTGGAGGGCGGCCCCGCTCTGGAGTCTCTAGTGAAACAAGTCCCGGCTGGGAACCCGGAACGCCCCACCACCGTGACACTCCGCTGTCAGCGGGCTCCGGCCTAGCCCGGTCTATAACAGGCCGGCTGTAGGGGAGCAGCGCGGCTACCTCGTGGTACTCCGGTTTGCTCCGTAAATGGGCCGGACGGTTCTGTCTCTCAGCGGACAGGTCGGGTCGATCGAGCGAGACGTTCTGGCTTCGGGAAGCGCGTTCGACGTGACCGGTGAAACTGCGCCAAAGAACGTAATAGGGTCCCACGAGTAGACTGCCGAAGAGTGGACGAGATCTAACTCAGCAGAGAACGAGACGGTCGGCGAGACTGGCTACTAGGTCAAGTAGGCTACAAGGCGAGACGTAGTCCGCAGCCAAATTCCGGCATGTCCTATGCCGGCCCACGGTTCCTGTCCGTTGAGTCCCCGCTATCTTCAGTGCTCTGTCATGTAGGCGGGCCTCTAGAGCCCGGATACGGAGGTGGGCGAGAGTGGGTACTGGTAAGAACCCGAGGGAAGGTAGGCAACTGGCTAGTCTCTTCCCACGGAAGCAGTACGCTTGGAAGCCCTACCCTGACCGGAATAACGGCCCTGGTCTCGACGGGCACGCTGTACTGTTTCGCTATTCGCTGTTCGCTAAGTGGGGGGGGGGCAGGCTCGATAGGAGTCCATTCGCCTGCAAACATTAGTAGTCTTCCAGCATCAGTGGCCCCCGCAAGCCCGCTGATCTCTCTTTGAAGAGATCCACTCTGGCAGGGTGGCGCTCCTGGGCGTCCGCAGCAAACCCCTCCTTTGACCCGGCGGCTCCCTAGTCTAGGCGAGGAGCTTAGCCGGTCCCCTGACTAACCTGGGTGGAAGACTCCTTCCTAGTCGGCTCCCTACCAGGGACTGTAATTTTTTTTTCAGTCCCGCTAAAAAAGCTAGCGCACTTCTTCGAAATATACCGCGAGGAGGCCTTGGCCCACTATGGATGGCTGACCTGAAGCAACTCTTACCGACCTGGCTGGTCACCAGGGCCTGTGCGATGTCCGTGCGGCCTTAGGTCACCCGTCCAAGCATCAAGCTGCCAGACTGGCCAAGGATGAGAGGGCCACTGGACAACTCACGATTATATCCACTTGTATTACGACAGCGTACGAGTCTTCCCGAACGTAATAACTATGTCGGAGATGACCGAGAACAGTCTCGACTTAACCTCCATTGCCGCAAAAAGATCGCCAGCGCTAAGTCTCGTCCCTAAGGTTGATCGGGGATCAGCACGGCACCCCTAAAAAGGATGCCTGTCCATCGACCCCCGAGGACTACCGTCGGGTAATAGCCTCGCCGCTGCCTGGGCGTAGAACAAACTGCTCCACTTGAGTCCGCAATGAGAGATGGCGGCTACGGCTGTTTTGATGGACTGCCTCGTACCCCCGGATACCTCCCGAGAGATCTCGGTATTGGGGAACGTCCTGACGTCTTCCTCCCCCTCTTGCCCCGGACCCCACAGCTGAAGTTCCTGTACGGGCCCGGGGAAGTCGCCGCTCTAAACGTCTAAAACCGGCGAACTTGTCTGTAACATCGCCCGCAGGCTCGGCGGTCCTTGCTATTCATGTAAACTTCTCTTCCTAGCCGCTATCCGAATCCGAGCAAGACCTTCCTGTGAAATGTTGACGATGTAGGCTGGGCCTGCAGGCTTTGATTCGATCCCTGGTTCCCTTGATCCGATCCCCCTGGCGCTGGTCTGATGCCTGAGCCGTACCGGCCCCCTCCGGATCCGCGTACCGGGACCGGTCCCCCGACCGCACTCGTCGGGACCCCTCCGGCCGCATCGAGGTGTAATCACACCCGATCGGAACTCCGTCTTGGCCGGCCCCGACCTTGCTTGTCAGGGGGGACTCCCGTGCCGTCCCGAGGTGTAACACACCCCGTTCCGTACCCGGCTGGGCCGGCCCCGACCTAGCTTGTTGGGACCTCCTGGCCTTCCCCGTTGTGTAAGGCACCCCGTGGGCCCGGCATATCACCAGAAGGAATCACTTCCGACAATGTGCAATGTCTAACCGTATGTGTGATTGTGTCATTATAAGGACGACACAAACTCAAGTAATCGCCGGTAACAACTCACATAAGATGAGTTACTTAGACTCCAAGCCAAGTTAACGAACCAAGTATCCCCCATTCCCCGCTCTCACCCGTCTTGAGTAACATTCCCTTAGCGCCGTGCGCGGAGAGAAGAGACCACCACCCCCCAGGAGAAAGGGAAGGGAGGAAGGGGAAGAAAGACCCAGGGAGGGGGGAGGGAGGGTGGGGGGGGGCTCAGCTAGGTAAAGCACCCGGACAACAGTCCAGCCATACTGAACCATAACACAATAGGAGAGCCCACAACCCGCATGTGTTAGGCTAGGGGGGGAAGCCAGGCACAGCCCTATTGTGCTGGGAGCAGCCTAGGCTAATATGGAATTAAGCAAAACGGGGATCGGAGCGGGGAGAAAAAATCCAACAACCACAGATCACGCAAACCGCTAAGGATAAACATATCATGATAGACGACGTCGGAAGCGAAAAATTAAATTCTTAGCCAAGATGCTCATGAACTTAAAGTTCAAATGGAAAAATAAGAGGAAGAGGAAGGAAGATAGGGTTGCCAGCCCGAATACATGTACAAAAGCTTGCCAGATGTCCAATGGCGCGGGGGGGGTGCAACAAAGTTGCAATATGGGGTAAGGTGAGTAATGAAGAGTTAGATGCATGCACTAACCAGTGGTCAGCGTGTGGAGTCCATACATAAAAAGGGTGTTATGACGTTTAGGGGATGCCATACACAACAAAGTGGGTTAGCTGTGGTGAGAGTCCATTTCATACAGAGTGTTATGGACCAATTAGGGCATACACTAACCAGTGGGTTAGCTGTATGTGAGTCCATTACATTACAAGGGTGTTATGACCAATTAGATGCATAACACTACCAGTGGTTAGCTGTATGTGAGTCCATTACATTACAAGGGTGTTATGACCAATTACCTGCTTACAAACCAAGTGGTTAGCTGTGTGTGCGTCGATTACTTACCCAAGTGTGTTATGATCAGTTAGCTGCGTACACTACACCGAGTGGTTAGTGTGTGTGAGTCCATCACATTACAAGGGTGTTATGTCAATTAGCTGTATACACTAACAAGTGGTTTAGATGTGTGTGTGTGAGTCAACACACACGGGTGTTATGCCAAAATTAGCTGCCCCCCATACACCAACCAAAGTGGTAGCTGTGTGTGAGTCCATTTCATTACAAGGGTGTTATGACGTATGAGATTGGACGCCCCCCCTCCAAGTGGTCAGCTGTATGTGAGTCCATCACACAAGCGTGTATGGACCAATGAATAAGCTGATACTAACCAAGGGTTAGCTGTGGTTAATTAAATACAAGGGTGTATGACCAAGCTTGCATCCACAACTAAGTGGTTAGAAAACCGAAACCATGGACATCAGGGTTTAGGTCATACCATGGCTCCCGTAATGCAAACCTTTTGGCGACAGTCCCAAAAAGTCACCAACAAAAGGGGAATTTGATTTTCACTCCTACATTTATGCTGTGTTCCGTTTTTCTGTACGTCTCATGCAGGAATGACAAATTGGAAGCACGCCAATATTCCAACAAACCTGGATCTGTTCGGAGCAGTGTTTTCTTTCTTCACAAAATTGCGGACGTACCAAAACATTAATCCTGTCACATACACAAAAAAAATGTTGCTTTTAGACAAAGAGAAATTAAAACAAATGAAGAAAGCAATGTGTGTTGTCACTCCAATGCAACTTGAACAACCCAAGTGTGGGGAATGAGTGGCCCCTCTACAATTCAAAACACCATTTGCAGTATTAATACTGCGTTATCAGGACTGGTAAATAATGCTCCATTTGCAAACAGCTGTTCTGGGAAGTGAAAAATCTACCTTGATTTCCAATGTAGTAATCCTTAAGATGGCAGACATTGACAAACTGAGTTGAAAATTTGGAAGGCAAATAGAGAGAACATCCCATGCACAGGGAAGAAACAGCCAATTAATTTTGAAGATGAGAACATTTCAACAACAATCACCTCGATTAGTGCAGTGAGCTAGTTCCATTCTAAGTTGATATATAGGGTTATATAGTGTTCATTGGAAAAATAAAAACCACTTATACTTAGATGTCTCTCCCCCCCCCCCCCTCTCATTTTGATTGAGTGACAACAGGGCATATTTTTAAAACCTTACCTTTGGTACACTTACTTGACATGGTTTCACAGTTCATCCCATTAAATGGCACAGGGGCAGTTACAGATGTATTGGGTGGTGCTGGTAGCAGTGCACACTCCGTGTTAAGACAAGGAGTGGCGAACAAGGATTGGTGGCTGTAACATAATGTCAATAAAACATTATGTATATTATTGGAATTGGAAGTAAGATAAAAGCAAAGCAAATGTGTCGACTTGTAGGATGATAATTTCACCTTCAAAAAACTAAAATGGTAATTCATATTGACAGAGAAAACATAAGAAATCAGACATTTCAAAGTCAAAACGAATTTGGCATGTGACCCACGGCATTCCAGGGTCTTCACACGCTCACCGCCATCTGGACTTTATCACATGCAATCCAAGTAAACAGCCTCCCAGAGTTGGTTCATGCTGGCTGAGGCTAGGCCTAAACCTAAAATCAGGTTAGCTGCCCGATTAAAATAGTTTGTTTCATCAACATCCACTGGTAAATGATGAATTACTGACAAGTGCCATAGGCTAGCCGATGGCTAATAGATGTTATTTCTTTCCGCCCGCCACGCACAGGTCGGCTCGACTACCAAGTTAAAGTAAACTAAACTTCAGTTGCAGTGAACTGGTAGCCCACATGCCGACGTACGTATGACAGCAGACACGTGCAGTGAATTGTGCATGGATCGCTAGGGTGCCGTACACAGTTGCAAGATGTGTTTCATTCAGTCGGAGTCAACAGCAAAATGAAAATAAAGTTCGATCCAAAAACAGAGCAGGTGTGCCAATTCTCATTTCTTTTGAAAAATGACGGAACTGATTTTGATCAAATACCCAACTAAATTCTATTTGGGTCCCCTCTGTTAAGTGTTTTTATTCAATGTAATTTTTTTGTCAGTAACTTGTCGGTAACTTGTCAGTTACCTTACCTAAGATTTCATGTTTCCATTATGTGATTATATCGTATGTGATTACTTAACAAAACTTTTTCACTGACGATGTCATGCCTTCTGTCAGTTTTGTAATATAAATGACTATGAAAATCTCAACATAACTTACCCTGAAAAACTGAGAAACAATGCACCATTTTGCATCTAGACACTCCAAAAAACAAGAAAATTTCAACACCCCCTCCTCTTAGACCCCTCCCCCACTGCCACTGATCACACTCATAAAATTTCCTTAATATTGGAAAGTTTGCAAAATATTTATCTATGACAGCTAGCCTTTATATAGGTGAGCCTTATATACAGTTTGTTCGTGCAGATGCCTTCCTGCTCTGAGTGATTCAGTTGGCACAACTACAAATATCATTTTATACGAGTAGCCGAGTACTAGTTCCGTGACTCAATGTTGAAGGAACATGGCATGATAAATTGATGTGTTCACATCTGCACAGTGTGCACTTCTATTAGAATGAATACCGGGACCTCTTCAAATTGAAATCCTGGTAAAATTCAAGTTGAGATCCTGATAGAAAGTTTTGATTCAATTCACCAAACAGGTTGGCATCACCTCAATATTTACACTGATTCAAACTCCACAAAACAGGATGGGTTTGTGAATCTGTGAACTGTGAATACTACTTTTAATTGGCAACCCTGCACCACCCTCCAATAATATGACAAGACCTGGCGTTTTCTTCTTACCACAATCGCGCTTTCTATTTTTCTCAGACACCAAGTCTTGGCTGACCAGACGGGTTGGCTGGCGAAATGGGAAGGGCAGTTGGGGTTACCAACCCAGACTACTTGTATGTCGTAAAAAAAAATGCCAGGTCTTGACATATTATTGGGGGTGGTGCTAGGTTGCCAATTAGGGTGAATACGAGCATGTGAAGTAGATTCATAATTCCTACCAAGACCAGTATTACTATGAACAAATTACCGCTATGGAGTGTGCAAAACCTAGTTGGAAGAATCTGCAGTATAAGAGCTACATGTAGCTTTAAGGATTTCCATGAAAAGAATCTTTTTTTTTCCAACTGGTGGATTGGCACACACAAACTCTGTTCATAGTGAATGTGCCCAGGAATTCAAGAAATTTGGATGTTCCATCATCACCCCTCTCCAATATCAAAATAAACTTATTGAAATTGGTTTAAGACTGTCCAGAATTTGGGAAAAGTCTTAAATATCATTTTACCTCAATCTCACAATGACAAATGATCGAAGGAAAAAAAAAAAAATGCAACTGAAGATAATATGAAACACTAAACATCAGTAGGATGCCTGATGAGCAATTTTACCAATAGATTTCTCAGTTGCAACTGTTATGAAGGCACACTATCATCTCTAAAATGCGTACACTGGGGTTGTTACTCTAACTGCTACCTACCAACTAATATTTATGCTAATAAGACTATATAGATACAGTACCTAGCCTTCAGCCAATTAGAATCCTTCAATTGCTGTAACACATATCTAGGGGCTTTTACCACATATCAGAGAGGAGGAGTGGAGGAGTGAGGTTCTTTAAGAAACAAAGTATTTTCAGTTGGTCTTGCTACGTTATCACACAGGTTTTTTTCAATATTTTCTAAAAACCGCTGCATTTCAGCAAAGGTAAAAACAGGCCACAGACCCAACCTAACGCACAACAACAGGTATAGCGACGAGAGGAATGAATAGCAGAGAATTAGGGCAATCCATTACCTGGGTTGATGATGGAAGACGTGTTTGCAACCTGCAGTGGATCAATGGTGTGCTCTCAACGAGATTGTTAGATCCAAGTACCAGCCCCAGAGCTAACGGTCAGAGTATCAGCATTCGTTCCCTGGATGAAATCGGTGATGACGAACCTTGTGTCTGTCCCGCTGACCACCTGCCGGCGAGTGGTCCCTCCCACGGTATAGGTGATGATGTAGTTATTAACACTGCAGCGGGGGAGTCCATACCACCTCCACATTAGTGGTACCATCGATTTGCATGAATGTATCCTGGTCTGGCGGCAGTGGCTGTGTGTACTGAGTCAGACTAGCTAAAGTAGAGGCGGCTCCATTACGAGTGCCAGAGATGGTGATGGCATAGGGCTCTCCTGGATTGAGCCCAGTAGGAGTGAGTCGGAGCCTGACCAGGTGTTTGTCGCCGGTTGGTACAGTGCCGGTGTGGGGTTGCGGCAGCGTCAAGTAGATAATTTCATACTCGGTGAATCCAAGATTGGAGATGTCCTCCCAGGAGCTAAGTGGGAATGGTCAGTCCAATCTTGATTGACAGAGGTTGTAATGTGGCAGAGGGAACAGTGAATAATATAACAAAAAGAATAGCAGTGATAGGAGGCTGACAGAAAATTTCTATCGGAAAAACTAGTAGTGGACTGCATTCTCTTCAAAATTTATGATTTATACCCAAATGGGACATCCAATGCCTCTAGCTACCGGCCTCATCTAAAGAAGTTCTTAGACTTTGATCTAAGATGACTTCTGACATGTCCGAAACAATATGAATATTGGAGAATGCTGCAACTAGGTAGAGAGGAACAGCAATAGAAATTAATATGCCTTGTCCAACGGCACAATGGGAAGGTTACCAAGGAAGTGCACTCTCATTTCTTGCTCACCCTCCCCGTCGGCAAATAAATGCCAATTTATGGCCCTTATTACAAGTCCAAGCTGAATGTGTGAATTAGTGGGAAGTGGAAAACCTCCCCGACCACCCCTATTCAATGTTGTTCTCTCCAAACTTGAAGGATTTTCGACCATGAGATCAACATTGAACAGGGGGATGGGGGGAGGGGGTACCGTGGCTGACAGAAATCCTTCTGCTGGAAGCCATGCAGTGTTCCAACAATTTTGCCGGGGATTGTAGCTTAAGCTAGGCACATGCCATTGCAATTTATGAACAACAGAGTTGTAAAATGTCTACTGAATGGTAAACAGCCTGTTTAATCCCTTGGCAAAATTCTGATACCATGACATACCTGCCACAGTAGTCATGAACAATGGCCAGTAGAGCAACCTATCACAGCAGGTAAAGGTATGAATCTTTGGGAATGACCTAGCTGTGTGGATAAAATATCTGATGTTTAGACAATGAGCGTGCATGGGATGGGACTTTGTTGATTTTTTTTTTTCTAGGGAGGAATGAAATCTTCACAGTGTGTAGCCAGGGGGTCGCCCACCATGTGTCCCCTACTAAGAATTTAAGTGGATCTTAGGGTCATATTGTGTGAAAAAAAAATCACAAATCCTTTTATAATATGAGTCTTGTTGCCATATGAACTGACTTAATTTGACATATTCACTATCAGTATTCCGGAAGAACTCACGCTACGTGCGGATGAGTCATCTTTTTTAGTCTGCGGTAGTCATAATGCGCAGAAGATGGAACTGCCTCAAAAAAAATTATATATTAGAAATGAACAAGATGCCACCAGATTCAACTTTGTACAGGAGCTGTATAAGTTTGCAGAATGCAGTAGTACACAGATTTTATTTTTGTGGTGTTTAACAAGGCAATATGTGAAACAATGTAGCCACAACCAGAATGTACGTGGCAGACTTATGGCCCACTCGATGGTTCACTGCTCACTCCAAAAAAACAAGGTGGCCTTAGCTTACGTAAATAAGTACCTGTGCCGCCTGACATTAAAAGAATGAAGATCGTGTCATCGATTTCACCACCCACTCTCAGAGAAACTATTCCAGACTATAGCGTAAATAGCAGAGTGGATGAAGCTTTGTCCAGTGTATAAGTTTTTGCATCTGAAATGGTGAGAGCATGATCAGGTATGGACAAATGGGTATGAGTAACACAGATTTTCTCAGTTAGAGGGGGGAAGCATGTTCTTGGAAATCAGCTGGACAATTAAGTGTGCATCTTGTAAAGTGTGGTGACCTGCCAAGCAAAATGTTTGTGATCCAAAGTTGGAATAGGATAACTTTATGCGAGCTGTGGCATTGGCATTGGCGTTGGCGTTGTGGTGAGTGATTCCAGTGACATGGGTTACCGTCACTCCCATGGTTTATTACGAAACATAAGGATTGGGTGGTAGTTAGGTAGCAGGTGGAAGAAGGCGCAAACAATCTGTCCGAGGAAATGGAGAGAGACTAAAAATCAGAGCAAAATATTGACCACCAATTAGGTGGAAAACTGGACTAGTGAATAGGAAGAAGACAGAATCGCCAGGAATTGTTGCTCTAAATACTTGCCTACAGGCAAAGTGCAAAACTCATTTCATAGGAGCACTTTGTGGTTTAGAATCATGGAGCAAGCCAGAACCAGAAAGCCAAGAGGCTTAGTGATTCCCTGACTGCTTTTATGACCCTTCACTGTTGGGTTAAACTCTATTACCTTTGACACAAAGTAATAGGGATCATGCACTCATTATGAGGGACACACGCCAAGTGTGAGCTACATCCACTCTGCTTGTGCAGTATGAGCTTCATCCATCCTGGTGGAGTCGGACGGTGTTGTTGTAAACAAGCTGGAATGGATTGGCCAAAATATCAATCTTAAAACAATTTCCTCATTCCTCCCCAAAACCTGACCCCCAGTCCACACCAAAAACTGAAGTCAAGGAATCAAAAGTCACAATTTTCACTCATTTTCACCAAATTCTAATATTTTGTTCCTGGTATTCTACTTACATGAACATTGCAGAAATTTTGATTGAAACCTGATTTTTCAACTCAAAAGAAGAAGTTAAGTTTTGCTCAATATGCATTTTTGATGTCCTGGCCCTCCACGGTGTCATATAGTAAGGCTGTGTTCAGAGATCGGAAAAACAGTCTCATTTGAGTCAGAAAAATCAGATTTTTAATAAGAATTCTGTGGAAATGAGGCAATGTCCACACTGTAGATTTTGGTGGAGCATGACATTGTAAATTAATTACATGGCCTAACAAACTGTAGTATGTGGAAGTTTGGAGCCTAGGCCAAGATCTTTTGGGGCAGAAATCACCTTTTCCGGACATGGGGAAAAGTAGAACGCTAAGAGCATCATATCAAAATTTGATGGCATACACCGCCCCCAAATTAGTGAAATATTGTGATTTCTCTGGCTTGCTCCATAGAGTATCACAAATACATGGAGGGCATTTTCGAGCAACTCAAGTAAGGCGCACACTACTGTTATCACATTGAGGTAACATGTTCACGCAACTAAGGTCCGTGTTACTTAAGCAACAGGGTGTACTGATAAGTAACATTGATGCTTTCCAGCATTCCATATAATGTTTTGTTTGCCTTACTGATACATGTCAAAGGTCACATAAGCCAAGTGACCATCTTGCATTTTCCAAGCAACGAGGAACGTTCGATCCAATATATATCCACAGTTCTGTTTTCATGTACATCTTTCATATGACTATTATCATATCAAAAAAATTAGCAGGAAAATTAGCCAAACAGCCCCATTGACTTACGTTAAAGACAACTTCCAAATTATCCAATATCCTGTGCAGAGAAATCACATAGAAGACAAGATCCTCAGAATGTCGACAATATGTCAATGTCATGCGAAGAATGATTTCTGTAAAGAAGCCAGCTAATCATAACAAAGTTTTCGATACAAATTTAGAAACGGTGGCACTAGACAGAAGTCGGTGGAAGGCTGGAAGAATGTCATCATCATCACCTGTTTAACCTCATCGTGATGAGAACAGCTGACGTAAAATAATAATAATAATCAGAATGATAAGAAAATATTTATATAGGCCTCTCCCAAAAGGCTCGAAGCGCTTGAACAAAAAAACGAAACATTGCGAACAATTAAACATTATATGACAAATTGAACTAATGAGTTTTTAGACGGGAATTGAAGGTAGACGAGTTCTGACACTGACGGAGATCTTCAGGGAGTCTGTTATATAGTGCCGGGGAAGCATGTGAGAAACCACGCTCGCCAGACTTGAGGATGTGTGTGGGACAATAAGGAGTTTTCTGTCAGCAGATCTGAGATGGATGACGGCGAGGCTTGTAATCCTTCAGCATATGACTGAGGATGCGGGTCTGTGTTGGATAGACTTAAATGCTAGTAGTAAAATCTTCTTAAAATTGATGCGTTCATTGTTGGAAAGCCAGTGAAGTGACTTACGGATGCTGTTGAACGGCCATAGGACGGAATCGACAGACCACCATTGCGGTTTAGAGTTGAGGATCTCGAATCAAGCCGGTTGTTGGAGAGTGGTTATTGGATAGGCCGAACAGGAGAGAGTTACAGTAGTCAAGTTTAGAGGTAATGAAGGCATGAGCAATATGTAAAGGGGCAGTTTGTTGAGATAAGAACGATCCTCCCAAGATATTTTAGCTGAATCCCGGATGAACGCGGAAATCGTCTTGACATGGGGAACCATTGACATTTTCGAGTCGAAGATCACTCTCGTCTATTTCAGCCTCGCTGAAGAGTAATCACGGAATCGCCGGATATAAGGGAAAGCGTCTTGATATCTAAAACGTTTTGCATCAAAAATAATGAACTCAGTTGAAATGGAGATGAGATGATGAATTTTGCTGGAACTTTTTTCGCAGCATAACACATCCCTCAAATAATGCAGTGTGTGATAGTATTTGTGATAGAGTCTATTAACTGCTATCACAAAGAGCACCTAGTACCAGTATTACTATAGGCCTAGGCCCTAGTATGAAATGAGTTCCGCACGTTGCCTAACGTTAGTATCACCTAGCCTGCGCTGGGGCCTTTAGGACCTTGTACTAAAGCCTGCATTCACAACTCGAGGCCTAGACTGTTTTTTCGGCTAGCGATAAGGGCCAACTTCTGTTTAGCACTTAGATCATAACCAGCTGCCATCTCAATTAATGAACCCAAAAAGGACCATTTATTGATTCAGGAAAAGTTGAGACCTCATTCATTCCCTAAACTAATTTTCGCAGGTGAAAATTACCAAACTATTACCGGAATCAGTCAGGATTTTCTTCAAACTCCTATGATCACACGTTGATCAGGACCTTGACAAGTTGTTGTGCGCGTTGCCACTCAAGTTATAAATAATCAAGCAGATTTTCTTATAGTAATGTCTGGCATGTGCCCAATAGAATAATAGGAGTGACAAAATGAGCCCTGAATGGGCAACCTTCTGTTTACAAAACTATGGTTCAAAACAAGACAGGCTGGAAAAAAAAAAGAGTAGTGATCTTCCCATTATTACAGTCAACAATTAGGCCTTGTCAAGTATAACTTTATACTATGAAATTTTAACAAGGTAGTGGATTGGAATGTTCTTAAATGAGTTTCAAAGTTATAGAGGCTGTGTAATCTGAGGGAGAAGTTGGAGTAATGAGTGACGGATTTCGTTCACCTTCAATGGGAAGCTGCGCTACATAAAATTTCTGATGATACGTGACTAGATCACCCTGGTCTGGCTCTGTAGTCGGCAAAATATCCCGAGGGACACATCACGCCAACATTGGAAACATCACTAGAAACACTATTCGGGGTTCTGGAATGTAGATAGACTTCTTATCTCAGTTTTGAAACTTGAAGGGATTGTGCGGGAATACATTTGCCGGAGAAGATTCCAATCACCAAATGTTGACGGGAAGACGGAAGAACGAATGTTGGACGGCCACTTGTGTTAACCTAACCAGAGGCATATGTGTACGGCCCTGGAGTCTGGTGCTACGTTAGGAATGCTTATCAGTCCGTTCATCTGAATAATGAAATTAGAACGTTCTCCGATTTTATTCTCTCGCTGTTTCTATCACTTGCCATTTATCTGAGAAACTTTCACAAATGTGAAAGATATTTGCGATACCTGACTTTGATTCTTATCATACATTCAATTCCGGCCAAGGGTCAGTCCGTCAGAAGTCACACTCACACTGAGCTGGCTGCGCTAATGTTCTGCACGCTTTGTTTTATAACTTGCACCAGTTCCGCGGATGATTTATTTTGGGTGTCTAACCCCCCACTACAAATGCCTGATAACAAGACACAACACTGTGTCATGATTCCTCGCTATAGCTGACAGGCTATGCACGGCTACTGAGGCCAAAAACTAGAAAAAACGGTATATCCCTTATTATTTTGTCGGTTTTACTTAAAAAGTCTTATCTATTATAGTCACCCACTTGGAATTCAAATATTCAATCTTCCCTTCTCTGGCCTCCTTCCTTATCTCAATTTTGGAATGAATGAACACATTCACCAAGTATTATTAAATGTGACAATGTTTGGAAAATCACAAAAAAGTAGGCTAATTTGACCCCGGTGACTTCAAAATGACCCAGACTTTTTCAGGACGACCCCCTACTCCTTCCCCTGTGGCTTCGCGCTCTTGCAGGTATCTAAAGATGCGAAAGTATTGAAACTTATTTTACATGTTTTGTTCACAAAACGGCCTAAATAAACAAGGGGTATACATTTCCTTCCAATACAGAGGTTGACTGAACTGACTATGTGATGTTTACCAGCACGATGAACCTTCTCTGATAACTGCAAATTTGTGAAGAAACAAGATAGCGTAATAACTTGATTTCAATGCCGGTATGCACCCCGCAAGAGTCAGGCAGATTATATTTATACCTAATAAAATGCAAGGCGAACAGATCCGAGAGCAACGGCATTCACATCATTGTAATCAATGGTGAGATTACAAATGCTTATATTCAGACGAAGAATCATGCGGAAAACAGGGCAGCCGCTAACAACTTAGGTTCTAGCCCTCACCCCATAAAACATAGGCTGAGCTGAGTTATAAAAAAAATTTAATCCATGTTCAGTCTAGGTTTAGGCCTATTGCAATACAAACACAACAACCTATGCCTACTGTCTATAGGCTAGCAAAATTACAATTTGGTTGGAGGATTGGATTACAAAAATCAAGTCCTATGAGTCTGTGGTTCCCCATCCATGTCTTAGATGCCCCAAGGTCACTGGAGATAAGGACAAAAAAGGTCACACGAATGGGACAGTAGTACAATTGCAAATTGCATAGGCCTCCCTCCCTACAGGGGCGTATAAACGTAAATACATAATTTCACAAAGTGGGGTTGTGTGAACTTTTGGGACCGACAAGATGTTCTGTGCTGAGACGGACTTTTCTGAGCTGGACTACTTCTGAAAATGCGGGCCAGGTTTTTTTTTCGGCGATCGTAGTGACGTTCACGACAAGGATGGGGGGGGGGGGGGGGGGGGGGGGATGTAGGGGGTTAATCCGTCCGTAGATGGCTTCCGTACAACGCTCCATTTGTTACAGTATCAGGAAATTCTTCGGTCACGAACATCCATCTTCGGGGTTTTGTATTCAGGGTTGCCTTGAAAGTCGGCTTTGGGCCGCTCAGAGACCTACTTTTTGCCGCTACGGGACAAACTTGTCAATATCTCAGGAGTGCCCCCCCCCCCTCTCACCCCCACCATATTTACGCCCCGCTCCCCAACTCCTTACTGCCATGTAAGTATTGTCTTACACTAATTAAACCAGCAGCCACATGAATTGAACATTAGTGTAGGGGGTGGGGGAAGGGCTGAGGGCTTGAATGGACTGACATTTTTAGCCTCTGACTTATTCGCTCCTTCTTTGGGTGCCTCAAAGAACTGATTGCAGGACAACTCTCGCTCACACGAGCCACACCCTGTATTTACACCAATGACAGTTCTTGAAGCTCTCGATTACATGATGAACGATAAATTTTGTTTTAGCCCTAGGCCTACGTCCCATTGCACGTGGCACCCCAGACAGAAGGATAACTGGCCTGTCTGCACCACCACGCCTGCATGAGTATAAGCCCTCTGCTTACCACAGGCATATACTCTCACTCATATTAATAACCGCATACACATTTGTCAGGCCATGTGACAGGGACACGTTGTGACAGTGATTTCCAAAATGAATCAACAAAAATTTAGGTGTACTTAAAACTAAGGTCAATTACCCTCATGAACCTTTACTTGACCTTGTATCACATGAATGTTTATTGGGAAAAGTGACCCCATACATCATTCCACTTGTCCCAAAAGATAAACCATATTGGATTCCGTCCACTAGGTGTTATCACTGTTCAGTTTAAAAAAAAAAGTTTCTCAGTTTTTCACATCAAACTGCATGACCCTGGGTGACATCATATATCATAAATGTTATGACCCCCCTACTTCATTTACAGGAGCCAAAAATTATCAAACTTGTTCCTGCCACTTAGGCATACCACCGTTTTAAACAGTATATTCCCATTACTTACTGTCGACCTCCCGAAAATCTGACAATCCCCATACAGGTATTATGTCCCCAGAAATCTGACATAAACACTAATCTTTTGAAACTGTCCTCGTGTCACACCGTCGTTTTGGATCAAGTCACCCCTGGGGCTTTGAATCTTTAAATTTGACTGGAGTTCAGAAAACAACCATCCTCATTCACCAATACACATAGGTACCTTAACAAGGCAATATCATGAATACATTGAATACACAAATGGAGATAAATTATACAAAATAATGTGGAAAACATATATGTCTCCGGCTTGTTGGGTAGGTACTTGGTTGATAGTGTTTTCAGACATCGATCTCACTCTGTTGACCTCAGGATAAGCTTTGACCTGACCACGCCACAACAGAGGGGGTGGGTGTGAGGGTAAATGCACAAGCAGAGAAGTGGGCATTTCAGTAAATCCCGTTATGTCCAGTCTTGGTCCTGCTAGAGGTTCCCACGATGACAACCGTTTCTTTTCGAGCAGGGCTAGTTAAATACGGGTCCATTCTGTCATTGACCCATGATGTTAACTATACCTTTCTCTTGTCTAATTAACTTGACCTTTTTTTTTTAACAGAAAACAGGTTTGAGACTCTAAAAATGCTAAATTTTCCTTAGTGTCTTTAGAAAGAGCCCACTCAGCTCCAAACTCAATGTTTGCAATTGTGTGCGGAGACCTCGTGATGGAGGGAGGGGTGTATGTAGAGATACTTTTCCTGGTTGTTGCTGGGTTCGGTTTTGTGTTCTGGGTCACCCGCAGTGAGGGAATCTTACATGTACCGCTCTTGTGGAAACAGTGTATCAACAAGGATGTTCTCTGCCTGCACCTACCTCTCGTATTTCAGGCTTTTCTTCCCATGAATCTGTCAGGGGGAGATCCACTCCCATCCTCTGTTATATACACTATTGGTGGTACCCTTTCAAATTAAGATTTCACTTTAGATTTGCCTACTTTGTTGAGAATGCCCTGAAAAATCTCAACTTTGTGTCATAGGCCACAGGGAGTTAGGGTATGGCGTGGCTACATTGATAGCCTATAATACACAAGTAAACAAGTTTATAGGTGTGTCCTTGAGACTGGACAGTGATAACACAAACCCACTGTTTGCTATAGGACAGCATGGGTGAAGGATATTATATGTTCATTACTGGCATGCCACATACAATTCAGTCTTTCCCGGGAAAGTGTGTGGTCATTGCAGGTGACCTTTGGGAGTCATACAGGTTCATTTGCCTACTATCTCCACACTTATTTACGTGGGTGGCATCTGAATGTACATGTTTTCTCATATTGGGTATCACATACCCCGCCTGAGGATTAATCGGGCACTGGGCCCAGTATGTAACAAAAAAGTTTTGACAGCGAAAGAAAGCGATAACTTCCATAGGATACACTATCAAACTTATGGATGCTTGATATGAGCAAGGCTTTCCGACCACTTCGAAAGGATATTAGAGCCGCATTGAACCTCGGATATTCTGTAACGACGACTTCATCTGAATCACTGCTACCCGGCTGGCAGTTTCCTACACGCGTCGACTAGAGGGCAATTCAGTGGGCACATCACTGTGTCACCACAAGGAGATAAGACAAGCGCTTATTTTTTAATAACGTAGCCAATCATTTGACCAATGACAATGATGTCACTTATTCCTACCATCCCTCCCCCCTCGGTTTATCATGGACTACAGCGCAAAACAATACCACAAACACTCCCAAAACCCCTACACCGGGATCAACAATAGGCTGGGTATCAACACAGCTTCATGACTAACACTACAAGATATCGAACAACGAGTTGGCTGGAAAACTGCTTCCCCCCCCCCCCCCTCCCGGAAAAATATGTACAACTTAAACATTAGTTGGGACATGTCAGCTGGCTAATTACCCAGACAGTAAGTTCCTATTATTTTGGACTTTTCCGACAAGACGGAATTATTTTACTTTCCCAGAAATTCTAATTAAAAAAATTGGCCACAATTCGAAACATGATGAAAGAGATTATTGAAGTCGCTTTAGCATCTAAATCCTACAAAAAATGCGCTCCGCGCCGGAGCTGTTGCCACTTATAAGCCATACTTTTAGAAGAAAAACTTTTTTTCCTAGATGAATTCCAACTAAATGCCACAACTCAGTAAGATGAAGTTTTTTTCTCCTTTTTTCCGGGGGGGGGGGGGGGCATTTTACGCGGAGATCTGCATTGCGCTCGGTGACGGCGCTGTTCTTACTTGGAGTTTAGGCTAACATTTCACCTTAAATCCAATTACCAAGTTGGATTTTTAGTATCGGGTGATCTAGGACTTTCATCCTAGACATAGAATGTTGTTCTCGATATTCAAGACTCAATTTTGAAATCAGTCAGAAAAAAGTTTTTCCTGAGAAATTCCAATTACTGCAACTTGTAACTGAAAGAACGTATTTTAGGTACACTATGGAAAGTATAATCAGATTCTTTTTCTTTTTTTTCATTGGGGACCTAATAAATAATGATCAAACGCGGCCAGTATTAGGAGAATAGTTGACAAAAACAAAAGACCCGTTAAGTTCCCGTAATTTTTAAAAACTAAATCAGATCAGCCTGATGCATTGTTGGGCTGAAATCGAACTTTTTGATAAAATGCTACGGGCAGTATTACGAACAATTGCTGCTTGCTCACTACTATTCTATTGCTCGTCTTATAGTATAACTTTTCGTTAATTCCGGAAGATTCTTCGCTCCACAGCCAATATCCGGTATGTCATGAGGGCTAAAGTTCATTCACCTGTTTACAAGATGAGGCATATCGAACACTGAAGGATTGGACCCGAATTGATGATTTCTATGCACTTACTCGTTTTTCTGCATCCAGTGGCAATGCCCTAGCTTTATTGTCCCGTCTCAGGCTGTCTCACCATCTTCGGAAAATCAAGACACAACAAGTTTAAAAAAATGTGAATATTCCATGACCGATTTTGCGGTCCATTGCTACGCGGAATTTGCCTCTCTGCTTCACTCAGTCAGGGCGTACCGATGAACTAAAGATGTTCTACTAATCATACATCAGACCCGGATCCGACATTTGGACGTCATTCCGGGTGCTATGATGAATTTCCTTAAAATGAAATTTTCAACATTCAACTGCAACACCCTCGTTCCCCACCCCCCCTCTCAACAGAGTACGTGCCCGGTTGGCCATCTATGGCAACTAAGATGAGCCATTACCTCTACTAATCCTCCAGCCCCTCCCTTCTTCCTTCCCCGCGTGGACCCTAGATCTGTGATCTGTTTATGACACTTTTCGTACCCCCAATTTTGCGACTAACGATTTTGAAGATTTGTTAAAGAGAAACGAACACGTGGCAATGAAAAATTGCGATCCGGTTCCTCCAGAATGCACCAACTTTTGTGGGCTTCCAGGGGCTTTGCCCCTGAACCCCAACAGGGACCTTCGGTGGTCCACTGTACCCCTGTCTGAAAGGGCCCCCAATTCCTTAGTATTCGCCCTAGTATGACCCCGGAAGCTTGAAAGCACTATGAAAGGAGGTCAGCAACCATATATTTGATTTGTGTCCTCCAGGAGTGCACCGACGCTTGGCTTCTAGGAGCGTCTCTGACCAAAACGGGGGGAGGAACTTTCCGCGGTCCCTTTTAAATTATTTCTCTCATAAAACGCAATAGAAATGTTCCTCCGTCGAGCCAGATAAGTTATATGAGAGGCACTATTTTCAACTCACGCTTGTACTATACTCGTCAACCGAGGCAACAAGTTTTCACACCCACCTTGACCACTGGTGACCTCAAGATGACCTCTGAACTGACCCCGAAACCATAAGGTACTCATGTACTCATCAGGGGGTACACAAATACCAAGTATGAGTTCATCCTTAAGACGAGTTATTAGTGTTCTGTTCATAATTAGCCTATCATTTAGCCAAAATATTAAATTTCACAAAATTCCCATTTTTGATGGAGTTCCTGTACTCATCATGGGGAAAACAAATACTAAATATGGGCCTCCTCCGTCTAGATGGGGTAGTTGTCGTGTTGACAATCTAAATTAGCCAAAATATTGAATTTTCACAAATTAATTTCTATTTCTGAACCGGGGTCATTTAAGGACGAAATGCACAAAATTTAAACCTTGAACAAAACCCATTATCTGAACTGTCGTGTTTATACTGTATCAGACTGACCTTGGTAACCTCATATGCGCCCCAAACAATAGTGGTCCATGTACTCATCATGGAGTACACACTCATCCATCTAGTTGGTAGAGTTATTTCGTGTACAAGCTAATACCTACTATAATAAATTCTCTTCTTTTCTTGATAAGACTACGACCCCCGATAAACTTTTTCTAACTGAAGTCAGTCCTTGGGATCAAGTTTGAGCTTCATCCATTCTACCTAGAAATGGCGTTTCGTGGCTAGAGGTGTCCATGTATGCCGGATTTCAATGTATTGATGTTTCATCAACCTTTTCATCTCGAGATTTCGATGTTTCAAACTTTTTTCTCGTCTCGAGATATCAGTGATTCGACTTTTCTTCCCGACACTTCGATGTCCCTACTTTCTCCGTCTCCGGTATTTCCTTGTTTTTGACCATTCTTTCCGTCCTGGAGATTTACGTGTTCCGATTTTTTTTTCACTAGAAACATTGAAATCTCAATATGACCCTCCTAAGCCACAGTAATATATTTGCAGACACAATGTCAAGGGTAGCGCCAGCAAAGGGGGCGGGGGATGGGCAGGGGCCATGCCCCTACCTGTCGATAAGCCTGTCCCCCCCCCCCCCCATTTTTCCCATTCGCTCGGAGAGCCCCGAGTGGGTACTCTAAGATTTACAACCCTCACGAAAGTCCTATCGCTCCGCAAACTATTTCCAATTGCATGTTTTGACATGGGGGGGTATGGTGAGGTCTATAAAAATCCCGGTGCCACCACTGCAGTGTAGCGGCTCGTACAGAAACATTTCTTCCTACATATAGTTACAGCCATTTGCCTGCGATTGCCTTGCCCAGTCAATATAATAGCTCCATGATTCCAGTCCATACAAGCCCTGCGTGGTCATAATAGTCATAAATGAGCCTTTTCACGTTTGTATTGCGCATACTTACCATTAAACTGCTAGGGGGTATAAAGACGAATATAACGGCTAACTCCATAACTCGCCCCAAATAATTCATATCCCCACCCCCCCCATGTCATTACAGCTCATTTTTAAACTGTCACCACTCTTTGAGAACACACCATTCATCCCATCCATTTCGTATGTTATTCTTGATAAGTATGAGGACATCCGTGAAGTTTTGTGCTGGCAGGGTGTGCAGTTTTCGGTTAAGGGTGTTTCCTAACATTGTTCTGCAACATGCTCGTGCAACGTGGAAAGCCAGTGGCGTGTACTTGGCCTTTGGTGTATAAATTGACCTTGAGTCTTTGACACAATCATTATCATCTCATCAACTGGAACCGTGAAAGAGCTCATTAAAAGGTTGAGTCTCCAAAACCTTTTTTCCCCCTGTAAGGCGACGAAGTCTTTTATATTGACCGCAGTTGGGTGTGAACGAAGTTCAGCTGACAGTAATGAAGGAACTGAACAGTGCAAACTTGCATGGCTGGCAGTGCCGTTGTACAGTTATTTGGTTCTCAGAAAAATGATAATCTTGTTCCGAAATATTCATGTTGTTTTTACCCCAACAACTACTTTTGTCTATGAGTCACCGAGACTGTTCGGAGTTCTGGCGGGGCTGTGTCAGGGGGGGGGGGGGGGAGGGGACCGGTCCCACCTTCGAACAAATGTTTTAATTTTCTATACGGTTATGGACGAGGGGTGGATGAAAATGAAGAATTTGGATGAGAAAGCGTGACTATTTTTCCTCTATAAGTGGTCAAAGAACGTTAACAGCTCAGAAAGTACCCGACATTTTTGACGCGCTGCGCGCGTATTCCTTTCGTAACATCCTCCGTCATTTGCAATATTCCCATTTTTACCAAAAATGAACCAGGTCTACATTAAAAAATATAGGGCTCTTGTACTCCCTATACGGAAGTAACACAACCAATTTCATCAGCAATCATTATGGCCTCATCGTGTCCACGAGACTTGTGTGGTCAACAGACGCGGATCCAAGGGGGGGGGGGGTTCGGCCCCTCGCCCTTCCCCCCCCCTTCTCCCGTTTTTTGTGAGTTTTTGGTCCGGTGAATATCCGGTCAACTTGAACATACCTTTGCTTTTCATTCTGTTTCAGATTATTTTCGAGGATCATTATGCAATACGACTGGCGGCCGGTAGACCTTTTCCTGATGTAAAGTCACACCAGACGTCTGTTCTATGCTGCACACAATTATATGAATCCGGTCTGATCATTTTCGAGATCTTGTTTTGAAAATTGCGACATAAATCCATAAAATGTTCCCTAAATGAGCTCAGATTGCACTAGAGAGCATCACTCACTACAACTCGCCGATGACCCATGCCGGAAGGACTTCGCGCTGCACGCTCGATCATGATGTGTTGCTGCGCAACATCGAGTATGTTTCTGTGGTTATGGTAAACAAGAAAAAAAAAAGTAGCCCACTACCATCATAAGGGACATGACATGGACCTAGGTCCAGAATATCCCAGACGTGCTGTTTATGATGCAAGGAATTGTATGAATCGTCTGATAAATCTCTAGAATCTTTGTTTACCAAATCCAAAATAAAGGTTCCCAAATGAGCTAAATCCGACAGCTTTCAGGGCCTAAGGAAGGGACCTGGATGAACCGCCGCCGAGCGGGAGCGCGCTACGCGCTCATGAGGGCGCTGCGAGCCATAGCGATTGGTTGTGTCTGTGCTCGATTATCGATTATTAGCACGAATATAACCCCCCCCCCCCTGGGGGAGGGAAAATCGGAATCCCCGCATGGTCAAAGTCTATAGTGCTATAAGAGCCACAATCACTTTTACTCACATGGGGGGAATATGAGAGACAACCGGCAATGGGAAGTTATACATACACCAAAATTTGAAAAACTTTGTCATAAATTTCACGTCCAAGAAATGCCCATTTAAATCCAGGATCCTATCTACTCAGTAGGAGAAAACATTTCAGCTTGATTAGGCGTTCGGGGACAAGCTTCTCGGCTATAGTATATGATGTTGGCGGGAAAATAAATCTTCACTTTTCTTTCAAAAAGACCCATATTTACGCACACCAAAAGCAATACAGGTTCTGTACCCCCATAAAAAAAAGCATATACACTCGATTTAGCCTTGAATGATTATCTGGACAATTGATACTGTACTGTTGTATGCAAGTGTTATACCTATAGTGATCTCAGTATGACCTTCAAAAGTGTACTCATCAGTGTATCAGGTATGATCTGTGGGTTGAATATATCATCAAATCCGACAATTGCGGAGTATGTATTAAAAGGGTCGAACTTCGGATGCACAGGGCGGAAACATCTTTGTCCATCAACGGCATCCAGGCAGCTTCAGGATTTTCTAAATGCCTGTCACAACTGAATGCTGTCTGTCGCCTATAGAGGTAGTATGGTGGTAATTCAGTTTCCTCAGTGTCATTTATCAAATAATATAATATGTTATTTTGCACACAAAAGAACACAGTATATTTAGGTTACTACTTCAACGTCCACTTAGTACTAACGTTAAAGTGAGTTCAATCCGAACCTAGTCTTAATCAAAGGTGGTTTGTCCTAAAATCACAATGTAGGCCATCCATTTCAGAATTTTTGGTTGTGTTCTTTAAAAACAACGAGAATACCTAAAATGCCAATTCCGTACATCTGGGAGGTTCTCTTCTCAAACCAATATTTTCCCTAGTACGATCCGCGCCAACCCTGGGTGGCGCTCCGCTTAATGGTCACATATTGAACATATCAATGCCTTGGCCCTCCCCCTTGTTTTTTCCACTTCAACAGCCCACCGGCACCCCATGTTGTCCCCCTTACTGAAAAATTCTCTGACTACGCCACTGAATACATAGACTACTCATCAGCTCACAAAAATGGTTTGGGGGAGTATGTAGTTGATTGTATAGGTTGTAAGTATCGTCGTTTGTACGTCAAATTACTCTGGCTGTTCTAAATTAATGTATCCATCTTCATTTAGTTATAACACATTGGGAAGCCAAGACAATAATACACTATCTCCATCTTGTTACCTAATACGGAGAGATTTGGTGCCAGAACTGGACACTTTCCAGGGCGGATTTGAAGGGGGCTCCGCTTTGATAATCATTTCCGACGTTCATTTTTTCCTCATTATTTACGAATCTTTTTGGGGCTAGGTGCATGTAAGTTTTAGCCTAAGCTATCCCTGGAGTGGATGGTTTAAACCGGCAATTTCTTTTTCAAAACGTACAACCAGTGACCACCTCCTTGCGATATCGAAAAAAAAATCGTGTACGATACGCGCCAAACCGTGGTGGCGCTCCGCGTAGATTGTCTTCCTTCCTCGCAGTCGACCTGCACCCCCCCCCCCTCCCCCCCCCCCCCTCCTCCCCCCCCCTCCCTTCGCTCCTCCTGGATCCGACACTGCTGGGATGTTCACGTGACCTTGAACGTGATACTGGTAAAGAACATGCATTTTGCTACACTGTTCCCTATATTTGTTATTTCAACCTTCCTTCCATCTTTCAAGTTGTAAATAGAGGCTATATTCTTTCGAAGTTTTATTCTTTTCTTTTGCTCCTAACACTTATCACAGCAAATTCGAATAAGTTTCTAATTCAAATGGGGGGCTGTTTTCTGACCTGTGTTTTCTGACTGAAGCGCTGTTACACTCGTGGCGATAACATAGATACGATACAATAAATTTATCGATGGAGTGTTTACAATAGGGCGATCAAAAATGTCGTACGATCATTTTAACTCGGACTTGGCGGCGCTCACCTATGACGAAAGTTTTTGAAGTTGAGTAGAAAAAGTACAAGTTTCCACTTTTGTCATCTCGGGCGGTTGAAAATCTTGGTCGGATGAGTTTTTGAATATCAAAAATTGCCATTCCAAAGCAATTGGGAGTCTGTGTCTTCCTCAGACCTGTGGGAGCGCCAGAAGGTTTATTGCCCCCAGTTTGAAGGACAACAACATTAAACAATACCTTTTTGGTTTTTTTTTTTCATCGTGGGAGCATTGTATTGCCCGCCTACGAGCGCTACTATTTCAACACCGCTGACATGCCAGCTTGTGGCACCCCATTCATTCCCCAAAGGCGGTCGGTACTTTCCGCCCGATTCCTGGACAAACACAAACCGACTTTATACCATATACATGAATTTCCCAACGTTCCAATTTGCCAAAAGTCATGCCTGTGAACAGTTTATACATGGCTATACTGTCTCACCCAACCTACCTGCCAACCCTACTATTATATCCTCACGGACCTAAAAGCCATTCTTGTTTGGGTGTTGGCCAAGGGGTGGCGCCAGATTTCCCCGACGGTGGGTCCGAGTTCCACGACGGGGGGGGGGGGGGGGGTCAAGTTCCCCGCCCGAGGCTCACCCTACCCCGCATTCAAACCCCCCCCCGCTGAAAAAACCTGCCAATTTTCGATGTTTTTCATTTTTTTTTTTTTTTTTTGAACATTTTTCTTGAAGAACAAAAACGAAAAATGCATATACATTGTGGAGAGCATGTTTACTTCCAAGCGAGCTTCCCCTCAATCAAAACGCCCTTAATAGGGTCAGGTATTCCCCTACTGCACAGGAAATACTGGGCACTGCATCGTGAAAGCCCACCACTCTACACATGGCAAAACGGAAGACAGCAAAACGTCTTGCCAGGGACCATTTCGAAGTTTATCCATACGGCTTGTTTATCCTATAGGTATAGTTCCACGATTGTATAGTCCCCTGTAGGACCTGATTACGCTGATCTTAAACTCGAGCGAGGACCTTGGCATTACTCTAGAAAAGTATGAGGCGCGCGAAGCGCGCCTAACATATTTCGGCTGCAATATAGGGAATTTCACTATAAAGAAGTTGGAATATATACTGTCGCGGCAAAAAGCCCTCGTCGCCGGCGGCTGTACATTGTAGCGTACCCACTCGGCTCCCGACGAAGGCTTACCCGACGGAGGGGGGAGGGGCAGGGCACCCCCCACCGCTGGCGCAACCCTGGCGTTGGTACGATATAATTTCCTCTAGACCCTTATCGCAATACCTCTAGTGCCGGTTTACATCTCTTTTTTCCCTTTAATCCCACTCATTTATCTTCCTCCTGTTATCTGGTGGGGGCCAACGCGCACGCCCCTCCCTCATACCGTCACTAGTCGCACCAATTTTGTATAGGAGAACGGCATTTTGAATTCAAGCTGAAAATATAAAGGGATGTTCACACTTGTGCGAATCGATACGATACGATTTTATCGGACGTCCAGTTGAAAATATTTCAACTTCATGTGCGATTGAATTATCGGATGCGATAAATTGCGCAATGAGTGATAAACTTGCGAACTTCTGCAAAAAGTATGGAACGCCAAACAGGATCTTGGGGGTTTTACGTGAAAAAAAGTGGGTTTCAGGAGAAAATCAAGCAGTGGAAACCAAACAGAGGAATAAACTTACTAGTGCTGCCTTGAGTGTTTCCCACCAAACTGCCGCTGTCCTGTGCGATGCTGGTCACCTGTAGGTTTATGTGGTGCTGTGGTCGAGGTGGGTTATGTGAAAGGGGCCCCCCGGTGTTGGGGTCAGTGTTTCCTGACCACCCTGTGCATTGGTGTAGATGATCTTTCATTTATGATGTGGCCCCGGTATTCGTGGTATAGTCGATGGTAATGGAGTAGTGTGGTTGGACTGGACGTTGACTTGCCCTGCGCGGTCCGTTGTACTTTCAAAAAAGGTCAATGAAACAATAATATACAGGAACAATGGAAAGGCGTTCTCCAAGCAAAACCCCCCCCTTAGAAAAGTCGAAGCGATGTGATGTTAAAATGGTTAGACGATATGACGTTATTATTATTAGTATTATTATGATTATCATTATATTATATTATTATGATTATTTATTATTTATTATTATTATATTATATGATTAGTATTATTATAGTATATCCAGTAGTGATGTCATTTGTTAGGGGCGCAACTCCGTGCTGTCCAGGAATCCCTTCCAGGTGTTCATCTAGGTTGTTGGATACTGCTCCTCGTGCCCCGATCACACGGTACAAATTAGACCTTGGTGTCCCACATCCTTCATCCTGGATCCTCCAGCCAAGGTCGTGGTATTTCCACTTTTTCTCCAATTATTATTATTATATAATTTATTTATATCATTATTATATTATTATTATTATTATTAAGTAGTAGTAGGTGAGTAGTAGTAGTAGTAGTAGTAGTGAGTAGTAGTAGTAGTAGTAGTAGTAGGATACTTTATGTTACCTACCACCTACACTGTAGCGCAAGTCGAGCGGTCAGGTATTCAAATGAATATCAAGAGCACCAATGTGAAGAACTGTGGTTCAAAAGTTTATCTTACATGAGGAGCGCCTTCGAGATGTGTACTTAACAACGCTGACTGTTTCACATAACGTAAAGCCGTGCTTTGAAAGTAAACTAAAAAATAGGTTTAGACAGAAGAGTTCTATTTGATTTTACACTGTTTTGTTCGAGTTTTTTTTTGTTTTATTTTTTATTTAGTTGTTTTGTTTTTTTTTTTCTAGGTGATTTGCAGATACTTTAGTGAGTTGTGAGTACGCTTTCTATTTTGTTAAAAAGGCTTATGTCAGGTAATTCGAATCTACACAAACAATGGAGAGCTCACTCACATGTCCTCGCGGGGACTTGGCCATAAAACTGTCCTTTATTGCCGGTATACTCAACTCTGGCTTCGTAAACAGTGTCGGCATTTAGCCTTGGAAAGTTATTCTGTGGTCCCGCGCGTCAATGTTCGAAAGCCAGCAATTGATGTCGATCTAGCAGGGTAATTGTGTCTCCTGTGCCCCGGAACGCATTCAGGATTTCGGAAACTGAGCTCGTGATACCGTCCGCTCGGACATTGCCATCAAAGGGAACTGTGAGGAGAAGAAAAACATGTTTATTTCGTGACGGTACGAGACGACGCTCGGCGTTGATAAACGTGGTATTTAATCAATTTGGAACCGCATAAAAAATGGGCCTCCGGGATGGCTTTATGGATGATATTCTCTATAGTGACTACATTGTTCTTCGGTCTATGTGTGATATTTTGTCTTACCGATCTGTCTGCATGTATCATATGCCTTTCGCATTGTTCGAATTAAAAGCGCATGCCTCGAGGCACCTATCTATATAATATTACTCTATCTATACTAGTATCTATATCTATATATATATATATTATATTATATATATATATATATATAATATTATTAAATATAACATTGTTTTGTTTCCACCTGTGTGAATGTTCACTGACACTTGTTACTTGGCAAGTAAATACCGTTTTCAATAAGTCAGAGAGTAAAATATATCGAGTTGTCGTTATTCTAGCACAAATAAAAAATGCGAGCAATTCTGATAGCGGACCCCTGTCCGTGTCCATTTGCCACGATCCTGAAATACTGAGCTAACATAAAGCCAATGACGAACCAGGAATCCGCACTAGCAAAAGAGAGAGACCAATAATTACTGATAAAGAGGTAACAGGTTGAAAAGATGGTAAGTAGAGGTGGGATTGTCGTTCACATATGGAAAGTATAGGGAAATGAACATAAATTACTGATATTTGTGGAGGTACCAGTCGAGTGAAAAAACTACTTTCACTTTGCTGTTTTTTGCAGAAAGGATTTCTCCAAACGTATCAGTCCATTGTCTCAATTTGTATTTTAGAAAGAAGAGGCTTCAACTTGGTGATATAGTTTCAGGGGGGGGTGGGGGGGGTTTTGTACATTTTTGGCCAGTCAAGTACGGTGAAGGGGAAATTTCCTCGGTTTGCGATACATTTTTTTGGACCCTTCAGAAGAGAAGCCCATAGTTCAAGAACCACATAGGCATCTTTTTAAAAATTATCCTACATGCGCCTACGGAATAGGAGCTCTCAGTGGTATGTCACGAGCAGTTTCTGAGAAGAAAGGAGATAATATATATTATATATATATATATATATAAGATATATATATATATAGATATATATATAATATATATATATATATAATATATATATATATATAATATATATTATATATATATATATAATATATATATATAATATATATATATACATGAAAAATTCAGGAATTTCATATCTCACCGAGCGGAACAAAGTCGGAAGCTGCGTTCTACTGAGAACGTTGCCGTTTTGTACGGATGTAGACACCGTAGGTAACATCAACGTCTGGCATCAAAACAGGACATCCAAGAAACGGTGTCTTAGTAGGATGGTAGGCTCTCCATCTCCCAGTTGGATAACATAACTGTCGAAGTCATCCGTAAGAGGCGGGTTCCATTGGAATCGAACCTCAGTTTCGCTGATCTGTGTGACCACCACATTCTGAGGCGGGTAAGGCACTAGGAATGGAACAATAGAACAAGGAACAAAACATATAAAGACATCATCGTAAAACTCAACACGCATTTGTTGCGCTGACGCTTCATCCTGCGAAGTGGAAACTTGGGGGGTAAGTGCGTACATTTTACCAGGAAGGATCCCAGTTCTCTCTCTCAAACACACACACGCACACAGATAACACACACACACACACACAGACACACACAAACACGAACACATACATACACACACAAAAGATTCTTGCATTTCCATAGACGACCTATACACTAAATTTAAATTTGACCAGACCAAGCATTATGGATCATTTTTACAAGGTTTTCAAACTTGCTGACCTCAGGTGACCTTTGACCTGTTTCCAGAACAATATCTCTGTATCACCAGTATGATCCTGGGTATACACTACATATGTGTGTCCCACTCCCACAAATAGAGTTAAATCAGCAGAGATTTCAGTGAGCACCGAATCCTTCCATGACGCAAAACGTCTCTCCACACGAAACTTCCCGTCACTCTATTAATTTGATCTACATGCGCTATTGGTATTTTAGTGGTACCTCACCCCCCTCGTTTAAGTTTAAATTTCTTGACTGATTTGCTTTCTTGCCCGATAGGTAATATTCAGCCAATGAAAAAGGAATATCTTGTACTAACTACCTTTTCACCTGGTTAAAAAACGTGAACTCCTTCGGCCATTGCACTTACCCAATATTATGAAAAAACGTAAAAATAATATAAATTGAAAGACTCAAACTGTTCGAAAACGGGTTTGTTTTATCTCAAATTGTACCTTCTGGTTATATTTTGGTCTGATACAAACTGATTTATGGTTGTAGTTTATTTTGTCAATTTTATTCGTTTTTGACGATACCAAATTCGCTGCACTCACATGTAATCATAATTTTCACTGAATTGAATTTCGTGAAATTAAGCGTGGTGTCAATCATCTTCCTAATAAAAACTAGGAGTAATGGCCCTTGCAACAATGTGAGTTCACTGATTATAATAGCAGTGCGCGCGACCGGTAACTGTTATAATCCGTGACCGTGGAGAATATTTATAACTCAGATTATCTTCCTCCACGTTGCCTCCGTCAAATCAATAGAGCTGACAATCTTTCCACTAGATACAATGGTATAAAGAAAGTAAATTCTTCAAATGGATTCTTCAAATGGAAGCAAGGCAAATTAATGTTCAGACAGCATCTCATGATTTTATAGTGCATGACATACTCACTGAATGCCAAGCGAGCCGAGCTAGACCTTATTTGCATGCAAGAGGTCAGAACTCTTAAAAGTTGTTCTCTCATTCATGAGAATACCATTTCTTCTGGACAGGTCTTAAAACGGTGATGGGAAGAGATTTTTTATTCAAACATGTTCATCACCTCTAAGAAAGAATAATGACTATTGACTTGGCTGTCAAGAATCTCAAAATACGTGTGATCTCATCTTGTGAAGCAACAGAAACGAGGAAAGCAGCGCGCTCGGTAAATTAGGTAGAACGGGTCCTGATCGTGAATTGCTCATCCTCAGGGGTCCAACGCTACGACATCGTCCACCACTCCTCGTCAATCGAACTGTAGTGGTGATCAATAAAGATACTGGCAACACCTCTCAGATCCTCAGGAGATATACATATATCGTAGCCTAGGAGTTGCAAATGTATATCTCCGGTCATTAGGAGATATACATATATCGTAACCTAGGAGTTGCAAATTTATATCTCCGGATGATCTTCATTTATCATCTTTTCTTTCCCGGGACTGGGCTCCTGTTCTCAGTTCTCTGTTCCAGATGTTCTGCCAGTATGTCGTCGGTGTCCCAGGGATGGATTTCCCTCGCCGCACGCGCTCCGGAACATGGCACAGTTGAATGCAGTACGATGTTTTCTTGCAGTTTATCTGCAGTGCTATTATCCTAGCCATCTAGACTACACAGTTTATGATATGATACCATGATGCCTTCACATCATGGTCATTGAGTTCAAAAGTTTCCAATCTGGTCCACGAAAGTCTATAAAGCATAAAAATACTTCGTATTTTTTTTTTTTTTTTTTACTCAGCACTTGCCGGACAAGGCCCTACCTATACGGGCCGGCAAGGGTTGCGACCTGATATACCGCACGAATTGTCAGCGGCGAAACCTTCACCAGGTACAAGGAACAAGGCGATGCCTCTTTTGCGGTACTTAATGTGAAGGAGGGGGTACTTACACGCCGACGGCAGCTAATTCACAGATTGCCTACCCCACATTTTTGCCCTGTTCCTATCCCTCATGCTGAGCGCCAAGCGAGAAGGCAACAGGTCCCATTTTAAAGTCTTTGGTATGACCCGACCGGGATTCGAACCCCGGCCTACCGGGTGGAAAGGCGACAACGCTCTACCAAATGTGGCTAACCATCGGGAATACATTGCCAAATTCACTGATAGTGGTAAGAAAAATATATATACTTTGTAAAGATAAATTGAGAAATCCGATCTAAAAAGCTAAACAAAACTATTTCCGTGAGAGAGAAAATTGAAAGTAACACTGGTACCATCACGAAAACTTGGAAAGCAGTGAATACAGTACTGCAAAAAGAAAAAGAAGTCTTCAATCATTATATCAATAATTTCTTGACAGATGCAGGAAATGACTCTAGGCTGATTTCAGATGGGTTCAACATTTACTATGTTCATGTTGTACCATCGCTGGCATCAAAATATATATTATAATACGGATGTTGGTTTTCCGGTTTTTTAATGTTTCCTTAGATCCTGGTATCCACGAGTACTCAAAATTGCTAAGGTGAGTCCAGTCTTCAAATTCGATGGCCCGAGATAGTTAGCAATCATAGGCCCTTTCAACTTCTTCCTGCACTATCAAAGTCTTGGAAAGATTATAACGCATGAAAGGACTATCAGTTTGCTTCTAAACTACGATAATCTTTCAGAAACTCAATATGTCTTCCGAACGAACCATTTGCCAACTTCACTCTAGCCAGTGTTTTATGTGACATTACACTTGCATCACACAAATCAACCCTTATTATTTAACCATCGGCATCAGTCGGTACAAATACCCTAAGTGATTGGCTCTCACACACCGCAATTGTTACTTTAGCCATGCATTGTCAGATAATGATCTGGTTACTATATCACATCTGAGAGATAAAAAGATCGGTGCCCTGAAGTGTCGCTTTGACTGGAACAGGTAAAACTCACGTGTATTTACAAATCCTTCGGTAAGAGGTTCGCGTGTCTGGGTGTCTGTTCGAAAAATGTCGATTCCTACAGAATATGCCGTTCCTGGATCAAGGTTTTGGAAAAAGCTCCATGATTTGCCTGTCGGCGTTCCCAGCGTCAACAGTTCTAGTTATCACCTCTCCGGTCGTAGGGTGCGTCAGTGAGATGAAGTATGTCTGGATTCCACTATCCATAAAGTGGAGAAAAGTAAATTCCGCAGTCGTTTCAGTCAACATGGACACGTCGAAATTAACTGAAAATTCATCTGAAAACAAAAAACAAAAACGGGTGTGTTATTTCGTGATGTCGACCGAATTATAGATTCCTAATTATTGACACTGGCGTAGCCAGAGGGGGGCCACGGGGGCCATTGCCCCCCCCCAATCGAATTCCCCATCTTTTTTTTTTTTCAATTTTTCACTTAATGACAACAACATTTGGCACTTATGCGGCTCTCTCTTTCATCATTTGCTAGTCAGATTGCTCGAATCTCCTCTGACAACCCAATTTTTTGGTCAATATCCAAACAGTGTGCAAAAATTTTGCGCGCTTCGCGCGCAGTAGTACCCGTTATATATACACGATTTTTCACCCATTTGGAGTTGCGACAAGTTTCTATCAGATCATAGAAGACATTGGCTTACGAGGGGGGTGCGTAGATACCGCTCCAACAACATTTGTCACTTACGTTGTTCCTCATTCCCAGTCAGATCGCTTGAATAGTTCAATTGTTTGGTCAATATCCAACCAAACATAGGCGGGGGCAAGGGGGGAGGGCACTAGCTAGCCCTCCCAGTTCGGGCAAAAACAGTGGCAAAATGATCTTGATTTGAAACCCCCTCCCAGACATATTGACCCCCGTATACGCCTATAGGGGAATATCATAGATGATATCCAAGGCAAAGCGCAAAAATTGCGTGCTTCCTCGCGTAGTAGCCGTGGTTTGTTGTCTGCTTTTAATACCAACCGATAATAACTATTTGAGATTCGGGCAAATTAGTTATTGTTTTTTTAGATTTTTTTTTCAAAGTTATTGCAAAAAATTGTTGATCCTGTGGCTATTCGCTTCCGGGGCACATCCCGGGCAAGCTGAAGGCATGGCCATGAGAGGAGGGAGCGTAGACAGCCCCTCAAATTCATACCAGGACAGTTGATTCATTCGTTTAAAATGAGGGAGCCGAAAAGGATAAAAAAATTGAGACCAAATATACAGGCAGAAAATTATCAAAATTCAGACAAAGGCGAAATTCGTCGAAATGTTCAGAGGGGGAATTTAATCAAAACAAGCAATTTTTTCGCGCCGGTTCGCGCGCGGTAGTACTTTTCCATCATGCGGCTTTCAAGATTTGGGGAGGAAATTCCTATCTGTCCTGTCCGCCTATGAGAGAAGCCAGCGGAAATAGAAAATTTGACAACTTCTCAAGAACAAGAGTTTTTGTATAGGAAAAAAAAAATGATGTCAAAGGTGAACCAGTTCATCTGGGGTCCTTAAAATGCAAAAATTTTCCAAAGGGGAGGGGGACACCTCCTCCCCTTAGACCCCTCCCCCATGGCCACCCCAATCAAAATTCCTGGCTACGCCAGTGGATTATGAGCTGATTTCCCTTGACTTTCTCTTCCAACGCAGCAACAAATAGTTGTTCGTTTTCAGATGAGACCAAGTGGCCACCACATAATTGTTCATCACTCGATCTTGTTGTCATAAATCCATTGCGGGGATTCATTTCATACACGTAATACAAAAATTATCGGGAGGCGGGGATGGTGAACGTTAGCTGCTTGAATCACGATCGCCAACTGGTTTTTTTGGGGCATCTCAAGCAAGCTCCGGCAGACAACTGGCCCCACCATGTCTTGCGTGAACGGGATCTGGCTGGGGCCGACCGCCGGGACGCTCCCGTAAGCCCATGATTGGCGCAGCTTCACGGTAACTCACGGTATGGGGAGGGTGGGCCACGCCTGGTTGCTTTCCCTGATGAGGTTAGGCGATTAGAAGCGTCGGGTTGATGCGGCTCGATATTGCTCCCTCGAGGGAATGAGTTTGCCCAAAAAATATATTAGTTGTGGACTCTCGGATGACGTAAAATAGAGTCTTGTTGCCACGTTTTGTACATACGTGTTTTGATTGTTAAATTTCTTGCGGAGAAAGTCATAAATCATTCTCGAAGCCCATTCCAATATGAGCTTGTTTGTGATCATTAGCAGTAACAAGCTTGTTCTTTACCAGTATACAAATGTAGTAACTCCTACTCATGTGGCATGTGGTCCAAAGGAGGGGACTTGCAGCTCAACTTGACAGCACGGCAACCCAGACGTGTTGGTATGCTGCTGGCATTTTTCTGCTACATGCCTACATAGAATAAGATTTTGGAAAAGATACATCAGGAGGCATCATTAGAAGAAATCTCTTCTATTATTTTCGCAAACGAAAGGTTTCCAAAAAACATGTTTTGTTCACATCATGAGTAATGAGTGCCAGGAGTCAATGTAGTACTGAGTTGCTAGTTGCTCATTATCATTGATGAGAGGCCAAGATAATACAATAGTATGGGTGATTACCCACGCTCTGGCTTAATTTCCACCAAGGTTGCCTTTCGATCTATTTCACCGAGATTGCCACTATAGGTCCTAACTCACCCCTCTTATACAAAAAAAAAAAATAGCCTTGTTTACCTGCCTAACGTTGGTAACATTGGTATTCAAGTCGGAATGTAACTGTACTATCATTGTCCAAGTATAGATGCTGATCCCATGAAGCTCTTGTTACAATTCAATTTGATAACCCTATCAGGTTGCGTACGTCTCCGATTACAATGGGTCGCTGACCATTGCAATTGTTTTCCATTCAAAGTGTACGGCAAATGTCGCTGTCCTTGCCAGTTGAAACCTGAAAAAACACACGAAAAGAACGGAACTATGGGATGGTTTGACTAGAGTTACCAAGGAACCAAGGTTATTATCATCATTATTTATCAAACACAGGACGCATACTGGTGTTTGAACCTAAACACCGGTCTCGTTGAACCATTGTTCTAAATGTAAAAGAGAGCGCCTAAACTACTATTGAAACCTCACGATGGACAGGTTTTGGAGATTTAATTAGCATAAACTTGACGCGTCAATGGTTTAAACATGCAAATATGTGTTTCAAACGTGTCTGGCCGTTTAAAAGAGAGAGGAATGGTAAGTTATCATTACGAGTGTTGTTTGGAACATAACATGTTCTCTACTCTGCATTATCGGGCTACAAGCCAGTAAGATTGCAGGAAAATCCCCGGAAATCGATAAAAAAATACCACGCGGGCCCGCACGCGTGCTTGGAAACGGCTCCATTGGAAATAACAGTGAGCGATTTACCGCCACCCGCTCGCGTGCGCGAATACGCCGCTTTACGGTGTTCACTGCTTGTAAAACTGGAGGCCAGAATTATACATCTGAGATTAGCTAGGGAGTGGTTGGTTAAATTGAAATGTTCAGCGACTGGAAACCAGGGGAGTTATCGAATTTTTGTGGTTGTTTAGCTTAATAAGCGAAATTTAGTCCCGGTCTCTCAAACGTACGTGCCGTGATCACACGCATTGCACGTATGACCAAGCGCGGAGATGGTCACGTGTGTGTTAGGATCTGAATGTTGCTGTAAGTAGCCTATAATGGGGCACATTGTGGTTTGTGCAGGCTCTGTTTCCTTTGGCATTGTCATTCCAGGGAGCCTAGAAGATGTGAGGAGGCTTTCTATGATAGTCGGTTGACGCTGAGCCACATTAAGGGGGTCAAGAAATAGGTCACGCAGGGCTGGGTCCTTCTTGAGGACGAGGAATAGTCCAGCAAAGTGCAGATTATAGGTTTAAGATTATAGGTTTAAGATTGGGGTTAGAATCAATCACATACTATATAATACGAATACTAATAATAGCGGGAAGAAGAAGGTGAGCGGGTATCAGTGATACTTCACAACCAAAATATTCCGGGTTCGAATTCCAGCGGTCACCGGACGATTTTCCCTAGGTTGTGCACTTGCCAGTCTTGTGGGTGGGTTCCGCCTGCGAACAGTGGATTTCGGGCGTTCTGGGACGGATTTGTTTTCTGGATATTTCTCGTTCTGTCGGCCAACTTGAACTCGGCTCCCAAGGTTCCGAGGGACAGTGGTTGGGTACTTGAGCTTCAATGTTAGTCCTTCGGACGAGGCGTACAATGGCGGTTCCCGGGAGCAGGTGGATTTGTTACACACCTGCTCGTGATCATCTGAGCACTAGTTGAGAAGAGAAGGCGAGTTATCGCCGGTGCTCATCCCAGGGTTCCTAGATTAGCCTGAGTTGGCTCCTGAACCGAATCAAATCGAATCAAATCAATACTGGAAATATAATATGGATAGAACAACTATGTCTTACCTGTAAAAGCAGTGGTAACATCTCCCGGGAGGATAAATTCCACTTCCCCAGGTTGGGTTAATATGGAGACATTGACAAGCAGTTCGTAGGTTCTGCCTGGCATGAGGTCACTGAAAACAGTTCGTACGGGGTAGCATCGGTAGCACCGCGGTCACGGGGGATGATACCATTCGTCACTACAACATCGTTAGAGGATCAGTAGTTGGCTCTGTATCTTACTATGTCGAATCCTTCTAGGTGATTTATTGTTAATTTCCACCGTGGTTTCAGTTCACCTCTGATGTCTGACATTGAAAATATGGATAACCATATTAAAGTGAGAGAGTTGCTTTGGACCCAAAATAAGACAAAACGTTACCAGAAGGTATATTTGAGTACACCGATCATTCGAATATTAGTCTATACAGCCATGTGCGATAGATCAATCTGTACTTAGGTCACCTCCTTCTAGTCAGAATGTGTTTGCCTCATGCCCCCGTGGTGGATCCATGGTGGTTACAAAAAAATGCCGATGAACATTGATGAACAGATGTTGTAAAAACGTAAATGAGCAGTAAGGGAGGCAAGGGAAGCAGGGTTCTTACACCCTCCCCCCTCCTCCACCTATGCGTACGGCACTATCTGAGCCCTTCGACAGCAGAAGAAAACATTTTAACAAAAGTGCTGAGACATTCTAGCTCACCCTAACAGAAATATGCCAAAATAGAAGTATTTGTTAGCGTTACACAAACACATTGTAATGATCTCTGAAGTAACGTTAAACCTTTCGTCGGAGAAACGAAGAGTGACTAATCCATCCAATGACCAATGCTGATTCATAAATGAATTACACTTCAAATTCCTGACTCGAATAGTCGATTTGGTCAATGAAAACACTGATCACATTTCATGATCTATATCTATTCTGTAGAAGAAGCAGTCTGACTTTAAAAACAAAATGGCCAAATTGACGCATAGATGACCTTTGATTCCCACCCATTCACATGGCATATCCTCTCTATGTCCCGTAAGAGGATAAACCGTTTACGCCGTTTGAACCAAAAAATGAACAAAATAACTCCTAGGTTACCCTTGTCCTCAAATTGGCCACATAAGCGCCATTGGGCAATAACTGTCTGACCAACCTCCATGATCATGTGATATGACCCTTGACCTCAAAATTTCTGAACGCTCGATTAGTTCAGTTGGAAAAAAAATGGTCAGAAGGAATACACTCCTCATTAGAACCCCGACGCCACAACATCCCAAAAGAAAAAACAACCCAGATGCTCGAAGAAATTCGCCCACAATTCTTGAAAATAAATCATGACCGTTCTTGAACTCATTCACCTCTAGACAGACAACATCTCAGAAGGCTATTCCACCACATAATAACTCTCTGGGAGAAGAAATATTCCGAATGTCCAATCTATAGCGTTTACCACGGAGCTTGAGACAATGACCCTTATTTACCATCGGTCAATGATTAGGCTTACGAACTTTCATGGTCATTTAATTAAATTTCTGGGCGAAGAAGCGTTTTGTTTGTTGACCCTGGAATAATTTTTGGAAAAAATGACACCTAGAGGACCTATGACCGAAATTCCTGGCTACCCTCGTATGGCAATTGATGATACGATAATACTGACCATTTGTGCCTGAACACCCGATTTGAACGGTAGAATGCAAAACAGATTCACGGTCGAGTGAAGTCACCTCCTAATTTAGCCGAAAAATAACCGGTCGATGTATAGTATTTTGTAAGTGCCCATTTTGCTACACCCCCCCCCTCTCTGCGTTGGAAAGAATGATGACTTGGGCCCCCAATTCCAAGTAGGGCACACACGGATCCAGGAAGCCCTAAACGAGTTCGCTACCTGCAGCACGTGCTGCCCGAGGGGGGGGGGGGGGGGGGGAGGTCGACACCCCAGTGGGCAACGGTGGCGTGACGGCTCAGCTCTTCAGAAGAGATGTTCGCGGAAGCCCACTACTAAGTTTCGATGCTCACGTGCAACCGAGAGGTTGGAGCCGTCCTCCCACGTACGCGATAAGAAGTTCTTCGTACATTGCGTACACACATACATACATGAGAACAGTGAAACCAAAATAATACGATGATTGCAGATGAAATATAGATGATGGGGTCTAAGTAGCTCCAGACATATCTTAACTTCTGGCGATCACTGTACTTCTTTTAATGACTCAAAATGAGCACTTTCAATCTGGAAAAAAAACTTGAATTTACGTGATTCATAGTTCAGAGTAACTTTGTTACCGTAGTACAAGTAAAAATATGAAATTTTACTGAAAAATACTATACAATGCATTTCCTTATCGTAGTAACCAAGACGAACATTTCAAAACACACATTACCTCTTGCATTGAACAATTCGGCAGATACGCTATCCGAGATAGTCACAACCTTTCAACATTGACAAATAGATGATCCAGTGTTCCTACTGATTCTATGGTGCAAGCGGGATTACTATTTCTCCTTGAGACATTCATATTAATGTTATAACATTTTCTGCGGAAAAAAGATTCGTAGGAATGGTTCTATAAACGGACTTCAGTATTTCTCATGTATATTTACCACACAAATATTTTTGTACCAATTGAGAGTTTCCATTGTGATACTGTTACTCTTTTCTGGCATATATTGACGATCTTGAAGATTCGACGGATTCCAGAGTAAAAAAGTTTGCGGACGATACCAAGTTGTATCGGGAGGTTACCTTGAATGAAGATGTCGCAATTGTTTAAATGGATTTCATAAATTTTCGGACCAATGGCCTACGTTTTCAGTCCCGATAAGTGCAACGTTAGGCATGCGGTTTCACAATTGCAACGCTGCCTCAAGGTGAATGGTTAAAACTATCATGCGGTGAATCAGACAAAGGAAAACGGATCTAGGAGTCATTCTGATCTTCTTGGAAATTCTAGCAGTGTGCTGAAGCTGCGAGGAACGGTAGTTGGATTCATGGCTGATAGACGTCACCCATTTTTTTCTTGATTGAAGGTTTTGTTGTCCGGCTGGTTTAGGTATTAGTCCAATTATGGAATCCTCACTTCTCGATCGATAAAAAGAATTGAAAACGTTCAGCGGAGAAGCCAATTTCGATAATCCAATGACTTATAGATTTACCCACGAGGAAGGAAGATTAAGCGTCTCGGTCGGAATCGATGGAGCTGAGGACGAATCGAAGGTGATGTGATTTAGGTTGTTAAACTTGTTATGGATAAGAGGGTTTTCGTTTCACTATTTCTTCGAGTTTTCAATTACCACCTAATGGGGTCATCACATCAAGCTTCTGGCAAACGTTAATTGGATTTATGAATATTTCTTCTCGCAAAGAGTTACTTTTGGCAGTTTGGGATGTTGTAGTTCGGGATCTTTTTTAAGAAGATTTGGTCCTTCTTCCCCTTGCTCACTAAACTCAACAAAAAATTCCCCATTTTCCACAGCAACGCGGTTTCTGTGGACATTGCGATGCGGTGATGCATTAAAACATAAGTCGTCAAACTTACAATTAACGAGATGAGCTTCAGCATTGTACTCATGAATGACTTTGAGGTGGGCGCTAACCCGACTCCACACCTCGACGTTTCGTACTCGCTGGGTATCTGGAATCGCAATATTAATAATTAAACTTCAAAGTGAATAGGAAAACAGTGTGACAATCTAAATAGTTGGTGATACGCTCATTTTATAGGAGTGGCGGCCGGCCTAGTAAGCTTAATACGAACATAAAATAATATTGGATTAAGACACACTCTTTTACCAGATTACCTTTCCGTAAATATTGAGAATGTCTATTACCGATAATTAAATACTTTAATTTGAAGCGTGTACTCCAAAGTGAGATCACTCCACGCACAGCAACAGTTTGAAATAAATTCATCCTTATTTTTTTGGTGGACTGAATCATTCCTCATAAAATCACAACTGAATACAAATTGGCTTATCGAAATCGTTTGAAACCCAAATAATATTATCCGATTCCGTCAGTAAACCGGTATGCTTCTTAATCCACGTAATTTGTTGCTCCTAGAAAGTCACGCAAAAAACATGAAATTCAGTAAACCATTAAAACTAATGGTGGAATCTAATCGAAAACCCACTTTCTCACCATCTTTCAAATGATACGAATGACAAACTATAGTTTTAGACTAATAAGGGGGGGGGGGTAGCAATCCCCAATTAAAAAGTCCTAACTGTGACAGAGCCCAGGTTGTCACTATAGGAATTTTGCCCGGAAGGGAAAGATCCGCGATGACCACCACATATATGGCTTAGAGCTCAGACAGGGACGGTTAATAAAATAGTGGTATGCATCGAAGGTATCGGTAACCTGCGGAATAGTTTTACCTAATGAGAAGGGTTTATTTGCTAAAATTGATTTTTCCAGCCCGGCAAATTGCTCAAGCTTTTCCAAATGTGAATACCTATCCCAACGATTAGTTGAGTATATATAGTGGTATTTTCCAAGAATATGGTCGTGTCATACACACACAGTAACAAGAGGTGTGGGCCTTTAAGGGACAGCCCGGACGCATGCCCTTATTCATCGCATAATTGGAAGAAGAAACAGGGAGGAGACACTTTCCATTGTTCAAATCACAGGCAAAGCAGTTAACATAGCGCGTCCTTTGCCACGAATGACGTCATACCCGCACTACCATACAAATGAACTACTGATATAACGGATCCCAATTTTAACTAATAAAACAGTCTCAAATCAAATAAAAGAATGTAGTATGGTGTTATATTGTTATACTCTGTTATTGTATGCTATCTCGAATGAATTAATATAACCTGTGCTTCCCTAGGAAACCAGTTTGGTCAGAGTGAATAAAACAGTCGGCAACACTTTCTTAATGTCCACAGTAGCCAGACAGGAAGCAGCTGTTGGCGTCCGTCACATCACAAAGTGTTGGCCCTAATTGTGATGAAACTTGGGATTCATTCCCCTGCCCTACTCCCCCTGCCCTACTCCCCCTGCCCTACTCCCCCTGCCCTACTCCCCCTGCCCTACTCCTGGGACATCCAAATTACCAAATTACATAACTCGACCATAGACAAAGCAACTGAATGTTGAACGCCTCAGATGTTTTCAATAATAATAATAATAATAATAATAATAATAATAATAATAATAATAATAATAATAATAATATAATCCTGATCTTTCGGACGTGAAAAGGTGTCCCGGAGCAGGTTGATGATTGACTACAATCCTGCCGCGATATCAACTGAGCACTGGTTGAGAATAGGAGGCGAGTTATCGCTGGGGCTCATCCATGATCAGTGAACTTACCTGGCATCCGGACCAACCGCAGGAAATAAAAAACAAAGTACAAATCAGGGGCTACCATACATCACAATCTTCTCCATATTATAGACCTACTTATCAGGTCCATTGTCAAAATCAGTAACCTTACCTTGGGCATTCACAGTTACACATGGGGTGACCAGTAGGAACCGGGCTATCCACCGTACAGATGTCCCGTGTTACTTTAGGGCAATTATCCATATAAAAGTATAAAATGCTCCAAAGCGAAACAGGGCAAACACTCTCAGAAGGATACTATAGTTTTCCAATAGGAGAAGAGTCTCACAACACGATAAACCCGATCCGATTACCAGCAAAACGACTATCTGTTATTCTTTCACACGTACCACAGTACAATGGAAATCGTATACCTCCGTGTTGGTTGGTTTTTATGTCAATTATATTACCAAAGCAGCCTGAATACAGTACAATGTGAACTAACACCCTTCAGCACAGGTTCCTACAATCGTCAATAACATGACACCCGCATGTGCGTGACAATGGTTTTATCGGGGGCGGTGTCTACTCTGTACGTGGAACACAATATTCGATATTTTTCATTTAGGAGACAACTATTCGAGAGAGATTTAGGTTTAGTACGGGCAATGCCATTCACTGCCCGACTCAGTCAATAACACTGTACATGCAGGTGATTTATTTTGCTTTCATAATCCATTTTGAATGCCTTCAAATATTCCACACGGAAAGCAATAAATGCGTTTTAATGCAAGTCAATTGCTTCATTGCCGAATGCTCATCAAAAGATACGACGATGATATCCGTGTGCATATGCCCACGTTTTTTGTACTTAGATGAGAGAGATCGGAGATTGCCGATAAGCATTTGCTAGGACTGTTACTATTGGAGCAGGAGCCCAGGGGGTGTCAGCCTAGTCTGGAGAGGTACCCAATGTGAGCCATACGCAGTGGCACGCTATGGCCCTGCAAGAAATGTCGTCTGGGACACGCCACCTTCTGTGGGTGTGGTGAGGGCCACAACAAAAGGCCCAAATTAGGCTGATAGCTAGCTCCCGATGTAACCGCGGGAAATCTAACGGAAACCATGTCCCACATTATCCCATGAAACATGAATGACCCGTGGACCACATTTAGTTGGTGGGGTGGTCCCGCCAGACGCCAATAACTGGGGCCCAAAAAATTTTTGCCCTAGCTTAGCTCATGAAGTAACTATGGAACAAAGTCGAAAATGTTTGTGACACTCCCCAGCTATCACAAATGACCTGACAAGACATTTTAAGGTGGTGGGTTGGGTGCTCCAGCCGCCCATACACTATTCCACCCCTCCAGCTACCTAGTTCCTCGTGGGTACCAGTGAAACAAAGAAAATGATCGTGACACGCCCAGCCATCACAAATGAACAATGAAGACATTTATGGGTGGGTTGGGTGCGCCAGACGCCATGCAATATCCCCACCCTTTCAACTAACCTAGGTTCGGCTCGTAATGTAACGCAGTTGGGACAAAAATACAGTACAAATGTTTGGGCAACACTTCCGCTATCACCAATGCCTATGACAGACATTTTAAATGGTGGGTTGGGTTCGCCTGACGCCTACAATACTCCCACCCACAGCTATCCTAGGTGTACTCGTAAATAACTAGTTAAACAGTAAAGTATAACGGGAGTTGGTGGGGGGGTTTTGAACGGTCACCATCTATTGTTGCGCTTTGCCGGCGACAGGACTGATCTATGGTAGGGTCTACCTGAATCCTGGAATCGACTCAGCGATTTTGGGCCTGAATCCTGGGCAAAACCACTCTAACTTCGCTGCTTGGTGGCGTGGGGTTGCCGTTTGGAGTTGGGTCGCGTTGTGTTTTCAAACGACTTGGAACTCCAAATGGCTTTAACCAAGTCGGACATTTTCTTCTGAGTAATCTACAATCGTAGTTTGGACCCAAGGAATGTCCCATGCCGCCTTTTGATTCCGGCGGTTCCTTCGTGATATTGTTATTCGGCCAAAAATACACTATTTAATTATATAATATACATATATTATAGCCCCCTGAACGGAACAATTCGATCACTTTGTAGTTGCTCGGGCCTTTTAAGCTGAGTTGGACAGTTGTTGCAAAAAACGCTTTAGAGTGATCTCGTTAATCTGGTAACTATCAATGTATTTGTATACTTGACGCCGATTGAACAATTTGACCATTTGTGAGGCTTTTGGGGTTTGGTTAAAACGACTGTGGTAAGTTCAAGGTAGGCTCAAACACACGGCTATGGCCAGAATGTTAGGCCACTAATCATTGGAATTCAGAGAAAACAGTTAGGGTAATCACCTCGATGTACTATTAAATTAGTGTGTCTAACATTCTGTGCCATCGTCAAGCCCAAATCGTTTTCCAACTTGACAGTCCGTCATTGAATTGTTAACGGGCGGGTAATTAACCCCCTTTTTTGAACAATGGTTCACCTTGTTTAGCCTTTTTTGACTCGGGACGGGTATGGGGAGGTATGAAGGCGAGTGAGACGGGTACGACGCTTTAGGAAGCCCGACGAAATATCGTCTTGGCGCGACACGGTATCGCACGAAATATCGTCACAATGATATCGAGCGACATCATATAATATCGCGAGACGACAATCCCGCCAGGGCCCCACATGCGTGCCCTGATTCACTGCCCTCTCTGGTGGAGGTAGGCATTTGGAGGCAGTATGTGACTTGAGTGAGCCTTTGTTGGCTTGAGACTTTGAAACGCATACTATAGTTTCTGCCCTCTGTATTATTTTGGGGCTTCCATCAGTGTATCGTCTTGCGTGCGGTGTCTCTGTTCATGGTACAACTTTGAGTGTTCTGTTTATCTAGTGCTGCGATCAACCATCGAGAAGAGTATCGTTCTTTCGCTTTTTTTTTTTTGTTTTTTTTTTTTTTTGTTGTTGCCCTGTTTGTTCTTGTGCATGCCCGGTGGAATCTGTATTTAACTAGTAAAATCTCTGAAATTTGTGCCCTGTTTGTAGGCAATTATGGGGCTCTGGTGAAAGCAGTTTGCAAAGTTCTGGTGAGACCGTTTATCAAGTGCCAAAATTTCTGGCGTTTCGCAACCAATTTTTTTTTTCTAAAAATTGGCCAGTTGAATTCAAAAAAGCCTTGTGGCGTGAAAGATGAGATCAATGTTTGCGCATTGATATGGACGATCTTTCCGTATTCGTACTGTTCCTCAGGGTTCGTTTAACGGGTACCAACCTTGCATTTGTCGAGAGCCTCATCCTGTGCCGTGTTGGTGTACATTGATATGACATCCCGAGTAGCGATAAATACTGGTAATTTTTCAACCCCTGAGTAGTGTAAGTGGTGATTGTGTCTTTTCACATAAGTTTTCTTTGGCCGTACTACATTGGAAGGAGGAAATAATCCCCAGAGGCTGAGATTGGCTCTGTTGTGGACCCGTTACCGCTTATATATGTCTCCTGCAAATTTTGAGTGTTCTGGAGGTGATTTGTGCACCTTAAGGCAAACGTTATCACTGGCGTGGCGGGTCTTTAAATGGTTTTGTGGATTTAGGTAGTTGAATGTCTCGTTCTCCTATTTCTTTGTGGAGAGCATGTTGAAAGGGGTTTTGAACACCACGTCGGTGGTGCTTTGTTTATTTCGCTCGGTAACCGTTCGGGAGACGCCTTTCACGCTGACGGTTCGTCTCGGTTTGATACTCTGAGCGATTGAGTATGACTATATCCTCTTCTTTTGTCGCGGGCTTCACCACAATGGATGTCGTTCCTAATGGTATTTAGAGCGATGCGTTCTGCTTTTCGGGTATTGTTGCGTGCATTCTCGATAGTAATGCTAGCCATCCCGCCTTTGTTGCCTCCAGTTAGTCTTCCAAGTTCTGGTTAGGTCACCTGAGGCCCATGTGGAGTTGCATGCTGACTCTTTTGTGCGCTGCTTTTTATGTCGCATGACAAACGAAGGCGCATTGTGTCTTGTGATTTCCCTTTATGGAGAGGAAACATGCGTACGCTTCGGTTTATCTGGTGTCTGATGACTTTAACCTCTTACCTAGATTGATAACCCTATATGTTTATGCGGCCGGTCTGATAGGTTTCTGACGTACTCTTTGGGTTTATTTTCCTCATTTTGCAGGTTTTGGCTGGGGCTACGTGTAGCCCCGCTCCCTGAGAGGTTGATAACGGCTACGGTTATATTTAATAATATTGAATTTACCCGCTCTGGTTAATTTTCCGTCTTTTGTTAGACGGGATCGTGTTATCTTTATTGACTCATTCAGTAAAAGAAATGGACCCGAACACAGGCTTGTTTGAGAGAGATTGGGCTGCTGCAACCCTTTCTGGTGCTTGTGTTGGCCCTAAAAAAGCCGCTTGATCCCAGAAAAAGTCTGGCGCCTAATCTTCCTTGGATTTGCAAAGCTTCATTCCTCTGTCTCGACTTCTTCTGTTAGGTGTCGCTTCCCGCTCGGTCTTCTCTTTGGTAGTCCGCAGAAGTTCTGTAAGCACGGCTGGATTCGACGTTGTCCTCGTAGTACTCCGTAATCCTGTGATCTTGTTGCATTTTTCCTGGAAGCGCTTTGTACCCCCTCGCCTGACGGGAGAGCTCTTGCGCGCAAGGATCTGGACAGGGTACGTTCTGGCCGACGGGTGACTAGTCCCTATACTCTTGTCCCATGTCAGTACACGTATGCACTGGGAGTGGTTGGATAACCCTTGTGTACCCGAAGGTAGTTGGGGTGGATCCCCAGATCTGACAGGTCGAGTTTCTCAAAGCTCCTTGTTAATTAGAATACTCTTCTCACTGAAGGGCGTTAGGTCGTCGGCGGTGGCTCCGATATTCTGGTACGAGGCTTGATACTGCCTGGGACCTTCTTTGGTGATCCTCCAAGCACAATGGCTTCTTACACGTCCACATACTGCTCCCAGCATGCCTATTCGTCTAGGGAGGGCAGTGGGACACGTCCGTCACTCGTGGTTGCTGGCAGATACACGCTCGGGCGATATATCGATATTGTGGTTTCATTGATATCATTGTGACGATATACCGTATCGATATCAATCTCATTTTGACGTATTTCGCCGCAACGTCATGGAACGTCACCGTCCGTTTTATTAACTAGTGGTCATCCTCCTCATGAGCAGTCCCCCAGCCACACAAAAGCTACACACGTGAACAACATGTTCAAATCGTGGTTTATGACCTGCCCGTTTAACTTCACTGAAAGAACTGTCACTATTGACAGGCACAAGCAGCTCATTAGCTACCAAATTCTGTTTCAACCACGTTTTTAAGTTTTAGCCTGAATTATGGCATCCAAGGTGGTCAAATTGTTCAGTCGGCAAATATACACATATCTTTGTCCGATTAACGATACCCGCCTAAACCCTTACACACTCCTGCTTCAACTAGCGTGATAATCCTGTGCTAATAGAATTACAAAGTGATCACTTGTTCAATCAGCTTATTATTATTTTAGCACATGATTACAATATCACGGACGGACTATTGCTATTGACAGGCGCATGGGCGTTTCTTGAACTCACCAAGGTCAGTTCTAATACCTAAACCATCGTTAAAAATTCAACCTAGAATGTGGTTTCCAAGTGGTCAAATTTGGTTCATCGGCACTCATAAACACGTGTTTTTGCCAGACTAACGATACCACTCAAATTTTAAACATGCCTGCTCAACTTGACTTACTTTACCTGGGCTAATAACAGCTCAAAAGTGATCAAAATTGTTCACTCGGCTATGCATCACTTTAGCATGATTGACGATATCACAGAACGGGTCTGGCTAATTGGACAGGCGCATGGGCACGTCATTGAACACAACCCGTGTTAGACTTACTAAATTCATCTATCCGCTTAGTCAAGCAATTCCGCATTGTTCAATTGTTGTGACAAACCCACACCATTGCCCTCAAAACGGCAACTCACTCCACTAAGCCACAATATTAACCGTGTCTTTTTTATTTTTAGGTCAGTTCTGTCCAATCCAAAGAAGAAAAACTTAAATGTTTTTTTGTAGTTATACATAACAGTTTAATATGACCGGATGTATGCTTTTGAACCCTAAAATTTCTTTCTGTTCCCGTTTGATGGTTTTCTATCAGCATGGGCTTTCAGCAGTGGCCTCAAATGAACATCTGTTGAACAATACGAGATTTCCAAGCTGTTACCTTACGAGCTAACCCAGGGGCGGATCCAGGTTTTCAGTTAGAGGGGGGGCGCCAAAAAATATCAACATAATATATTGGAAAGATATGGGACGAGAGGCGCGAAGCCCATAAATCGAGGGGGGGGGTGTGCTGAAATCCCCCTAGATACTGAACTGTTATTTTGATTTGAACGCACGTTCGATACAGTTATCAATTGGCGTAGCTAGAGATTTTTAGTACAGGGGGCCATGACGGGTGCCGAGGTCTGGATGCGTGGGGTCCAGGCATATGAGATGCATCATGTTCCATCTAAGCGTAGCGTCACCGCGGGTTGACGCGGAGCGCACCAGGAGATTTTTGGCCTGAGAGACCTCCCCGAGGGCCGAACGGCATCTCCCGTGTATTTTGTTGAAGAAACACAACCGAAAACATTCTGAAATGATTGTTTTCCGGGATTGTTGGAGGACCACACTGGCGGTCCTTGAGACTAGCGCCTGTATTTAACACACTTCAACGTATATAACGACAATTGCAAGTAGTGATCCCAAAGAACCGCATTTTTGTTGCCGTTGATGGACAAGTCTTCCCAAGATGTTCCACTGCGCGTATGAATTTGACTCTTTTCATACTCGCAATCGTGGTTCAATGAACAATTTGTTTGGATGAATTTGAAGGTCCTCTGAGATCACGAGAGGTCTACCACTCGCACACAACGACACAGCATCAATTGCCCCAGACAAGGCTAAATTGGACGTGTCGGCTTCCTGGAGGGGAGGTGGGGGGGGGCACAAGAACTATATTGTTTTTGGTGTGCGGGAATATGGGTCTTTTTAGAAAGATTGTGCGAATGTATTTCAGCGCCAACATTGGATTAGCTCAGAAGCTTGCCCGAACGGCCTGATCAAGATGACTTTTTCCTGCTGATGTGGACAGGATCTGTAATGTAGAATGAGGGCATTCTTAGAGAAAATGTGAAAAGTTATAATCGTCAATTTTGGTGTATGTCTCAACATACGATAAACACATTCCACCAACATGCCATGTACGTTTGTTTTTGTCTTTCAATCCCCTGTAAGTAAAATGAATTGTGGCCCCTTATAGCACAATACTTTTACTAGGCATGGATGCAGATTTCTTCCAAGAGGTGTTGGGTGATTTTCGTGATGTGAATCGAGTACAGACAGACAATCCCTATGTGCGCGCATGCCAACCGGGAAATTCCGTATGAGACCAGCCAAATCAACCGTAAATCAATTATTCAACAGTGCTTCTACGACCGAAGATCCTCGTGGGACATTTACCCAGCGGACGACAAAACAATTAGCTACAAACTGGGCTTCGGTCCGTTTTGAAAAGTAGATTCAATTCTCGCCCCCAGATCCACGGAAATGGCAGGCCAGGCTCAATAGAACCATCTACCTTGTGATTTGAGTAAAAGCCACACCAAAAAGTTGTCATTGTGCATATAAATAATTAACCGAATATCACACATGGCATCTTTTATTACCTTTTCTACTTCTGGCTTTTGTTTGCGTGGGATCCAGGTCTACCGAACAGTCCCTGGTGGATCGAAGGTAAAAGCCATAGGCCTACGGGACCATTCCAATTCAGGAGCAGAAAATTTGTAACCCTATTTTACAGTTCATAATCGGGAACTGCCGGCGCGCGCGAAGCGCGCGAAACTTCTTTGCATTTTTCCGGGCATTTTAATCGAGGAATTCTGCTAAAAATTAAGCATTTTTTTCGCTTTGGCCTTTTTTCCTTCCCAGATTGTCCACGAATTTTTTTTCTCTCATAAAATTGGGGGGGGGGTGCAGTCCTTCCCCCACAAAAAAAGGCTCCTAAATTATTTTCAGTGTAACAAAATGCTTGAAGCATTACATCGCATATTTTAGCCTATACACGCCTGTATGAAAATTACATTGCGCGCAAAACAATTAGCACTTTTTGGCTATTCGATTAAAATTCGAGAATTCGGTTTGGAACCCTGGTAATCCTTCGAATTCGTCCCTAGTCGGGTCCGAGACCTTCCCCTGGGGTCCGCACCTGGAATTAGTGGACTTAAGACAATTTCCAACGCGAATTTTTGTTTTGGTTAGAACAAAATTGAATCAAGTTTAGATTGATACAAAGCGGGCATGTGCCCTATCATTTTTATTACGGTTCCGGAAAAAATATGTGGGGGGGGGGACAAACGGTATGAAATCCCCCCACCTCCTTTTGGCGCCCATGGCTACAAAATCTGCCGACCGAAAATGTTTCTCCATCATAAAGAGATGTTTGTTTTTTTTGCCGCAAGAACATTCAAAGCGCGTTGCCCCTCTAACGTGGAGGAAATCACACAATGTCGTCGCGAATCCTTATAGCCCTTTACAGCGACTCGGTCCGTAAACCTGATAGTAGGTTTGCCGTGCGATACGCATTGCTTTTGAGGAGCTACCCCCATCCGCATAGTGGTGCTCTTCTCTGACTGTGGGCATATTGCGATGGGGCTTGTGTCAACTTCAACTCGACGGCTCAGGGGCCGCTAAAAAATAAAAAATCCTCTCGATATTTGTTAAGGGGGCGCGCCGGATGCGCCCCCCCCCCCCTCCTGGATCCTCGCCTGAGCTAACCTATAGGTTAGCTCGATGGTGAGAGAGGAATTGTAGGCGCCTGGCACATCCTACCCACCACTATATAAAATGTCTGCATCTGGCACTTGTGAATAGCTGGGAGGGTCATGAACATGTTCAACTTTTTTCAGCTGGTTCCCACCTTACTAGCTGACTGTTAGCTGTAGGGTGGGGGTTTGTATGGCGTCTGGCGCAACCCACCCACCACTAACGTCTGTCTTGGTCATTGTGAAACTAAACCTTTTCTACCTACTTGTTTCAACTGTTACCTCATGAGCTAAGCTAGCTCACTTTTTGGGCCCCAGTTATTGGCGCATGGCGGGCCCACCCACAACAAAAAGTCCTGTCACGGGTCATTCATGTTTTATGAGATAATGCTGCACATTTTGCCGTAGATTCCCCGCGTTACCTCGGGAGCTAAGTTAACCTAATTTTTGGGCCTTTAGTTATGGCCCTCACCACCCCACCCACCAGAAGGTGCGGGCCAGACGACCATTTCCTTGCAGGGCCATAGCTTTGTCACTGCTGTATGGCTCACATTGTTTACCTCTCCAGCTAGGCGGACCACATCGGGGCTCCGGTCTATCTACGGTTTCATTGTTACGACTACATTGGGCAAAACGTGACATGTTGTTCATGGCGTAGAGTGCATGGAAGAGTCATTGGCATATTGGTATTCATGGTCATTGTTTCGGACGTGCAGATAGGGTCATCTTCGTATCCGTATTAGCAATCTATTGCCGCGAATTTCGTCCGGTTTAGAATGAGTCGTGCATGCATCAGTGGCACAGCTGGTACCGGTTCTACGCCGCATAAATACGTAGTCGGGGTACTCTCGCCATCATTGGGTCGGCGTATTCACAAGGTAGTTTACTGCTGGCTGGCACAATTGGTAGAGCTTCCGGCCTTCCATCCACCCGGCAGATCGGGTTTCGATTTCCCTGTCGGTGGTACCAGACGATTGGAAATGGAACCTGCTGCGTTCTACCTGGGCGCCAGCACAAGGTATTAGGAGCATGGACCAACAGGGGTATGCCAATTTGCAAGTTGCCGTCTTGCGTTTGATACCCTATAGTTAAATACCGCGGAAGGAATTCGCAGCTGACAATATCCTGCAGTATCCAGGTCTGACCCCTTGCTTGGCCCCGTGACTAGAAACGATCCCCTCTGCTCTTCAAATTAATCCCATGAAAAAAAAAGTTGAGGCCAATTTATTTTCCTCGGCAGCTTACCAGTTATCAGACTGACTGACTGGTCGTTTTGTATTGTCTATTAACTGAAAAAACTAATTACTAAATTGCATCATCACTTGGTTGATCATCTCAATCCAGTGTCCGCCGGGCACCATTCAACAATCCCGATTAACAATCAAAATACAGCTCCCAATTGTGTTCTGAGTTTGGCACTTATGTAATGGGGAGAGTGTTGAATATATTTCTTCATATTGTGAGTACAGACCGTTGTCTTTAATTCCTATTTTTGGCCCCCTGATCAACGATTAACCTATAGTAGGAATGCTCCGGGGGTAACCATCAAATTATATGAGAATATCTTAGCGTATGTTTTTGATGAATAACCAGCTCATTTGTCAAGCGCGAATTTATTCATAATAACTGCGATCACTGAGTTGGGGAACGTTGATATGTTTGACTGTGGTTTCTTCTTCTTCTTTCTCTGCGTGCATGGCGCGGGCGAAAGCAGAAACCGCTCACCGTCATTTTTAATGGAGCCGTTTTCCCCAGAGGCGGACGCGGACGGTTAGCGCGGACACGGGCCGTGGCAATTCTCGAAACCGCTTATGCAGTTATTTTTTCCTGCTGCCTGCGAGTGTATACAGCATCAGTAGTCAAACTGTTCAGAAGTCGTAATTACTATGGCCTGGTGCCTGTTGGCGGCAGAAACCGATATGATGTGACTGATTCAGACCATGTTGACTCAGACAGATTGCCACCGCTTTTATTCACGATAAAAGAGACTATAGGGTAAGTGGGTTCATTGCGAGCCTGGAGGACTCTCATCAATTTCACTACGGAAACCTTGGTTGCGTTTTAGGGTCTCTCATATCACCGCGCAAACTATTTTGTCAATGTGTGCGTGGAAAGAAATGCCAGAAATTGCCCATCTTTCCCGCCCTCCCTTTCACTGGGTTGACACTTAATTGCGCGTCGCGCTCCCGCCCCTTACTGATTCACAGTAAGGTTCTTCAGTTAAGTTTCTTCAGGTAAGTCCCTATAACGAGGCAACATTATTAAGTTCCGATGTGGACTCCTGTTGACGCAAGCTTTTCGTCGTTTTGGGCGTCTTTGGGTGTAAGGCTGTCTCGATCAGTAGCCGATCTAAATAAAGAGAATACGACCAATCGCTTTCCCGTTTAGAGGCCGACGTCTTCACTCCCGGGGGTGTATCTAGATTACACCTTAGCCACTACACTGATATACTACGTTTATTTGATCACCACCAAGGTTATGATTTCTCTGTCAAAGAGGAAATTACCGTTACCTGCGCAGTCACCCTTTTCTCCTTTCTCCAACGGCAAAACTAAACAAGGATTTCACGCCTGCTGGACGGTAAGTTTCAGAATGTTATACAGTGATTTTTTGAAGGGAAAAATATTATCGCAAGCTTCACAATTTTTCTGTTCATTTAATTTTTGAATTCGATTACTTAATAAGTTTTTTTCGAACGGTGAAGGCGTACCAAACTCTTCGAAGTCGATTCGCCGTAGTTTACAAATACATACCTAATCACACAGAGATAAACAACGCCCGTCCGCAATATATTGTTACCCTGACAATAACCAATGTACGAGACGACGCTCCAATATCACTATGCATGTCTACGCCGCTCTACATGAGGGTGTGTCGATGGAGAAGGCCATTTCATTCATTGTTACTCCATATCAGGAACGTGGCCTGATGCCTATTTCTAGATAGCCTGTTGGAACAAGCGTTACCCTGACACAAACCAACGTGGGGCACCTGGATACATGAATTACCTCAGTCAGTAGAGCTCCAGACTGCATAACAATCGATTGCGATTTCGATCCCCTTGAAACCCCCATTGCTGGTTGGATAAGGCATGTCTCCTGAAATGTCTCACGTCCTCACGTGCTTAATTTGGGTAACCTTGTGAGTTGGAATAGTAGCGAACGGCGCAGGGGCCCGCAGCCCTATGGTGGGCGCCCTATTGGGATCCCAGAGGACACGAGGTTAGTGGTGTACTGGAATACGCGACCAGACAGGACGGCTCTCGTCACTTTTTCGACCTGCACTATCAGCGCTGTATAATAGAGTGTAAACGCGTTTTATCCATCGACCACGATTAACTAGTATAGCATACCTGGATAGTCCCGGACACCTGGGTAAAAAGCGGACACTGTTTTTTCAATGGAACGTTCCTTAGCAACAACGATCTAGCACGTTTCGCGGAACTAATGCAGGGAGGAATTATTATCCAGCGAATTGGGGACGATTACGAGTAAGTACTTAGTTACACAAAAAAATTGCCGAATAGGGGTTTCAGACTCGCTTTTGAACACAGGGACCCTTCATCGTAGCATGTTGCTTCAGGTGTCGTTCAACTTGTGATTGCGCTGATAGTATGGAACAGCATATGGATGCATAGGCTTCAGTTACTACTGCAACGCTCCGCTTCTTACCAAGTTCTAGGATCGGATGTCAGGCCGTGACGGCCTGGGAATACTTGGAATCTTCGTTTGAATTCATTATTCTGGAAGATCGATCGATCTATAATATACTTCTAAACATTCCACAGTACCATTCGGGTGTATTTCCTGGTGTATTGATAATTGGAACATTTGAAACTCGACGAAATCTCTTAAGGTCGTCACGCGGCGACCAGTATACTGATGACGCCGTGTTTTTAAACATGAACTAGACAGGCATTTGCTGGGCGAGCAATACAACGCCGCACTTAGACCCCCCTCCTCCCCCAGGTTACCCTAAAACGACTGACTCCTATCAGAACCAAGATTTGGGGGCTAGATGTTGCCAACATCCACCGAGTTTCGTTGACATGGAAAATATCTGGCCTATGCATAGTAAAACGCGCCCCTGGTCATGCAGCGACGCCACACTTCATCAAGTTTCTACAGGTTTTCGGTCAGTGTTACGGATTCCAGGCGGCTGCGGTAAAGACGACGGCGGCTACACACTCGAAATCATAATAACTCTAGACACGCTAGTGTAGCGGGGTTATAATTATAGGGGATGGATAGAACTCACTAGTGGACTGGTCGCTATTTTACGAGAGGATGTCAATTGACTCATGTGAAAGCTCCTTTTCATCCCAATATTTTGCTTCTCCTACAGGTACTGGGAAAACCGAGTACGATAGGCGCCGTATTATTGTTGCCGCCCTCACTATCGGCGCCAATCTCACAGTCCGGGGAATTTTTCTATCCGGGAGAATGGCATATGCCAAATACGTAGGAGACGTACACCCCCCCCCCCTCCCTTGAAAATTCGTCCAGTTTGAGTCCATTTCATTGCATAATCAGGATCCCACCTACAAGAAAGCTCGATTCGGATTCATGTTTGTCAATATAGATTTCGAGATATTAGAATGAGAATAGACTACTTTCGGAGGGATTAGATTTGTCACAGTCGTTCCGAACAGCAGTTCGTTGTGATGTTAACTATGTGTGATAAAGAGACAGTGACTCTATTAACATCGTACCATGCTATGGAAACACAAGAAGTTGTCAACAACGACCTAATGTTGAATTGCTCGAACAGCGAAGGGTGTCATTAACTGGGAACGACGGTTGTATATCTTATTTTGATGTATGAACACTGTTTATTCTTCTGTCGGAGACGAGACTTCAACAAATTTTTCGAACAGGAGAATCTTTCGGACTGTCTCCGGGATTGTCGAAAGTATCCGGTCATATGAATACTCGGGATGTTCAACTCTTTCTGACTCACAAGTTGATTCTGTCATCACACACCTGTAAAGTACGCAACCAAATATGCTCTGTACCAACACAGTATGCCTACATTATGCTTGTGTATACACAGTATGCCTACAAAACGCCATATGCCCACCTAGAATGTTATGAAAAGGTTTTCCTAACATGCATGCAAGTATCATTTAGGAACCAAAATTATTTCTTGTTGTTACTACATCACTCTGCACAGATCGCATGCTGCGTTATGACCACTGTCAAGTTCATCAAAAGTGGCGTAACTACGGGGGGTGGGGTGGGGGGGGGGTGCAAGGGCCTCAACGGATGCGGCACCGGCGGCGTACCCACGGGTGGACTTCAACATTTTCACGCACTGAATCATTTGAAAAATACCCCCACCTTCACACCCACTTCTGAGGGTGATGATGAATATGAATGCCGTGACCCATTATGGATCGAAATGAGGAACCACTAATACCATTTAGTTACTCTTAGCCTGAACATGGTCCTGGAATAGAAAGTCATGCTCCTTAAAACTGTTTAAAGAAAAATGATACTGTCACAGAAACATCTAGGGATACAGTAGTTGTATCAACTTGCTGCTTATGATTTACATAATAATAATAATAATAATAATAATAATAATATAATAATAATTAATAATAATAATAATAATATTTGATATAGCGCCTAAAATCCTCTGGCGCTTTACAGACCTAAAGGAAACACAGAGCAGGAAAAAACAGAAAAGAATAAGCAGAGGACAAAAGAAGGGGGAGAGAAACACACAACAAAGACATAACAGGAGAATCAGTCAGACAGGAAGTGCTGAGGGAAGAGAAAACGTTTGAAGACGCTACAGTCGGAGCCAGACGGACAGGAAGGTTTTCCACAAGTGAGGAGCAACGGAGGCGAATGAACGGTCTCCGTAGAACTTAGTGGATGAGCGAAACATGACTTTAAGCTGACTGCTTGGAGATGACCTATAAGAGATCTGGCAGGACATGCAGCTGACAGCTCGAGAGAAACAGGAAGCAATGCAGTTGATTGCTTTATATATGAGTAGAAGGATCCTAAAAGCAATTCGCTGCCTTACTGGGAGCCATTGAAGCTCGTAGAGCATGGAGTGGATATGCGCATCCTAGGAACATCAAGAAATAAGTCAATGCCAGCAATGTTTTGTACTCGCTGAAGCTTGTTAATGAGATAGTCAGGGAGACCAAATAACAAGGAATTCCAAGCATCCAGCCTATATGTGACAAAAGCATGGATCATTATAGCGGTGGTTCTGATCGAGGTACTAGCGAATGTTCCCTATCATTCTAATTGTATGCAGGGTAGCCTTACAAATGGTTTGCACATGACTAGACATTCTAAAGGAAGAGTCCATAATCATTTCTAAATTGCGAGCTTGAGATCAGGTTAACAACAGAATTTGCCCCGACTTTTATGGTAGGATGCCCAAAGAATACTAAGTGTGACGAGGTGTAGATTAACTCTGTCTCTCATCATTCAGCACAAGCATATTGGAATGGCACCATGAATGATAGATGCTTGCTGCTACCTAGAAGTATAGCCTGCTTCTCCGTAACATTTATAGCTCACCCCGCCCCTACCAAAAGGTATTGCTATAATACATTTTGCTTCTCCCGTCCATAACGCAATCTCGCAATCACTCGTTGGAAGGTTGGAGGTCTGAAACTGGTGTGGGTCCGAAGCAGTAATGTGTAAATTTTGTAAATTTAGTAACAAAAGACTTCGTGAATGAAGGCCCTCATTAAAGTTGAGGGTCCCAACGCCAATGGTTGCTGCCTTGCTCTGAATAGTGCTTAATTTTGTTAATTTAGGATTTTAATCATCGTATGATTCGATGTCAGTCTCTGCAGGTGTCGATGTCGAGCTCCTATTTCGGATACCAGTATTATGAGTGGTATCATGGGTGGTGTCGGTGTTGAGGGCTCCTGGTGCCAGTGTCAGTGTTGGTGTCGAGGGCTCCATGTGCCGATGTCAGTGTTGGTGTCGTCTTGAAGCTCTCAGTGTCAGTGTTGGTGTCGGGTCGGTGTCGAGGGCTCTTGGTGCCAGTGTCAGTGTTGTTTCGGTGTTGAGAGCTCCCGGTGTCAGTGTTGGTGTTGAGAGCTCCCCGTGTCAGTGTTGGGTCGGTGTCGAGGGCACCTGGTGCCAGTGACAGTGATGGTGTCGGTGTCGAGGGCTCCTGATGCCGCTCCCAGTGTTGGTGTCGGTGTTGACAGCTCCCGGTGTCAGTGTTGGTGTTAATGGCTCCTGGTGCCGGTGTCAGTTATGGTGTCAGCGTCGAGGGCTCCTTTGCCAGTGTCAGTGTTGGTGTCGGTTCGAGGGCTCCCGGTGCCAGTGTCAATGATGGTGTCGGTGTCGAGGGCTCCTGATGCCGCTCCCAGTGTTGGTGTCGTGTTGACAGCTCCCGGTGTCAGTGTTGGTGTTGATGGCTCCTGGTGCCGGTGTTAGTGTTGGTGTCAGTGCGAGGGCTCCTTTGCCAGTGTCAGTGTTGGTCCGTTTCGAGGGCTCCCGATGCCGGTGCCAATGATGGTGTCGGTGTCGAGGGCTCCTAATGCCGCTCTCAGTGTTGGTGTCGGTGTTGACAGCTCCCTGTGTCAGTGTTGGTGTTAATGGCTCCTGGTGCTGGTGTCAGTTTTGGTGTCAGTGTCGAGGGTTTCTTTTGCCAGTGTCAGTGTTAGTGTCCGTTTCGAGGGCTCCCGGTGCCAGTGTCAGTGTTGGTGTCGGTTTCGAGGGCTCCTGATGACGCTCTCAGTGTTAGTGTCGTGTTGACAGCTCCCGTGTCAGTGTTGGTGTTAATGGCTCCTGGTGCCGGTGTTAGTGTTGGTGTCAGTGCGAGGGCTCCTTTGCCAGTGTCAGTGTTGGTGTTGGGTCGGTGTCGAGGGCACCTGGTGCCAGTGACAGTGATGGTGTCGGTGTCGAGGGCTCCTGATGCCGCTCTCAGTGTTGGTGTCGGTGTTGACAGCTCCCGTGTCAGTGTTTGTGTTAATGGCTCCTGGTGCCGGTGTTAGTGTTGGTGTCAGTGCGAGGGCTCCTTTGCCAGTGTCAGTGTTGGTCCGGTTTCGAGGGCTCCCGATGCCGGTGCCAATGATGGTGTCGGTGTCGAGGCTCCTAATGCCGCTCTCAGTGTTGGTGTCGGTGTTGACAGCTCCCGGTGTCAGTGTTGGTGTTAATGGCTCCTGGTGCTGGTGTCAGTTTTGGTGTCAGTGTCGAGGGTTTCTTTTGCCAGTGTCATTGTTAGTGTCGTTTCGAGGGCTCCCGTGCCAGTGACAGTGATGGTGTCGGTGTCGAGGCTCCTGATGCCGCTCCCAGTGTTGGTGTCGGTGTTGACAGCTCCCGGTGTCAGTGTTGGTGTTAATGGCTCCTGGTGCCGGTGTCAGTTATGGTGTCAGCGTCGAGGGCTCCTTTGCCAGTGTCAGTGTTGGTGTCGGTTTCGAGGGCTCCCGGTGCCGGTGTCAATGATGGTGTCGGTGTCGAGGGCTCCTGATGCCGCTCTCAGTGTTGGTGTCGGTGTTGACAGCTCCCGGTGTCAGTGTTGGTGTTAATGGCTCCTGGTGCCGGTGTCAGTGTTGGTGTCGGTTTCGAGGGCTCCCGGTGCCGGTGTCAATGATGGTGTCGGTGTCGAGGGCTCCTGATGCCGCTCTCAGTTTTGGTGTCGGTGTTGAGAGATCTCTTTGTCAGTGTTGCTGTCGGTGTCGTAGGTTCCTGGTACCGCTCTCAGTGTCGGTGTTGAGGGCTCTCGATGTCAGTCCTGTCTGATTGCCGGTATGATGTCCATTCAGCTTTAAGAGAGACTAGGCCTGGGGCTCACGCGAGAATAGGAAACGAAAAATCCTAGCCTCCCCGATTTAATTTCATACCAGAAAGCGCTGGTCGTCGAATTTGGAGGACAGTAAAACATAACATTTGGAGGATGTCTCGATCAACTTTCCATTGACATAACCTTTCGCATAGTCAGCATGCCCATTATTGAACAAGGAATGGCGCAGCTCATCAACACAAAGACCTATATTTTTTTTTTTTCATATCCAGGTGGACAACTGGGTGACACGTCTGAGTCTGGGTAACAAGTCTGACGGCGTGTGAAGACCCACTCACACACTCTCCCACTCACTTGTGGGAGTATATGCACCAATCCACCGCTTCGAGTCTCCTCCAAGCAGATAACTAAAACTGGTCCTGACCCCCCCCCCCCCCCCCCCCATTGCCCTTGAGGTCCCCGCGGAGCTGCGTCCCGTATGAAAATGTCCCCGAACAATTCAGAAATCGAGAAATGAGAGAACGATCACAAAGTGCAGAACGTGCAACGTGCAGAACTGAAAAGCGGGGAGGAGAGAACTGGACGCAAGAACGCCATTCTGCTTAGTGACTCCTTGTCAGTTATTTGGCTAATACCCAACCTTTGTAACGAGATGAGCCTTTCAATATGAAGGTTCTAATTAGCAAACCCCCTCCTTTGGTCACCACCTACCACATCCCGATGATACGGTGTGCCTATAATCCCTACTTCCTAGAAATGGCAGGGTTCCTATCTGCCTATGCTATGCTGGTGATGAGCAATCACGATACACTATAGGTTAATTTATTTCCTAATTCACATGCTCAAGCGTAATTCTACACCCCCAAGCTATCCGTTATTGCGATTCTGATTGGCTAATCCCAATCACGTAGCTGACTGTTATTTTTGCAATAACAGTCAGTGCTTTTGCAATAACAGTCAGTGCTTTTGCAATAAACAGCTAGCTGGTCAGAGTAACACAACAACCTTGCTCGATTTGCTGCGTCTTGAGTAAACGCAGTACGTGTTTAAGGTTGCGTGAGCCTTTGGAAGTTTATGTTTACACGCGCAGATCCGGTTTCGGTATAGGCGCGCTTCAGAGGGCGTACTGCCCTAGGCCCGGCAATCCAACGCTAACGGCCTTATGCTGAGCTGACGCTGGTGTGTAAAATAGCAGTACGCGCGGTTTTGCATTGTCTTCAGACGCGCTACCTGAGCTGAAAATGCCCCCGAAAGAGTAACACAGAACGAAGTTGATCAAAGAATTAACGCACGGAATGTGATCCGCGTGTAAGTCCGCGTCCAGCGAAAATTCCGCCGCGATTTGTCCCATGGAGCTATTATATTAACTGGAGAGAACATCAGAGCGCGTATTGTGTGCCCTGTCAAATTTCCGTCAGAGAACACAAACTCGATGTGAGGAGGCGCCCTATTGTGTGGGAACATTGTGAAACACATTCAGTTTGTTTACTCTCTATTTGCGAATTTCTTCGACCAGAGAGCCCCGAAAATACCGTAAAGTACGACATCACGGAGTGAACTAGAGCTTAATATGTGAAGCTCGAATCAAAGGAGGCTGTTAAACGGAACATATTCTAATCTTACGACGAAATGCTAATCATATCGCCTGAAGGCCATGTCACTATAACACCACTGTAAAGTGAGGGCGCTGTTTAACAGAGCAACGTGGCTCCACACTGACTTCTGTTTTGTATAGGAGCTTCAGTACAGCATGTCCGGGCTTGAGTTGTCCAGGTAGAGAGCGCGTACCGTTGATGGTCAAATACTTCAACGCACATGAAGGTGATCGCGTGTCAGTCCGGGTGTGGGGGACATTTTCAAATTGCTTCAATATATTGCACCGCGTTGCCTCTCCAGTTAATATAATAGCTCCATGGTACAATACGAACGGGCAAAACGACGCGTCGCTCGTTGCACTGGTGAACGCCATGTTCAAACGCGCAGGACCCTCCGGTTCGGGACCTAGGCCCGGCAATCCAACGCTAACGTCCCCATGCTGGGCTGCGCCGGTGTGTGAAATGGCATACGCGCAGTTTTGTATTGTCTTTAGACGCGCTACCTGAAAATGTCCCCGAAAGAGTAACACAGACCATAGTTGATCAAACAATTTAACGCACAAAAGTGTAATCCGCGTGTCAGTCCGGTCCAGGGGAAATTCTGCGTCAATTTGTCCCCGGTAGAGTAGCTCATACCGAAGATGGTTCAGACATTTAACGCAACTGGGAGGTGATCGCGTGTCAGTCCGGGTGTGGGGGACATTTTCAAATTGTTACAATATAGTGAGCGCGTTGCCTCTCCAGTTAATATAATAGCTCCATGTTCGGGACGCGTGGTTTTATTGCGTCTCCGTGGAAGTACGCACAGCACACGCTGCCAATCTTGTGTGTATTGTACGCAATGCAATTCACTTCGATCGAACTAACGCAATAGTTACCCTAGCTGTTTATTTACTGTTTAGAGTTACGAAGATATAGATCTAGATATATATATATATATATCTAATCGTTTGGGTATTCTTGATTCACGGGTTGTAGAATTGGAATAATCTACAGCAGGTCGACTGGTCAACCTCAAACGGGTTCATAACAGTCTCGACTTGCCTAATAACGAACTCGGCTGCGCCCTCGGCCGTATTACCTAATTCAGAGTCTCGACTGTTTATCACCAGTAAAGTATCCCAGTTGCAGTTTATTCCTTAAATGAATCATTTCTCATAGTGCCTTGCGACCCTGTTGAGATAAACATAAACATATACAAAATACTTCGGATGAGGCACGGATCTTCGAAGGCCGACACTGCCTCCTCCTTGTCAATTGGACTTGTGCTGCCCGCTTAAGCTGGAGTACCCTCTCGCTTGTAGAACAAATCGCCTTCCGCTCTCCTCCTTATGTTCTCCTAACTTACAGTCAATGTAGCCTTTCAACCCACCACTGCCTCAGTTATGATTCGAGAAATGTCTGCCGCCGTAAGCCGGGAATGGTAGCTGACTCCTCTGAGCCGGACGGACCCTCCTGGTTGGTTTCCGCCATTATCCTGATTATGGAAGTATAACTTATAAACGGAACACAAGTATAAACGAAGATAGTACACGAGACGAATAAAGCGTGCCTGCTGGGCTGTGTAGAAAACCGTCAATGATTAATGGTTAATGTATTATTCACAAGTTTGATTCACTCCAGGATTAAAATAAATATTGACAAAAAGTGAATTATGCAAATGACCGCACAAGTTATAGGGAATGGGCGACGGGCAGTCACTTCAATAAGGGCTCTGAAACTTTACGAGTCGTCCGAGCGTTCCACAACTAGCCAATTTGGGGCGAAGTTTTATGCACAGAAGAATTTAATTTTGTCAATTTTACTGTCATTCAGTTGACTTCAATTCATTCCCCTCAGCCAATATTAAGAAAATACAATCAGCAGATTCCTGTGGACTGTTTTGGTCCCTAAAAGTATCTGTCAAAATCTGTCAAAACAATTCAACGAACAAAATTGTAGCCGATTGGTAAGTTTAATGAAACTAATGCTGCTCCATTTACTGTGGATGATATCTTAGTCCTATTTCGGGTACCTGATATAAGGAGAGAAGATACCGTAAATAGAACAACATTTACTACTTACAATTGTCGAATCCCACATAACGCCAACTATTGTCATGCAAAAAAACCTTATATTGTCCTACCAGCTGCGGCTACGCTGAAGCCATTGGTCATGTAAATACGATAGACATTTGGTACTTCCTATGTCAGTATGTATAAATTCGCTGATTCGCGTGTACCAATAAGGCACAATCAGCTATCGCAAAATTTGCTTGGTAGCTTGGGAAATCACAGATTCCCCTATATACTTAAGTCGATGTAAAACATAAAGATTCTTGTACCAAACAAAGTGTAAATTGGGAGTCAATAAAAACCCACAACATCGTTCACAAAAAAATTAAAGAATAATCTCATTCATTCCCAAGTGGATTCTTCTTATGTGCTCTGTTATTATGGCGTGAAGATGCAGCATTCACTGGTAGGGTCCCCCCATGGGCGGCATCCACAACGTGTCTACGTAATTTCATAAATTCCTAAAACTTCTCAAAGTAAATAGAAATATCTACAAAGGCACACAGCAGGACTCCAAATTTGGGTTGAGGGGGATTGAGATGTCGCTTTTCATATGTGCTAGTTAAAGCGCATCTGTTACATGACCATTTTCCTTTACCCACGAACTCATCCCCTGTCTCACGAAACGGCTCCTGACAAATTGGCTCACCGCAATTATCTCGTCGCAAAGAGAAAAGTGATGACTTTCGTCGCGTTATGCATAATGGAATACTATTCATTTTAGAACCAGCGTGTATGTATTCAAATACTTGCGGGAAGCACGGGGTAAAGTTAGATGAAAATGGGATGTCGAAATTGATAGATATTTAGCAGTTAACATACATGAAATCACTCGTTCAATGTACACCTCAATAACGACATCTCAACTAGCGGAACCTAAAAAGAATCGCCAATCATGATTAATTGCAGACTGAAACTTGATTATGAACCTCACTGAAGGAAAGCCGAGCAGGGCGCCGAGCAGGGCGCCGAGGAAGTTACCCTCCTCTCCTTCCTCGAGTAATTATGAACTGTCAGTTAACGCGAGACAGGTGATGAAAATAAAAGAGAGGGTCCCTGATGGTTATTAAGGTCGCAAATTCGGGGGGAAAAAATATACAGTCCGGATATAGAGACCAGAGAAGGAAAGGTATGCCTCTCTTATTCGTTGGTAACATAATGGAAACCGTTCCTTCATGAAACATCACCAGACTGTCGTTACTCTCACGCCCCCAATAAACCCTGCGGTCAGCCAAGGCAACGGCGCCTACACCCGTCATCCCACAAGTCGGGTCGATGATGCCCCGTCCCGGACGATTTTGTGGTTGACTATCACTGGCGAAGTCTGCGGGCAGACCTATTACTAACCATAGTTAGCGTGAAACGATCGAAGAGACATGCCTGGTAACAGCACTGCGGAAATCCCTCATGTTTCGAACTCGAACTAGCAATCCTCATTAATCTTGAGCCCAAAGCTCTACCGATCAGCTTATCGCCTTCCCCGACCCACCCCGAGGAGCCCCAGACTCCTTTCCAACTGCCTTCCCCATTCCGCCCGTTAAACATATCCAACAATATTTTGATTATAATCTGGGATTCCACCTTCGATTGACATTATACTGTTACAGCGGAAATCTGGTAATTGGCTGTTGTGGACTCGAACCAAAATCTCGTAATTTTCAGCTGCGCGCCAGGAACGTAATTTGCTAATTCACTCAAAAGGGCGCATGTTGGCGGGTTTGTACGTTGCTGTATCAACCTCTTGAACAATCGACATAGTTCGATCCACATCAACCAACCCGAATAACGGCATTTCCGATCATCGCGGGTTTTTATGGGCAACATTCTTGGATCTGTAGTGGCGCTCAACTTCGCGATGAGGAATCACCGAATCCGCCCTCCAAAGCCAAACATGGATTTTGCGAGTAACCCAATACTTCTTCCATGATATCCACCGCAGGAAGTTTTGATTAGGATCCCAGTCTTCTTCTGATAGGCTACGTGCAGGTCTTTGGGAGTGTATATTTTGTACTGATTTGTTTTTAAACGAGTTCCAGTGGTTTCCCAGTGGTGGACGTGTCGTATATGTTGGGTGTTATTTTGCTCGTGAACACCGTGTTTCCCAGTTAGAACGGACGATATGGTGCTGCGTTCTTTCGAACTGGTATATACCGTATAGACGAGATAAAACGCGTTCTTTCGGTACACAAGTGGTGACTTTAAGTGGTGACTTTGGGAATTATCAGATGAACCTCCACTTCCACGACTGTATCAAAAATGGCGGCAATTCGTACTCTCAATTCAGAAATCGAGAGTCCTTCCGAAATGTTCCATCAATGAAAGGTAATTTCATGTGAATAACTTTATAGATGAGAAGGTCAGAACCTCAATTCATGCAATTGAATGGAAAAATATCGTACGTATGAAGCAATTCAGTCAAATTAGTGAAAGAGTTCGCATGTCGAACGTCACCACGACTCTAATATATACAATAATAATATATATATAATATTAAATTATTAGATATATAATAATTACAGGAGTTTCACTACATCACACAACTACTACACAACGCGTTCAGTTAGTGTCACTCCACCTGCAAAACGCATTGCCTCAAGAGATAGGTAAAAAAAAAAAAAAAAAACGTTATCTTCACAAATGTACAGATCGATCTGGAGTTAGGTCTACACTTTCCTCGGGATTGCCTAAGTTTTCAGATGTATGATAGACCCTCTAAAAAATATCGCTATTGAATGTGGCTGGCGCGCTTTCTGAAGCCGCGATCAGATATGTCGTTCTTCTAATCCGTCCACGTGGCCGCACGGCACAATGTGGCCGGAGTCCCTGCGAGACTCGCCGGATGGAAAGAGAGACTCTAGTCGACATGTCTCTTGGTCGGTATAGTTCACATTTTGTCTAGGTTGACACTGCCGGGGCTAGCACGGCCTCGGCGCCTTCTCAGTGTTATTACAAAAAATATGAGAGATGCAATCAAGGAGAGAACTACCAGCACGGCTATGATGATTATGATTGTTCAACCAGACTCGGGAGGATAATGATCGCCACTGCGTCACCAGGAGACATGGAAGGCGAGGGAGTACTCAGCCCGGGTTCATTCGCGCGACTGTTGGGTTCAGTGGTGACGTCTAAGAAACGCAAAGAAATGGATAGATAAGTATTATTGGTCATTCGATATATTTTGCGAAAAATCGGACGGACCAACAATTGCAACCCTTGCAAGCGGAGTGACGTACACCCGCTAAAAGTGGGTGAATGGGCATCCAGGGTCCGTTGCCACCCACAGGTGCCCGATTATAGAGGGGAGTTCATTGATTGTCCTTATCAACCACGATAATGGTTGATGTACAGTAACCGAAACAGTGACAATCAACAACCGTGAATGTGGGTGAAATGGCAAACTGACCGTAATCAGGGTAATGAGTCAGATGAGATTGATAATGTAGCCTAAATATCAATGAAATCGAAGGGGGTGGCACGTTTCTGTCTATATGAAAAGACATTTTTGTGTTTGTGATCAGAATACCCAGGTGTATCAATACCCGGAATTGATACGCTGAATCATACCCGGAAACATAACTTTGTGATTTACTCACCGCTTATGGACTCTACGGTGAACACGGCTATCATACGCACTCAAGCCTGGGGCTGGGGGAGTACTTCCAGAAAGGAAACGACATAGGGCACAACCTTTCATGAGAGAGAATAATGTGATGACATTAAATTAAACTGTAACTGTTGTAATTTGTAAACAGCTGGAGAGATTATTGTGGACCGCTGCGCCTAAAGCACGTTTAATTCAGGAAAAGCCAAAAGGCTTGGTGATTCCTTGACTGATCCTGACTTGGTCAAGCTAAGCGCTGTCAAAAATTACAATAGGAATCGTTGTGGCACTCAAAATAGGGAATTCACATACCAAGTATATGAGCTACATCCATGCAGATGAGGTCTTGTTAACATACTAAAGTTGGCCAAAATTTCAATTTTTCACAATATCCCAATTTTCTAACAGCGTGATTACTTAAGATCTGACCGCCAAACCGCCAAAATTGTGGAATATACACTCTTTATGGGGAAACCTCATACCAAGTATGAACTTCATCCATCCATATGGAGTCGATTTATCGTGTTAAAGAGCAAAAATTGGCCAAAGTTCCACAATTCTCAATTTTTTCCCAAAACTGGCTCGAGTCGACACGAACAATGATAGGGTTCTTGTACGTTCTATAAGGAAGCGACATACTATAGTTCAACCTGATCTGACCAGACATTCTGGACTTATCGTGTTAACAAGATTATCAGCCGTCTACCTCTTTCTTCTTAAGTGTTTAACAGATTCAGGCAGTAGCGTCGCCAAAAATGTATATTTGTAACAACTATTTTACAGCAAAATATAGCACAATGTTACAATGTGGCTGCGAGTCAGGGACCCTTATTTATTCATAACATTCTCAACTGAGGTCACGTGAGAACATTTTGATGGTTTACTGCGTGGATCCATAAAGTGTATTGGGTTGTCATTAATAAACTTTATGTAACTGAAACTTTGCTGATTTGACCCCAACGATGGTCTAAACGTCACTTGTACATAATTTTTTTGTCTTGACTGGCCCGGGCATTTCGAATGAATACATGTTGTGTAACTTCCTATATAATTATGTTCGCGACCGGTGGGTGAGCACAAGTATTAGTGGATCGAGAAGTACTATTAATAAAAGAGAGGGCCCTCTGCCTAACCTTGTAATCAATGGAATCAGTTTAGTGAGAAGTTCAGTGAAAAGAGGGTTCAGAAAGGACAAATCCTCATGAAAGACCATGACGCCACAACATCCTATGCAAGAGAGAAGAATAAACCAGATGCCCTGAAGAAGTCGCCCACAATTCTTGAAAAATAAATCAAGAATGTTCTTGACGCATTCATGCACCCTCTTAGACAGAACAACATTTTCTGGAAGATAATTCCACTCATTAATAACTCTCTGCGAGAAAAATATTTACAAAAGTCCAATCTGCAAGTTTGCCACTAGCAATGAGCCCATTGGAGGTAACATTAGAAAACTCAAAGAAACAAAAAAAATAGGAATAGGAAGCACTCTATCCATGAAACAATTTTAGAAACTTGAATCAAATCACCACGAATTCATCTCAGCATTTTTGCAGGAGTCCGGTTTTCACAAATTCCAAAATTCCAATCTATGCCACTCAAGGAGGCTGCAATTAGCAAAATTGATAGCACCATTTTGCAGTTCAAGCTCTTTTCTCGGAGCACGAAAAATTCAGAGTGGGGGATGTTGTAGATTCACCAAGATGTCTGAAATTGTACTGTGCACCCTCGATCACAGAGAGATGTGTGGAACGGTATAGCCATACAATAGCTCAGTCTGGAACACGCCGCCGAGCCTTTCAGGTGTTTTATGTTTGCCAGGCCGAGAACTTACATGGCGACGAGGAGAAAAGCATGATGATGAATACAATGGTCATATCGGGGAGTACGACGAAAATAGTTGAGAAGTTGGAAGAGTTTATGTGGAACGTTTCGAGCATTGGTTGTAGCTAATGACCCATCCCAAACGCGAAGAAGAATCGGATGTTTCTATCAGTGATAGGCGCTCGTACGTACGGACATGCTGAAGAACCTCAGAATCCGCATTGCCGGGCACAAAAGGACTACGAACAAAAAGGGGGGGGCTTTTACTGAGGAATTCGTACACCACTTCGAGTCAAACGCCCATTGTGATTGCTGAACGCTACCGGTTCCAGACCCGAAATCAACAAGACAACGAATCTATGTCGGATTACATTGTAAGCCCTACGAGGCTTTCACCACCTTGTGAGTTCGGACGTTTTGCAAGAAGCGCTTCGGCGACCGTTTCGTGTGCGGATTGCTTAACCATAACATACAAACGTTAAACTGTTATGTATCAAGGATTTGATATTCAGCGAGGCGAAGAATAGCGGTCAGTATGGAGGCTGCCATTAAGAATTCCACCAGCTCAGATTACACAGTGGGACAGCGCCCTCACTTCAGAAAGTTTCACAGGGATCACCTCGACAGCCCACAGGACAGATAAGAGTAAAGGTAGCATGGGCGGTCAACAGGTGGGGGACGGGGGGAATGTCCCCACCCCAACCATGCTTTCAAAAGTGGGGGGGATATCATATCGTTTGTCCCCCAACTTTTCGAACGTAATAAAAAAATAATAGGCACATGACCGATGTTGCTATCACTCTAACTGTTCAATTTTGTCTAACCAAACAATAATCGCGTTGGAAATTGTTTAAGTCCACTATCAGGTACGGGTCCAGGTGGAGATATGGACCCGACTAGGGCCGAAGTGGAAGGATTACCCATGTTTCTAACCGAGTCTCGAGGTTTCGCGCGCAATGGCGCTTTTCCCAGGCGTGTAGTACTATTGAATATGTGATGTAATGTTCGAATTCATTTCGTTCCTCGATTAATTTCAGAAGCTTGGGGCAAAAACTCCCCCCCCTCCCCATTTTTATGAGATGGAAAATTCGGGCGGAAAATTCTTGGAAAATTTGGAAGAAAAAGCTTAAGTGAAAAAATGCCTGAATTTCTGCGGACTGTCTGAAAAAAGCCGGAAAAAAATGCATTCTTGATTGCCGCGAGCCTACCGCGCGCGCCGATAGTTTCAATGGCTGGCTGTACAATCCGAGTACAAATTTTCTGCTCCCAAATTGGAGTGGTTCCGTACGCTTATGGCTTTACCCTTCGATCCCAACCAGGACGTTTCGATAGACCACTGGATCCCACGGTAACAAAGCCAGAGTAGAAAAAGGTTAATAAAAAATACCATGTGCGATACTTGGTAAACCTTTTTTGTCTGTCTTCACTCAATCACACATGTAGAGGTGCTATTGAGCCTGGCAAGTGCGTTTCCGTCAATCTGGAGGGGATGAAAATCTGGAATTTTCTTTGTACGCGCCGCGCCAATCGCTGGTGGCGCCCCGCTTAAATGGTCCTTTGCGTTCGATGTGTCCCCCCCCCAACTTTTCGAAAGGCTCCGACGCCCCTGAGGCTAGGGAGAGGGGATAAGGGGAACTGTTTATCGTTGTGGAGGGGCTATTAGGCCCAGGCCTGTTTTTACAAGAACAGGAGGTTTTAAATGCAGAAACTAGGCACATGTGCAAAAAGTGTGTCCGCTCCAAGCAAGTACCACCAGGACAGACCAACATCAACATGAGGCATGCCAAAGTCAATGCGAGTGCTAATGTTAGTGTGGTGTATGAGGACCCCAGGCCAGCCAACCATCCTGTCAGCCCCAGGTACAGGCTCAATTCAGGAACACGAACTATTTACCGTTTACTCTGTCAAAACTAACAGAGATGGTTACCATGTTGATGTTAAAGTGGACAAACATATTCACCGTTTCAAGACACTGGGCAAGCTGTGTCAATCATCTCAGAGGATTTGTCTTACACAGAAGTGAAAAACATACATCTGTGGAATCATCGTGACTCATTAAACTACCGACACGGGAGGTAATTTCACACTGGGGGAGATAACGGGGATGGTCGACTAGAGGGACAGAGGCAGTGGCTCTGCCTATTGGTAGTGTGATGAAAGGGGTCCGACCGTCATGGTTGGGAAGGTGCTGGCTATCTCGGCATACGGTTGAACTGCGTCTGGAAGTCTTCCACATTCATCAAACTGATGGAGTTGTTTCAACCGGGGTTGAAAGAGGTCTTGGGCAGACACTCGGAAGTCCTGGATGGTGCGTTCGCCAAGCGGGTTGAAGGACTTCAGGCAGACCATTCGGGTTGCAGAGTGAAGGTCACCACCGTCTTTTGCAAGCCACGACCTGTACCGTATGCTTTGAGACGAGCAGTTAACGCGCAACTAGAGAAGAGTAGACAGATAACGTGAGTAGCCTGGGAGAGCGTAGCGTTATGGGCATCGCCTGTGGTCATCGTCCCAAAAGCAGACCAGACGGTCCGAATCTTGTGGGGACTACAAGGGAAAAGTAAACCCTAGCCTGGATGAATCAGGTCCTATCTCTACCCAAACTGTGAGGATCTGTTCGCTACGCTAGCAGGGGGGGGGGGGGGCGATACTTCACAACGCATTTATCGCAAGCATATCAGCAGCTAGAGCTCACCAGAGTCTTCAAAGGAAACTTCTTGACCATCAACAATCATCAGGGGATTGTTCCGATTTCAACCGGGTACCTTCGGTGTGCTGCAGCGCCGTCTATTTCCGGCAGTGATGAGACCACTCTTGAAAGGACTGATAAAGTTGTTTGTTACCTGCAGATGACATTTGATAACTGGAAGATATTGGGGAGCCACCTCAAATTACTCGAGGAGTACTGCCCGGTTGGAGAAGTACGGGTTTTCAGAGTCAAACAAAGAGAAGTGTTAGTTTTCATGATGCAGAGTGTCGGTGTGTACCTAGGTCATAGGATAGATGCAGAGGGCTTGCACCCGACGGCTCGAAAAGGTAGAGGCCATGTGAAAGGCTCCGGAGCCCCAAGAATGTGACTGAGTTGAGGTCATTCTTGGGCTTAGTCAATTACTATGGTAGATTTCTGAGAAAAAAAAAAAAAAACTTATATCCAGTTGAAGCCCCTGAATGAGCTGCTTCAGAAGGGGAAGGTTGGTTGTGAACAGGCCTGTCAGGGGCATTCAATCAATTGCAGAAGCTCTTACTGCCTTTCTGTTTCTAGCTCATTTTTGATTGTGTCAAAGCCCGTACGCTTAGCTTGCGACCGCCGCTTCGCCTTATGGAGTGAGCAGTCATCTTCCATGTCAGGAAATGGCGAAGAACGGCCTATTGCTTTTGCCTTAGGCACTCTCACCAAAAGTGAGCAAAAAAAATATCCGCAAATGAGAAAGAGGCCCTAAAGTATGGGTATGGAGGTCAAAAAGTTTCCATAAGTTTCTTATGGCCGGAAGGTCTCACTCGTAACTGGGACCACAAGCCTTGGATCCCAACCTAGCTGCCGCTGCGTATGCAGAGATGGGCTTTGACACTCCAAGCGTATTCATTGGACATTGTATACCGTCAAACAAAAGTTCATGCAAATACTGATGGTTATGTCGAGGGTTGCCCCAAGCCCCTGGTTCTCAGCGCTAGCAGCCACAACGGGATTTACCACTTCTCCCATGTGGGGAATTTGCCCGTTACCCCAGCAGAAATCAGGATCGGACCGAAAGGATCCGACCTTGTCTAGAGTTATGACCATGTACATGCAAGGTTGGCCAAATGAAATCCAAGATGACTCCTTACGTCCATACTGGATCCGACGACAGAGTTGTCGGTGGAGATGATGTATTCTTTGGGGGGGAGGGGATGGGGGTCATTATTCCGCCCCAAAGGTTCAGGGAGCAGATTTTGTTGTGAAACTGCACAATGAGCATCCGGGGGATCAATCGTATGAAGTCATAGCGAGCAGCATAGTTTGGTGGCCCAAGTTGAACCAGGACATTGAAGATAGGGTCAAAGGTTTTGGTCATGTCAGAAAACACAGAACGGCCACCAGTTGCGCCCTTGAGAAACTGGGCCCTGGACCACACGCCCTTGGCAGAGAGTACACATCGATTTTGCCGAAAACGCCGGGCAAATGTATTTTGTTCTCTCATTGACTCCACTCAAAGTGGATGGAGGTGGTTCCTATGAAGATCTAACAACTTCTGCTAAGGTATTATCGAGTGTGGGGGTTTGTTCGCTCTTTGGGTTACCTGAGCAAATAGTGGTCAGATAAGGGCCGCAATTTGTGGCCAGCTGAGTTTGCAGAATTTCTAGCCCTGAATGGTATGACACCCCCCCCCCCCCCCCCCCCCCCCCCCCCCCCCCCCACACACGCTGTACCCCCTACCACCCAGTTCCAATGGAAAGCAGCCGAGAGGGCGGTACAGATAATGAAAAGAGCCCTTGAAACACAGGAGCAGGATGGGAAAGCGTATCAGTCCATCCAACATCGGTGTCTAGTTTTCTGTATGCTTATCGAAACACGCCCCAGTCGTAACGTCAGACTCCTGCGACTATTCTTGAAACGGCAGCCCAGCAACACGTTGTCTTTGTTTTGAGGCCGGTCTGTCCCAGAATTTTATAGCAGAGGCATCATCTCAAAAAGACTTACTCATGACGCGTAATCCAGTCCAGCCCCGCGGTTCCAGAAGAGGACTTTGTTAGAGTACGGAATCACTGTAATGGAGTGGAGAATTGGGTTATTGGAGTTGTAATTAGGCGATTGGGACCTCTGTCTTATCTGGTCAAGGTGGGACATACCATGCGTTATGTCCACGTTGATCACCTGTTGAGCTCTGTGGGTGAGGGAAATCGCAGGGGTCTGCCGGTCCCTCAATCTGAGATACCTCCAGAGAGTAGAAGGGGGTCTACCTGAGCTACCCAGCTTAGGTCACAAGTGCTCCCAGAGCTGGACATTGCCCCTAAGCAACTGGTGTCACCCCCTGCTGTGTCGGCGGAAGAGCTGGTCAGCCCAGGGACGGCTGTGCCATCTTCCCCGCCCTCAGTGCCAGCCCAACGCCGATAATCCCCAGAAACGGAGACCGCAGATCGGTTGGATCTTTGAGTGCTCCTTTGGGGTCAATGTTTTTAGGTTCCATTTTTGTTGTTGTTAAGAGGTGGGGTGGGTGTTTGCCTTAAGTTAGTTTTGTGATTAAGGGCCGAGGTTTTACCCTTCAAGTGGGAATCATCGTCGCTTACCGCCTAGTTGGATATTCAACTTTTGACAACTGAGCCAGCTGTGTTGGAACTGTTTATTTTTTTTGAGGAGGACTTTATATTTTAAAAGGGAGGATTGTTGTAGATCCACTAAGATGTCTGAAATTGAACTGTGCACCCTCGATTACAGAGAGATGTGTGGAACGGTATAGCCATACAACAGATCAGTCTGGAACACGCCGCCGAGCCTTTCGGGTGTTTATGTTTGCCATGCCGAGAACTTCACAGGGGACACCCCCTCTATTTAACCCCCTCCCTAGGATGGGGATCGCAACTTCACCACCTCAGTGGAAACTCTTGGTTACGCCAGTGGGGGTGAGGACAGCATCTGTAATACGAATCCAACGCAAAACATACTTCTATATTCACAACGAAAAATGATTGAAATTTGAGCAATAAATTGAAAAAACGAGGCAACATGCTTCAATCTTCTTAATTTCAGATGTGGCAACGGATACCTGTGAATTTGTCCACATAGATCCAGCGGATTGCCTGTGAATTTGTACACATAAATCCAGCAGATTGCCTGAGAATTCGTACACATAAATCCCACGGATCGCCGGTGAATTTACCCACATAAATTCAGCGGATTGCCCTAAATTTGTCCACATAATTCAGCGAGTTGCCCCCTTCCCCCCCCCCCCCCCCCCCCCCCCCCCCCTGTGTCGCCATATATTCCTGAAAGGTAAATTACAACAACTCAACAGACAAATGCGTGGTTCCGATATGTCCTCTCCTCTCGGAAATTGCGAGGGATGGGGGGGGGGGGTTGTCCATAGATCGATTGTCGACTGTATATTCATAAAATTGGGGAGGGTCTGGCGTCCCTCTCCCTAATTGAGTTCCCTCTAATGCAATCCGGTGCTATATTCTGCATCATTCAGAAGTGAACGTCTCGTACAAGATTTGCCATTTTGGTAAAAGAATATATTGCTTTTCGAAGAACTCCGCGACACCACATGGATTCAGCCATGCCTCTCACACTCACCACAAGATTGTATTCCTGACCTTCTTCGACAATACCGCTAGTTATAACGCCACCCCACGTGACCTGCCGTATAATGGTATAAGAAACATGTCATTTTTTTTTTTTTCATAGAAATAAGTCGGTCTACAAATATGCCTGTTCATAGTTGTAATGCGCATCCGCCCCACTAATAACAGCTCCGTGGTATAGATGCCTTCGATAGCTATATCCATCCTGTTTTCCTTTCAACTATCGTCACCCTTCGGAAACTGAACTCATTCATCCCATGTTTTATGAGACATTTTGATCCGAAAAATAGCTTCAGAACCATAACATTAACATTTTCTCAACAAGAAGGACTGAGTTACGTTAATTATAATATCTCGTTCTTATTTCGCTCTTTTCCAGGTCGATGACATGCTCAAAGCGCTTTACAGATATTACCCCCCGCTGTTCATTAGTGACTCGTCAAACCGTATTATACAGCTTGCACCTCTTGTTTGTTATCTATCTCCGACGCACCATTTCAGTACGTCACTTCTTCGTGTCACCCGGGGACTTCCCAATAGGGCTGCCACATACGGCGCTCACTACTCTTCACAAGTCACCTCACAAGATACCCACTTCAACACGTGGGTGGCGTGAAACATTCCAGGAGACATGCCTTGTCCAACAGCACTGGTGGTGGCGTTCGCATGACTGCACACAATTCATCTCAGTGCGATTCTATATTGATTACGATATATCGTAACTGACGATTTCATGACGTGACGGCCATAAAAACAACGGCATGTGTTGCCAGACGGTCTCACCTGTTTAAAAAAAAAACTAACATTAGAATACCAGAGAATGACCACGGCATATTTACGTTTTCTCCTGCAGGGACTTCGCCAGTCGCAATACTTTCCTCTGAGTTGGTAAGTATCTGCGTCGTGTAACCATGTAACTCCACCATACTGTTGATTTGTATGGGTGCATCCGCAAGGAAATGTCCAGCGCAATAGTTCCGTATGTGTTCGTCGCACCGACGAACTCAATACCGCGAGGCGCTCCACACCGGTGAACATCTTTAAAATAATTATAATAATAATAATATAATAATAATAATAATATAATAATAATAATATAATAATAATAATATAATAATAATAATAATAATAATTAATAATAATAATAATAATAATATAATAATAATAATAGGGCAATTAGGCAGAGAAATTGGGGAGAATCTCAATTGCGCAACATCGCATGACGTCGCACATGGACAACACGGAAATTATGTTATGTATTTCTTTGTTTCATTTTGTTGAATAGTCAATATTTAGCAGAAGTTCCGTCGTCTTTCTCTCACCAAAGTAACCATCAACAACTGCCAACCCACTACAGCAATCCTCTCCCATAGACAAATTGTTTTTTTAAGTGAAATTAAATGTTTGAATTTCAATAGGAAACAAAGAATGTTTGCATGGTTGTGCAAGTATGACATCAAATATTATTGCATGATGGGATGCTTTCCCATCTTTCGCAATACACACGCTTCACAATACACAGACTTCAAAGGACTATAACTCCTTACCGGAAAGTCTAATGACCATTCCGTATTGAGTGACGCATTCAGTTTTTATCCAGCTATCATATCAGCTTTTTCATAAGTCTTCCTGCAGTTGTCCTCGAAGTCAATTCTATTACGGGCAAACGTCATGCACATGTGAATGTGCGGATTAGCTGTATTCGCTTCGCAGAGATAGAGAAGAATTCCATGATAGTCAAAGATTTGTCCAAATGGGATTCTAACGTCCATATCAACGCTTGCTAGATATCCTAGTCTTTTTAGACCCATACAAGTTTATATTATTCTTTTAAAAATAAATCATCCTTCACAAAACTGCAGTGTTAACACCTATGTCGCATCGCGCACCCGTACTCGCACTTATGGAATTCCGGCCTAAGGCTAGGATTCCATAGATGCGGATGCGGTGAGACAGCACAAATAGCGGATTCAGGCGAGTGCAAACATGGAACGTGCCCAAATGGGCTGCACTTATTTCACTTAGCACGTAGTTAATTAGTAGCAGCGGAAAATCATCGAAATTAGAAACGGAACGAGTACTGAGAAGGCAAAGCTACCCCACGTACCAATACGGCAGTTACGGATGCCGCATCATGGCAAACTGATTCATGGAATATCTTTCTCATGAAGCAATTTAACGTCCTTATTCATGAGTTGCCTTGATATTCATTCAGGGTCCCTCTCATCTCATCAAACAGTTTAATCCCCTCTAAAAAATGATAATACCTCTGCAAAACGGCAATTTGCTACATCATGTTGGGTACAATCCATTCCATTGACCCATTTTTCTCACTGTAAATATATCAGGACCAATAATGGACCACACTTAATACATTTCATGGGAATACAACAAACTGAACATTTGAATGACTGGAGGCGTTTATAATACACGGCATAACCCCAAGTGACTCGAGTCAACGCTAACATTTTGGAGGACTGAAGAAAGCCATACTAAGATTAAAGATTCCAGTGACTTCACAAGTCTATGTTAAAAATGCTGGAGAGTAGGCTAAAAGTAAGCCATATTACCACGTTCGGAAAATCGGCAGCTTTGAAATAATGCAAATGGGACACGTTGAATAACCTCCAGTGACCCTGAATCAGATGAGAAAAAGCGGAAATCAAGGTAACCACTCACCAACAGGTTTATGAAATCCAAACAAAATTCAAGATTTTGCATAAATTATGCAATTAGATACATTGAAATGACTCCATTGAACCCCGTTCAAAAGAATTGGGACCCAAAGGTAAGGACCAATTCACAAGTTTCGTTGAAAATCCGAAAACCTTACAAATGGTCGCAGAAATTATGAAAATGGACGATCTTGTTGGCATATCCTACGCTGAAAATCTAATCAGTTATTCTACCTTATGTTCTGCATCTATGTACCACCAGTACCCATAGCACCTACGGTTCATCCGGAATCTTGCTAACGAGCCTTAACAATAAATTACATAAAATAAGGCTAATTTAACCTTACTTATTAGTGACTTTTGTGCCCGAAATCTAAGCAGATCGTGTTACACAGTCCCAATACTACATACGAAATTTCAACATCGAATCGGTCATACGTTTCGAGAAATCCTGCTACCGCGGATGTGGGACACACGCACGTGACACACAGACACACACACACACACACACACCACACACACACACACACACACACACACACACACACACACACACACACACACACACACACACACACACACACACACACACACACACACACACACACACACACACACACCACACACACACACACACCACACACGACATACGACAAAGTGATCGCTCCGGATCGCTTCCGGAACTTTGTTCAGGCGAGACAAAAATGGGTAAAATATTATCCCAGACTGGGTAAACCAAATTACCCAGGTGGTACTGGTACCTAACATTTTTAGAGTGTATGCCGCATCGCTCATCTGCATCTAGCCTGACTCGAGTAACGAAGTCGTAACCACCTCTGTCTCAGTATGCCTAATTACTAGATTGATGTAATATGTCACTATGACTACAGCTACCGAGCGCACAAAGCCTGTTATGAGTACGGGGACTTATAGGAGTTATCTGCAACAGACCGCAGCACTTCTGGTCCCCGTTCACAGAGTTACGATAGGATCTTACGTTCGATAAGTGTGGGAGGTTATCATTACAATCGAGCGTAGGGCGAACGCCACTCTTCAGTGGACTGGGCTCAGAACAAAGAAAGAATTAGAATTCCGTGGTGCTCTTTTTGTTCTGAATTAATTAATCTTCAAGTTAACGAATAAAATAGGGGCGTTCTAGCGTGGACTATCTGGAATCACATCCGTGTTCATGAAACAGTTTTCCAGCAAACGAGCACGGTGGAAAGAAGTCAAAACCCCATACCCCAAATTTGGAGGTTCTATACCATGTTGGAATTCACTTTTATATGCCCGACAGAGCTATAACTCGAATCCCATATATAATTCGGTTGTTACAACAGACACACAAAAAAAAACACGGTTTCCCCAAATATATGTTTCACATTAACTTTGTACTACACGGGATCCTTCCTATGTCGTTACAAGGGTAATTACCACTCAGATCGGCTGAAATGTGTTCGGGTTCGGCTTCCGCAATATAATAAATCTACCGTAATATTTCATGACCGTACTCTAGGAACAAGTCCCTCAATCATTTGAAGAATCACCTTATTCCAGTTGTCGCCCTGTAAACATGGTTGTCAGAAAAGAATAATCTCACAGCAAGTCATGTAGGGAAAAGTATTTTGTTAGAGTATCCCCGGTACTCGGAGATATCCCAAAAAGTTCCCAATAAACACAACACGCTACCTTTTTAAAAAAAAACCCATGAACGAACTGGCGTATATTTATTTTTGCGGAAGGGCGAAGGAAGGCCCGGGTCTGATTACCGTCCAGGGGGAGGGGCGATAGAAATCTATTTCACATATTCAACTTACCCCATATCGGACCATGCAACCCACCCCATGCGATATCGATACATGGCAATAACACCGGGTTGGCCACCCAGTCGCCTTCTCATTTCGCCAGACTCACCAGTCTAGTAATCGACTGCCTTTGGCTGAGAAATTTAGCGAAATTATTCCATAGTTAACCGCAACTAAGAGCCTCTGTTCATGGACATCTTATCTGATGACCAACGTAGAGCCAGTGGTGGTTCTTATAGAACCAGGTCTGGCGATTCACAACCAGTGGTGGTTCTTATAGAACCAGGTCTGGCGATTCACAACCAGTGATGGTTCTTATAAAACCAGGTCTGGCGATTCACAACCAGTGATGGTTCTTATAAAACCAGGTCTGGCGATTCACACCAGTGGTGGTTCTTATAGAACCAGGTCTGGCGATTCACAACCAGTGATGGTTCTTATAAAACCAGGTCTGGCGATTCACAACCAGTGATGGTTCTTATAAAACCAGGTCTGGCGATTCACAACCAGTGGTGGTTCTTATAGAACCAGGTCTGGCGATTCACAACCAGTGGTGGTTCTTATAGAACCAGGTCTGGCGATTCACAACCAGTGATGGTTCTTATAAAACCAGGTCTGGCGATTCACAACCAGTGGTGGTTCTTATAGAACCAGGTCTGGCGATTCACAACCAGTGATGGTTCTTATAAAACCAGGTCTGGCGATTCACAACCAGTGATGGTTCTTATAAAACCAGGTCTGGCGATTCACAACCAGTGGTGGTTCTTATAGAACCAGGTCTGGCGATTCACAACCAGTGGTGGTTCTTATAGAACCAGGTCTGGCGATTCACAACCAGTGATGGTTCTTATAAAACCAGGTCTGGCGATTCACAACCAGTGATGGTTCTTATAAAACCAGGTCTGGCGATTCACACCAGTGGTGGTTCTTATAGAACCAGGTCTGGCGATTCACAACCAGTGATGGTTCTTATAAAACCAGGTCTGGCGATTCACAACCAGTGGTGGTTCTTATAGAACCAGGTCTGGCGATTCACAACCAGTGATGGTTCTTATAAAACCAGGTCTGGCGATTCACAACCAGTGATGGTTCTTATAAAACCAGGTCTGGCGATTCACAACCAGTCGTGGTTCTTATAGAACCAGGTCTGGCGATTCACAACCAGTGGTGGTTCTTATAGAACCAGGTCTGGCGATTCACAACCAGTGGTGGTTCTTATAGAACCAGGTCTGGCGATTCACAACCAGTGGTGGTTCTTATAGAACCAGGTCTGGCGATTCACAACCAGTGATGGTTCTTATAAAACCAGGTCTGGCGATTCACAACCAGTGATGGTTCTTATAAAACCAGGTCTGGCGATTCACAACCTATTCCAACTACCCTTTTGGACCCCTCTGGACACTTCAATGATGGAAGACATGGGCATCCAGGATTTGTTCAAAATCTTTCAGACGTCTTCTAACGATGAACTTCTTACCAAATTGATTTTTATGGCATTCGCTATACCAGTAGAAATGTATTTATCTCCTTCCTTAATCATGAGATCACAAAGGGTTATTTATTGTCAATGGCGAATCAGCTGACAGATCCCTATGCTAAACTTGCACTCCCGCAATGTATGTTTCTAGGTTACTCGTTCTTGTTCTACTACTCCACATTAGCGATATCCAGAATGGAGCGGTCAGTAGACTGTATGCAGATAACCCAGACCAATGAAAAAAGCTTAATGATGAAGAGCTTCCCAGGCTGATCTAATCACATTTGTAAAATGGGCTTCTACATATGAAATGACGTTCAACCCAACTAAATGTAAGACCATGTGCAGCACTCGGGAAGGAAAGGAAGTCCTCTCCCAACTCATACTCAATGCTTGGAAAACCAACTTAGAAGAAGTTAACAGCCAGGTGGCTGCAAGCGCACGGTTGATGAAGCGTCGGCCTTCACCGGTGGATCGGGGTTCGAATCCCGGTCGGGTCATACACAAGACTATAAAAAATGATACATAACGCCTTCTCGCTGGGCACAGGATCGTAGCAGGGACGAACGAGGGGGTGGGCAATTGCCGTATGGCGTATATGATTACCACCACGGCTTTTGACGAATGGACTATGAGAATTTGCTCCATCGTTAAATTAAGCGCCACTCTCTACACACCACAGTTAATACTTATCTTTCGGAGTATTTCGGAGGCGTATCCATCCGAGAATCGCGAAAGCAGTATTCTCTCGATCCCTGATATTTTTAAGGATTTTTTTTTTCTCGCGGTCTACATCCGTGTTATTGTGCCTGTTGTGATAATCAGGCTTCATATGCCTCTTGCACTTGGCCTTGTGCCAACCATTGCCTCACCATTTGTATTAGGGTCTAGCCATCTCGCACTTGGCCTTATTTCGTATTCATTCCCGGGTTGTTCCCTTTGTTCCCCTTCCGGTTGAGCCCCTTTCTTGGGTAATGTTCCATTCATTCCCTTTTTTTCTGGTCCCGAGGGTTAATTGGAGGTCCGCGCAAAGTGCTAGGGAATTTTCTTTTCTTTTTATCAAGCAAAACTTTTTTTACGCTAAGCGTTTGTCCAGCAGACTTCGGATTGGAGGAGAGTGAAGTATAGGCAGTATAGTAAATCATTTTTTCCGTTATTTTGAGGGATACAATTGTGTGTTTCACTGTGTATAACCGAGAAAGTTACATTTGTTAGTGAGCCTATACGGCAAACTTCGAGGGAGAGTGTAAGAACACACACACACACACACACACACACACACACACACGTGTCCCGAAGTATTTCAGTGTTATTGACGGTATATGCCATAATGTCACTGACATGTTGCCTAACTGTACATACATAACAAGACCTATCGAATACTAACCTTGGCTGCTACAGAACTCTGCATCACCATCGCAGCATAGCAATCTGTTTTGCAGAGAAAAAAGATATCAATAGTTCAAGCAACATAAATACCAAGCGTTGTTTTTCGACTTTTTTCCAAATATAATTCAGGCGCGGTTCTACGGAGGTGGGGGGGGGGGGGGGGCTAGGGGGGGCTTCAGCCCCCCAAAAATCCTCCCAAGCCCCCCAAAATTCCTCGATGTGATCTATCTTAATACCACAGGCCAGACAGCGAGTCCCACATCATGGATTCCCTTCAATAATGTCGCTACTCTAAAAACTTTTTGTCAACCAGAACCTGATAATTGCTCTAAATGGGAGGCTTATCCAACACCCAGATGGAAGCGAGAGAGGCCGTTTCCGGTGCTCTGGCAGTCCGAGATTTTCAAAAAATTTCTTGTGCGCTACGCGCCAACCAATGGTGGCGCTCCGCTTAGATAGTCTACAAAAATATTAGCCCCCCCCCCAAAAAAAAAGAATCCTCTAGAACCGCGCCTGAATATCATCCTTTTCACACACGCACAAACCATTATTTCACTGAAAATGCACTTTTGAGAATATCGAACATTTCGAACTTAAGTTAAAAGGTACCTCGGAGTTGGTAACCAATTAATATCCATAGTCCTAACACTTCATCTGTAACTCTGTGACAGGGAAACTGGAATTGTGTCTTTAAAAGACGTCATTCTGGAATTCCCTTATAAGCATTTCCCATACACATCAGTTAGTCCATACATGGGTGTAGCATCACCTGTTTTACGGAGCTGACGGTGTTGTTCGTTCATTTTTAATGCTGACAATGAGTGCCTACACACGTACACGCAAACACACATACATACATACATACATACATACATACATACATACATACATACATACATACATACATACATACATACGAAAAGGGCGCTCGAATACTAAATGCTAGAACTCCGAACTCTAAGGTATTGTTCCCTAAGACGAGCATGCTGGGCGCATCATTTCAAAGACACATTGGACGCTTGGAGTCACGCTGGAGGACCAATATTCAATCGCATATGTTAAGAAGTTTTCCAAGACTTATATTTCAAATTGAGTACATTCTCAATAGAATTGCCTCTGACGCCTATATGAGCAAGATACCTGAACCTGACATCTCGGTTTTGCTGGGGTTTTTTGCTTTCTTCTTTGCGTATTGTTTAATAATGGCCCATAGCCATCAACATCTACGGACTGTACCTTGTGTTTCGAAGAATATATTTGTTGACGGTGATAATGACACGAGCCGGAAATCGACAACCACACCGTGAATTACTGGAATGGAAAGAAATCAAAGGCATTTGACGCAGTTCAAGTTTACCGAGGAAGGGTTAGGAAGGAATAAATCCCCATGAACGACCGTGATACCGCGACAACCCAACACGATAGCAATACAAGACCGCTAAAGAATTCTCCCATATTTTTCGAAAACAAACAGGATGGCAGTAACACTATCAGACAATACAACATCTTGTTCTTGTCTTTGTCTATAGGTTCGAATAAGTAGGGTTTTCTTCTTACCTGGATGGCCACCCTCTCGCTTGTCCCCAATGAGGTTCTTGAGAGAATGTCGATTCGGGACAGAAGGTCCAATGATCCTTGAAAATCCCACATTCCCTAAGTCCTTCTTGAATGTGTTCATGTTCGGGCTGTAACTGTCACTTCGATCTAGCAATTTGTTCCATGTTCTCCAGATTCTGTTAAAGTATGAATTTCTCCTTACCTCTAATCTCGCTCTTCTCGGCCGAACCTTCTTGGAATTTCCTCCGGTTCTACTATCTTTTACAAACTCAACATGGTCGTCAATATTGATGGGTAACTTTCTTGTGTAATATTATAGAACGCTATAAGATCTTGGCACGTATGACGATGTTCCATTCTCACAAGATTTCTTGTACAAGTTCAATACCACTTTAACACTTTTTGAGCAAAGTTAGTGAAATTCTGTTTAATATACCCACCACTTTGTTGGCTTTCTTCGTTGCTTCGGCACATTGTTGAATTATTCAAACACACATATACTCCTAGAGCTCCTTTCTCCTCCGTTGATTTCAATTCTTTTCCTTCCAATGTAGCTGAATTTGTGTTTTCCATAGAACCAAATGCATGACTGAACATTTTTCTGCATTGAACTCCATTTGCCATTTTTCTGACCATGCATCAATCTATCCAAGTCGCTGTTGTTGATCTCGCTTATCCTGAACTGGGCAGAACACTCTCGTGTCGTTTGCTAATTTTGTTGATTTCGGAGCGCACCCCAAGGCACATATCGTCCATGTCCATGGTGAAGCACGCTCTCTACACAGGTTCTAGTGCTGAACCTTACACTACTGAGCGTGTAACTTTGTCCAGCTTGACTCTGTCCCATTTGAAACTACACGCTGTTCTCGATTTTCCAACCACCCCTTCATCTATTTCAGTACTAAGCCATCAATCTCATGTGCCTCAACTTTGGTAATCAACCTCCTGTGCGGTGCGGTATCAAAAGCCTTCTGTATATCCAAATGAATAACATCAGTTAGAATTCCTCTGTCTATTAATCTGTTATTTGTTCCAGTATGTTAGCATGTTCGTCACACATGATCTTCTTTTCCTAACGCCATGTTGGGGTATCCAGTAACAAGTTTTTATCTTCTGAATGATTCGCAACTTCATCTCTCAGTAACTGTTCCATAATCTTCCCAAGAACTGAAGTAAGGTTACCTGGTCTGTAATTGGATACATCATAGCGATCTCTCTTTTTATACAATGGCGTAATGTTTGATCATTTCCAATCTTCCGGTATCGCCAATTCTTGTCCCAATCCTCTGAGGCAATCTGATTCGATATTGTCTGGTTCTACAGCCTTCCCCTTCTCAGTTATTCTCAAGTTCTCCAGAAACATCTCCTCTGTCATTATTACATTCACTTGTCATGCATCTTCCTAAAATATAGTCTCTCCTGGCATAACTTGTTCTTCTCTGGTTAAAACTTTGCATGAGAATTGATCGAGAGCATCTGCTGTCTCCCCCTCTGTAGTAATCATCTCTCCTCTATCGTTCTATCAACCTATTCGCTTACTTCTGTTTCAATCTCACATACGAGTACAATGACTTTTGGTTGTCCTCCGACATCTTTATCAGACAACACCCATTAAAAAAATCCCCGCCGTTTATGTGTAGCCTCTCTTACTTTGGTTTTCACTTGCGTTTGGAGCGACTTGTAACAATTCAGATCTGACAAACTATTCCAATTTGTATTCTTGCCATGCTTTCGGCTTATTACTAATGAGGCCGTCTCAATTCTTTAGTCATCCACTTGGTCTTTGGTACATTTTCCTCTCCATTTGTGGTACATACTCCTCCACTTGCCTTCCATAGATCTTTGTGAAATGTTCATCTTTGCCATCAAGCATTCCCTTCCAGTTCATCTCTGTTATTTCTTCATCGTCTTCCAGTCAGCTCTTTTCCAATCGTCATACTAAGGTGGGTGTTTCTCTTCGATGCCTCTTTTAAATAATTGTACACGAGATACAGTTATGGTCACTATTTTGGAATGTTTCTGTCACTTCGACCTTCTCTATCGTCTCCTCTTCTGACGAAAGTACGAGATCAAGAATGCTATTCTCTCTCGTTGGTTCTCGTATGTGCTTGTACCGGAAGTTACTTGCATGTTTCTATAAATAATTTTTCTGGAGTTGGATGTTTGTGTTCCCAATCAATATCTGGATATTTAACATCTCTTGTACTAAAATTCTCCTGCGGTTCTGTGCTGCACTCTAACGTTTTTATCCTGTTACCAACATCCTCTTGCGCACTGCTTGGACTCAGATATAAACTTGTCCCTTCCAGTCTGCCACCATGAAATACAGGCTTCATGTAAATTGCTACTCCCCCTCCACTGTTTACTCTATCTTGTCTGAAACATTGAAAGTCTGTAATAAACAATATGATCTTTAGGTTGAGTCTGCGCGACACATTGGTATTCTGTATGTTTCCTTCAAATCCTTCGCCCTCTCCAACAGCTTGCCTTCGTCTCTCGTACGCTTTTAGTTCCACCTCACTACTTCCTGTCGTTTCGTCCTAGTCAATTGAAACAATTTCACTGGGTGGAATTGTGAATATCTGTAGTAATTGTTCCACCTTACCCCATATTCTTCCGCGTTACAACGAGGGGCATGGGTCCCCGACTGCGGTTTGAGCGTCTTTATTTGTGATTTGGTTTAGAGAGTATTATGGAAATGAACCAACATGGGATTTCCCAACGCCTTTGGTTGCGGAACCGGGTTTCCCCCTAGCCTTATACGTTCAGCCACCGAGATCATTCGTGTGAAATCTCAGGGAATAAACGAAAGAAATGTAGCCCAGGGATGTCAACAATAGTCGTAGGACTCGTCGAATGATTGGTTACCTGCGAGCATGACAGATTACGAGACGGTCTGCTCTGATTGTGAGTTCTTCCTAGGCCATGAATACGGGCATTACTCTATTTTAGCGAATTCAATCTCAGTGCAATCGGCGAACAGAATACTTTGCTCAAATGAGGTTTGCGAACTCTAAATCCTCTCTGAAAACGGTCATCATGAAACATACCGACAAAAATATCTGAAATACCAGGCCAATGACTCTAATTTGAAATTCTAGAACATTTCTACCTGCATTGTTCAGGTTATTCATATAACATTCCTGGAACACTATGGATGTAACTGTTGATTAGGTGCAATTATTGGTCCTGTCTGCCGGAATATCTTCTGAACTTCTGATATAGTGAGTAACCATGATCACTGAGCGAATGCCTAGCTGGTGTAATTAAACCCGCAGTCGCCCGCGGCATGTAAGCTAAAGGGAGGATGGCGGAGCTAGAGAGTCAGTAGAAGGGGGGGGGGGGATTGGATCTGCGCTATTGTCAGGACCATTCCTCCCTCCGAACAGAAACCCAACAGAGTAGAAAAATCTTGGGGTTATTTTCAACAACAAAATATGCGCTCCGATAGTCGCGCTCCGATAAGTGGACATTTGAACTCATTATGGTGCTAGTTCTTGGACACGACTGTTTCTTAGAGAGTTCTCACTTGGCACGAGGGGTTGCTATTAGGAGTTGATAATTCCTACTGGTTTAGGGTCAGGTCAAATGTCATTTGAGGTCAACAGAATTTCAAGTCCAAAAACCATGCTAGCATAAAAACTGTGCAACCAATGACGTAGAGAGCTCATGACTTGGCCCGAAGGGTTGTCATGTGGTGTTGATGATCCTCATTGTCTTGGGTGTAGTCCAAGGTCGCCTGAAGGTCAATATAGATCAAAGTTTGTGAGCATGATAACTGTGCAACGAATTATGTAGAAAGATTATACTTGGCAAGAAGGGTTGCCACTTGCCAGTAGATGATCATAACGTTTTAAGGTCAGGTCCCTCTATAAGGAAGCATTAACCTTCCATTCGTTCAATGGCGCAGCTATGCAATCACTGATCCCTAGGGTTCTTCGGAGTATCTTCTTCTAGTCACAAGGCAGCCCGTCCCCGGGACGGAAAACAATACTTATCAGAACGAGGAAACATTGATTTGGCATTTGGCTATCCCGAGATATGGCGGTGATCTCAACGACGTGATCCCGATGTCTGCTGGATAGTTAGCTTACGAGGAAATTTGCAATGGAACACAATTACTAATGAATTGATGGTTAATTGCACCGTTGTGATAAACTGGAGCTCAAAACGGTTCTAATAGGCTCTTTCCCCGAAATACAAATAATCTGTCAATCATTCATCTATTTATGACGGTGAAACCTTGGTAAATCTCATTGATGCAGGAAATAAAGCAAATTCCTTCTTGACGCCATAGGTTAATATATTTTAACCAGAATGTCATGTTTCCGTGTATGGGCATATGAGGACCCTCGCCACCAACACGATATCTAACAATTGGGTTCATGGATCGCTAGTCTCGCCCTTTTTTCGCGATCAGTTACTCTATTTCCTCATGTTGCCTTCAGTATGTTTCAACCAAACTGATCAAACTGAGGTCGAAAGAGACCAAATAGCCAGTTAGCAGATAATATCAGCAAAATCTGAAAACGTATATAGAGGTGGATATAGTTTACCAGCCCCTAAGTGTGTTACCTTTAATATAGCACTAATCAGTGACCAATTTCAAATTCATTAGTACTAATTGTTGACCATCCCTACTAATGGCATACTAAATTTCGTGGAATTGCCTACTTATGCAAATTAGAAACTTTACTTGACTTCCAATGACCCATTTTCTAATTTCAAATATCTTAGGGCCAACAGTGGACCACCTTCCAAAGGTGTCACGGAAATCCAACAAACAATACAAATTTGAAAAATTTGGCAAATTAGACATGAATGACCCTCAGAGACTCGAATCTATGTTCAAAATTCTGGGGACTAAGGGTAGACTATACCCGTAAAGTTTCATGAAAATGGACAAACTTTGGAATTTCGCATAATGATGGCAAATTAAACGACTTATTTAGCATGTTTTACAATGAAAATCTAATCAGTTTATCTAGCTCAGCACCTCTTGTTCGGTTCGTCCCAAACCTCGTTAACAAGCTTAAAAATAGACTAATTAGTAATTACCCTACTCAATATTAACTTTTGTGCCTAGGATCGCTTTCACTCAACCCCGATACTGCGCGCATACAGAATTTCATCAAAATCGTTCTTACCGTTCGGAGAACTCCTGCTGACAAGAGAGAGTGTGGAACCAATGCCCACACACAAATACTAACACACACGCACACCAAAGTGATGGCTAGTTTCTTCCTGAACTTTGTTTAGGCGAGACAATAAAACACCCAGAAGCATTTATCAAATTCAAATTTAGTATTCGGCCGCAGGAGAGAACAGCCTACCTTTCATTTTTTTCCACTCACCTTGGTTACGAAAACACTCAGTGAACCTATAACAGAAGTCCTGTTCCTCAAGAATATTAGGGAGGTCTAGGTAGGATTACACAGTAACATTTAATTATTTTGGTATATATTTGTTTTTTTACAAGCATACATACATGTGGAGAAGTCTCCCCCCCCCCCCTTCCACCGCCTCTTGGACAGTCAGGTGAATACATCCGGGTGAAAGGATTTGTTTGAAATAAAGGTCAGTCATCAGTACCAAGGATACCCACCTGGGGAAGTCCATGTTGATTAGGCAAAGGTGAGCAGTGATGTCTAGGAAGTGTTTCGAAGAATGTCCCATAGCCCAAAATGGCGGAATGGGAATGGTCTTCGCTTCCTAAAGAGAAGTATATGCCTACTCACTCGTAGCAGACCCTTGTGCGTGAATGGACGTCGTTAGCTTGGTATGTTGTTGTTGTCTGTTGATGTAGAAGAACAGTGGATCAAATAGTTACAGTTATGAAATACAATTTAACTGAGAGACTCAACAAAGAAACATAGTACCTTGAAAGGTAAGGACCATTTCCTTTTCTTCGGCCTGGTGAGTAGAGGCAATCGATACGATGTTGAAGGCAACACAAAATGTTAGGACCGAAACACAGTTCGAAGTCCTCTTCCAGCACGCATGTACTCGAGCCTTCGCATTTCCAAAATGGATGGCTCAATTTATACTGGTGGTCAAGCCTCATGCCCCCTGGTCAAATGGGGGCGTGGAGCTAGACAATCCCCCTACACTGAGCGCACAACTGAATTGCTGAGCGGTTATAGGTACGTCAGGGGTGAATAATGGAACCCTTAAAAATACGCGTCAAGAGGGAAGGCAAGCTTTTGGAGCATTGTACGCCTTTTAGGAGTTGAGGCGAGTTGCCTAGTGCAGGAATCCCTTGGAAGCAGACAATTTGTTCAGTCTGTCGCTTGTCACTAAATTTCAGATATTCGGGGAGATGATTTTCGTGTAGTTAATTAGAATTTAACTTGAAATGAGCTGTCCCCGTGAGTAACAGGTAAATTGAAGCGTGAGTATATTTATTATTGAACGTACAGCAGTATATGTTATACGTGTTGCTTCGCTGACTATATACGCTCTAAGAACCTGGACGGGAGAAACATGCAGATAATGTGGGGCATGAACATCGTCTAGACTGAAATCTCAATGTTGAGTGAGATGGCAAACGAATTATTACACGATTTCGTAGTCTGTGTCCTCTGAGGCACTCAATACAGCATTACAATCAGTAAAGTTCCAAGGATCCAGTGTGGTTGTCGGGTTCTCGAACGCCAAGCTGACGATGTAGACTGTTAGGGTGGTAGACAGTAACAATGTTATTATATAGCAGGAACATTTCTTGCCAGGGATGGACGTTCAGGACATACTGAAGGGGAGGGTGACATTCTTGCGTTCGATAAAAAAGGGCACTCAGTTGAAGATTTCGACAGATATTCCGGAGGCACACTCTCCGTCTCGCTTCGTATACGCCCACAAAACGAATGAACTTGTGTCAAATGTATTACCGTGAACATGGGCCACCATGGTATTTTTCTAGTTGTTTCTCTCAGACACGATGTTCTGTTCAGACAAGAACACAACCAGGAACAAAACAAAACTACCACGGAGGACAAAAGGAGCCTATAGTAGATAGAATGGACACAGCCTCCACACGAAACATTTTATCTGCTGGATACTAATTTGAATTGCCGGATCAGGTGAGGATACCCTAGTTCCAGATAGAGTTCAACAATAACAATTCATTGCAAAATTGAAATCACCTGGTTTTGAAATCTATTTGGTGACTGACTCAACTGTACCTTGTATGAACTGGAACACTGTTGGACTAGTGCAAGTTAAAACCAACTTCCAGAATCATTATTGATCTCAGCTGGATTTTCCATGGACATGTACATATTTAAATGGAGGAGGATGCTTCTGAATCACACTGCAAAAACAATAATACACTGCAGGGAAGGGTCGTGATTTACCCCTCCATCTACCGGTAATTCTCTGATGCTTTGCAACTAAGATGCTGAGCCTATGTCCGCTTCTAATCAATGATTGACCAGCATGATGTCAGGCTAGGCATCGGGTCTTATCATCACTGAAATGCAACTTGTTTTAACATGGGATGATATTCAACATTAGACAATCACGAATTCGAATGCATTTAACGGTAGTAAAATACTGAGTGATATCACCTGTAGACTACGAGCCTTTACAATAAGTGATATACAAACCCTATGTGAAGAGTGATACACTGACTTTCTTACCACCCGCCGATCGTATACCCTTAGAAAAGTGATATATAATAAACACTTCACAAACTGTAGGTTATATACCCTTACAATAAGTGATACAGTTAACACCTTACCACCTGTTGCTTGCAAACTCCTACAATGAGTGATATACTGAACTTTTCACCATCAGTAGATAATAAACTCTTACAATGAGTGATATATCAGACTTTTACCACCTGTCCACTACACACCCTTGCAAAGATGATATATGGAACACCTTACCACCCGCAGATTACAAACACTTGCTATTAGTGATATATTGAATTCAAATACCCACAAGGAGTAATATGGAACATCTCACCACAAGCAAAACCCAAACATCCTGGGGACGGCAGTGATATGGTGTACTGAAGGGACCATGATTGATCAGCATTTGGTGAGACAGTGGGGCTCTAGGATAAACCCATTTCTATCGAGTTGTGCTGTTGTTTGGGGCCAGAACAAAAAAACACGTTAAATGTTGTTATCATTGTGGTTATTAGCATGAAAATGATAAACTTTAACTAGGTTTGTTATCGGAGTGAAATTAAAATCGATCAGTACCCTCTTTCCAACAGACACACGCACACAGGGCATACTCACCGTCGCCCCGCTTGTGGGTAGCAGTAACGTACCCGTTAGCGCTAAGGGGGATTGGCACCCCCACGGGGGTTGGCTACCCGGTGAGCAACGGAGTGTGAGGGCAGGAACAGCGGAAGTCCCTGCAATGCCTGAGCTCCTGGTTCAAACCCCGATGTCGTCACAGACACCAACGTTCTCCCCGCTCCTTTTCTCGTGTGAGAAAGTGGTTGCCACGAATGGAGCTGTCACTCTAGTTGTCGGATGGGGGGGGGGGGGCACCTTCTCGGGTGGAGGCTACCACGAGCCGTATAAGAAATAAGCCTACTGCTAAGCTTCGATGTTCGCTTGCTACCGTGGAGAGGTTCGGGCCGTCCTCTCACGTACGCGTAAGGTAGTAACCGTGGTACACACAAGCACGCGCACACATGCACATTTGCTTTCCTTGATTTATAATTTCAGATGCAGTAAAGCAGCGTGTGAGAAGAGAAGAGTTCACACCTGCGAATCGGCCTCCAAATCCTTGCAGTGGATCAGTGAAAACCTTACCTTTCTCGATATTCAAAGGCTAAATTGAACGTTGTCATAAGTCAGTGAGGAGGTGACGACTAGGAAAAGTTGACGTTCTCAGCGTTTTACTGAAATAAACATAACGACTTCCCAACATCGATGCCGTCAAACTTGAAAAGATCAACCCGGAATTTATTGTGGTCCAGTTCGGTTATCCTGTTGTGGTAAAGGTAAGATTGACTGCTTATATAGATATCTGAGATATTACTCTCTCACTGATAATCATATTAACTCGAGGTTTACTTGAGTGTGCAGCTAGATATATCTGATAATGATCATCCTCTCTATCAATATGATATTGAAATCCGAAACAGACAAGACCCTGGCCACGTTGTATGAGAACCGATTGTTACGAAGACTTACACAGACCTACACAGATAACGTTGTTGATTTTTTCAGTCAGGATTCTCAGATCCTATTCCTATCTCCCATGGCGCCACTCCCTAATAGCCAAACTTACCTGCTTCGTTATTGCAGTTCAAGGTCGATAGGTCTGGGATTGGTAGCTGGGCGCTACCGTACATCACCAAGGTTGATAAGAAGTAAATCGACAAAAGCAGAACCATTTTCTGGAAAAAGAGGGATGACAAAGTAATATTAGCACGTACAACGAAATATTTCTACTGTATCATGGAATGTTTGACGATACATATGGCACCGGCGGTGACGTACAGTGAATACTTAGGGTTTACAGGCATGGCAACTCCCAGGACGCCACTCGAAGGGATAGCCCCCAAGTTGGGAAATACATTATGAACTGATTTTATTTTTCCTGGCCCATGGCACGATCGCCTACCACTGCATACGAAACAAGTAGTTATAGTGGTGCATCCTATCCATAGGTGCATCAACTAGGATAAGAGAGTTCAGGTAGCGTTTCGAGTGCCTCCATGGATTTTCTTCCCATAATAATTTTTAGTAATTTGATATCGATAGTGTTCAAATGTTGCTTCCCAACGTCGTGCAGGGCGTCCGCAGGTCCCCACAGGTCCCCAATTATATCATGGGTGGGGGCAACAGAGTGCCTTGCCTAAGAACACATCGGAAAAGCTGCTCGGTCCGTGGGATTCACCATCTTTCGACTTGCAGTTCGGAACACTATCGACAGAGCTAATCCGAACTTCGAATTACCTTTATAGGGCCGTTCCCCCATTTTCTGTGACACAGGGACATTTCGCACATACCCGCTAGATGTTCAAATTCATTTTGCAATAATCGGACGATAATTTCAGCATATTCTTATACACCACTCGGCCAGTTTGGGAAACATGGTAATGCTGCATGTTTTAGCACAACATTTCCGCAAAAATAGAGGAAAAAAATGTCAATTTTACCCAACATCTGTGAAAATGTGCCCAAATCCCAGCATGCAGGTGCTATGTTTCTCCAAACTGTCTTTAGAATGTATTATGTACCATGCTATTAGGAAGGCAACGCTTAGTCACTTCCGGCGTAGCTCACAGGCCTATATCCCACTGTATTGCAGCAATAACGGCTGTATCTCCAGTAATGGGGAGGTAGGCCTATCGCCTAACCAATAGCCGGAAAAGTTGGTGTTACGATTAACATTAAGTTTTTACCAGCACTAAAAAGAATCATAATATCTATGGAAGTCAGCTAGAAGGGCATTGTAAAAATAGTGCAACTGAGTCACGATTTGCTATGTGGAGTGTCTCGTTGTTCGATTTGAATCGCAGTGCTGCTGAGGACTCGAGACGGTCTCGGTCTCGAGACAGGTCTCGGACTCGGACTGTACTCGAAGTTCAATGACTCGACTCGACTGGTGACTCTCGACCAAAGGAATCGGGAACTCGGTAGGAGTTCTGGTCCGAGTCCTCTATTTTTCTTACAAATACAGAACTTGATTTTACGATCGTACAAGACAATCAAAATAATACGCAAAACGCTCTGCCAAAAAGTAGCCCAACTGTTCCCACGTACTCCGACTGCCGATTTCTAAATCAGGAGGGAAATTGAATCATTCTCTCACGCTCGCATATGTTTCACGGTCACTTGATCAATTATGAGATAACAGATATGGTACATGCTAACGAAAAACTAACTTTGTGCCGAGAGTTTGCCGTTAGAAGAAAATGTTTGAATTATAACTCAGAATGGACACAAAGATTCCATAATATTTTTGAAACGAATCAATGAATGTGATACTTACTATCGTACGAGCGTTACAGCATTATTCCTGTTTATAATGATACATACACGAACATTAACACAACCTGGAAATACTGTTTCGGGAAGATTTATAGCCTAGCTTTCATCTCACATGTGCCAATTTATGTTAGGATACTTTCTTAACCTTGTGCTTCTCATATTCTGTTATCGTAACTGACAGTCGGTGGGTATTCTCCTTTTCTGCCTACGTGGTAAATCAATGTGAATAGATCATGGCGGAAGTTACCGCAGGCGGTGTAATTCTCTATAATTAATTGGGGTGCAATTGCTTTTGCCCCTGCGAACATTTGCAGTAACACTTTCGATATCTCTTGATCTCTTTATTCATGTGGCATGCCAATGCCATATATAACGAATGGTGAGGTAGTCAATAGATAACGTATGTGAATTAAAAGAGGGATTCACAGGGAGGGGAGGAATGAGTTCAATGATGAATGAAAGCAACCATAAAAGAAAAGTAGATGAATGTGGAAAAGAACAATTTCATTCTCTATGCTTTTCAATGCTAGTTAATGCATGGCAATCGATTTTTACACAACTTTGAATTTTTCAAATTAATAATGTCATATTTTTTATTGGAATGTGCCTTTACGCTCTAGGGAGTCCAGGCCTACGAGACAACTCTTGCGGCCAAAGTATAGTCATTATGCCCTGTACATCTCAGTATCAGAGTAAAATCTTAGACCTTGATATTCGGACCTGTCATGAGGTATGACCAGCCCAGAGTACTCTATTAAAAGTTCTCGTTATGTCAGTATATTCTGATATTGTCGATCAGTAGCCGCTGCATTCGAAACATTGCCCGGTAAATAGCAAACAATACAGCGGTTGTTAAGTTTTGCCCTAAGATTGTAAAATAGTACAGGTCAAATTTGCATGAGGACTCGAGGACTCGGACTCGGACTCGGACTCGGACTCGGACTCGGACTCGGACTCGGACTCGGACTCGGACTCGGACTCGGATAATGAGGACTCTGTCTTGGACTTGGACTCGGAATGAGAGGAATCGACTCCAGCACTGTTGAATCGAAATTACGAATTTCATCTGTCATTCATACCATTCCGTACGTTCCGGATCGGTTTCTGCTGATACTTATGAGCTTACCCCTGCTTATTTTGTGTTGTTCATTGAACTGTTAAAGGACAAATGCTGAAACCTATGTACCGTGGTAAATCTAGGGACAATGTTTTCCGTTTGGGGATCTTCAAATCTTCTCGGGTCACCGTCACTGATGAAACGGAGACTGGTACAAGTTATTCCAAATAGACAAAAATATAAAAAATAACTAGTAAAACATGCATTTGGAGGTTTGTTACAATACTGCGATAATTCCAGGTATTATCGGCTCCCCACAATCCCAGAGTGGAAACTGATGAGACAATGGTGATCTAAATTATTAATGAAACGGGTAAAAATTTGAAGAGAACAATATGTAGCGCCTAGCTCTTACCATATTCACCGGTAATACAAATATCCAAACTTAAAAAAAGTCCGACGAGCCTTGGACATTCTATTCTTACAGGACACAACTCAGTCTTGCAATATGAAGGAATATATAGGCCTACCCGTACTGCTATGCCCGTGTGCGTGAGCCTACACATGCACAGCTATCTGAGTATAGTTATTCGACATACCCACTGGAACCCTAACATGCTGTCCAGGGCATACCTCTATTTTAGATGGTATCCTGTTATATACCTGAAATCCGATCCGGAGTTTGAAGGATCGCTTGAATTACTTCCCGGTGTTATTATTGCTGGTCATAATCGTTCAACAGGCTGTTGCTAACATAAATTGGTTGGTTTGTAGAGGATCAGTGAGTGATAGTCAACCGAGTGAAAATATAGGTTGCATGTAGATGCATAAAAAACTGTATCGATTTTTCAGCCCAGGCACTGATCCAAGATGTGTCAACTTCATATGCGCGGAATATAACCACTTACGCGGAGCGAACTCTCGACTTTCCAGTACGATCCTCTAATCCCCCCCCCCCTCCCTCCAAGTGAACCTTGCCTGACAAGTCCTATAAGAATCGATAATAGGTGTAGTGACTCATCATCAATAATAGCTGCAAATTGGGAATTGTCATATGTACATGCCATACAAAAGTTTCAATTGTTCAATTAATAGACCCATGCATGTCGTTTATACATATTGGCCAGAACAGGTCGTGAGTTATGTAGTGGGATTCCTTGCCATACTCAAAAACAATACCTAGATCTTGCAACACCTTGAAAATCCATGAACTGACATTTCGAATAAAATGGCAATTCGCCCGTTTCTGTAACCAACACACATTGAAGTTGATTAATGGTGGCATTCTACATATATGGTGTCGACAAGCTTCCGGGATTTGGCCTCTCTCATCGACCCGAATGACATGACATCGAACTTGCTCCAAAAGATAGGGAGTGTCCTATCTCTCTCTGCAAATAAATGCAATTTCAAAATGATAAATGTGTGCACTCACAAAATGTCCTACTGAGGAAATGAACTTCTCGTTTCAGAAGCGATCTCTGTTGACCTTGAATCACCTTGAACGTGTATCCCAATTTAATGCATTTCCAAATTTGAGCTGGATAAATGTTGCCTTGCACCAATATCGCACTAACATGCTCTTCTGGAATTCGATCTTTCTCGACCCCAAATGACCTTGAACTGGCTTTCAAAACAATGGGGTTCTTCCCCTCCTCATCTTCATCATACATGCCTTATTATAACTAAAAACATGCCTCTCGATCTCTTTCGACTTTCAAGTCGTCCACGGATTATTAATATGGTTCTATATCAGCAACCCATATGCCTAGTTTGGAGTCGATTGATGCTTGCAATCTCCTGCTATCGCGCTCACAAACATTTTTGGTTGCTAGTCTCTCGTGAGTTGAATAACCTTAAACTGCTACCAAGAACACAACCAGGTCCTATTTTTCATATCTTTTTCGTCCCCAAAGTTGTAACCTTAAGATATGTTACTGCGCCCTCTGGATATCGTGCTCATGGAGGCGAAGCATAAATAAACACGTTCGCTTGTCTTAGTTTTTACAATGAAATGTTGGCTAGAATACTATAGTCCTAACCTGAATGAAACCCATATGTATTTATGGCGTGAGGTCAAGGTCAGTCACGGTCATAGGAAGGGGAAAAACTGAAAAATAATTCAGCACGATATAATACGAATGCAAGCACTTATCTAGGTCCAATTAGGATGTGGGTTTGAACATATACTGAGGAGGGCCCCAATGGTTATGTACTGTTAAGGGTCAAGGTCATTGACGATCGTGAGATGGCAGACGAAAGAAATTTTTTTTTTTTTTCAACACGATATCTAACAAACGCGATCAAGTATCAAGCGCTAAATAGGTATGTGGGTGACCATATGGAGAGAATAAACCTTAATGTTTTCGGTGTAGTTCAAGGTTATTCAACTTGAGCCTGTGAAGTGGGCAAACTTCAAAAAGCTTATCAGCCCGATGTAACAAAGTTCAAGATAGCTAGATGTGGGACACATAAACAGAGGGGGGTTTTTTTTTTGAACTTTCTCTTTAAGCATTAGGGCAAGGTCATAAGGGGCAAACCTGAAAAAATCGATCAAGCAGAAGTTTATATTATATATGTGGGTTGCAGATAAGAAAGGGATCCCGTCCGTTTTTTGGCGTCAGGTCAGTCAAAGTCAGGAATATCAAGATTTGATTGATGCTTGATTGATTGATCATTCGAGGATAACTTACCAGAATCCAAAAATCCAAAACGGCAGCTTAAGGTACATTATACCTGACTAAGATTCGGTGCCAGAAATTCGGACTTGGTGTATTCAGTCCACACCTGTTCAAATAGCTCAAATTAAATTTGCGGTGTTTTTTGCAAGCATAATAGAAAAGTATGCATATCATGGTTGTTATTTGTGCTTCCTTGTACAACAAGCACTACCGGTAGGGGAGCTCACCTTTTATCCCATTGTTGTGTTCCCATGTGATTCGTCTCATAGTAACGGTTCCTTCCTTTTGAATTCTTGCTCCCTTTTGACAGTGACCTTCATCCCCTGCTCTTGAAGTACAATGGCCAGGCAACAGATCACATTCAGATGGCACAGAGGAAAAGAGGACCACATGCCACAAACCTCACGAAATGTGGTCGATTCTGAATCTTTTACTTGTCGGTCTCTTTATTCACCTGAATTCATTTCATTGTTACGATGGCGTCACCAGATTAACGATGCAAAGATCGCCCATTTACTTAACTCAGTAAACGTTGATATTTTGCACCTAATAAACAGAAAAATATACTTGATATTCTATCAAGAATAATCAATTGATTCTTTCATATCTTGTGAACACATTTGTAAGTTTCCAATCAGATCCATTGTTAGTTCTCTTGTCACTAGGTTGGTGAAAATACATGTTTGGATTGATAAAATACATAAATACATGTTTTGGTTGTAAAAAGTCATCAAAACGTTGTGAATTGGTTATTCCAATTTAATAATACTGAGACAAGATCAAAATGTCTACTTAGAAGTAGGAAGCCGTTGCATAATAAAAGCTCATGACGGAATATAATGGGGTTGTAAAAACCAAAAGGAGGTCTATAAACTGCTTCTGCTGGGCCGGAAAGCTTAGTCCTAAGCTTGAGGCAGATCTTAGAATGCTGATGGAGGGTGTGAACTCGCCACTGCAAAGGGCGCCTACACCTAGCCATTCCCCTGAACCTAGCCCCCCCCCCCCTATCGCGGTATTACTGGTTGACCGAGAAGCAGGTGGACGAACTACTGGAACAATGAAATAGTTCAGAACAAATTCAGTTTGCAGCCCCGACAAATTTGTGCCTAGGTTAAACGCCCGTGAAGGAAGTCAAGCAGCCGCGATGTGGCTGGGTCTTGGCTTTTGAATAACCTTTGAGGAGATTTCATTTCAACAAGAACGCAAACTATGCATAGTGATTCCTTGCCAAATTATCCAACCTCTGTAACAAAAGGAGACTCTCAAGATCACCTGAATTCTTAATATTAATTCTGAGCAGGCAAGTAGCAGAATAATTAACTAACCTGAACACCCCCAAAACGTCAGGATTGATGATATTCAAGTTGAGTTTCAAGTAACATTGGTCATTACCTACATGCAATGGTACCTTGTGCCTATTAATCTCTACTTTCCTGAAATAGCCGGGTTTCTATATGTTATGCTGGTAATGAGCAATCACATATACACTGTTCGATATTATATGTATTATTCAAAAGCTTGGTTCACTTCAGGACTGAAAACAGTATGGGCAAAGTTAATGATTGCCAATGTCCACTACCCAAGCCGCATACTGAGTGGGCACATAAAAAGTTGGGTCCAGTGGTAGCTACACAGACGAACAGAACTTCCCTTAACGCTATTCCTCTGAAATGTTCAGTGCCGAGGGGTCGAATATGAAATTAATCAGTGTTTTGAAGCTGATTCACCCTTTTACAGGGGACATGACTTGGGAATATAGCGCGTGATAGAAGTGTTTTGGAAGTCAGTTGTTAATTACTCTTTGGTTTGTTGCAACAAAACAAGTCTGGTCGTCCAAGAAAAATTGGAACCCCGAAAGGTCGAAAGTATTAAGTCAAATAAGGTCAAAGGGTCAAATGAGTCAAGTAAGTTTACCTGATTAGCTTCACCTCTACAACAAAACTTTCCATTAGAACATTCCTCTACAATATCTCGTTGCCCAAATGCAGAAGGATTGCCCAATGGTGACCTCAATGACCTTGGCCTGACAAGAAAAATAGGGTTCATCCTTCTCGCATATGTACAACGTACAACCTCTATGAACCTAATAGATACTTGCCTTGATTAGATCTCGTGGCTGACCAGTTTGGGGTTTGCCCTGTCGGGACCTCGGATGAACCCGGAACTGGCACTAAAATCATTAGGGCCCATCCACACCACATGATCAAGCCACGTGCTAAATTTGAACTTGATATATGTTTGCGTTCGTTAGATATCGTGCTGACAAAAGAGGGTAACACACACATACACACACACACACACACGGGAATTGAGACATGACGGCATAAAATTTCTCCTGCCTTCGCACGGAATGAAAAATGCCAATCGTGTTCACTGAACCGACATCTGGATCACTCCTGCCAATACCATGATTCGGGCAGAGACGGTACGGTACCTTTCGATTCATTTCGGTTCATGGAGGCGGTGGTTTTACTTCCATCCTTAGACTCATTTAACTGCTCAAAGTTTTCAGTTCTAGAATATTTAATATGATAGTTGTGAAAGTCTTTTCTGAAGCAGTGCAAAATAATTACTGCTACGTACCAGTAATATGGATTTGAGTCAATGGTAAAATACTGACCTCATGGATAGCTGACCTCAAATGTCCACAGATGTTGACTGAATACGTGGGAGATATAAGGCATTCTGAAGACAAAAGTTACTTGGAATGAGTTGGGAGATCTTATTATTGTCAGATACAAAGTCACATCAGGGTTTACAACAAAAGAGCAAGGCAAGGAATTACTACGCAGAGTTGGGTTCTTGTTTTAGAATAGAAACATTCTGGAGATGGATGTAACAACACATTTCTGCATCAAACTTTAAGACATGGAAAGGGAACAATTGGTATCAGAAAATCACACAAAACAATGAAGTTTGGAATTGAAGCTTTGTGCGAAGAAGCTGACGGACTCCAGGGAGTTGGTGGCGTTGAGAGACGAGCGCGATCAGTGAAATTGCGGAAAATAAACAAGAGTCGATTCTTAACAAAATCGTCAGCAAAGCTCACAGTTGGCAAGCCTTGGGTCACTTTCCACCCCCCGTATGTGTAATTACTACGAATATTCTTATAGGTGGTGTAACCGATTCCTTCATGACAGAGAAGAACGTATATTGCCTCAGGCGTCCCCTCTACCAATAATCATAATGAATCGATAGTCTTGATTGCCTTCGTACTATTTCAAGCTTGAATTGGCCTAGCACATGTGTTGGTTTGGGTTTATGAGTTTATGACCCTGTAATGACGGGGTCTGACACAAATCCAGGTCTCAGGCAGTAACATCAGTTATATATGCAGTGATATAGGCGAGCCTGCGTGACAGTGCACTCCTCCTAGCGTTCTTGTATTGACTCTGAGTCGACACAGGCGATAAGTCTCACGCAATATTTACAACCCCCCGTTCTTACAAGGGCAACTAAACTTTAACGTGTGTTATCGAGCCATTGAGAGTAGGTTTGGCCTTTCGAAACCTGGCTTAAGATCTAGTTCATAAGTATAGGGCAGGTCATCAGAAGCCGGGATGCCGTCAAAGACTGTTAAATACGTTATGCTAGCCGGGGCAGCCCTGCTGGCACGCGGCGCTAGCCATAGGGATAGTGAATTCTTCTAGTCGACCAAAGAACCGGCTTGATACCGCCGAGGATTGGACTATAGTAAGGTCCTGAAAGAATACTGCGAAGCATCTGATTCTCCTATTCTACCAGATTCTACCAGAGTACACCACCAGAGACTACAACTCCACCACCTTCATCTCAACATTGACCTCACAAAAGTGGAGCACGAGTAGTAGGAATGCACGATTCTTGCATAGGTTCTATAGGGCCAAGGATAATGTAAGTCAAAGGCTTTACACTGTGCAATATAACTGTTTTTCACTTTTTTCTGATCGCAGAGGCATTGGTTCCGGTTTTCTGTTTTGGGATTTGGGGGTTTTATGGATAGCCAGAGCAATTATACAATACACATGTCTGAATTCTCGCCGTCGGTCTCTGAGCTCGAACAGGAACCAACGGGACCTACCCTAATATCCTGTACCTCTCCCAACAAGGAAATCGGATGCCACTACTGACTATGCGCTTCACACAGGCTCGGTACTCGATACAGGAAAATGCAGAGGGGGACTACAAGAAAATGCGCCCCTTAGCTTGCCCCTCCACTCCAGAAGTTGGAATTAATATGTTGCGCATGTGAACTTGGAGAGGGTGAATTTTGACTTATTCATCATCAGTATTCTGAAAAGTAATTCGCGCTACGCCGATCAACTGGATTAGGCTATTTGTTTTTTTATACGCGGTGTCTTGAAAAGTCATAACTGCGCAAAAATGGAACGGTCTACAATTTTCAGTGTTGTAATCCAGGGACGCACACGTTTCCAAACTTTGTGCAACTTCGTTGTAGGCCTATATATTTGCAGAATATGAGTGCAGTTAGCGTTCGGTTTGTTGGGGGAGTGAATCCAATAACTTTGATCACGGCCACTCTCATGGTTTATTACGAACTTCAAGAATATGGGTTATAGGAGGCGGGCGCGACGGGCAAAAACAAGGAGAGCTCTGTTTGGGTAAATGACGAGACTGAAAAATCGACCAACGAATGGGCCAAAAAACTGGAACTAGTGTTGAACAGGGGAAAAAAAGAATCGAATCGCCGGAATTTCTGTTTAAATACCTGGATTTAACCAGCAGCAGCATCCCGCAGCATCCCGCAGCATCCCGCAGCATCCCGCAGCATCCCGCAGCATCGGATCCTTGGTTCGCATCAACTGCGGGCAAAGTTCCAAGATTGATCGTAATTGGATGGTCTCATCTGCCTGTAAGTATACCACATGGGCAACATATATAGGCGGTAGCCAACATGGGGATACCCAAGAGCTAGCTTCGCTTAGATAGTCGATCGCAGCTCCTTCTCGGGAATGAATACGCCCCCCACTGCAAAAATCCTGTGGCTCCTATTTTTTAACCCATCAGGCTATTTTATAATTCGGCGCCCACCCGGTGGACTGCCCCACACCCTTCAGTATCGGCCCGGATCCGCCCTGGCCGCTATTCTAGAACACTTGATGATGATTGAAACAGAATGGAATTCGTTGTGAATGGGAAGCTGCCAAAGCTTTTCGAGTTGCGACATGCTTTAGTAAAGGTTTGGAAGTGGCAGTGACTATACGAATTACCAGCATTTTCGCTTCTGATTGGCAGACGGCAGATGGGGGCAACTCGAGGGACCCAGAAAGCGAAATGTATCACACCGTTGTGGGCATTCGTACCGGGGCACGGAATGGGATCTCGGCGTTCCTGCTTCAGGTCCTCCCGTCTCCCAATTTGCCTATTGCACCGGAGACAACCTTTTCTGTCATTACTACAAAAGATAAAATAAATATGTATACTCACGTTGTTTCGTCATCAAGCCGCATACATAAATCTTAAAACTATTTCAGTCTTTCACTGGTGTGTGCCGTCATAGGCGTAAAGAAAATGCGATTTCGGAGGTGGGCATTATTGTACCTGAATTCATAATTTGACCCGAATTCATATAAAATGGGCAACAGAACAAATAGGCATCGCCTACCAAGCTCTAACGGGCACTCGATCGACATTCCTGGCGAATAAAAGAAAAGCAGAAAGTAGCGCACAGGGCATAACTGTGCACCCTACTCACCGCTGGCAGATTCGTTTATTTTTTTTATTTTCTAGCGAATTTAAGTAATTTTCTACCAAACGGTCGTACCCTTAATCTTACATTACCTATATGCGTCCAGGAGAAGTATTCCAGCTATTAGAATTGCATCCTAAACCAGATTTCTAATTTCTATGAAGGCCTGTGTACTTTACTATCATTTGTTTTTGTTCCATTATGGCAACAGCGGAGCTGACAGTAAACGGAACATTATGGGGCTTACATGTCCATAACGGTACCCGACCGCATAGAATACGAGGACACAGCACTATTGTTCATCACATCTGGGAGCAACACTAACAGGTAATTGATAGGTTGCTTCTTATCATTATTCAAGTTATGTTCCAATTCACCAACATCAACTAAGACCGCTGTGTCGGCGAGAAGAGAAAACCCAGGTCGGAAGAAGCACACTTCTATCCGGGATACTGTTGGGCTGTTTTGTCGCGGACTACATAACGATAATGTCGTTGTCCATTTCTTCAATGGTGCCAAAGACTATATTGGGTTATTTAATCTCCAACCCCTGGAACCGTACACACCGCAAACACACACACCAACCACTCACACACATTACATACAAACTACGAACATACACAAATACATACAACATACATACATTACATACATACATACATACATGGACATACATACATACATACATCCATACATACATACAAAGGGAAATGCTACTGTAACGTTAGGAAGTTTCTTGGTTTGAATACCAAATCTTAAATAGTGAGTATATCATGTGCAAGTTAACTTTAGTTGTCAGATATTTTGTTTCCCAATAGATGCGTAATGACGCTGGTTGTCATAAGGGGCGAGAATTATATATATATTACGTCTTTATCTGGATTATTCAGATATGTGTTACTCTCCTTTTGCCACTGATCAAAATTAATATTTGAATAATTATTCATTTTATTTAGTGTAACTAATCAATTATTACCGACATCCAACGGCTCGCAAGGGTGTCGGTTGACGGTAGCTGGACAAATCCACTTTTCTTTTCAACACACTTCTATTGTTATACTCTTTTGTCAACAGCCCTCCCTGTATCCGCGGACCAGTTACCCAATAGTATGGACATCGCAGAGTGGGCGGTTGATCTTGGCATGTGAGTAAACGTGATTGGTATTGAAGGGTAAACGCCATGGTGGAGCATGGCGACGTTCCGGGGTCAGAGGAAGCGTGGATTTCCATCATTTCAGGGAAGATCAGCCCCACGGAAACTCTCGTAAAAGAGGAGTGAGACTGGCCTTCAGCAGAACAGTTCATGCTCTTAGCTTGGGTGGGGGTTTGGGATGGGTGGGGTACAATAGAATAGGTGGGAGAGGGGAAGGGGCAAGCATAATAATAAAAATCTAGTCAAGGCCAATACCCAATTCGCGCTAGATTCGTCTGATTTCATTCCATCATTTCAATTGTTGAATGGAAAATAGTTCGAGAAGTGAAATTTGAAAGTGACCTAGAAACTCTTTGGGTCATCTGAGTATGGCGCTTCAGAGAAGCGAATGCGCGATTACAGAGGACGAAGAATATCGGTATTGAGATAGATAGATTAGTCTCAATGAAAATGTTCACTCGAACTAAACCTCCGTGAAATGAGTTTTTTTCAATATGGAAGAATGGTAAAAGTCTTCATTACGTCCTGAACCAGACCTGTAAGGCTTACGCCACTGCGTTCAGCTTCATTGAGACTGTACGGGCAAGGGTTTGGTCAGACGTACCCCAATACAGTAAGAAATGTATGGATAACAGGAGAGATGTGCAGACAGGCGAACTCATTTGCAATCAACAAGTCAACGCTACGATTGAACCCCATCTACAAATGTACCAGCGTAAAGGGAACCGTCAATCATGCGATACGCCCAGAGGAAATCCTCCTGTAGATTGCAGACAAGATCCACGCCAGCGTCCCTGGTGCGGATCCAAGGGGGGATTTACGGTTCAGCCACTTCCTTTTTCGCAGATATGCTTTTATTACGTGACAGTCAAACCTTAATTTGTCATCCGTTTCGATTGATTATTCCGGGATTCTTTGCAATCAACGGCAGGTAGACTGTGCTGATGTCAGATCCTGACGTCCGTTTTTTGATGAGCACATAATTCCATGGAATCGTCTTGATAATTCTCTTGAATCTTTAGAACAAAAGAACGATAAAAACGTTCCCAAATTAGCCTCAAATTGCATAGGGAGTGTCTAGAATCCTACAGTCCCCGGGCTGAGGGACTTTATGTGCTCATATGTGCGCGCTCGCACACAGGGGTCTTGTGATTGATGGTATGGCAACACAGAAAGTGGCTCGCGCTACATCATAGGGTTGTTGTAAGACTTGGTGTAGACCTAGGCCTATTATATTTCCATAAGTCTTTCATGATGCACATTTTAATTATCGTCTTGATAACTTTTCTAGAATTCTTTTGAACCGAAAGTTCAAATGGAGCCGCAAATTACACTCTAGCTTCCAGGGCGCCTTGGGCGGGCCCTGACCTACGTCGAAAGGATTCGCACATGGATCTTGTTTCTGTGTATGTTCAGTACAGAAAGTACTGCCCTACATCACTAAGAACGGCATGACTTGACATAGGCCTATCATTGATATTATTAAATATAGAACTCGAGAAGGGAAAAGCGCCGAAGTTGGTGGCATATAAAAAACCGCTCCGAGGCGGTATGAAGACATTCAAAAACAACTTTTTCACATTCTAAAAAGAGGATAAAATGTCATGGTCATCTTCCATGGTCACACAACGCCGTGTTATGCTTGATGTATTGGATTGTTTTTTCCTCCTATAGGTGATTCGTATAGCAGTTACTGGTCATGCTTGGTTGTGACTGATGTACTTTCTCCCATTATGTGACCTAGTATTAATATCACCGTGTCATGTTCGAAGTACTTTCTTGCTATTTGTGACTTGATTGACAATTACCGTGTCATGCTTAATGTATTATTTCTTTCTCTCTCTTCCACATTATGGGTGACATCCCTATCATCATTACCGTGTCATCCATTCTTAATGTATTGGATATACATCCATCCATCATATGACGTATGATCACTACCGTGCCAAGCCCGATGTATCAGATGTGCTTTCCTCCCATTACGTGACCTAGATTGATCTTACCGTTTCATGCTTGATGCATTGGATATACTTTATTCCATTACGTGACCTTCGTATCATTATTACCGTGTCATCATGCCCGGAGTGTTGATTTTTTTTTTTCATTTTGGTATTACGTAATATCATCACTTGTGTCTGCCTGATGTATTGCATGTACTTTCCCTCCATTATGTAACTTCGTATTATCATTACCGTGTTAATGCTTGATGTAATTTTTCCATTATTTTACGTCTTAGTATTATTCCGTGACGTCCTGATGGTATTGGATTAATTTCTTCCATTGTGTGACTCCATATTAATTTCCCGTGTTATGCTTTCTTCTTCTCTACCCAGGGTCACTGCAACGTTATATCAAGTGCCAAACCAGCACTAGTGGTTTCGTGAGTCCATCTAACTTCTTTCTGCGGCGATGATTAATGATAGGCACACCTCTGAACTTGCCCAAAAATCATGGTGGACAATAAACCCTTAGCTTTGTTAGCTTAACAGACCTAATCTGACCGAGCATTCTCTTCGATGTACAAATAAGACAACTATTACCCTCTACACTGGATCAGCAATTTTAGTGTCCTTATTTTCGGATTTTTTCTCCCCCCCACCTCTTTCACTTTTTATATTGTTTTACATTTTCCTTTCAATTTGTGTGTATGTACACTCGGCGACGACAAATAGCATGTATGGCAAGCTATTTTTAAACATTTACCTCCCAAGTTCCACAAGTGGAATTCATTCGACTTAAGGTAAATTAAATTCAACTTAAGTCGAATTATTTCCTTAGGTCGAATTGAATGCACTTAAGTCGTTGAATTTCACTTGAGTCGAATTGAATTCCACTTGATGAATTTTAAATTTCACTGAGTGAAATTAGGAGGTGAATCTTAAAACGGTTTGCCATACGTGATTCTGTCTACGCTGAGATTTACATACACTCAGTCAATTCAAATCGACAATGCACTAAGTGGGAACTTATCGACTTGAGCTAGTTTCCATTTCGACTTGAGTCCAATGTGAATTCACCTTGATTCGGCTTGGCATTCCACTTAAGTAAATTAATTTCACTAAGTGAAATTGGGAGGTAGATGTTAAAGCGGCTTTCCATAAGGCAAGAGCCGGGGAGCTGGAAGGTGACAGAGTGTAGTGTTTGGGTGTGTTGGGCCTCTGGCAGAGAGTATACACAAGGTTATTGCTCACGGCGTTTAGTGTCGCTGACGACTTAGTTTTTTTTTCTTATTTATTTTCAATCCAACAATTTGTATGTAAAAATATGAAGGGAACAAGACAGAATATCTGGGAAAAAAACAAGCGAAATGGACCTATTTTCTATGACCCAAAGGTCTGCTCGCCCTACCAATCACCACGATTTGCTGTCTTCATGTTTCCAGCAACGACAAGCGTAACTTCCCCCGATATGAAGACGACATTATTCGCTTTCCAACCTGGAGAGGTTCTGCTCGAGGCCCTGATGATCCATACTTCCTTCTGCGCATGCCTATGACGAAGGTTAACACTTTGGCCGCATAATAATTGTAGTTATATAGCAGTCACTGTTATATATTTTGTCACTGCATGGATTGGTTCAACATCGCGTAAACCATTCCGCAGAGTTTCGCCATGGGATCTTTTTTACCTTTTTTCCTTCTATTAGTGTTTCGTGTTATTTGCCTGATTTACCTATGTCCTGACGATGTAACCAGATGGCCTTTGGCCTAAAAAAGGTTTTGAGCAAATTCCATCCTGCTCAGCTATGCATTGTGACTGGACTTGGTTGCAATGTTCGTCGCAATGTTGTGTTCCTGCCGAACTCCGACGGACTTTTTAGTTCCGGCCCGCCTTTGAGCATTATAATAATCCTGCGTTCGGTAACACAATGGCGTCTATATTCATTTCAACTCCTACGTAGCTGCACCCACGCAGGCGTCGTGCAAACACATGCCGGCGATGGCACACGAGAACGACAGTCCACCTTCAGTACATTGTACCTCAGATTGACCTCAGATGACCTTCGACCCTCACTAACATGATAAGAGACCATTATGAGGAACATACACACAATGTATCAACTTCATTCATCTAGGCATTAGAGAATTACTGTGTTCACAGACAAAAAGTAGTAAAAAATATCAGGTTTTGACGATTTTATTCTCATGTTTTTCACTACAAAATGGCACGGGTCAACATAGAAAAGAAGTAGGGAGCTTTTACACTATAGTAAGACAATCCAGTTGAACCTGACCCAGAATTGACCATTATTAGTCAATATTTTACTTTTTTGGTTCGTTCATATCGACCAGAGATAACAGGATTGCCCGACAGAGGGGCAGGGCTTTCCCTGATGGATGTGAAATGGAGCATACCTTGTCCCGATCCCCTTTGATCAGCACCTCATCATACACCAATCATTTTCCCATCATTTGTCTCTAATTCCAATTTTCTGAAACGTTTACCTCGTCGAGAATCTTTGAAAACGTGGGGGGGAGAGAGAGGGTAGGGGGGGGGGGGGGGGGGGGGGGGGGGGGTTCGCTAGTAGCTGTAGGCGGTTCGCCGATAATATGGGATCTGTCCTTATCTGAGTCCCAGTTTATTACCCGACCCGCTCCCACCCCCCGTCGAAGTCCTGACTGGGCACGATTTGATCATCTCCAATAATTTTCCAGTGAGGTCCCAAGGTCAACTACGGTCCAACAGAGGTGAATTGCTGACGACATTGTAACATGATTACTATTCGATACAAACATGTGGAGGATTAATGCTTTGGTACGTAGTTGGCCATATGAGTGCATGATCCTATTGTTCTGTGGTCATGACAAAAGTCAACAAAATGGAAATGAGTCAGCTGCAGTGACTACGTCATTGCACTACTAACAAAATAAATAATATTCTATTCACTTGATAAAATTAAATCCATCAAATATGAGAGTCATATACCATATCTCATAGCGTTTACAAAGAACAACGGTAGAGAAATTATGCCGTTTCAGCAGTTGTTTTTGAGCTATTCAGTGGTCTGCGACTGTTTGATTACACTTGGGAGATTGTTCCAAAATGGGGTTACTTACTTGCCATTTAATTATTCCCGAATATGTGGGGATATTCCTTTCTATGTGAAACAAATGGAATGCTGATCAGCTGTGTTGTAGTTCCACACAATTTTCAATCAGGCTATTAGGAAGTCAAATTGAACAGTAGAGAATATACCTCCTGCGGCCAATTTGCCGCCTGCGCTAACACAGTCTCAATGCTTACAGTTAGAAGGCACATCATCTCCTGAATAGAAGTGAAGGTATCAGATATAGTCGCTGTTTGCCTATCTGTTCTGCCACGAAACCGTGAATCAAACGCCTAGTCGTAGGACAGATATATTATTTCCTCTGAAAAGCCTATTCCAACCGAAACAGGTCAGCATTTTTTTTTTTTCAATCTCTTACAATTTTCCAGGCGGCAGTGCGAGCCATGGCCAAAAAACCGTTTCCACCTCTGTTGCCAACCCGAGAATCGACAGGTTTTACGTCACCGGGGTTTCGAAAGTGAGTTCTGCATAATTTTCGAGAATTCGAAGAGTTTCCTGTAGGGCGAACGGAGTTATCTATGTAACGGGGAGTTATCTGTAATTCTCAAATGTGGCGAAAGATGTGTGTGAGAGAGGTACCAGAGGCGTATATGTGTGGACCATGCCTGGGTCCTGTTTAACTCTCATCGATTACATCTCGGAGATGGAAACAAACCACTTCAAGGTTGAATATAATGTTATGATGATTAGATGATGTCAAAGGTCAATGGCAGCCTATACACACTGTATACACATACTGCCCGAGCAGTGCAAAGAACAATCTTTCAATCTCCTCTACAAATTATCATCACCATGGAACTCCTCCTCAATCTAATCCACAAATTATCATCACCATGGAAACTCCTCCTCATCTCCTCCACAAATTATTGTCACCATGGAAACTCCTCCTCAACTTCTCCACAAATTATTGTCACCATGGAACTCCTCCTCAATCTCCTCCACAATTAATCATCACCATGGAAACTCCTCCTCAATCTCCTCCACAAATTATCATCACCATGGAACTCCTCCTCAATCTCCTCCACAAATTATTGTCACCATGGAAACTCCTCCTCAATCTCCTCCACAAATTATTATCACCATGGAAACTCCTCCTCAATCTCCTCTACAAATTATCATCACCATGGAAACTCCTCCTCAATCTCCTCCCAAATTATTGTCACCATGGAACTCCTCCTCAATCTCCTCCACAAATTATCATCACAATGGAAACTCCTCCTCAATCTCCTCCACAAATTATCATCACCATGGAAACTCCTCCTACACGAATTATTATGGCAATAAATTCACGAAATACCCCCCCCCCCCAAATCCGAGTACAGTAACATCGATGAAAATGATATGGATTGGACTTTCCCCAAAAGAGTAGGGTGCGTGTACTTTATCGGGGCATTATTCCGCCGTTAAGCTTTGTACCCTTTCGCCTGAGGGGCTGAATGACAAATAGAACGCGTCTTTTCAAATCGAAAACTCAGGCGAAAGCACAGTGAAAGTTGTGGTCAAAAGGGAGAAGGTGACAGTGGGTTCGGTGCACTTAGGGAGCATATTCGGGTTCGAAAGCCAGCAGTCACCAGCGCGTATTTCTGGGTGGATGTACTTGCAGTAGTTGCGAGGGTTCCGCTGCTAATGACGGACTTCTATGGATTGCGTTAAGTCTCGCCTGTCGGCTGTGGAACACTTACGTTGAATTTGAATTTCCGCTCCTCCAAGATCCGAAAAATAGGTCGGGCATGGATTCACTTATCGTCCTTTTGGATAGGGACTCAAAATGACGGTTCGGGGATCAGGCTGGAAATGTTTATACACCCATGCCTTCTATCATTCTGAGCACTGGTCGGGAAGAGATGGCGAGTAATCGCCGGTGCTCAGCCATGATCAATACGGCCAGGGTTGCTTGATGAGCCCTAATTAGCTTCATGAACCCATGAACCCTGAAAGTCAAATCAAGCATGGAACAACGTTAAGGGTGAACACCATTCGTTTTTTTGACTTGGTTGCATTCGTATCGTTATCTCTTTCTTCCCGCATGTCAGCTCCGTTTCCATTTTTTCCGTCTTAATCTCATTTCGCCATGCTTGGCAACTTCCTTAATAATGTCAACGCTTTCCCTTTACCTTGGGAGCCGGTTGGGGTGAAGTATACCCGACTGATGAAATAATAATAATAATATAATAATAATATAATAATAATAATAAAATAATAATAATAATAATAATAATAATAATAATAATATAATAATAATAATAATAATGGGAAAAATGAATAGCGATATTTCGTTCGTGTTTATATACTTTCGGAGTTTGCCCGTTCTTCCCAAAGACTTTTGCTGATCAATTGTTTGCTCCGTTAACTCCCATTTCCAAGAAAAAATCGCCAGAAAAGTGTGGTTCCTGATTTTCTCTTTCTTGTATTTCAAGCCAGTGATTTTTTACCAGTGTGGTTTGCAAAGTCATGGAATCAATATGTGATATCATTTATTGAAACATCTATATTGAATGGATATAATGTGATTCGTTGAGTTCAGCGTGCTCAGAGAGCAAAAAAAAAAATTTTCGTGCTTCGACTATCTACTGGAATTTATGGAGATGTTACTAGTTTATTGACAGTGTAAAGCTATTGATATTTTTGGGTATTACCGACAGGGTCCTGTAGTGGGTCAGGAGTTGATTCACAATAGGGTGCCAAGGTTTTCATAAATGACAGTTTTCTACCTGGGTCACCAGTGGTGGTGTCTCCCAAAGATCGGTTCTTGGCCCCATTTTTTGAGGGGGCTCATATAAATGATCTCGAAGATTCTGTACAATCTGGGATAAGAAAATGCGGACGACACTAAGTTGTATCATGAAGTTACTTCGCATGATGATGTTGCAACTGTTCAGAGGGATTTGGACCGAATCTCAATGGTCTTCCGATTGGCGAATGCTTTTCATGCCGATAAATGAAATGCAGAAGTGATGCATGTCGGCTATCCTGACGCATAACTGTCTTTAGTTTGAATGAAGGAATCAATTGGTAAATTCGAAAAAACATCTTTGAAACCTTCCAGCATGTGCGGATGCTACTAGGAAGGTATCGGATTCTCAGTTTCCTTGACATAGACATTGTTGTCATGGCTGTTCAATCATTTGGTAGACCCAATCTGGAGTATTCCGTACAAGTGTGAAAAAAAACCTATTTCGCAGAAGATAGTAAGTTGCTCATTTGCCGTATGAGGAAATATTAAAGCGTCTAGGCTTACCTTCAACAGAACTAATGAAATTCGAGGAGATTCTGAATCGGGTTTTCAAAATTGTCAATGGCTCCGATGATTTTTCTTTCTACTACTCCTTTGGATTTTCCAATGTTACCACTAATATGGGCTATTGCCTCAAGCTTCTTGGTTAAACCGTGGAGATTAGACTTTCGGAAGTATGTCTTTCCGCAAAGAGTGAAATTAGTGGAATAGCCTCCCTTTTGATGTAGCTTTACCTTCCTGAACATCCTTCAACCTGTTTTTTTCGGGAATTGTGGTGAGTTGTGTTTGCTGTTCTCCTTTCTTGGGTTGCTATGATATCAGAATCGTTCTTGAGGATTCAGTTCCTTGCTGACCCTTTTCTACTAAACTAACCAAACTCTCCACTAAAGTGCCCACAGCGCTTCACAGATATTATACACACAGTCGTTTCTCACAGATCCTCTGGATGACTTGAAAAGGATGGAGCAATGGAGATAAATTGTCTTGCCCAAGGGTACGTCGGAAGAGGTTGTTGGTTGTCAACGGGACTCAAACCCACCTCCTGTGACAATTATGGTAGATCTACTCTAATTATCTGTTCCACATGTCGTTAAATGATACTCCCAGACCATGGGTGCAAGGATAGTACGTGGGGTTTTTTCATGCTATGGCGACCCGCACATTATAGCCTGATCGCTGATATTCGGATATTGTTTTCAATCCGGATATTCTGCGGCCACACACAGTCAGCTCTCCCAGCTGGTTCCAATTAGTGAATTGACTCACTCAGCCAATCAGACACGCGCTTTTCCTTGTATGCTGTAGCTCAGCCTGCCAGCCTGGTCGGATTTTACGACAGTGGGTAATCTCTGGATAGTGAGGCCAATAGTCAGGAATTTTGTGGTTGTATTCATGTCATGTTTTTTTTTTAACCCCTATAACATTTTCCTTTGTGTTCAATTTTAGAGAGGCTGGACCCCTGGACGACCGTTGCTGTAGATGACAGGGTTGTCGGCATCGCCCCTCAAGTACTGGACATGCTCAACCTGAGCGAGGTACTGTTTTCCGTGTCATAGATAGGGAAACCTATGATAAACCTAGATAGATAGGATAACCTTATAGCTGATCTTTTTGCAGAATTGCTTAGAGTGTACATCTGATGACATTAAAGATACATCATCGTCTGGTAGCAACTGGCTAAAGAACGACGGCGACGTATGAATGACGTCAATGAAAATTCGCTCCGTAAAAAAAAAAAAAAAGCAATCGAATATCGATACAGTATGACGTCACAACGTTACGTCAGTGTGAAGTTGACGCGATATACCGTGAGGCAATTTTCTGTCGTGACGTTATGTGAACGGCACCGTCCATTATCTGCCGGGGTGTTGTGAGACAATAGTGCTTATTTGAACAATTGTTTGGTTGTTGTTTAACAATAAGCAATCCAGGCAACAACTCGATAGATAGAATAGGACCAGCCTGAAGAAATACCATTGTTTCGTCATTTTAACGACTGACAAGATGTACTCTTAGAATAATTGTGATGCGCCCTTTAGTACGATATTTCATTTAATTTTTTCAATTCAATTTTTCATCTTTATATTTCAATTAATTTCGTAAACTGTAGCCAGCAACTTGGGGATAATCTTCAGGTCCAAATACTTACGAAGAAAACTCGACTAAAGGTGGTATTTTATCATCGCAAGAAGTTTTAATTCAGTCCAATCGTCAAGACGAAACTATCATTGCATTTTAAAATGTTTTTGAAAACCTTTGGGATATTTTTCAAATCCGCGGAAACTGGTCCTTTGCAAAGTCAATGGAAAAACGAAATTCGCTCGAGATTGCCATAGTCCCCCCCCCCCTCCGTCAGTATTTTCTGGAGGGGACAGTCTTGCGAAGTCGACATACTTTGCGTATGGCTCTTCGTCCGATAGATAGCACTTGAGACGGTTCACGGTATGAATGTTGCCTGCTGTTACAGACAGTCCAAACGTGTAAATATCCGGAAGCGGCGGCGTTAACCCCCGTCTCCATAAAACTCTTCAGTCTCTTTTGCTCAACCGATTTTTGTTCTCCTCCAGAGAAGTGTCTAGGTACTCTCTTGAATCTGGTTGGAGATTGGCCTGACTTAGTACTGCACCTACAGGTTGAAGGTCAAATATTGATATCGAAAATCCAGGTGGAAAACAATAAAATTTCGGGGGAATGAAACTGCTCGAATTCCATGCCTATTAGCAGAATTTTCATCGTTGCCCGAATAAATGTCTACAAAAATATGCGGCCACTGGTTATTTCATTGCAAAAAACGAATTCGGGATAGTTTGTTAGATTCGGGCAATTCTTTTCTCGCATCTTCCCAATTTGGAATTGTCCCCTACACCTACGTTCTCAGTATTTTCTTTCTACCAGTGCACTGTACATTGTATTGTAAGGTACGATCAAATGATACGCATTTACTCACACAGAACATGCTGCATCACTATCGATCGATGAACGGTTGGAGTTTCGCGCTTGAACCATATTGGAGCGAGAATACTACTTCCTTGCTCGACCACGCGAACATGCCACTTCTCGAACGGGTTACGGATCCTTTCGGTAAGTTGTTGGAATAGTGTCATGAGCTCTCTACATCATTTGGTTGCACAGTTTCTCCTGTTCACTCATTTTTTACACTTTGACCTCTGTTGACCTTTTGGCGACCTTTGACCTGGGCCTGACTAGAAGGTATAATCTACTCCAAATGTCAACCCCTCGTGCCAAGTTTGAACTCTCTACTCCATTTGGTTGCCCAGTTTTGTGCTCATAGGCTTTTCAGACTTCGACCTCTGTTGACCTTCGGTGACCTTGGACCTGACCAGAAAAATAGAGGTAAACTCCATCACACTGCAACCTTTCATGCCAAGTATGAGCTCTCTACATCGTTTTGTTGCACCGTTATCGTGCTCAAAAGCTCTTTCTGTTGACCTTAGGTCAGACCTGACCTAAAAAACAATAGAACTCTTCCCCGTTATTACTGTAACCTACATGTCTTATTTGAACTTGATGGATGCTTGGGTTCTCTATATATCTGCTCACAAGGAGCACCAGTTAAACACGCCCACACACACATGCACTTCGCATGACTGCGCACAGGTTAATTTTGCCTCCACTAAATTACCAATCGGCGCACTGATACACTAAGTGCGAAGTGTAAAAAAAAATTATATAAAAAAAACACTGCGAAATCACTGCTGAAATGGAAACTACAACCACAATGGGGATAGCGAGTAATTGACTTCATACGGCACATTATACATCACTCTATAGTACTGGACTTGAATTGAATAGGATAATATAAGATAAGATAAGATAAACTTGATTAAACCCCACAAAGGGTAATTGAATGCTGGTATACGTGGTATATATAAAAATAAAACAACATAAAAGGATAGGATGAAGACATAGACGTACGAGAAAACATAAATGCAGATTACCATACTGCACATGTGACAGGCAACAATAACCATGACAACGAACAGAATAATAACAAATGACAACAAGTTGAGAATTAACGTGTGAAACCTGAGTTGTGGCATTTCATGTACTCTGGTACGGAAGGATGAAGAATATCTGTTTGTTCTGACAAGAGGCAGTCTCATTCCGCCACTTTTGGGGATTAAAAATATGCGCCTCTCGTTCCTTGATTACCGCATATACCAGTGCTGGAATATTGTAACATTTACGTTATGGTAATTGTATTTGTTTCACCGAGCGCCTGATTACTTTTTTAAATCAGTATATGCAACGCTGCACATGGCAGAGGCCAAATAGGCAACGTAAATTTGTTGGTGTATCTTATAAAGAAAGCATGGAACCAACGAAGAGACTAATTATAACATCAGGTTTAATAAATACGTTAACCATTTATATCAGGTGCTTCACTAGATCGCAGATAGTGTAGGCCACATGGGTGCAGACAGTTCTTACAAGAAAGAATGGGACTAAGGAGAGCCGCTAAGAAGCACCCAAAGCACTCAAATATATTGTGTGGCTACGTTTTTTCTCATTACCAATACTTGTAACTCTACTGGTCAGTATATACACACATAATAATACAAGTATAAAAAAGGCCCAGTGATCATTAACGTTCCACAGTATTTGACATAATTTCGCCAACAGAGCAAACTCGGAGAACAACAGGAACTGTGAGTGTTCAAGCTGATCAACTGGTCCTCAGTAAATTATAGTATCATTAGTAGCACACCGAGAACGGTGATCGGATTGTTGCATGATTCCAGCCTACAGCCTTCGAGCGATATTTAGGAGCTAATTAACCGTACTCCATCGGCTTGGATTGAACTCGGTCGACTGTGCAAATCCTTCTCTCTAAGTTGCTCCCTAAAATTGATCAACGTCAGCCTGACTGTCCAAAAGGAGGTAGGAACTGAGATATAACTATATTTGTTGTTGTTTTTTCTAGCTTACCGTGACATCCTGACGATGCCCAAGTATGTGATAACTGCCAGCAACGATGAATTCTTTCTACCTGATGACTCGCATTACTATTATGACGAAATGAAGGGCCCTACATACCTGCGGTATTTCCCCCCTAATATATCTCCCTTCAAATACAGCCTATCGGGGAAAGGAAAGGAAGTTATGGGAGCATATACGCTGTGAACACCGCCAAGCTGCGGGGGAAAGAGGGGGGGGGGGGGTAATGATCCCGACACCTCGGTCCGAGCCCACCTGCTGTGAATGTCAGCAGTTTCCTTCCCTGCCTCGGTCTCTTGTTCTGAGCACTCAGCGAGAAGGCAACATGCAGATACCACATCCACTCAGTCACTGATCCTAGCAGCGAATTGCTCGTTTACTTTCCTCTGTGTTTCATCAAGATGGCTGAGATGATATGAAGATACAACTTGATAACCTTATACCAATCCGACTTGTTCGTGTGCCTAAAAATGAACAATAACAAAACCTAAACTAATAAATACTATAAGAGGCCAATGTGCACCTCTGAACTGGAATTTACGTTATTGGATAACGCTAACCCCAATCTCTGACTCGATCCCTATATTTGGAATAGAAGAGATAATCGAACCAATTCCTCAGCTTCTTGTCGTTCAATCTCGCCCCAGTCATAATCGACCAGGGAACACTCTTATTAGATATGTTGTGTAACTAGCACACCTATCCCGGTGTTGTGTAAGAAATTACACAATCAATGTGTATAATCTGTATATATATATATATCTATATATATATATATATATATATATATATATCTATATATATATATATATAATATATATATATATATATATATATGCTACTGTTATAATTACTGTTCGGTCGCCGTGAATATTCCCTGGTTTGCCCTTATTTGAGGATAGGAAAAAATGTTGACTGCACAGGTATAACGGTTGTTTCGTATTTGACAGGGAAACATAACCATAGTCTCGTAATCAAAGGAGCATAGCATATTAGTGTATGGTGGCGGTATTGTAATCAAGTATGGGAAGTTGAGAGCCTCTAACGGGTGTCAACGGGATTTGCTTTAGTTTAGATATTGATCCATGACAACCTTCGAGGTTGCGAGATGAACTGACGAATGTGGGTATCGTTGGTAGCTTCCCATCAATACGGTAACATATGTCCTAACCGATCAACTTGAATCGATTCCAGTTTAGTCGGATAGTACCTACCGGGACCAATTGTCGTCGTATGTGGGATTCCCCATATAACAAACGAGCTGTTTTTGGGTAGAGTAGCGTAGCAGCGCCCTAATGTATAAGAGGATAAGTGGACGCACCTGGCCAGAGAAAAATAGAGGGTTGAACCATAAAAACCAACCTACGCGTAACCGCCCCTAAGGGTGCCTCTCTCGAGACAAAGATGGGAGGATGTTATACCTGTGTAAATAATGTTTTCACTAGGTTAACTAGAACTATATGAAGGCTTGAAGCTAGACCCAAACCCTGACAGACGTCAAGTCCCCCTTATCATGCATGGTAAACATTTTCAATCCTACTGACACCTGCAATGATAAAAAAAGAATATCGTCGTTTGATGCATGTTTTACAGTATCAATTGAAGTAGGCAATATAGTAGTTTCGCTGCACAAGTGAGATATGACATTTCTTATTCCATCAGGATCCATCAGAACGTTGGGCATGACCTACGACCAAGAGCCAGTTTCATTAGATCGGAGATGGTAGCATTTGTACTGAGTGTTGAGCAAGTGAGTTATCTCGTATACGTCTTTGCGAAATGATGGTATCAACTACATTGCCACTTTATGATATTGTTCTTGTTTTTGAACGGCGAACGGTCCAATATAGTTCAATGCTCAGGGTGATATCAATAGTACCCAACTGTCCCACGGCATTTCCGGACTATGAAAGATGCGAGACAGTGTCGGTAGTATACGTCAGGATCGAAGCTTAGGAATTAGTTCAACATTAGTCCCTGCGACCATGTGGGTATTCTTTTCATATATTTATTGTACCTAGGAATGGACCTACTAAGATCAAATGCAGCTGTAAGAAATAAAAACTAGAACTACGTGAATGGTATCGCTCCGAATGTTTCAGTTCAGGGATGAATGATACCCATCTGAGTGGTCTGACATGATTTCTCGCCTCTCTGCCTGATGATTTTGTAACTGAACACGTTTATTTATTTATGTTTTCATCTTCTTCATTAAAAGAAATGGGAGTTCCTGAGCTGACATGGACACGGTTCAGGTAAGTGCGAACTTCTACAAATGCATTTTTTTTTTATTATCCTTGCGTGAATACAGTTAATTGCAATTTGCATGGCGTGGACGAGGTGCACCTAATACATTATAAAAACATTACTATAGTTGATAATGAGCGGAGGATTTAATAAAATCAGTGTCAGTTTTGATATTAAGAGGGCAGGACACACATAGTTTTCTATTAATCATACAGAATGTACACACACGTGAAATTGCTTGACGCTAAGGGGTGCAAGTACCAAGAAGTGTGAAGGCTCACGGGCCAACTCTCGCGAGGGCTCAGGGTAAGATGGAGCTGCCAATTACATGTACCGACATTCAATTTTGATATCGTATATTCGTAGTTTAAGGATCTCATTCAAGCAAGGTTTTTTTCTATGTTGAAGTTACATGTAGGTGGCGTGTGGGAGTCCTGGCGATTTGACCCTCGATATGTTAGGGAAAGAGGCTGGGGCAAAGAATACTCGAATTTGGAAGAGATAGCTATAGGCGGAGACTATACATTAGCCTGAATCTTCTAACGAGGCTCAATGGACAAGGAGATTTACTCGTTTCGGCCGAAGTTGTCATTCTCGACTACAATGAGATTTTGGCCAAGAACAAATTGCCTATGAAAAAAAGTACCCCGTATATACCGAGTGATTGGCACAATTGTTAGAGCGTCGGCCTCCGACCAGGGAGACAGGGTTTCGCATCCCAGTCGGGGGTCATACTAAATATTTTGCACCTGTTGCTTTCTCGTTGTTCGCTCAGCACAAGAAATTGGAGCAGGGACAAACGAGCGGTAGGCAATTTGCAAATTGCCGTCTGCGTTAATGTACCGGCCGCCAAAGAGGCATTGCCCTGTTCCGTGTGCGTGATGCACGTGGGGGATTCGCAGCTGACGATGAGGTGCAGTATCTAGGTCCGCACCCTTGCTGGGCCTTGAATAGGTTCGATCTAGCTGTGATTGGCAAGTATATCATTTAAAAAAAAAGGCGAATTTTACACCATTTACCAAGAGCACGGAATATTTCCTTGTAAGTGGTACCAACGCTTGAAAACGGATATACCCCACCACGTGTCATATATCTCACGTGTCATGCCTGCGTCGATTAATTTTTCCTAAATCAGATTCCAATATCTGGTATGAATGCTATATGTTCATTCCATGGGTCGACAGGTCAGAGGACAAGACAATTTGGAGGGAAGGTTCCATGTTGAACTGAATTATTGGTTGAGGAGAACTGCAGCGGAACGAACAACGCCTCTCGAATGTAACCTACTCCATACGGGGAAATACAAATTACACAGACGGGAGGCTGCGAAGGTACATTCGTCACGATAGAATAACAGGGGCGACACGTATACATACTGTCAACCTTGTTACAGGGCGACACGTTATACCTACTGTCACCTTGTAACAGGGCGACCCGATACCTACTGTCAACCTTGTACAGGGCGACACGTATACCTACTGTCAACCTTGTTACAGGGCGACACGTATAACCTACTGTCAACCTTGTAACAGGGCGACACGTATACCTACTGTCAACCTTGTACAGGGCGACACGTATACCTACCGTCAACCGTGTAACAGGGCGACACGTATACCTACTGTCACCTTGTAACAGGGCGACACGTATACCTACTGTCAACCTTGTTACAGGGCGACACGTATACCTACCGTCAACCGTGTAACAGGGCGACACGTTATACCTACTGTCAACCTTGTAACAGGGCGACACGTATACATACTGTCAACCTCCTCTCAGCCGATAGATAGCTCCTTCGTTTAACAGCACGAAAAGTGAGGAGGAACCAATCTGTTTGCAAGGGCGCAGCCACTAGGGGTCGGGGGTCGTGACCTCCCCTTTTTTGGAAAGTCCCCATACATAATGTTCTTTCACACACCAAATTTTTCTCCATACTGCTTTAGACCCCCCCCCCCCCCCAACTTTCAGACAGTGGCTGCGCCTTGCTCTGTTTGATGAAAAAGGAATGAGATCCACATTGATCCAATATGAAAGTTGAATATATATCTCCAGAATTTATCGGCACAATTTCTCTAATGCTTGATTTCTGTATTCTTGCATCTGGTTCTTCCGCAACAGCAATCATGCGAATTCGAGACCGTGCAATAGGACTAATGTATTTACAGCCCATCGTGAAGGGCAAAACAGGAGTGATGTGGACGGGGAAAATAGATGACATGCACACTCAGCTCATATGCACTGAATGCCTGGATCTGGAGGAAACGAAAAGCTAAGAATAAGATTTCTGCCCGTGTACTGTCCCCCACGTCAGTCATATTTACCTCAGTTTAGTTAACTTTCGTTCAGTTCAGTCACACATTTCCACACATGTGTCCTCAATTTGTATCATCTTAGCCTTCGAGACTTCCGCCTCCATTACCTCGCGCCTGATGGGGTAACGCAATCTTCGGTAGTTTTATGAGAGTTCTCTGTGAACACCAAGGTCAGTAAACACTTGATTTTGTGTTGATTTATTGGAAGATATATTGTAATAAATATTGGAATCTCTGTTATTACTCACAACACACACAACATAGAATTCATCATATACTACCTATCTACCGATGTTTAAGCCAATTAAATGACCCACGTGTGAAGCTTTTAATGAGTCTATCTTCGTCAAGCATAGACATCTCGCAATTCGAACGTCAGTGGCCAAAAGGTTATGTGAGTAATCTGAATTATATTCGTCATGATCATATTTATCAAGGGACGTAAATATTATGATCCACATCATGTCCAAATATGTGTGTTAAGAGATTTTGGCATATCGAGGTCGCCTGGGATGAATTTCATGATGAGGACCACCTACTACATCCACTTCGTTTAGAGAATTATTTTGTTTGTTTTCACCCTCAGTTAGTATTTCGGGAAAAAATACATTTTCAGGAGGGCGTCGATGCAATTCGGTGCATTTTAGCACACTTTAGCACATACTCCTTTTTATAATGAGTATTGTGTTCTTACCTTGTCTCAGTGTCTTGGAAATATTTGAACATTTTCAGATGACAGTTGATGCAATTCCGTGCAGCATATAGCACACCTAAACACCTACTCTTTCAGGAATGGATTCTGCATTCCGCCTGGTCTCAGTATCTTGAGAACATTTTAGCATTCCAAATGGCCGTTGATACAAGTGGTGCAACATTGGACATCTAACACTCATTCCGTTTTGGAAAGAATTTTGCGTTTTCACCTGGTCTCAGTGTCTTGAAGATATATCAGCATTCTCAGACGGTGACTGATGGTGCAATTTAGTGTCTAAACACCCTTCCTTCTTAGAATACTTCTCCGTTTTCTTCTCAGCATCTTGGGGAAATTCTTGGCATTCACAGATGGCATGATGATGCGATGAGTTGCCTAAACACCCATTCTGATTTGGAAATTATTTGCGTTCTCACCTGGTTTTACCAATCTTTAGGAAATTTTGCCATTTTTAGGTGGCTGTTGAAGTATTTGATGCAATACAGAAGATTCAAACACCCACTCCGTTTCGGAAATAACTTTGCATACTCACCTAATCGTTTATCGTTTTGGCACAGAGTGACGCGGTTATACACGGGTTTTTTCTTCATCTTCTTTTCAAAATGTTCTTGCGTTAGCTCTACGATTTTTGGCACTCGCGTTTCGTTTGGATAGTCACACCATAATTATCCCCACCCACCCCCACCCCAAGAAAACGAAATGAATAACTAAATATGTGTCTCTGAAACCGTACGTAAATTTGGCATTTTCAGATACAGCCTTCGATGCATTTTAGTGCAATATGATAGCACACTTAAACATCCACTCTGCTATGGAATTTCTCTAATCGTCATCGGGACTTGTGGTCTAAGGGAAACGGTGTTATGTCCTCTTTGGAGACATTGAGAAGCAATCTAGTGCAATGTAGCGCACCTAAATCCATCCACTTCAGTATTCTTATTGAAAATATTATCATTTATGGAGGAGTGAGAAAGGGGTCCTCTGACTCGACGAGTGGGGGCGCAAGATACTTACAGCCCTCGTTCCTACACATTTGATGCCAGGTATCAAAACGAATATTCCATCATTTTAAAATTGTACTTATTGGCGCATCCAGTAGTCGTTCATGCATAGTTCATGTTGTACATAAATTCAAATACCAGTGAATCATGAATGTTTCTGTATTCATGTTTAAAACGCAGACTGATCTAGAATATGTCGCGGTCACAGAGAAAACCGTCAACTGGATGGACTTGCTTCTTCATCGAGGTATGTGCACATTATATCACGGTGGTGTGTGGATTCACCCAAAAAGGAAGGTATAAGGCCGCTTGGTCATGACAAGCCACCCAGTTGGAAGGAGTTGCAGGAATCTAATTGCTGATATTCACATATTCGATTGATCGATTGATTCTGTACATAGTGTGGTGCGACATGCAAAAAAAAAGGGACCCCGTTAGGATTTTCGTGCCCAAATTTATTTTATTCTTCGTGCTTTCTCGGCTTCTACTGGACTCAACTCATTATAGAATGGTGGGGTGTAAATTTCCCGACCCCACTGCCTTCCCAGGGGCCAATTTATATTTGCCCCTCTTTATCCCCAAAACAATCTAAAAACAGTGTTACGGGATTAACACTTTCCTAAACACTATTTTGAACCAGCTTTAAAACGCGGGTATTCCCTATACATGTAAGTAATTGAACACAACATGTTTACAAATTTTGCATGTTCTGAAATGCATTCTAGTATACTGAAATGTCAGGGATGTGTACCCAAATTACAAGGGTTTGGGGGTGTGTCAGCCTCCTGAGAGAGGAACACAGGGAAGTCGGTCTCTGAGCACCCGGAATCGATTCGTAGCTTGAGTTAGGTAAAGGCGGACAATATGAGGATACCAAGCAAAATGTTATTCTAAAAAATGAAGAAAAAAAGTCGATCCTGAAAGGTTCACACCTATATTAAAATATGTTTTTAAATAGCTCTAAATGTGTAACACTCCGATCAAACTACGCCCAGATGTACACTGCCTGAAACCTAAACACTAACCGTGATAACCCTGTTTAAGAGGAGGGATTATTCACTTTTGCTGTTCGCCCGGTCCCTACACCAACTAACCAGTAACCATGTCTGCCACTAACCTTCTGAGTCATGGAACAGTACAGAGGTACGAAGTTATTGTCACTAATATACCATATATGGCGGAGCCACTGTAGGTGAGGCGCAGTCGTGTGGTGTAACGAGCGATTTCCCCTTCACAGAGAAATAATCTCAGGAAATCAAGACCCGCGATGTGATATTCGGGAAAGAGATTTACCGCGTAAATATTACATCGCATTTTACTCCTGATACTGACAGGACGGAGAGAAATCCCCATGTTCAAGAATAGGACTATGGACCATGATATTTATGGGGGAACAGAAGATGCAGGAGCGAGCAGAAGACACCATCCTCTACTAAGGACGGAGGGATCAGTCCATTTAAAGCTATGACACCATGCGAACTGTGTAGGCGAACAAATGGGATAGCTCAGCTTGCTTTGAAACCCTGACGTCTGAAGGTGCTAGTAGACTCCACATAGAGAAGTTCTTCCTTCGGGATTGGCAGCCTCATAGCCAAATAACTGCGGAACCCAAACCGACACAGTGACAGTAGTAGTGGAACTGAACGGGCCACGAGAAGAGGTTTTCTGGCTTACCATTGACATCCCATAGCATGATCATGTACAAGTCAAGGTGCGATCAGCCATAGGCCAACGAGTCAGACGCCAGAGGTCTCGCATTAGAAACAAAAAGCTAGGCGTTAAGGGGTGTCGAATACATTCATCTTGGGACTGGAAACAGTCTCGTATACGGCATCGATCCTCGTGCTGTAGAAGAGCCACTCCATTAGACACTATAACATGATAAACAAGGCTTCCACTAGCTTTCAGTTTCCAATGCCGTGCAGCGGCACCACTGGAACAGGTCCAACACGGCTGACAGATGAAGTAAGCCACTGTCACGGTACTTGTACAACGAACGAGGATCAGACAAGCTACTCACACATAGGACAGAATCACTTCCTGCACTCGGGCTATCTAGCCTTCTGCAGACGCGTGAGAAAGTCTGGCCGGGAGGCAGGAACTGTCCCACCCCCCCCCCCCCCACGAAGTCTTTGTATCCGCTCAGCCAAGTGGTCAGCGAATGGAAGGTCTAGTGACGACGAAAGAGAGAGGGTCAACAGGTGGAGCTCAAGGTATCCTATATGTAGAGCAACAGTTTGAGACCAAGTCACCTGGGCACGTCATTTCACCACGGGACAAGCTACGCTCTAGCCGAATGGACCCACCATCCTTCACTCTACTACAACACTGGTATCAGTGTATAGGAGCGGCCAGCTAATTGAACACTCTCCGTTCGTTCGTCTTCTGTAGAATAATCGGCGCTGCAGAAAACAACTGTTAAAAGTTGCCAGCATTTGATCACCCGGTCTGGTGCGAAGGGTCACAATGTTTTCTGAAGCGAATTTAGGTAGAACAGTAAAAAAAAATTCTAAGGAGGCCGATGGACTATTTGATGTGCGTTCGTCTTCATGAATGGTTTCCTTCGCCTGAGGCAGAAAGAATCCATGCAGTCATGTTAGTATGTGTATGTGCTTGTGTGTGGGTGTGTATGTGATGCTTCTTCTAAGAACAATATCTAAGAACGCAAGCATCCACCAAGTTCAAGTTAGACTGTTGGTTACTTTCATGAAGATGTAGACCCATATTGTGTTGTGTTGGACTCAGGTCTGAGGTTGCCTAAGGTCAGCAGAGGTCAAGTCTGAAAAGCTTGGCAGCGCAATAATTGTGTAACGAAATGAAGTAGAGAGTTCATATTTGGCACGAGGGGATGACATTTGGAGTAGATTATCCCTATTGGCTTGGAGTCAGGTCCAAGGTCACCTGAGGTCAACAGAAGTCAAAGTCTGAAAACCATGTAGCATAAGAACTGTGCAACCAAATGATGTAGAGAACTCATACTTGGCATGAAGGGTTGCCATGTAGAGTAGATATCCCTACTGTTTGTGGGAGTGGTCCAAGGTCACCGAAGGTCAGCAGAGGTCAAGTCTGAAAAGCTTGGCAGCGCAATAATTGTGTAACGAAATGAAGTAGAGAGTTCATATTTGACACAGTGGGTTACCATTAAAAGTTGATGATCCCTACTGGTTTGGGGTCAGGTCAAAATTTGAAAACATGTGAACATGAGTACTGCGCAACCAAATTATGTAGGAAGCTCAAACTTGGCACAAAGGGTTTTAATGTGGTGTAGAGGTTCCATTTCGTTTCCAAGAGGTCAGAATCTGACAAATTTGATAGCATGATAACTGTGCAATGAAATAATGTACTAAATTCATACTTGGCAGAGGGTTGCCATTTGGAGTATATGATCCTAATCGTTTTGGGTTCGGGTCGAAGGTCCACGCGAATTCAAAGTCTCATTATGAAGGCATGAACCAAAAAACAGTCCTTCAGTCGTTCAGTGGCGCTGCGAAGGAATCACTGATTCTTGGTATGACATGCGGGGATACCACGAGTTTATTCATGTGATCATTCATGTACAGCATATCAGAATGAATTCTAGCTGATTCTCCTACTATTTTCCCTAGGTGGTTTTTGCCCCCACAAGTTTGGCAGCAGTTCGGGATCGACATCCGTTGCACCACTGAAGTCAATATCATACCAGACGTTTTTCCTGCGGAACCATGCGATGGAGAAGGGTGTTATGGACTTTGGTTTAGGACCAAATCAAATCAAATAAATACCTATTCCTTCGAAGTACTGATGGGAATTGACAATAGCTGTAAATATTATGATATCGAGGTTACGTAATTGTTGATCAAATAATTTGCGACTCACGTGCACGTGTAGACCTGAAAAGAGCCTAGAAATGTCCTTAACAACATTGGACTAAAAAACAGACATTCTCATCATTTCCCTGAGAAAATCATCGCAATGGATGATACCGGTATTGTTCACGAGACCTTCATACAATTTCCAAATTGTCTTCTGGATGACATGTTTTTGATAAGGGGGAAAGTGATGCACTTATGTATATTGATCGTTTTATTGGTATCGCCTCCTGCAGTTTTTAGAGACAGCATTTTCACCCTTTGGTCATTGAGGAAGATTTCAGTTTCCAGGTATCTATTATCAATTATCTATGAAACCGCTGAGGCAGTGTGTTAACTGAAGGTGCTAAAAAAAAATGGAAAATGCTTCCTGGTTCAGATTAGTATGATTAAGTGCCAAATGTGTATATTGTGAATAAAATACAGCGTATATACTGAAGACTATATATATAGTCTCTCTAATCCGAGTCTCAAGTCAAGTCAAGTCAATTTTTAACAAGTCTCCAGTCAAGTCAAGTCAATTTTTAACAAGTCTCCAGTCAAGTCAAGTCAAGTCAAGTCAAGTCAAGTCAAGTCAAGTCAAGTCAAGTCACAGCAAAAGCCAAGTCAAGTCAAGTCAAGTCACTAACATGGATATTGATCTAATTATTCCAAGCTTCATGATCGGTTTGCTACTTGCTGGTTCCTTGGAGTTGATATTTACCAAGTGGTCTCTTGAAACTTGGATGGTAAGTTAAGGATACTCATAATAACAATAGTAATCTACATGATATTTGGGCGACTTCAGAAACAAACATAAAAAGAACCACTAAACCAACTGTTATTCCATTTGAAGAGATTAATGTAATGTCTGTCACACGGCCGTTTGTAAGGCCCAATCACAATAATTAGTAACACTGATATCGATAAAGGCCCTTTCACCCGGCCGCGCGACGCCGACGCGACGGCGACGCGATCCAGAAGCGATAAAAGAGTTGAAAACAATAGATTAGTAAAGGCCTTTAACACCGGCGCGCGACGCGACGCGATGCATCGCGCGATACGACGCGACGCGCTTTTTTCGAGTGAATAATTTCAACTTGGTCGATGTCGCCGAGGTCGCAAAAAAGGGGGGGGCGATTTGTCGGGACCAATCATCAGCGCCTTAATATCACATGATCGGTTAAGTAAATGTCCATTATATAAAAACATCGCTGAGCGATAAAAACAAATCGCCCGCCGGTGTGAAAGGTCCTGCCAGCCTTTTTATCCATCGGTCGCGTCGCGTCGCGTCTCGCCGCGTTACGACGCGATAAAAAGTTGAAAACAATAAGATTAGTTTTATCCCTTTTCAACACCGGCCGCGCGACGCGACCGATGCGGCGCGACGTCGCGCGACGGCGATTTTTTTCGATTCCGAAATAATTTTAAACTTTTTTGTTGCTTGTCGCCGAGTGCGGCGAGCGATATTTTTCGGTGAACCAATCATCGGGCTCTGTAATATCACATGATCGGTTAAGTAAATGTCCATTATATAGTTCTAGAAACGTGGATATCGAGTGGATGTATAGGAGAATGAACCGGGATTGTTATTACCCCCGGTTGGGAATGGAAGGCTGGAGTAAGAAATGATGGTGATTGGTCATCATAGAAGGAGCGAGAGTGGGAACCGAAAAAAAGGTACAATTAAAAATGAAAGTGAGCCAGATATGGATAGGCACGGCGTATTTACAGGGGCCTTGGTGCATGTCCCCTTCCCCCATCCTTGCCCATCAGCTTCGGCAGAAAAATGAAGCATCGCATTACTGCTCTCACTGCCAGTTCCGTAGCCAGCTTTTAACCCGAGGGGGGGGGGTTGGGTGAGGTGGAGTTCGTCGACTATCTAAACGGAGCGCCACCATAAATCCCATCAACTAACTCAACTCGTTTAGGTTCTCTAATAACAGATCAACTTCTACGTCTGGATGACATAATGGTAAGTGATCGGCAGGGTATAGTTATTACATATAAATGCTCTACGATAACATGACAAAATATCTAAGTCCCGCGCGCGCCACCAAAAAACATCGCCTGAGCGATAAAACATCGCCGCCGGTGTGAAGGTTCCTGCCACCTTGTTATCGCGTCGCGTCGCGCGCAGATCGCCGCCCGGTGTGAATTAGCGCCTTTACAGCGTTTTAAAAATATTTTAGCCAGTCGAATTATACGCAAGAGATTGGAAAAAGAGCTAAATTTAGGTATAACAGTTCTAAAAATCAATCGAGGCATTGCAATGGCAGCATCGAATAGGTAGTTATGTGTGCACCGGACCTAGTGAGCTGGGGCCGCAGCCGGGGCGGTCCATAGGCAAGCTAGAGTCTGGTTGTCTGCGCTGGTAGTCAGAGGGAATGGATTGGGGTTCCAGGCTTGGTGCTTGTATAATTAGGAGGCCGGGTGACTAGAATCGGTCGGTGAGAAGCTAGGTGTCTTTCAGGCATGTGCTTCATGATTGAAGTGAGGAGTAAGTACAAGGTTTGCTATTACAAATATGGTAAAGTTAATAGATGTCATTTTCAGAAACTTTAAACAGGATATGCAAAATAGGTAAAGTGGGCTGTTGGCAAAAACTCGGTAGGCATCGTAGCTATGACCTCATCAATCACCACCCCCCCCCCCCCCCCCCAAGAAAAAGGAGTTTGCCATATACATCTTAAGGTTTTGAACAAAATTCACCATATTGAATTACAGGAGAGTTTAATACAACCTTCTTTCTCTTAGTTACATTTTGACTTGCTATGTCCGTACAAAAATATAAATTAAGCTACAATAGTTGTGCAGCACAAGTCAAGACTAACTACTAAATAAACTGAGGTTGGTAACAAAATGTCATTTAGGAAATTGATGAAGGTTCTTCAATTCTCAACCTTAGCAGTTCACAGACTCCCCTTTAAAGTTTAAATATCTTCAATAAAACGAGGCAGACTGGCTTCGAATCATTGAAATAGTTTCATCTAGTGAGAGTCTCGCAACGCAAAAGAGGCGATAAATCACGATTACGAATTCATAACAATGCACTAGCGGTCCAGCGAGTTACATGCAGGATAGTCGTAGTAGTGGTACGTAATATGCAACGGCGTTGCCACACGCTAACAATGAAGTGGTATATATTAAATTATTGTTCTGTGTTTTATAATGAGAATTGTTATAACCAACTTGCGGAAAATGCTGGAAGGTGATAAAATTTCTGCGTGGTCTATGCTGTGGAAGACACGAACAAATAATTAAAAACACGAACATACAGAAAGGAATTAAAACCAACAACGACTTGATGACAAAACTCAGTCCTTCTTGTTACACATTTCAAAACGGACTCTAACTGTAATTCTGTCAATACCCAATGGTGGTGTCATGGTATGGGCTGTATAGTGTAACGATCGTGAGCGCCCTGTATAGACCTGTGCTGTGGTGCACACCACAGAGCGGTACGTAGGCTTGCATGCGATACTTATATAGATATGGCAGCAGACCGAGGTAGTGCAACTATACAATGAATAGGCCTATACTCGGAGGCGCAGCGGACAGTAAATCAATTCAAAACGAACTGCGAATCGAGTCGCTCCACAGACTTCAGTCTTTTTATTAGACTCGAGTCGAGAATGGTCCAAGTCCAAGTCAAGTCAAGTCAAATAAGGTTGAGACCCGAGTTCAAGTCAAGTCCACAGGATAGCTGACTTAAGTAAGTCGTTGATTTTTTTCACCAAGTCAAGTCAAGTCAAAGTCGTACGCGAGCGAGTCGACTTTTTTTCGAATGGAGTGAAATGTGCTGTTAAATGTTTTTTGCTGGGCACTGACGGTAGGGACCACGCCTTGATAAAGAGTGAAAATTCACTTGAATCTATGTATTAGATGTAAGAAACAATTTTTGTTTTCGAGCGCAATCTCACCTATAGAAGAGTTAATTCCACTCGGCTGTGTTCACTTATAGCAATCCCAGATCCTCTGAAATGGAGTGAAATGTCGCTGTTAAAGTTTTTTGCTGGGCACTCGACGGTAGGGACCACGCATTGCATAAGAGTGAAAATTACTCTGAATACTGTATTTAGATTGTAAGAACATTTTTGTTTTCGAACGCATCTCTGCGGATGGGCACCGAATATATGCTATCAGAATAGTGAATGTAGTTAGTGGTTATAAGGCACGGAATGATGATTTTTAGAGATGAGTGAATAAAAATCTGTTTAAAAAAGGGAACAAGGTCAAACTGGATAAAGGTTCGTTATGCAATAGTGACAATTAAGCATATAATGTTTTCACCTATCCAAACGGTATCCTTTCGCGTGTGACAATACATGTTACTTTTTTGAATGATTCACACGATAAAATTTAGACACAGAATGCAATAGATATCTATGCTTTAATATAATGAATGAATAGAAGAGCGATTGGTTACATAGCAATCACATAATAACAGCCGACTGTTGGTGTCTTTCAATTTTTAGATCGTGTCGGGTCAATGACCGTACTTCCAGTTCGAAGTTTCAAGTTTTAGGTTCCAATATAAGTAATGTTCCCAATAGTTCCATTTTATACCTTCCCCGTATCAATTTCGTCACCAGGAAAAGCTACAGTTCGGAAAATGTAATAGTAACATATTCGCCATCTTGAAGAGCAAATAGAGCGAGTAAAGAAGCCAGTGGACACTTTTCTAGTCTGGTACCTTCATACAGTACATACACCAGACGGGGGAGGGGGGGGGCATGAATATCTATGAGGAGCGCCACCACAGGTTGCTGCCTAGCGTACAAGAACATTTCGCGTTTTTACACACCCCGGATCTCTGGAAATAGCAGTTTGGCACAAAATGAACAAACCAATTCTTTCAGAAGCAAGCATTCCCCACCAGTCTCTAAATTAATATAATTTCAAAATTGCATGTCAGTCGTCACAAGTTTGTTTCGAACTAATCGCATCACCCGTGTGGTCAATCTAAATGGAACGCGTAGCGTATCAGAATAGTTTTTTGTTTTGATGCCTCAAATCATCGGAAAAAGTAATTTCTTGGTAAAAAAAACACAATAAAAAAACTGTAAAAAAAAAAAACGATTCCTCTTCTGGCCTTAGAACTGAGCGTTTTTTTTGCTTTTTATTCCTTGGCAAAGCCAGGGAAATCTATGCCGTCACGTCTGTGCGTGTGTGTGTGCGTATGCGTGAATGTGTGCGCGTGTGTGTGTGTGTGTGTGTGTGTGTGTGTGCGTGTGCGTGTGCATGTGTGTGTGTGTGTGCGTGTGTGTGCATGGCGCTTGGACAGGATTGGTTCCCACATCTAAAGTACGCAAGGTTGTATCAATTTCATAGTTATCAATTGAAGGTCGTGCAAGGTCAGGAGTGGTCAATCTCCAGGAAGCGTTTCCGCACGATAACTGGTAACGGAAGCAGATATGAAATTGTAGTCTTGTGTGTGCGTTGCATATACGAAGAGGAAGAACTCTATTCTTGACGGTGTCAGGTCAAGGTCAATCGAAGAGTAATCTTGGTATATCTCGTCAACGAAACATTTTAGAGGGTTGGCGTAATGGAGAGTTTTGTTCTTCGTCTGTGCAAACTACATCTGATGTGCTACTTTGACCTCCTCTGACCTTTTGACTCTATCGACCAAATGACCTTCGTTGTCAATTTTTTGTAACGACCAAACACGTCTTGTTGTAGCAACCATAAAGTCAATTGAACCGACATACTAAAACACTTCTATCACACGTTATGTCCAGTTATGTCCTCTGTAGAAGAGTGAAACGGCTCTGAACACACTGATAAATTTCAAATCTTTATATATCTTCGCAACGAGTCATTTCAGGGGGACGGCATAATGGAGAATTTTGACCGGCGGTGATGTGTGCGGCCTGTTGCTGGTTCAGTAACATAACTGCACAAATTTTCCAAAAATATATCATTCGAAATGATGGATTCTGACGATGGAGAAGATTTGCGATGTAATTCGGTGGTTGACGAATCATCAAAAAAAAGGAAAGGCGGTGGTACATAAACCTTTTAAATACCCCCAGAATGATGAGTAACGAATTTCACTCTCAGTGACTGATATGCGTACGCTACTTTAGAATGAGCCCCGCAAGATTGTATGGCCTACTACAGCTATCGCCCCGTGATGAGTCACCAAGGGACACACGTGTCCCCTGTGTCCCCAGCTGAAAGGCCGTCGGTAACACTGCGTATCTCAGCCAGTGGAAATTCGCAGCAGAGTGTAGCAGATATTTACCGTTTGGGGAAATCCACAGTAAACGATATATTCCTCCAAACGGTGACATCCCGATATTCGACCTCTCTATGTTCCGACCGCCCTATGTTCCGACTTCCCTATGTTCCGACTGATCAGAACATAGAGACGTTTTTATTATTCGAACAAAGAAATCGTCCTCTCTGTGTTCCGACCTCCCTGTGTTCCGACTGGTCGGAGCATAGATAAAAATCGATAAAAAAAAACTAAAAAAAAAACGATAAAAATCGTTTCTATATTCCGACTGGTCGGAACTGAGACGCCCCTGCCCACACCGAGGGTGAAAGAGGATGGGAATGGAAAGCGACAATTATCTCCATCTGATTCGACTACACTTCATCACAGTTCAACTATGACGCTCGATTATTCAAAACTTGACTTAAAACATTATGGAGGTCGGAACATAGAGAGGTCGGAACATAGAGAGGTCGGAACATAGAGAGGTCGGAACATAGGGAGGTCGGAATATAGAGAGGTCGGGATATAGGGGTGTTACCCTTCCCAAATCTGCAAGGCATTGTGGACAGCCTGCCTAATTTTAATTTTATTCAACCAGATTGTTATTCTTTTGCCAAAATCTCACACCATTTACTTGCAATCTCCTTCTTTCAGCCCCCAAAGTAAGTTTTGTCTGTTAAATCCTTTTTGGCCCTCCATAAAAGCAATGCTTTCCGCAGTCACCGCGGTCAAAGATATAACTGATTCATCTCTCCGGCCAGACGCGCGTGCCCTCCTTTCAGTAACCTCTGACCGGCGTACGGCCGGCGGACAGAATTTTCCGTTCCGCTTAGTGGCCGGCGGTGAAGTTCAATAGAATTTGGTTTTCATCTCAAAATATTGACTGGGTTTTCGGTAATCTTAATTTTAATAAACAGAGAAAAACCTTTATCACTCGAACGACGGTATGGCGCTGTTGTTCGAAAGAATGGCATATGTCCAGCCATTTGTCCACATAGGAGGTTTGACTCGAGCCGGGTAGCACGTACATTCCACGAAATGCCCCATTTTTATCCGCCAAAGCATATGAATCAATCCAAGTTCAGGTACACAGCACATGCATTTTAAATCAGATTTAGAGCTTAAAAATCACAGAGAGTTGCTAATCATGTGAAGGACCCACTCGTAGAGGGGTTGGAGATGACCGTTACTGTGGTCCATGCGGATAATGCGTAAAAAAGTGTTTGTAACCTGTTTTATATATGATGTGTGTTTTACGCCATGTGTTGACACGAAACTGTTTGAACGCAAATGTGTAGAGGGTTCAAACCCAGAGTTTTTAGCTAGCAGGCATCAACACCCCCGGGTCCCAGACTCTCATTTGTGCCATTATGTATCACTCCAAGAACTCAAGGTCCCAGGCCCTTGAGGAGTCTGAGACCCTCAATATGGGTTAGCAGAAACCCTGACACCTGGTATGTAGGTTGGTTATATGAAGTGCGTGATCATATTGTTTTGGGGTTTGGCCCAAGGTCACCTGAGGTCAACAGAAGTCGGAGTCGGAAGATGTTGTAACATGACAGCTGCTGAATGCTAAAGTGAGCTTCATACTTGGTATGTATGTTGCCTATACAGAATACGTGGTCCCTGGGTCTGGTTCGAGGACAACTGAAAGTTTTAATGAGTCAAGACTCACTACGCATTGCTGTTGGTTCATGTCATTCATGATTCGTTGGGACATTTCGATTCCTCGTTAACGTTAGGCCTTAGAACTAACGAATTCAGAATGACTCATTGCAATTTCTGCTCCTGGTATATGGGTCAACGTGCTGCCTTGTAGTAACGCCCACTGGGATTATCATTGAGCACAGTTTCTGCAGTCCTGGTACTGTAGTAAAAGCTTGATAGCCATACTGATCATTATAAAGACATTTCGCACGTGCGCGCGCAGTCCCGGGCTTGTCTTCTGAGTATCGGGGAAAGTGGCGTGTGGCCAAATTAATGACTGCTACTTATCACTCAATAGGTAGTTGAGGATTTGGGCGAATATCTCGCTCACCGGATACTGGATGAATTGCGGGGTTGATAGTAGAATGCATGGGGCAGGAGGGTCTGTAGTTGGAGATGAAAAAGTAACAGGGAAATGAAATTGACAGCTTATACAGTTTTAAGTGTAGTCCCCAAGCGAAAGGTCAGGAAGAAAGAATCCTCATGATGAGCGATACCACTGCAACCCAAAACGAAGAAAAACAAAACTTTCTGAATTTACCGCATGACTATCTTGACCATTCAAAAAAAAAAAAAACGTTGCCGTTATGCTAATTATCATGCAAGACTTTGCAATTATCGGCATTGAAAAACACTTGCCAATCGGAAGATCATTTTGAGATTTGGTCCGAATCCTTTCGAACAATCGCAACACTTCCCGATACAACTTGGTGTCGTCCACGATTTTTTTAAACACTGCACAGAATCATCGGGACCAATTATATGGGCCAAGAAGAGTAAGGAGCCAAGAACCTACCCTTGGGTGACACCACTAGTGACCTGCCGAGTAGAAGACGTACATTAATTACAACTCCTGACCTTGCCGGTGATACCCAAACTCTCCTGTTTGAGTAAGAGACGTTTATGAGACACCTTATCAACGCTATCAAAGTCCAGGAAAGTAACATCAACAGCGTTACCCTTATCAATAGAACTGGTAACATCTTCTATAAATTCTAAACATTGTTCAAATACGTACGATGTTCTTCCCTGAAGCAATGCTGAGACTCCTGGATAAGATTAGAATCATTATAAAAAAAAAAAAGATCACCATATGATCCCTAATAGTTGATTCCATTCCCTTACCTACAACCTGGTGAGAGGCACTAATCTAGGGGTGAGAGGCACTAGTGTAATTACAAGAATGAGCCCGATTCCTTTCTTGAAAATAGGACAACATTCGCCGCCTCATGAACGACCAGATGAACGCCGATTGCGCCAAAAATTATGCTGGCTTTACCGTTGACCCCTATGTTCCAAGCCACAAAATGAGAGAATTGCTCGTTTTATCGCCATTAAAATCAGTGGACGAAAACAGATCGCCATGTCCCCAAATGCGGGCCAAGTCATGGTGTTTACCCGTCAGTTTTCAGTGCCGTAATAATGAGTTCCTTAGTCATTATTGCGCCGTCTCATGCCGTAATAACGGCTTCTTTTCTCATTATTCGTCTATTTCGGAGGGCATAATAATGACTTAGTTGCTCGTTATCCCGCCTATCCCCGTTCATCATAATGACTCAGCTGGTCCTTTCCTCCTCTCTCAATTTAAATAATGACTTAGTTTCTCGTTATTCTGCCTATCCCGATTCATAAGAATGACTTCATTACTCGTATTATTCCGCCCGTCTCGATCTATAATAATGACTCGATTACTCATTATGTGGCCTGGAACGTAACAGCCTAATGAGTTCTAGGTCGTTATTTCTCTTACGAGTGTCAGAAGAAGTGAGAGCTGCACAATGACTAGAAGTAAGTCCTTATTGCCCGTAAAAAAAAAAAAAAAAAAAAAAAAAAACAAAAAAAACTGGTGGCGCTCTTCCAAAACTGAGGCGATCTCCCGGGAATGAAAAGAGGGGGATAAAGAGAATTTTTCCCATGCTAATTTCGTTGGAACCCCGGTATGGCTTCCTGGCGGAGACCCAGTTCTCAAGAGTCTCTCCATGCATGGGCGTCAACAGGTGGGGGGACAGGGGGGATATTCCCCCCCCCCACTTTTGGAAAGTGGGGGACATCATATCGTTTGTCCCCCCCCCCTTTTCCGGACCGTAATAAAATTAATAGGCAGATGCCCGATGTTGTATTACTCAAACTGATTCAATTTTTGTCTAATCAAACAAAATCGTTGGAAATTGTCTGAGTCCACTAATTCCTGGTGCTGACCCCAGGTGAAGATAGGGACCCGACTAGGGCCCGAAGCGAAGGATTACCCATGTTTCATACCGAGTCTCGAATTTAAATAGACTAGCAAAAAGTGCATAAATATTCAAGTGTTTCGCGCAATGGCGTTTTTCGTCCAGGAGTTGTAGGCTAAATATGCGAGTCATGCGATGTAATGCTCAAATATTTTGGGCACTCGAAGGAATTTCGGAAGCCTGGCCCACCCCTCCCTATTCTCTGAGATGAACAATCGGGCGAAAATTCGTGGGAAATTTGTAAAGGGAAAAGGCAAAGTGAATTTGCAGACTTTCCGATAACCCCCCCGTCTCCCTAAAATGCCAGGAAAACATGCCAAAAAAAAAAAACTAGCGCAACGCGCGCGCCGGTAGTTTCCAATGAGTGACTGAAAAAGTCGGGACAAATTTCTGCTCCCCAAAATGGAATGGTCCGGTACGCCACTGCTTTTACCTTCGATCCACCAGGGTCGTTCGGTGGCACCCCTGATCTCACGCAAATAAAGCCGAGTAGGAAAGGTAATAACAAGACCATGTGTGATATTCGTAAATCATCTAGTATGCACAATGACAACTTTTTGGTGGTCTGTCTTTTCTCAAATACACATGGAAGATGAAGTGCTATGAGCCTGGCAAGGACGTTTCCGTCGATCTGGCGGGGTATGAAAATCTGAAAAGTTTCGTCGTACGCTTCGCGCCAACCGCTGGTGCTGCTCCGGGTAGATGGTAATTTGATTTTTCCCCCCCCCCCTTTTCAAAACGGATGGACGCCCTTGTCTCAATATCCGCATCTGATGTAGTCACCTTCAGAACCTTCAGAGATTTATTACTGCATGAAATCGCCTGGAACAGCTGTCACAAAATTAGAGCACAGCTTCAGTATGTGTAGGTGTAGATTGTAGATCAGTTTGAACACCTGTCATATACACGCAGAAGCAGAAAGTCAAGTTCATGCATCATGCATGTAGCATAGTCGCACGTTGCACCATCGTAAATAACACGATAGTATATAATCATACACATCATTCATAGCTGGTCAATTTTATATTGACGAAAACAAATTTCCCTACTCCTCGTACCTTTGCCAGAAAATGTGTTAGACTTCAGGACGCGCCATCAATTTTCTATATAATATTTGATTTATCTCAACGGAATAAGGCGCGGCATGAGCCAAAAATTTATGCCGGTCTAAATCGTTCTGACACGTATCTTCAGGCGGAATAACGACCAAGAACTCATTATGCTGTCTTACGTTCCAGGAAACTAATGAGTAATCGAGTCATTATTATGGATCGAGACGGGCGGAATAATAATGTAGTAATAAGTCATTTTTATAAATCGGGGAATAGGCGAATAACGAGAAACTAAGTCATTATTATGAATTGACGAGAGGAGGAATGGGGGAGAACAGCTAAGTCACTATGATGAACGGGGATAGGCGGGTTAACGAGAAACTAAGTCATTTATATGCCCTCAGAAAGAGACGAATAATGAGCAGTAAAAGAGTCGTTATTACGCCGACCCGGCATGAGACGGCGCAATAATGACTAAGGAACTCATTATTACTGCACTGAAACTGACGTGTAACACCATGACTTGCCTTGAATTTTGCGCAAATGGCGATCTTTTTCGTCCACCGATTTTATTGGCGAGTAAACGAGCAATTTTCTCATTATGTGGCTTGGAACATAGTGGATAACGGACTTCTAAGTCCTTATTCCGCTTAAGATCACGTATCAGAACGAGTAAAGCCACATATTTTTGCGCATTCGGCGTTCCCTAACACCAAAACCTTTTTCTAAAGTTTCAAGTCACTAGTGTAGCCTATATTCTTTCTCCCCTCACTTAAACTGCCGTACAATTCGAACTCTAACATCTATTTAAAAAAAACAAGGGGAATTTAAAAGGTCCCCAGAAAATTTAAGATAGTCATTCTTTACTATCAACACTGCGGGAATCCTGCAATTTTGCAAAAATTAGACTGTTTCTTACACTCCAATCTGAAACTTGTCTTCGCATTTAAAATATTGATAGAAAAGAACTATAACATCCATAGGGTTTCTAACTGTATCTAATTAAGCCTGATGTGAGCAAGCGACACAAATAGAGAGGTTCTATGTATCTTCCACTTTTTTGCCTCCCCCTTTGTTTTTTTTTTGCCCGCTTTTCTCTCGGTCTAAACGGATGTTGAACCACACTTGAACACATTGTTCATCGAGCACTGGGAATCTTTGACCTCAAAAGGTAAACTCGAAGGTCATTGAAGGGCCACAAAAATTCCAAACTATCTCCTCTTACAAAGTGCATTAGATTTTTCTGAATCAATTTAATAATGTTCTTGTGTGGGTAGTAAAAATCTGGTGAAAAATGTATTTATAAGGCCAACCGTCCACTCTTTGATAGATGTTGTCTAAACTTGGCCAAAATGCCATTTACTCTTAGGACCTCTGTTGACTATGTAAGGTAACTGTCAAGAATAATCAAAGGCCCCACAATAGGCCACTGTTTGAAATTGCTTTTCTGGCCCTCAATTGGTCATTATCTATAGAATGTTGTTCGAACGTGGACAACAATGTTGCATATGACCAGTGGGGACAATCTTTGCCTAAGATAAGTCATTAAGAGGCACAATAGACCATTGTGTGCCAAAACGGCAAAATGTATCTCGTCTACAAAGTTTGTATTATATTCCTGGAAATTATATTCATCTGTTCTTGGGTGGTGCTCATTCCAGGGTGCACAAGATTTTGAGGCAACGTCATATTTAGTGCGGGCCATTAGATTCGAACAGTAAAAATGATGAAAGGATGTTTTATAGGCCACCAAACAGTCCTTCTTCGATGGAGTTGAACCGATACTTGGGCACCAAACGTTCGTTGATCCCTGGGTCATCCTGACAATGTCAGGTCAAAGTCCATTTGCATTAAGGGGCACAGCGGGCCATTTAGTGAAAATGCTCTCTTTTGGCACCCAATTAGTCATGCGTTCGATAGTTAAAATGTGCATTGAATCGTGGGGCATTTTTTACCATGTGTCGGTCATGTCAAATGTTTGGAAGGGGCACAATGAGCCTATGCATGAAATGTCATTGTGGCCACTAATCGGTCTTTTTTTATGGATTTAACCAAAATTTGAACATTTGTTATTAACTATTGTTGCATCTTTGGTCATAAGCCAATGTCAAAGGTCTTTGAAGGGGCCTAACGGCCATTGATGAGAAGTTCTTTTTTGGCTCACAATTAAACTTGGATGAATTGTTCAATGAATACTGTGACATCTTCGGCCTATGAAGGTCAAGGTCAAGGTTAGTAAAAGTAAGGTCGTATCTTGAGGGGTAAGTGCGGCCACCACTCTCGAGATGGAACACTATTTTGCAGGTAAAAAGAAACTTCAAGTCAAAGCACATCCCATTGAGTTAGGCCTGTATACTTACTTGGCAGTGGCGAAAAAAGAAATCAGCGCACCAGTAGAGTGCCAACCCCTCCTTTTCGCGGCAGCTATGCTGAGGCAAGCCAAAAAAGCGGGGCCTTGGAAAAAGATTGTACAGAAAGGAGTTGTATTTTTCGCAAGGCAAAAATAACATGGGGTGTCAATGGAAGAAACAAAATATCGCTCAAACTAAAGGATATTCACTATGAAGTCGCCTCTCTTTAGCATTGAGGTAAGGAAACATGAATCTCATGTTTCATGTTCCTATGTAGGCCGTGTTCACATTAGTCCATACACCAAAATGACAGTAGAAATTGCATTATTAGCTACTGCATGCTCATGAGTGGCTATATTTCTAACACTACAATCAGTTACTACGTATTTTATTCGTATTACAATATAATCGTGAGAATCACACAGTCATATTCACTAGTGGGATATATGGGCAAACCCTTGGGTGGAATAGATGTGTATCCGAATTTCAGAGTTTAGATGGACAGAATCCGGATGAAAGGACAAAGATGATTTCTCCCTATTTCTCTCTGTGGGAACAAACATGCAATGGAGTGGGTTTTGTGGTCAGGAAAAAACATTGTCAATTCAGTTAACGGTTATTAGCCTATTTCTGACAGAGTCATGATGCTGAAAAGGATGCCAAACCCTTCGATGTAGTGCAGTGGCCTACAGTCCATGAGGAAGCAGGAAGTGGAATCGTACGAATAAGTGGGAAAAGGCATTAGACGATGCAAAATCAACAAACATGGTATTTATTCTTGGAAATTTGAATGCCAGGGTTGGAATGGGCCGAGAGGAGAAAATAGTGGGTCCATATGGTTTAGGTAATCGTAATGAAAGAGGGGACAGGCTCGCGAATTCCTGCAGGGAACGCGACCTTGTTATCACCAATACTCACTTTCAACATGAGAAAAAGGCTTTATACCTGGAAAAGTCCCGGAGATAACTACCGCAATCAAATTGGACTACATCGTGGTAAAGCAGATGATCAGGAATGTTGTAAAGGATGTGCGGCAATATCCAGGTACTGACATGAATAGCGATCCCTGTCTTCTGGTGACTCGAACGCAAAATTCCAAAGAAATCCAGTTATAATAAAGACCAACTGGATCTAGATGCTCCAAAAAGAAGACAGAGTGAGAGAGCAATTTGCTGCTGAGGTTACAAACGATCCAACTGCTAACAAGAGAGGAAACTGAACAAAATGATCAAAAGGAAGTAGAAACACTGTGACAAGATGTGAGAAATAGCATAATGGGAGCAGCATGAAGTGCTTTACCAAAGAGGAAGAGGAAGTCAAAAAATGAGTAGATTACAGGTGAAATCATTGATCTTATGGAGAAGCGCCGAGAGTGCAAGAACCAATGACTCAGATGACTGGTTTACTGATTGTGCATTGAAGTGGAAGACCTAGGAAGGAACACATGGACGGCAGAATGCATATGAAGATCCGAGTGATGGCTGATAAGGTACATGGTATCAAAACAGACAGGGGTTGTGTCATTGATGCCAATAGAAAGCTACTGCACGAGAAGGATCAGATTGCAGAAAGATGAAAAGAGTACGTGAGCCAGCTCTATAGTGATGACAACAGAAGCGATCACGAGGACAGGACTGACACTGAGGGTCCTAAGATTCTACTGGAAGAGGTGGTTGCGGCCATGATACATCGTAAGGCACCAGGAGTAGATGATGTTACTGGGAAAATACTACAAGCTCTTGATGAGATTGGGACACAATTTATCAGCGAGTTGATCAGATTGTTTTATTAGACCGGTAGATTAACAAATGACATGAGACACTCTATCTTTGTGAAGATTCCTCAGATGACACAGGTAGTGAATTGCTCGGATTATAGGACGCGGGCAACCATGATCCACGTGTTGAAGGTTTTACTCCGTGTGATCATAATAGGAATGACAATATAATTGTTACAGGGACCCTTCCGCAAAAAAACAGAAAAGGGAAGTTATTTCGCTTGAATTTTAAGGCAATTTAGGACTTTTCTCAATCAACTGAGACGTGCGGGGTCAAACCAAAACAGCAGAGATGAAAAGTATAACCAGAGCACGGGAAAAATATACCTAATTCCTCCACTTAAAATCTTCCAACGAAAACCTCTCACTCTAATGCATCCGGAATTGGAGGGGGGGAGCTACCTGCTGAGAACGGGCATATCCGTACAAACAAAAGAAAGGATATGCCTGCTGCCTTGGCACAAAACAAACCCAGAGGGCAGGCACGCATACAATGAGATGGGATGGGATGAAAGAAATGAAAGGGATGTGATGCGGATCCGCGAGGTACCGATGAAGGGATGATACGGCTGGGGGGGGGCGTGAATGAGATGGATTGGAATGATAACGAATGACGAGTGGCATGACTGGGAGTTGGGGGAGGGACAGGGAAATGAGATGGGGGTAACAATATGTTTAAGATGGAGACTAGTGACAGTCAATTTGGTTTTAGATCAGGAATGGGAAAAAGAGACACCATCTTTAATTTAAGAACCCTGTGTGAGAGGAAATGTTCAGGGATCCGGAGCAGCTGGAGGGTATAAAGATTTGGCGGGAGCAACATCGTTACGCTGATGATACTGATTGGTGGCAAAAAAAGAAGAAGAGAAGCATCAGAAGATTGTGGATGAAGTTAAAGAAAAGAGTGAAGTGCTTGCAAGGTGATAAGATTGTTGCCATCAATGTGGATGGGGATGTTCTGTATTAAGTGAGGTCCTATCAGTACTTAGGCCAAAAAGTGACTGAAGATGGTAGATGTGATACTAAAGAGGAGAAGTTTTGTAAAGATGGAAGATATTCTAATTAATAAGAGGATGTTGCTGAGTGCTAGAAGAGGTTGCTGCATTGCCATGTGAGGTTCACTCTATTATATGGATGTGAAACCTGGACAATAGTAAGCAAATGGAAAAACGTCTGGAGGCTTTTGAGCTTGGGCTTATAGAAAGATGTTGCGCATCTCATACATGGAACATCAGACGAATGTTTGAAAGAAACGAAGAGAAAGAATGCCTACTGAAAACAATCAATGAATCGTTCCCCTCCGTGCGACTACGGCAGAAAGAAAGGTTTATACCGCACTTTGTGTGCCAAACGCCGCGGCAAATAATGACAAGGTCCTTCGTCAACTCGAAAGCTTCAGTATCCCCTCACCTGGCAAGGATATTTGAAGTAAAACATCGACATAGTCAGCCTGCAAATCTGTTGGATCCCATGTAAATAGTACGCCATCAGCTTCAGACCTAAAATCGACGGTACCAATTGACTGATCAACTAACACAGCTGTCAAATAACTCTCTCGTGGTAGGACATCCTAATTACCACCATGTAATGGGTATGTCTTACCGCCATCCAGCGACAGATCTACCGTCACAAAGGATACGTCATGGAACCTTACACTACGGCAGACAACTGTCGATGTATCAAGAGAATATCCCTCGACAACATGGAATCCCCGGCACTGGAACGGCAAAACCGGGTCTGTTCTGGTGCCAACATTATCCCAAGGACAAGGCATGTTCAGGCTCAATAGCTGTCCACCGACCTCACTTAAATAAAACGGTTCCGTGTTGAGTAGACGTTTGCTGAACGGGAGGGACAAACCAGCAGAATAGCCATACGATTCGTATCGTTCATACCCGTAGACAATGACTGAGATGGGGGAAGCTGAAACGTTTTGCTCTATGAAATAAACCCCTCCCCTCTTGGAACTGGGACAGTGAATACATTATAATCAGTTCCTTGGATGGTACGGTTCGTGATATTCGGGCCGAGTGATCGGAGAATGAACTCATCATTAACAAGAACACTCTCATGTTCATTGGATTTTACAACGATGTTCAGGAAATTGTGAAAACCTTGGACTTCCTCTGTAGACTCGGGGGGAGTAGAAAAATCCAAAGGCATAGCTGAACTGTTCTTGAGATGGTAACTGGATAATCGAAGGGTCGACTGTCTCTAGGTTGATATTTTTAAGTTCTGCATAACGCGGATTGGTGGTTGGATGTGATTCGCCAGTTGCCCATCGTCACCTTGCCAAACCTCACCGGGATGTAGAATCACTTCCCGTTGTTGGGAAGAATAATCACGGTATCCCTGGAAATATGAGTGAATTGTGTATATTGACTCGTCGTAAGTGCTACTTGTGCCGCTATACATATAGGTTCTCCCCCCTCTCTCGACCGGAACAAGCTGCTCAGCCAGTGTGTCACATGCAGACCCCGGGGTGCTTACACATAGGTCACCATCCGAACAAAGCGATTGGTTTATTGCTTTCGATGACGCCAACTCCCGTCGATTGAGCCCGAGGCGATGGACACAATTTGAACAACCTCGTGTTTCTGAAGTGTGAATTGTAGGATGTCCCCCCCCGCTCGTACTTGGTACATTCGATTACGTTGACGCCGCTAGAGAACAAGCTGACCAATAGTTGTATCTGCACTCCGATGCCAGCGAGAAGGGGTGTCTGCATTTTGTAGCGGTCGTTATAACCCATTGCAACGTACGAAAATCCTAGATAACTAACGGGAATCGCGAGGAAAGCATCCGTGGAATATGCTTGGATGCTCAGTCCATAGACTGACACGTCATTATCAGCAAACAACTTCAATAACTTTTCTTGCTGCGTTCCGAGACAATCCAAGGATAAATTCGAAAGGAATGTTCACACGCCTGAAGGACCATCCCTCAATGGTGAATTGTGATACCAATGGGAACCCCTACCAAGTGTTCACTACTCAATGTGACTGATGTAGTTCCCTCACTGAACGCGACCACAATAAGAGATAATTTACCGTACCTGCGTAATTGTCGTAATTCCCAGTAAACGCCACAACATAACGACGTCCTTTGGTAATTCCCTCGCATGAATCTTCCTTTTCCCCTGGACCAGGTCCGGACGAAAGTGATGAAGCACGTATTATACCCGGCGAAATCAACCCGCACTGCATTGCCAGGCGAGACATGTTGAGGTTGTCATTGTGATAACTTACGAGAGTAATGATTTCCCCGCGGTGACATGGAAGTTTCCCGGGATATTATTTTTTTGGGTGGGGAGCCCCGCACGTCCAGGCTTTTTAACTCTCTTTAACTCTTTTAAAGCTTTATCCGATTGATCTGAAACTTGGTACACATGTGCGCCCTAGTGAAATCTCGATGAGTTCGAAAGTGGGCTGTGGAGTAACTGGTGGAGGCCGCTAATTGCATGATTTACGCGAACTTTTCATGTTAGTTGGATTCGAACGAAACTTGGTGGGTAGAAAATATATTTGATTCCGAAAAATGTGGAAGTCCTCTCAGGTCCTCGGAGGTCAAATTTGCATAATTCATGTGATTTTTCAAACTTTGTCGGATTTGAACGAAACTTGGTGCGTAGGGACTATAGTTGTCCCGCAAATGTGGAGGTCATTCCAAGGTCATCGGAGGTCAAATTTGCATAATTTATGTGATTTTTCAAACTTTGTCGGATTTGAACGAAACTTGGTGGAGGGGGGCTACATTTGTTCCTGACACAGTTGAAGGTCATTTCAAGACCCAACGTGGGTCGAATTTGCATAATTCATGTGAATTTTTTGTAACTTCCATGGATTACAACAAAACTTGGGTGGATGAAGGCTATCTTGGTCTTCATGGGGTGTTAGATACTTCTTTCCAATGGAAGCGGGGATATACACGTGGGCGACTTACCCGCCTACACATGTGTATAGTTGTGATATAGTCATTGGCTCGTGATCACCCGGTTTTGGAGCCGAAGACCATGGCGAAACTTCTGTTTGGTGTAGATTACACGCACACTCCAACTCTATTTTTGGGGAGTCGGGTCACTAAATCATAACTCTCAGTGCGTTTAAGCACTTGATAATCTGGCTATCACAACCATTAGGAGAATTAGCTTCTCCCCTTTCTTCATTCATTGTTATTACAGGTCAGTTTGATACGAGAGTCCAATACTAAGTTTATTCGAAACCATTTATGTTCAGTCACCTCAAAACATGAACTTAGAGCAAATCGATTGAAATTGGCCCCCAAGGTGACCTTTGACTATAGTCGACTACTGATGACCCCTGAGAAAATTCCAACTATCCGAGGGACTATATACCATATGGTTCACAAAAGGCTGAATATAATCCTAAAGAACGTGACCCAAAATATGAAACCCTCCCCCCACAGGACTATTATTGCAGTGGCACCACCCCCCTCCCCCCCCCCCCCCCCCCCCCCCCGCAGGCACTATTTGTCAGTGGTGACATTGGCTCCATAGCATCGTTAAACAAAACAATCTGTAGGAACAGGATGTTGGTCCGTTTAACCTCGAACATTACCTTCGGGGTGAAAATTAACCTCATCTAGATGACCACTGCTACACTCTGAATGATAAAAAGGTAACTACTGACCGAGTATGACCAGCCTATTCAGTTACATAAAAGGGTATTTTCTTGACTAATAGATATTGCTTGGCCCTACACGGAGAAATATGTGCTAGTAACTGGCTGACAGCCTTGACAGAGTAGACCTAATACTATTTCTACGTTGCCGAAATGGTCCCAATCATAAGCTGCAACTTGGAATGCCATATTGTATGTTCATGTATTTCTCACTCTATGTTGGTGGGGGTATACTCACACGCAGACGGCACTATGCACATACACACAGTAACACTGAGCGTTCGCCGGTTTCCCAACTGACTGTACAATTGTGAACTTCGAGAGTAATTAGTTCCCCCTACAAAAAACTGGAAGTTTCCGGGGATCTTATTTTTTTGGGTGTGTAGCCGGCCGCCGTCCCAGGCTTTTTAACTCTCTTTAACTCTTTTAAAGCTTTATCCGATTGATCGGAAACTGGTACAAAAACATGTGCGCCCTAGTGAAATCTCGGATGATTCGAAAGAAGGGGGCTGTGGAGTACTGTGGAGGCCGCTAATGCATGATTTACGCGAACTTTTCATGTTAGTTGATTCGAACGAAACTGGTGGGTAGAAACTATATTTGATTCCGAATGTGGATTCCGTCTCAGGTCATGGCGGTGGCGGGTCAACAAAGTTTGCATAAGTCATGTGATTTTCAACTTTGTCGGTATTTGAACGAACTTGGGGTGTGCGTAGGGGACTAAGGTTGTCCCGCAAATGTGGAAGGTCCTTCCAAGGTCATCGGAGGTCCCCATTTGCATACATTTATGTGATTTTCCAACTTTTGTCAAGTTTGAACGAAACTTGTTGGATGGGGGCTACATTTGTTCCTGACCACAGTTTGAAGGGTCATTTCAAGACCCACGTGGGTCGATTTGCATAATTCATGGACTTTTTTGTACTTTCCATGGAGTTACAACAAAACTTGGTGGATTAGCTATCTTGGTCTTCATGGGGTGGTTTGATACTTCTTTCCCAATTGAAGCGGGGCGATACACGTGGGCGACTTACCCGCCTACACATGTGTCTAGTTTTGAATTAGTCATTGGTCGTCGTGATCACCCGGTTTGGAGCGAATACCATGGTCGAAACTTCTGTTTGTGTAGATTACACTCACACTCCAACTCTTTTTGGGAGTCCGGTCAACTAATCATAACTCTCATTGCGTTTAAGCACTTGATAATCTTGGCTATCACCAAACATTAGGAAATTAGCTTTGCTCCCCTTTCTTCATTCTTGTTCTTACAGTCAGTTTTATACAGAGTCCCAATACTAAAGTTTATTCGAAACCATTTATGTTCAAGCTTCACCTCAAAACATTAACTTAGAGCAAATCGATGAAATTGCCCCCCAAGGTGACCTTTGACTAAGTCGACTACTGATGACCACTGAAGAAAATTCCAACCTATTCCGAGGGGAGACTATATACATATGGTCACAAAATGGCTGAATATAATCCTAAGATGACACGTGACCCAAAATTATTGAACCCTCCCCCCACAGGCACTATTAGTTAGCAGTGGCCACCCCCCCCCCTCCCCCCCCCCCCCCGCAGGCACTATTTGTCAGTGGTGACATTGGCTCCATAGCATCGTTAAACAAAACAATCTGTAGGAACAGGATGTTGGTCCGTTTAACCTCGAACATTACCTTCGGGGTGAAAATTAACCTCATCTAGATGACCACTGCCTCCAACTCTGAATGATAAAAAGGTAACTACTGACCGAGTATGACCAGCCTATTCAGTTACATAAAAGGGTATTTTCTTGACTAATAGATATTGCTGGCCCTACACGAGAAATCCTTTGCATAGTAACTGGCTTGACAGCCTTGACAGAGTGACCTACTACTATTTCTACGTTGCCGAAGTCCAATCATAAGCTGCAACTTGGAATGCCATATTGTATGTTCATGTATTTCTCACTCTATGTTGGTGGGGGTATACTCACACGCAGACGGCACTATGCACATACACACAGTACCACTGAGCGTGCCGGTTTCCAACTGACTGTACAATTGTTTTGTTTTTAATTGAATGCACATTCAGGTCATAGCGTATGCTCTAATCAAGGTGGGTAAGCGACATCTAAATCACTGGTTTATGCATCACTTGTTACTATGGAAGATGGAACATATGCTGACCGTGCACTCGTGTGTAACGTGATATGGGGCAATCCCACTCCGGTTCTGTGCTCATTAACCGTTCTTCAAATTGTACCAATATTACAGGCCAGTGCCCTCTCCAGTTGATATATATAACTCCATGTAGCCTCTCTCCCGAGATACTAAATTGCACACAGGGTAATCAGTGCGCCCATTTCCTAAAGTTTTATTGTCCGAACAGAAGATGTTCACTTCGTACTTTATCATTTTAGCTAGAGTTTTGAAGCTTGGCAGATAGTTCACTCGGTATTTATTCGGATCTTTTTTAGAACTATAATAGTGGTATGCCAGTGAAGAAGGAACCCATGCACGTAGTACGTAGTACCATTTTCTCGCCCCATCTGGTTCAGAACGACAATTACCCATGTCTAAGCATCGTCATCCAGGTCTGCATCTTTTGCGGCCCTTGCTAGTTCAGGGCTAATCCTCGGGTCGGTACTTTCACAGTGATCAAGTCTATAGTCGCTCATTACTTCATTCTACATTTTTGAAGGTACAGCACGAAATAGTTTTTTGCTTAATGGCATGTTGTTACGTCGTTCAGCCGTTGGTGAAGTCAGTTATTTCTTCCAAATGATTCATATTGGTTGTATTGGGACGAAGGGTAACTTATGTCAACCATCAGCACAGTGGAAGAACAAATAATAATGAGCGCCATATCCTTGAAAAAAAAAAAATAACATTGGAGTTCTTGTGACGCATATGTGTAACTATAATCACACAAGGAACTGTCATTAGTTGCAAATGAGTTACCTTTTCCGGGACCTTGGTGGTTGGAATGATGGATTTTTTTTTTTAGGTCGGGACGGTACCACTCCCGGAGTGGTGATCGTCACCGGAATAATCTGCATCTGGAGTGATCTGCTTTAAGAGATCATTAGGAGAGAAAATGGGCAATATGTCGATGACAACTGAATGATGTTTTGTAAACACAAAACGACCTCATTTTAGACATGTGATGGATATTATTTGAAAAATAACAGAAACAAATATAGATATTAGTCATTATTTATATTTCTTTCTGATCCGGGGCCGGTTTTATCGTCCCCATCTGACAGACGTGCGTGCATGTGAGTGAACCTTGAACACACATTCTATGAAGATTCGGGTGTACGAAAGTCCACTTCTGCATTAACAATACAGCGGAACCATGAAGCGAAAAGCGAATAGATTACCTGGAACCCTTCCTGCTCGAGAAAATCGCCGTCTCCAGAGAGTTCATCACCAGAACCGGACCGTTCTTCGGTGGTCGAATCCTAAGATGGGTTCAGTAAGCAAACATAAAGAAAACATTGAAGAGGTCTTCTTTGGAGAGAAATCTACGAATCGGCCACAGTAACTGTGGCTTCCATCCGTGATTCACTGCCCCACCGATATTGAGCACCGCAGTCGGTACTGCGACCCTCTCCATTATAATCCAGTCCATGTGTTGAAGTCGTGAAGAATTCGGCACGTGACAAAAAACGCGACGTTAGTATCCAGGTGTGCACACTTGCTGGGCTTGAATAGGTGAGATTATCTGCTCCGCAAGTAATCATGAGGAAAAAAATCACTGCTTGTTTGAACAAGGGATATAGAAAGGTATACCTGTCACGAACAGCAGACTTGATGTCTGCGCGAGTGACATAGTTGTTGTAAGTATATTGGGTTGACTTGGAGTAAGTCCAGTTTGGTCCCGTGGACCGCAGGTGCTATCTCTAATTAATTAACGTTGGTCATAATTGTGCTGTATTTACCGAAGACAATTGCATTTGGTTAGGTGAATAGGTGTATTACGTAATTAGTGGCCGGACTTATTGTTGTGGCCGTTTGTCTCCTAGGGTTCATCATTCTATTGGTGGAGAATGGAATGCGTGCGAGTGGGGAGCGTCGAGTTAGCGTCGGGATACATATATAGGTCCTCCATGTTCTATGGAGTTTTTACTCTCATTACCGTGGTCGCAGGAGAGAAAATCAGTGCCCGGAAGCACAGAGGTGTCCACTGACCATAACCTTGTGATAATAACTCTGACACTGTGCCAGCATGAGTCGATAGGAAACAATCGTAGTGTTTTACATTCATTAGATATGACTAGGATAGCCGAAAAACTCGCCAAAAATGAGCGTCGCCACGAAGGGTTGGTGATCCGCAAACGAGAGATTTAGCTATACAGAAACATTTATTGAAGGATTACTGAACGATGTTAATTCAACTGAGTGATATTAGAGGAATTGTACTGAACGATACATACTGAACTATAACTGAAGACGCATAACCTTGAACGAACATGTTACGAACGATATCGATATGGAATTATCAATCATATGAAGATACAACAGCATCCGATGGTTGCAGAAGGCTCAACAAAACAACCTAAACTGTATGGAAGAATAATTATATCCCCGCGACACTGGAAGTGGCCGGGGATATTATGGTTTTGGGGGTGTAGCCGTCTCCGTCTCCGCCGCCGCCGGAACTCTAAGCCTTTAGCGCAATAACTCTTCAATGCTTTATTCGATTGATCTGAAACTTGGTACACATGTCCGCCCCAGTGAAATCTCGGATGAGCTCGAAAGTGGGCATCATTGCACATGACTGCCTGCCCTCTATTTTGCAGGTTTCACACGAAATACTGAGTTAATCCGATAATCCACGAAACTTGGTGGGTGGGGACAAAAGTCGGTCCCGAAAAAACATTACGGATTTTTCGAGGTCACTGGAGGTCAAATTTGTGTTTGTTTGTTTTTTGTGCGAAAATACAGAGTTAGTACGATTCACACGAAACTTGGTGGGTGGGGACAAAAGTTGGCCCCCGATAACTTGACTTTGGTCCTCAGTCACCAGAGGTCAAATTTCTGTTTGTTCGCATTTTGTTTATTTGAACAAAACTTTGTGGATGTAGACTGTTTTTAGTCCCAACAACATGATCTCAGTCTGACCAAAATGGAGGTCTTCATGGGGTGTCAAATACTTCTTCCCAATGTTTGCTCAAAGCGGGGACATACACGTGGGCGGTTTACCCGCCTACACATGTCTAGTTTAGTAATGAATAGAGGAATGTACATTGGAGAGTGATGGGAATTAGGTTTCTGAAATTATTGTGCAATAAGAATGATCTGGTAATCGAAGATTCAGGGTGTTGTAGCCTAAGAAAAATGTTTAAAGCAATAGGAACGAGTCATTGGCGGCATTTATTAAATTATCTATTATTATCAGTTAGTCCAATCCGGATGACTATCAGTGAACTCCAGGACCCGACCACTTTCTCGGAACCTGGGGAAGTGGAAGTTAAACGTCACTGCTCACAGTCGACAGACGTGAAATATTGGAAATATCCCGTAACGAACCACAGTAACCACAGAAAGTTCACTGCATTACAGCGGAACCATGGAGCGAAGACCGAGACCTAGCCCATTGCAGCTGCGCAAGTACAGCCACCTGGGGAAGTACGTCCTGTGAGTGATGGATTTCGAACCCGGAATATTTGTTTGCAGAGTGCCACTGATACCACCATTCTTCTGCAGGACCACACTGATACAAAACTATTAACCCGAATCCTATTCTTAATCTGCTCTCTGGGTCAAACCAAATGTTGGGTTAAATGTTAATCAAAATCTGGTCCAATTTACCTCAACATTGGTTACACTTTGATCCAGAAACATTTGACGTTAGCGTTGGGGTATCGGCATATAATTCCTCTTCATGGGACAATGCCATAAGTGGACTACCACTGTCACTGTTATGTGTGTTCTCTGCTGCAAAGGAGAGAATCCGGCCAGAGAAGCGCTTTCCACACTCCTCCATTAAGAATAATGTATCGTAATAGATTACCTGGAACCCTTCCTGCTCGAGAAAATTGCCGTCTTCAGAGAGTTCATCACAGATCCGGACCCTTCTTCGATTGTCGAATCCTAAGATGGGTTCAGTAAGCAAACATAAAGAAAACATCGAAGAGGTCTTCTTATAAAGAGAATATACGGAATCGGCAAGTAATGCGCATCATACCGCGATTCCACTGACTCCACCGATTGGAGATACCAAACGCAGTCTGCGTACTATCCGCGACTCCCCCCACAATCCAGTCCATACACGTGTAAAAAAGTGTTGGAGCCAGTGTACAGCACTGTCTCACACCCGTGACAACGTACATGGAAGAAAAATACAGAAAGAATACCAGGTGTACAGGATGGATTGGCACAACCACGTGCCCGAGAATTCTCCAGAGAGCGTCCCTACCAATCGAAGGCCTTGCGGAAATCGATATAGGCCACAAGGAAGTCCCTACGGATTCCCACATCCGCTCTGGGCATGACGTGGAGGGTACTGAGAGGAATGTAACCCCTCTATAGTTATTGCAGTCCCGGTTATCAGCCTCCACTTTCCAGATTGGAACAATAAGTCCTCCGGGACGGCGATCACAGACCCATGTACACCCCCCCCCCTCTCCTCTGTTTCTATTCTCTGTACTGCGCCTTGAAACAGTTTAGGATGGACATGTACGCAGTATAAGTCCTCATCATCATCATTATTAATGTGACGAATGTAACTATAGTCAAATAGTGTAACAAGTAGTCCGTCTACTTTTCTAACCATTAAGGCTAAAGGATTCCATTGACTCGGCTGCGGAGTGCGGTATGAATACTTTGAGAGGCACGGGTGCATGGTGTTTAGAAGGAACTCAAGTCCACTTCCACTTTATTTGGATGATGTTTTCGTCACCACGGAACTTTCCTCAATGTCTGCCATTTTACTTCCCCGTCCGGAAAGCCGATCAGTGAACTCCGGGATCGGACCACTTTCTCAGAACTAGCATGAGCGGAAGATCCATGCCCAATGTGACTGCGCTCACAGCAGACTAACGAGACTTGATCAGTTATTGCAAATATCCCGAAACAAACTGATCCAGAAACCCACTGCGAGGGCGAAGTTGGGGGGATGTTGAGATGTCCTGATTACCATCCTATCACATAATATTTATTCATGAATTCGACGAAAAACAATATGTGATACCTACCTACTAAATATACCTAAGATGATTCGTTGTTTAGGGCTTTAAAGATGGAATAAGAAGCTCCACTGATTTCGTCAATCGCTCTTAATCATCTCCAATGTTTATCTACAATTGCAGGAAGCTCGGCCAGGATCTCTAGTGGTGGGGCGTACGAGAGGTGGTAACGTCTCGTGACGAATCTTGAAAGGGGTGGTTCAAAGGGGTGGGTTGTTCGCCTCCTCTTCAAAAATTGTTGATGTTGAATCGTCCTCAGAAGCAATGTGATAGTTATTATAGACACCCCCCCTTTTTTCTTTGTCTACTCCCACTACTACTTGCAGTTAGCAGTCACGCAGACTAAACGCCCGTTCGCGATCACCGGGGCAATTTTATTACCGGAGCCAAGTTATTATTATTATTTTATTATATATTTATTATTATTATTATTATTATTATATTATTATTATTATTATGTATAGTGCACAGCAGATGAACTCCTTTGTTGATGGTTTCTGGGCTGTCATTTCGAAAATCTTCATATCGAGAGAGTGACGTGGTCGAATGGTGACGAATATGGGGAGGGGTCTAAGGGGAAAGGAGGGAGTGTCTCACTCCCCCTTTTCTGATGATTGAACGTGCTAACACATTTTCCCTTCTTTTGGTATTGTATATTTACACCTCAACCTACTCTCTACAAATAAGATTGCTCAAATGCCTTTTCAAGCAATAATATTTTTTGGGTCAACGTATGATTAGGGGGGACACGCCCCATGCCCCCCCCCCTCCCGTGGCTGCGCCACAGCTACACCGTTCGGCGTGAAATGCAAGGGGTCCTCAAGTAAGTATTCATATTAATATAATTGCCCTCATCGTATAATATCGCGTGAACATAAGTTTACTGTGTCAAATTTTGTGGTACCATAGTCGCTTTTTTTCCAAAAGCAGCTCCAACCAGAATATCACAAATTCCCTTCCTCCCAGTTTGTTCGAACAAGATCTAGAATATAACTTCGTTAAAAGAGTCTATCATTAGACTTGGTCGGCTTACTACTTATACGCCGCGTGTTATGCCTTGCAACCAAGGTGCTTCAGCTGACCAAGGAAGGACACCGGCGAATCTCGCCTACTCTTTTCGAAGAGTGCCCTGAGTAACGAGGCAGGAGTGAGATCCTGCTCCCGGGATCGCCATTTAAACGTCCCCATCCGACCGACGAGTGTAGCTTCACCCGCGCAGCCACTTTCCTACACGAGGAGGGAGCTGGGTGAAAGTTGGTGTCTGTGACGACACCGGGGTTTGATCCAGGGACCTTAGGCATTGCAGACGGACACTCTATCATTCCTGCCACCTCACCGCTCTATGCTTGACGGCGAAAGGACATTTGAGGTATGAAACAATCCCGGAGGCACTCTTTGAAGTAATTAGTGGAATCAGTCTCGGAACTACACATGGCTGCACACCAAATGGTGAGTTGAAATCCCCAAAATGCAATAGTTAAGATACGTGTTCAAAACATGTGAGATAGCAATGCATGATGAATCAATAAATGTTCATGTTCACTTTATGATAACCCAATGTGTCCCTGAAATAGAATAAAACACCCCTTTTAATGTATCAGCAGAGCTTAGATAAAAATATGTGTGGACCATATTATAATCTTTTTTGATTCTCTAGTAGCTTTTGGTAGTAATTTCTTCTGATCCTGATATTATCCTAGTTGCCTTTCAGCTTGAAGGCATTTCTCATAATGAACCTCTCGTTATCAGAGAGTAATTAGTAATTAGGTAATGCTTTTGATTAGGAAGAATTAAACGGCTGCTGTTACCAGGCACCTTACTAGATGGAGCTGAAATCATCACATCTTTTTTTTTCGTTTGACGCCAACTCCTTCCCGGGTCGTTTTACTTCCCACCGGAGTGTTGGCCAGTATTCTTTTAAGGTTCAAGTAGGTAGTGAAAGGTCTAGCAGTGCCATCATCATGTTTCACTCCTAATCTTATTACACAACTGATTCTCTTCAGCCCTGGGAATATCAAGACGTATGTTTATGGTGGTACATAATTGTAGGAGTGACGACTTGTCATCTTCTAGTCTCTCATCTTTTATATCAGATTCACTCTCAGGGAGGTTGAAGAGGATTAGGTTGCAGCTTCTTCCTTCCTTTCCTCCTAACCTGTGCCTGTACTGAACTCCGTCTATCTCCTTCTTAATCTCATTCATATTTTTCCGTTCAACGACACAAATATATAGTTTCCATTGAGTCACCCTTGAAGCAAAGTCACTCGAAAACTTTCTACATCTACCTTCGATTTCTAAATTATTCTTGACTGCACCAAGTGCAGGTTTCTCGCGAGTACCGATGTAATTCTGCCTGGTTCTGACCGACAATGAACTTGTCACTGGTACTAAGGCCTAAACGCTTGCACAGAACTATAATTCACAGCACTGCGCATGCGTTCACATTCTATTGGGTTTCCATCAAATTGGTTTCCACATACCATACATTCGTAGTCGTCGTTCAACGATGAACTAGAGGATCGCACCGCCTTCTCACCGCCTTCCTTGGTAGATGTTGGTTGGTCCTACTTGAGATTTCTGTATTAATCTCGATTTTGGAAATGTTAGACTTGCTGATGGTGGCGCAAGCTGTACTTGATGTGGACGCACCAGTAACAGAGCTAGCGCGGCGATAGCGGGCGCGTTAGCTAAGACGGTGGATACTTGTAGAATTTCCGAATAGCTAGGGCTAGTCAAGCTAGCGTTAGGCGTACGTGGAATTAGGCTTTTGACTTGACGTAATAGATTGTGTGTCGCTCGTGTGTGACTCAAGGCGCGAGAATCGTCGAAGATTTAACTGAACCGAACCAGGTGATTGCCTATCTCCATTTCTACGAATGTTACCGCCTTTTCTCCTTGTTCGTAGCGATAACTCCTCCTTCCTTAAATTTTCGATTTATCCATGAGTATATCAAGAAAACCGATAATCCTCGGAAGAAGCAACGTAAAACAGAGCCAATTTAAGGTGCGTGGGGCGAGCGAGCAAGCGAGCTATCTTCATGTTCACTCCGGCATGTTTGTGATAGAATAATTAGAAATCATGTATGCTTAACCATCCAGGCCGAATGTTCCATCAGTAAAGTCACCTCATTCCATAATTAGCAACAAGACATCGTTAAGCAATATCAGTTGCGGAGCACAGGACCCTCTGAGCTCATTTTAAACTGTGGGGATCATTCAATCAAGCGACCCAATAGGGAATGTCAAAGCAAAGATTTTCAAATGGAATCCGACCATTGGTTCGCGCGGAGCAGAACTTCTTGCTAAAAAACGACGCCTAGATTGTGTGGCATGTTCAACGTTGTCTCAGACTGTTGGGTTTCGAACTTTACGTGCGAAAAAGTCTAAATTTCTCTAGCAGGATGGACCATGAAAATCGCATAACCTTTCGCCAGAGGGGGTAGGCTCGCTGGCCGGAAGGCTGCTACGAGTCCGTAGCCGTCAAGGCCGCCTGATTGGGGTCTAGGAAACACGTCCACAATAGCAACCAATGTTTGCCCGTAGCGCGATATTTTCCGAAGATGGAAAGATAGGTCATTGAAAACTGTTTTCACTCTCAGTAAAAACGTGGTCCCTAGACCCCAAACCATTTTTCCTAAGCAGCTGCAGGGCTCGGGGCTCTTACAGGCGTTTGAGGCAATTGAGCAATGTTTCTCCTAGGCTATTTTGGTTGTCTCATTTTGGGAAGGGAGAAATAAACGTGAAAATGTAGATGTTGGGGGGGTTAATTGAGTCGCAGGTTGGGGCGTGAGGGTATCCCTCATAAAGCGGATCCCGACAGGGATATTTGATCGCTCTCAGAAAATATGGTGGATGTTGCCTAAACTTGACATAATGCTCATTGACTCTTAGGACATCTGTTGACTATGTGGAAGTAACTGTCAAAGATCATCAAAAGCCACAATGGGCCATTGCGTACAATTGCTTTTCTGGCCCCAAATTGGTCATTATCTGATGGATGTTGTTCGAAAACGTGACCACAAGTCATTGACCAGTGGGAATCTTTTGACCTCAAGATATCAAAGGTCATAAAGAGGCACAATAGACCATTGTGTGCCAAAACTGCAAAATGTATCTCCTCCTACAAAGTGCATTACATTTTCCTGAAATTATACATTTTGTTCCTTGCGGGTGCTCATTCCAGGTGTACACAGATTTTTGATGCAACGTCATATTAGTGCTATTAGAGTCGATCAGTAAAAAATTGATGAAAGGATGTATTATAAGGCCACCAAACGTCTTCTTGATGAATGTTGACCAAACTTGGGCGAACAAAGTTTGTTGATCCCTGGGTCATCCTTGACCATGTGGAGATCAAGGTCAAAGGTCATTAAAAGGGCACAGCGGGCCATTACGTGAAACTGCTCTTTTAGTCATCGTTCGATCGAAGTTGACTACACTTAGTTAAAATGTGCATTGCATGGTGCGCTTTTCACAGTGACGTCATTGTCAAAGGTCATTGAAGGGGCACAATGAGCCATTGCATGGAATTGTCATTGGCCACTAATCGGTCATTTTTTATGGACAATAACAAAATGATATATTTGTTATTGACTATTGTTGCATCTTTGGTCATAAGCCAATGTCGAAGTTCATTGAAGGGGCGCAAGGGCATCGTGAGAAGTTATCTTTTGGGCTCACAATTAACCTTGGATGAATTGTCAGGGCCTACTGGACAGTCTTCGTCAAGGTAATGGTCAAGGTCAAAGGTGGAAGTAAAAGTAATGTCGTATCTTCAGGGGGTAAGTAGTGTCCCACAACCTCGAGAATTGAACCCTATTTTGCAGGTCAAAAGAACCTTCAAGCCAAAGCACCTCCCATTGAGTAGGCCTGTATCCCTACTTGGCAGGCAGAAATATACGCGCACCAGTAGAGTGACACCCCTTTTTCCGCAGGTTGAGGCAAGCCAAAAAAGCGGGACCTTGAAAAAGAATGTACAGAAAAAAGGTGTTTTTCGCCAAGGCAAAATTTCACTGGGTGTCATTGGTAAATATCAATCAACTAAGATAATCACTACTGAAATCGCCTCTCTGTAACATTGAGGTAAGGAAACATGAATATCTTGTTTCATGTTCCTATGTAGACCGTGTGCACATTAGTCCTACACGAAAATGAAAATAAGAAATTGCATTATTAGCTAATGCATACAGGGAGGCTATCTTTACAGTACAGTATTTTATCATTTACAATATAATCGTGAGGATGACACAGTCATATTCACTAGTGGGATATATGGGCAAACCCTTGGGTGGAATAGATGGTATTCCGAATTTAGAGAGAGGTAGATGAACCAGAATCGGGACGAACCGAAAGGACAAAGGATGATGTCTCATATTTTTCTCTGATGGGAACAAACATGCAAATGATGTGGGTTTTTTTTTTTTAAAGAAAAAACATTGTCAATGTCCAGTAACGGTTATTGGCCTATTTCTGACAGAGTCATGATGCTGAAAATGGATGCCAAACCCTTCGATGTAGTTCAGACTACAGTCAATGAGGAAGTGGACATCTACGAAGAATTGGGAAAGGCATAGACGCTGCAAAATCAACAGAAATGCTTTTCATTCTTGGAGATTTGAATGCCAGGGTGGGAATGGGCAGAGAGGAAAAAATAGTGGGTCCATAAGGTTCAGGTAATAGTATTGAAAGACGAAAGGGTACAGGCTCGATGAATTCCTGCAAGAAGAAACGCAATCTTGTTTTTACCAATACTCACATTCAAAATGAAAAAGGCTTTATAGTGGAAAAGTCAAGGAGATAACTACAGCAATCGAATTGACTACATCGCGGTAAAGCAGATGATCAGGGAGTTGGGCCATATCCAGGTACTGACATGAAAGCGATCCCTTTTCTTCTAGTGGCTTGTGTGAAACTCAAACGCAAGATTCCAAAGAAATCCAGTTATAATAACGACCAACTGGATCTAGATGCTCTAGAAGAGGACAGAGTGCGAGAGCAATTCGCTGCTGAGGTTACAAACCGATTCAACTTGCTAACAAGAGAAGGAAACTTCCCAAATGTCAAAAAGAAGTAGAAGCGCTCTTACAAGAAGTGAGAAATAGCATAATTGGAGCAGCATAGAGTTTTTACCAAGAGGAAGAAGTCAAAAAATGAGCGATACAGGTGAAATCATTGATCTTATGGAGAAGAGCCGGCCCGTGCAAGAACCAGATTACTAAAGATGACTAGTTTAATGATTTGTGCGTTGAAGTGGAAGATTTAGGAAGGAAACCATGGACGCGGCAGAATGCATATGAAGATCCGATAATTACTGCTAAGGTGCATGGTATCAAACAGGCAGTGGTTTGTCTTGATGCCAATAGAAAGCTACTGCACGAGAATGATCAATTGCAGAACGATGGAAAGAGATGTGAGCCAGCTCTATCGTGATACAACCAGAAGCGATCACGCGGAAAGGACTGGCCTGAGGGGGCCCTGAGATTTTCTACAGGAAGAGGTGGTTGCAGCCATGATCATGGTAGGCACCGGGAGTGATCAGGTTACAGGGAAGCCCTACAAGCTCTTGATATTGGGACACAATTTATCGGCGATTTGATCAGATTGTTTCATGAGACCGGTAAATTACCAAATTACAGATGACACAGGTCAGTGAATTGCTCGGATTATAGAACTCGGGCATCATGATCCACGGGTTGAAAGGTTTTGTGCTGTTTGTTTTGTGATCATGATTAGGAAGGACAATAGATTGTTACAGGACTCGTCCGCAAAACTCAGAAAAAGACAAAAAAGGGACCAGTCTAAGTTTCGTCTTAAATTTATTGGCAATTGAGGACTTTCTCAATCAATTGAAACGTACGGGTCAAACGGAAACGCAGAATGAAAAGCGTAACCAGACACGGGAAAATATACAAAATGCACTTACTTAACATCTTCCAACGAAAACCACCCTAACCCCAAGGCAGCCTGGACGCCTCTGATCGAAAAACGGGCACTTATCAGTATAACAACAGAAGAAAGGACATGCCGCTGCCGGGCACCAAACAACCGGGAGGCAGCACCAGCACCATACAATGAAATGAAGGGACGACGAAAAGGAATTGAAAGAGATGAGATTGCGATCCGCGATGTGATCGATGAGTGAAAACATCAAAAACCTCACCAACGTTGTCAACAAAATCGCAAGGATAGAAGGATATTTCGGTTATACAGAATCTAGAATGGAATCAACGTGGATTTGTAAGAAAAAATGCGATGACGATTTCACTGAAGGAATTGTCATCAAATCGCGAGTTAGACAAGGGCTGATCCGATCACCAAACGTGTACTTATATATAGAGGGGAATTTTAGGGATCTGGAGCATGGGAGTATCAAATTGAAGGAGAGAATTTAAATAATATCTCGTACGCTGATGATACTGCATTGGTGCCTTGGTGGCAAAAAACAGAAGAAGCTTCAGAAGATTGTGGATGAGTAACGGAAAGAGTGAACTGCTTGCAAGATGATCAGATTGCTACTATCAATATGGATGGGGAGGTTTCCGGATTCAATGGAGGTCTATAAAGTGCTTGGGCCAAATGGTGACTGGAGATGGTATAGATGTGATACTGAAATAAAGAGGAGAATCGGAAAATTGCAAAAAGTTGAAAAGTTTTGTAAAGATGATGATATATCTGACTAACAAGAGGATGTTGCTGAGTAGTAGAGAGGATGCTGTATTGCCCATGTGATGGCCCCTCTATATACGGATGTGAAAACTGGGACAATTTAGGAGCCAATGGAAAAAAACGTCTGGAGGCTTTCAAGCATTGGGAGGCATATAGAGAATGTTGGCCCAGCTCATATATGGAACATCATACGAAAGTTGGGGTACTACATATGGTTTTCGAGAAGAAAGAATGAACTGAAACAGTCAAGAGAGAAATGCTAATAACGTTTTGCACATTACCAGAGCACAGAAATTACAAAACCATCTACTCCAAGGCAAACTGAATGGAAGGAGGGAGAGGACGTCAAGAAGGACCTAGCTCGATGAAGACAGATGAACTATTGTAGAAGACAGACTAAGAAGGGACAGATGTAACACATGCTGACTATGACGAGGAAGATGGGATTCAGGTCGGCCAAGCGTTGACGAGCATGCCACTCTAAAATGAAGTAAAGTATCCGTTGGGAAATCTTCAGCTCAGGGTAGCAACGATCATGATGTAAAGTTTATGGGTCGTTGTCAGTTAAGACAATACAGGACCGGAGATAGATTGAAAGAGCGACAGCGAACGAAAGAGTCACCCCGTCGAGGATACAAAGTATGGTCGCCTACATGACCAGATGTTCGCATGATGCGAAAACGAAATGATAACTGAACGACAGTTCTTCCACAGGTGCGCATCAGTCCAGGCATTGCATGTTTGTGAAGTCACTTGCCTTCTATTGAAGAGCAGCCGATAGATCGTCGAGCTGAGACATATTAGATTCAGTTGGCCCATCTATTATCCAGAGAATGAAGTCCATGCTAATGATAATTATTTGATATGACTCTCGTTCCGGAAAGTAAATAATACCCGGAACAAAAAAGGCCCGAGAAATTGCGTGAGCTTCGCACGCACTTCCCGAAGCATTCTCTTTGAAGGAATCGTATTTGTGCAACGTTGACTACGGCCAAAAAATTTATAACGCCTTGTTGCCAACGCTCGGCAATGACATGTGTCCTTCGTCCACTCGAAGGGAAGGATATTTCTGGGAAGGATATTTGACAAGTAAAAACTCGACATAGTCAGCATGCAAATCTAAGGCTCCAATGTAAATAGTTTACGCAATTCAGCTTCAGACCTAAAATCGACGGTACCAATTGATGTTCAAACTAACACGTTGTCAAATAACGCTTGTGTCGGGAACATATACATCTCACCCTGAATGGGTATGTCTTACCGCCATCCAGCGACAGATCTACCGTCACAAAGGATACGTCATGGAATACCTACGGCAGACAACTAGATGTATCGCGAGAATATCCTCGGACAACAGGAACTCCACGGCAAATGAAAAACGGCCAAACCGGGTTTTGTTGGTGCACCTTATCTCCAAGACAGGCATGTTCAGGCTAAGAGCTGTCGGCGACCTCATTAAAAAGACGGTTCCGTTTTGAGTAGACGTTTGCTGAACGGGAGGGACAGACCAGCAGATATCCTACGTTTAGTCCTTTTCATACCGTAGACAAGCGACGACCCGAAATGGGGGAGCTGACACGTTTTGCTCTCTATTGAAATAACCCCCCTCCCTCGGGGACTTGAACAGTGAATACATTGTAATCAGTTCCTCGGATAGTACGGGTTAGTGAATTCGGGCCGATGATCAGGAGATTGAATATTTTCAATTAACAAGAACACTCTCGTGTTCATTGGATTTACAAACGATTGTTCAGGAAAAAAAAAAAAAAACTTGTGACAACCTCGACGAATTCTTGTAGATGGGGGAGTAGAAAAAACAAGAGGGCCGAGCTGAACTGTTCTTGAGATGGTAACTGGATAATCGAAGGGTCGACTGTCTCTAGGTTGATATTTTTAAGTGTTGCATAACCGCGATGGTGTTGGAGGGATTTACGCCAGTGCATCAGTTCACCTTGCCACAATTCACCAGGATGTAGAATCACTTCCGTGTTGAGAAGAATAATCACGGTATCTGGAACATATTGAGTGATGAATTGTTGTATAGGGACTCGTCGTTAAGTGTATAGTGCCGCTATATAACATAATATGTCTCACCAGCCTCGACCGGCGGAACAAGCTGCTCAGACAGTTATGTTCACATGAGACGCCGGGGTGCTACCCTAGGTCATCCACCAAACAAAAAGCGATTGGTTATTGTTTCGAGATGACGCAAGCGCTGCCTTGTGCCCGAGGCGAGTGACACAATTTGACAACCTCGTGTTTCTGACGGTGAATGTAAAGAGTTTCCCCCGGCTGGTACTTGGTGGTACCTTCGAATTCCTCGTGACGCGACTAGAACAATGCGAACAAAAGTGTCATTCTCAACTCCGACTGCAAGCGAGAAGGGGGTCTGCATTTAGGTAGCGGTCGTTGTAACCATGGGCAACGTACGAACATCTTAGTAGATAACTAACAGGAATCGCGAGGAAGATCCGGGGAATATATGGTGCTCAGTCCATAGACGACACGTCCTTATCAGCAACAATTCCAATAACTTCTGCTGGCGTTCCGCAGACATCCAGGATAAATTCGAAAGGAATGTTCACACGCCTGGAGGACCCATCCATAATGGTGAAGGTTCTACCTACGGGAACCACCACCAAGGAGTGTCACTCTCAAGTGGACTGATGTAGTTCCCCCACTGAACGCGACCACGATAAGAGCTAATTTACAGCACTGACGTTCATTGTGCTAATTCCCAGGAAAAGTGCACAACACTAAGGACGTCTTGGGATTCCCCGCACAGAATCTTTCTTCCACCTGAGACAGGTCTGGGACGAATTGCTGAAGCAGTATTACTACCGCGAATCAACCCGCATTGCATGCAAGGAGAACTGGGAGGTTGGCATGTGATTCCCCGCGGCACGGGAGGGTCCGGGGATATTATGGTTTGGGTGTGTTAGCGCCGCCAGTCCCAGGCTCGTTAACTATCTTAACTCTGTAACGCTGTATCCGAGTGATCTGAACCTGGTACACATGGGCGCACTAGTGACATTCGGGAGAGTTCGCAAGTGCGGCATCATGCAAGTTTGGGGCCGCTAACTACATATAATTTTTGCGGACATTTCATGTTCGTTGGATTGAACGACACTTGGTGGGTAGAAATATAGTGATTCCGGAAATGTGGAGGTATCTCAAAGATCCATAGGAATGGATAAAAATTGCATATAGTTATGTATTTTCCAAACTTTGTCAGATTTGAACGAAAACTTGGTGGAGGGGTAAGGTCATTTAAAGGCCCATCGTGGGTCAAATCATGATGATTCATGTGACTTTTTTGGACCTTCCATGGGTTACACCAAAACGGCACGGTGGATGAAGGCTATATTGCTTTCTGACCAAAATGAAGGTCTTCATAGGTTGGTTAGGGGTTAGATACTTCTTACCAATAGACGCGGGGATATACACGTAGGCGGTTTACCAGCCTACACTGTCGATTTGATCTTATGTCATGGGCTCGTGGACACCGGTTTAGAGCGACGCCATGGCGTAGCTTCATATTGATGTAGAATACACGCAACTGCAAACCTCTATTTTGGGAAGGTCGGGCCACTAAGATCATAACTCTCAGGCGTGTAAGAATGATAATTTGGCTATCAGAACCATTAAGAGAAATAAGCGATTCCCCTTCTTCAATCATTCCTCAATTAAGGTCAGTTTGATACGAGGGTCAAAGACTGAAGTTATCGAGACCATTTATTTCATTCACCTGAAAAACATGAACTTAGAGAAGTCGTTTTGTTGAAATTCCCCCCAAGGGACCTTCGGCTTGAGTCGAATTTGATAAAACTTAAGAAATTCCATATAATCAGAAAAAATGCCCTATTCGAGGAAGAGGAACACTATATACATATGAGTCATAAATGGTGCAATATACCAAAATTTCTTTAACCCTCCCCCACCATGGCCTATCCATTAGTGTACCCCACCCACCACGGGGCACTATCTTACCAGTGGTGGCATAGGCTCCGTAGTATCGTTACACGAAAACAATATGTATGAAACAGAGTGTTGGTCCGTTTTACCCTCGAACATCACTTTGATCTAGAGACCACTGCCCCCAACTTTGAATGATAAAAAGGTAAACTACGATCCGAGTATGGACCAGCTTATCAGTTACATAGAGAAATCATGTTCCAATAGTAACTGGCTTGACAGCCTTCGGAACTCGCGAGTGGCATGCTACTATTTCTTACGTTGCCGAATCATAGGTTGCAACTTGGAATGCCATATTGTATGTTCCTGTATTTCTCACTCTATGTTGGTATGAGTTATTACTCACACGCCGACGGCACCTTGCAAATTGTTTACCCTCCGTTCCTCCGCCATACTGAGCTTTCCGAGGGGATCATTTTAGAGTTTTCCTATATGCTAGGACTCACCTACCGGGATCCCGAACCCGCTCCACCGGGTGCTTGAGAAACCAAAAGTAAGTAGTAACAACTACTTGGCTGACTTGTATCATTATACTCCTACTCTTAGCTGCCTAGTGAGAAACCTTAAGAATCGTAAGTATAAGAAGGTACTACTATCAAAATTTATGTAAATTCAGAAGTCACGGAAATGGTTTATGAATGGTATAATGCCAAACCAGATGTAAAGTTGTTCGTTTGAGATGAGCATCATTTGGGCAATGCAGTAGGTTAGATAGCATTTGCCAACTATCATAGCGAAATTCTGAAACGATACCAATCCCACTAAAATCAAGATATAGGAACAGAGTTGTTCCGTGTCGTTGTTTGTCGTCTCTATATGGACTCAGTATTTAATATCCCAACTGTTATGATGAGTAGGTGTGAATAGTGAGAGTTCGTGTTTGAGAGCGGGTCTGGAAATTTGGCGAACATTTGAGGTAATTCAATCGTCTTCTTCTCTATTCACTGTTCTTAGGCCCATCGATTAAATGGGTCTAAACTTTGGAATAAGCCTTCTACGAGTCGTTGATCTCGAGAATATATAAATGCGGTATACGACGCAACCAAACTGTCTAAGGCTTTTTTTGAAAAGTATTCTAAATCGACAGTATGATTGCGCAAGAAGACCTCTGCATGAATTGGTCCCCCATTCTATTTCCAAGTCGATCCCTAGTTTTTCCAGGCGATGTAACAACCGATTTGCAAACTTATTTAAGTGGTGAGTTTGGGCGCGCCAGACGCATCACTGCATATGCTATCCACAATGGAGACTTAACTGGTAACCAGTCAATACATTGCAGAATATATTCGCCGGGGGGGGCATGCGCAGTAGCCCTAAATAATGATGACTTACATTTCAGACGGTGGGGTGGATGGCCAGCCGCCTGAAATACCTCCATTGATCTAGAAGGATCCAGGCAGGATGGACTAGTGGAGAGATAATCAGGCTGCTGCATATTGAAAGGCACTTACTACGCGCGGCCTGGACAAGCTGATTATCCGATTACCCAGCACCTCATTATACAATGGCCTGGCTCTTCACTTCCCTACCTCTTGGGTGCCGGTCATGTCATGTTCCCATCATTTACTAAGTCTTTTTTCGAGTTTATCGGCCATTTTGGACGCAATCTTAGATTGTGAATAGTAATAATTACAAAGAATTCCAATTACTGGGGACGGGATAATGCATACTGGGAAATCAGACCATACTGATTATCTCAATTCTGCAATGACTTCTGTGTTTCATGCATATTATTGTATCCCCAGTGGAGTCCCTTCTTATGGCCGATATTTTGACCACTATCTCGAAAATCAGCGCGATGTCCATTTTATCTCTGTTGACAAGTCCAAAAGTTGAAGAGAATCATAAATTGAAGGCGAAAGGGAGTTAGTATGCGAATTCAAGTGCCCATTTTAAACGGCTCCATAACATACGTTGATGAGGACGCTGTCGTGGCGAACCACCAAAATGCAAGGACATCAACCTAGGGAACAAAAGCGTCCAAGTGACTGCGAATTTCGAAACCGGAATATGTGCTTGCAATGGCGTCACTGATTACCATACCCATTCCCCCGCCCCATGCGGCGCAGAACGACAATTAACCAGTGTATAGCATCGTTATCCAGGTCTGCATATTGCGATATTGCAGTTCAGGGCTAATCCTCGGGTTCGGTTTACTTTCACAGTGATCAAGTCTATAGTCGCTCATTACTTCATTTACATTTTTGAAGGTACAGCCCGACAATTGATTTCTTTTGCCAATGCATATGGCACGTCGTTCAGCCGTTGGCGAAATCTCTCGATTAGTTTCTTCAAATGATTCATTATTGGTGTTTGTATAGAGACGGAGGGTAACTCTATGCAACCATCAGTAGGAAATAACAACATAAATGAAAATCTCCAATATCCATGAATATTTAAATTAATTCTCATTGGCGTCCTTGTGGCGCATATGCTATTAAGTACATCACACAAGACACTGTCTTATGTTGCGTGCAAATAAGTTACCTTTTCGGGACATGGTGGTTGGAATATAAATTTTGATTGATCGGGAAGGCCTCCACTCCCGGAGTGATAGTCACCGGAATAATCTGCATCGGAGTGAATGCTGCTTTAAGAGATCATTTAAAAGAGAGAATGAGAATAACAGATGACAACGAAGGTGGTTTGTAAAACACAAACGACTCATCTAGACATTGATGGATATGATTTGAAAATAACAGAACAAATATTATAATAGAGCATTCATTATTTATATTTCTATTCCTGATCCGGGGCCGGTTTGATCGTCCCCCATCTGACAGACGTGAGTGGGTCATGGTATTCGGGACCCTTTGAAACACATTCTCTGAAGATTCGGGTAGTGGGGTAAGTAAGAAGTCCACTGCATTACAGCGGAACCATTGAAGCGACTTAATAGATTACTGGGAACCTTACTGCTCGAGGAAATCGCCGTCTCCAGAGAGTTCATCACCAGAAACGGACCATCTCGGTGGTCGAATCCTAGATGGGTTTAGTAAGCAAAACATAAAGAAAACATTGAAGAGGTTCTTTCTTATATAGAATTCTACGAAATCCGCAAGTTAAAACTCTGTGTGTTACAGGTTTGGATTGACACATTACTCTCCATTGGCAATGCCATAAGTGGACTACAACTGTCACTGTAATGTCTATCACCAGTGTGTTCTCTGCTGGGAGAGGAATTCGGCCAGAAAAGCGCTTCCCACAATCCTACATAAGTATATTCGTAATAGATTACCTGGAACCCTTCTGCTCGAGGAAATCGACGTCTCCAGAGAGTTCATCACCAGAACCGGACCCTGTTCGGTGGTCGAATCCTAAGATGGGTTCAGTAAAACAAAACAAAAACAGACGGTGATTTCGATGTCCGAACTGGAGGTCAAATTGTGTGTGTTTGTTTTTTGTCGAAAGGACAGCTGCCGATTCACAGAAAACTTGGTGGGTGGGACAAATTGGCCCCGAATAACATGTGACCTGTCTCCAGCTCACCAGAGGTCAAAGTTCTGCTTTTTCGCAATTTTTTGTTTGGAACCAAACTTGGTGGATTTAGACTTTTGTTTTTAGTCCCAAACAACATGATCTTAGTCTGACCCAAAATGGTCTTCACGGGGGCGTGTTGGCGTGGTCGATATTTCTTCCCAATGTTTGCTGAAAAGCGGGGATATACACGTGGGAGGTTTAGCAGCTACACATGTTTAGTTTAGTAATGAATAGAGGAATGTACATGGAGAAGTGATGGGAATTAGACTCTTCTGAAATTATGGGGGGGCCAATAAGAATGATCGGTAAGATTCAGGGTGTTGTAGCCTAAGAAAAATGTAAAGCAATAGGAACGAGTCAATGACGGCATTCATGTAAATTATTATATTATCAAGTCCAATCCGGAAGGACATCAGTGAACCTCCAGACCCGACCCTTTTTAGGAACCTGGGGAGGCGTGGAGAGGGGAGGCGGAAGTTCAACGTCACTGCTCAGAGCCGACGAGGAAATATTGAAATATCCGTGACGAACCACAGTAACCACAGAAAAGTCAATGCATTACAGCGGAACCATGGAGCGATGAACGAGACCTAGCATCGCAGCTGCGCAAGTACAGCACCTGAGGGAAGAACGTCCTGTGACTGCCTGGATTTCGAACCGGCAATATTTGTTTTGCAGAGTGCTGATTGATACCACCATCTTCCGCAGGACCACATGTGATACAAAAATATTAACCCGAATCCTATTCTTAACCTGCTCTCTGGGTCAAACCAAATGTTGGGTTAGATGTTAATCAAAATCTGGCCCAATTTACCTCACATTAGTGACACTTGACCAGAAACATTTGACTTCGCGTTGGGGTATCGGGCATATGATTCCTCTTCATGAGACATGCCATAAGTGGACTACCACTGTGGAACTGTAATGTGTGTTCTCGCTGCAAGGAGAGAATCCGGCCAGAGAAGCGCTTTCCACAATCCCCTACATTCAGAATAATAATAACTAATATCGTAAATATTCCGGGACCCTTCCTGTTCGATAAACTCGCCGTCCTTCCCAGAGAGTTCACAAATCACCAAGACCCGGAACCTTCTTCGACCCTTCTTCGGTGGTCGAATCCTAAGATGGGTTCAGTAAAACAAAACAAAACAGCAAACATGAGGCAGGTCTTCTTTTAGAGAGAGCATAACGGAATCCGGAAAGTAACCCTGTGTGTAAAACAGGATGGATGGCACGAACCACGCTTCTCGAGAAATTCTCCAGAGTGCAAACACTCCTACAACACACGTTCTACTACTCTTAACCATTAGCAAACTACGGCTAACTGGCTAATGATTCCATCGACTCGGAATACGGAGTGTCGGTATGAATTTTTTTTGGAAAGGCACAGGTGCACCGGTTTTTAGAAGGTACTCAAGTCCACTTCCACTTCTATGGATGATGTTTTCGTCACCACGGAACTTTCCTCAATGTCTGCCATTTCACCTCCCCCATCGGAAAGCACGTTGCATGAACTCCAGAATCGAAACACTTCTCAACCCAGCATGAGGCGGAAATCCATGTCCCCAACGGTGTCTCGCTCACAACAGGACTAACGAAACTGGATCAGTATAGCGAATATCCCGAAACAAACAGATCCTCAAAGAGCACTGCGATGGCGGAGACGGTTATCGGAGGAGGGGGGGGGAGGGGGGGGTTGAACAAGTCCTGATTACCATCATAATCACATATTATTTATTCTTGAATTCGACAATATGCGATACCTACCTACTGAGATACCTAAGATAATTCGTTGTTTAGGGCTTCAAAGATAGTCAAAAGCTCCACTGATTTCGGTTAATTGCTCTCTTAATAATCCTCCAAATGTTCTCTACACCGAAGGAGCAGGCTAGATCTCTACTGGTTGGGGCATATTGAGAGGTGGTAACCGTCTTGGTGGACGAATATGAGGGGGGAGGTAAAAGGGGAATATGAGGAGGGGGGTGTGTTGTGGTGAAAGGTGGTGTGAAAGTGTCTGACCCCCCGTTTTAAAATTGTGCTGTTGAAAACGTCCTCAGAAGTATATTATGCTATTTCAAGACAAAAGTTCACGCCTCCTACAAGTACTAAGATAGACACAAGCTTCGAATTGATTGGAAATCGTATCAAAAAGTTCTGTCGACCAAGCTATTCCACCTGAAGCGCTAAAAGGGAAAAAATGCTTTCTCAACTGAATCCCACCACTTGTCTCCGTTATGTTAGTCGCCAAGACGGCCGATAAAAATTTATCGTACGAAATTTTTTGATGCGCACCAAGTGTGAACACTCCATCCGATACATTAATCGTATCGATCGCTTTCGCAAACCGTGGACAATCAATCGCTGATGGATATATCTTGGGCATCAACTGGTAAACATATACTTTACAAGGACATCGAAGAACGAGGACTGAGAAACTGACAAGAAGAAAGAAATCTGAAATAAACAGCACGAAATTTGAGAAATATCAATCACAGGAAATGGCCAAGGAGAAGTTGGAAGAAATGTAAAATAGTAAGAGCTGTTGGGGGAACCGAAAAAGACCATTAACAGAAAAGTGGTATACCAACAACGCTTCAAAACTATGTCAACAATTTTCAAGAGCAGACGAATAGGAACAAGCATCAAACTCCGGATTTTCGGTGCCCTAATAAAGAGTATTTTTAATTGTGAATTGTGTTTTTTTAACTAAAAATATAAAAAAAATAAAAAAATTGACACTTTCCAAAGAAGACTACGCCGCAATGTTCAACAATAACAATTGGATACAAACGAAGAACTCTATGATGGGACCAACCAGATCCTTTGGTCATTGTAGTGCACATAGACAATTGAGATTTTTCGGCACGTCGCGAGACTCGAAGAAAAGCTTTTTAAGCGAAGATCGCTCCGAGAGAAGCATTTGAGACACTCTAAGCCAGTTGGAGACTCGGACTACCAGCTCGGGGAAAAATCAAATCGCCATTCAGGGACATCACACATAACGAGTTTTGAAAAAGCAATAAACCTTGCGCCAAGATGTGATACGTGGCGGAGGGGTTGATCACTGAGCGTGTCGGATAGACGAGACCAGTGGGTAGGAACGAATTTCGAGTGGGGGAGAGGGGGCTAAAGTTGTAGACGGACAATGGAGGAGGGGTGTTTAAGGGGAAAATTTTTGCATTGTCAGATAGGTCTAGATGCGATTTGGTGCTAAATATAGCACCATATAACCCATCCATTTGGGAGGAAAAACACAGTTTCACGACTTTACGACTTGGTGATCCACATTCTTTCTGTTACCACAAATGTGAAGTAAACCAAGGGCCTTGAGGTTGGTTCTAATCACACTTCTGGCTAATATGCCTAAATCTGTCTAACAGTTGTTCCATGTTGAAATAGTGCTATGATAGGCCTAGGGAATCAGAACATACTTCCAGGCCTACCGTTTACGGGTTTTTTCTTAACGGTAAAGGAATATACCTACCTGCGGCTTAGCAATTTCTTCCGAAAAAAATCCTGACGGTTGCGCTGTTTTCGAGGACGTTTTCCCCCACTCATTGGTCGTTTTGGTCGAAATGATTTTTCCGCCCCCACGATTTTGAGTGGGGGATAGCGCCCCCAGCCCCCCCCCCCGCCCCGGTCCTCCGCCTTGGAACGAGACTCAACCTACACTCCTACTACTACTACTATCGTTTCGCACAAGTGTGAACTGCCTTGAAAAAAAATCAACTTGACGTCCGATAAAATATCGCTCGTCTCGCAAAGTTGTGAACACTCCTATTGAAAATAACTCTTTTTACCTCGACGTCCAATAAATTAATCGGATCGTAGCGTATCACTCTTATCGCCCATTGTGAACAGCCCTTAAGTGTGCATTATTCCTGTACAGATCCCGCCGCGTACTTGAGATGCGCGCGACAGAAAATCGGAACACGCGTACTCTTCGCGTCCGTGCTTATTTTTTGGGCATGCTGATGTTCAACAATCTTTTAGACACGGCATGTTGGATATGAACAGTTCATGGCACAATGTAGCAGAAAGATCCCTTGTGACGTCACGATGGGCCCTCCGTACAGGTAAACAAATCCTATTTGTACTGACTCTGAGTCATTTATCTCATCGGTCCCGAAGGGCCAGATGAGATATTGTAGTCAGTTTACCGTTCACCGATATATACTGTTTATGGTTTTGCCATAGCACCGGTTTGCTATGATAATGATATTGGTGTTTAAGAGAACTATCCACTGAGGGGCACCCTATGTTGGGGTGCCTGGGTTTTCGGGTGGTCCAGCGAATGGGTGCCCTCTGCGAAGGTGTCCGTTCGTGTGTGTGCGTGTGTGTGTGTGTGTGTGTGCGTTTGCGTGCGTCGATTTTGAAGCTTTTTTTCGCGAATTCTCCACTTTGAGGTGGCTGAACATGGTCAAATTTTGCATACTCCTAAATAGTCACAAAACCCACGTTACCTAACCTACCCCTGCAATTGGACACATTCCTTCAAAAACATGGAATTCAGGGGAGTGAAAATTGCCATTTTGGAGTAAAAAGTCATTTTTGCCCATTTCTCACTGTTTTCAAGATGTTCGGCGGTGATTCACCAAAATGAATATCCCCAATAAGTTGAGATTTCCTAACAAGGTAGGCAGTAACAAAATATGACTGTTTCCTTGCTTCGAGCAAAATTGCAAAATAAATTCGAATTTAGCGAGAAACACACTATTTTTTCGGCAAAAAAGTTTTTCTTATAAAGAATTGAGATTTGGGATTATATATGTTAACCCCACACCTAATTCCTAACATAATCTCATAGAACTGGGTAGATGTGGCTATATATTATTAGACAATATCAGACCTAAACTTACAGCTAGCAGCGAGAATATACCTTTTTAAGCAACAGTCATACTACTATTAGCCTAGGTCTAGGCTTCAACAAGCATAGGCTAGGCCTAGCCTAGTTGAACTTAACATTGAGTGTATACTAACCTCCGTATTGCCTAATCTGTTAGGCCTAGTCAAAAATAATACTGTATTAGACAAAAATGGCACCGGGTGACCTCTTCACCTTCCACCCTCTTCTTGAGCCCAGACCAAGTAATTACCAGGTAATACTCCACCCTCCGTTTTGAAGCTAAGACTTATCACCCATGGGCATCTCTAATTCTCATACTCTGAGTCTGCCAGTGATGTTTTCACGCTGATGACCAAACCAGTAAAGAATTAAATTGAATAATCTCACCAATTATTGGCCCAAAATGACTTGAGGTAATGATGGTATCGTGAGGTATGTACGGGGAAGCCTCGCCTATGAAGCCCTCATAAAGTAAGAGGCCACCCCCCCCCACCCCTCACCCTCCCCAGCGCATCCCTCTTGTCAGCAGCCGAACCCGGGAAGAAATGTAGCCTAGCCCAGTGATATTTGGTGATGACGGCTACAAATATTCGCTGTACTCCTTCATTTCTCGAATGGAAATCTTCCTCTCAGTCGATCCGCAAGAGTCTGACAACCTCCACTCAAAGACTTCAAGTTCAAACTTAAACAAATCGCTTAGAAGACTTGGCCAAGAAAGCTCACACCCTAACCTAGACCATCTCGCTGCGATGCACTAATAGTGCACCATCTGCTGGCTTAGACTGCTATCCCTGGGGGTGCTTACATGCAGTATAATATTCCGAAGTTCGAACTTCTGCCAGACTGAATTTTTAGTGATGCCGATGAAATGTAACTCGGGGATTGCCCTCTTGTGTTGAACTTTTGTCGCATTGCGCCATTATTACTTTGTCCCGACCTCTGAGGAAACGGTAGCGATTCCCTGCCATTGCAACCGCAGATAGCGAGATCATTTTCATTGCGGTGAGATAAGGAAATCGACTGTAAATTATGCAAACAGACAGTCTTTGAGATGAAACGAGGGTGCTTATGACCTTTTCTATGTTTTGGTTCGATAATGTAGAATCGAAGTGATGAAGATGCGATTTTTGTTGTCAAAATCGCCAAAAACGAAGTGGGAAAATGGCAATTGAGCCGATAGATTCTTATTAGGCTAGCGCTTCGTATGTCAAGCGTTTGTACGAGTTGTGGGTGCTTTTAACCTAGGCACGCGAATGTGCGTATGTGCGAATACGCGACAAAGAATATTTTTCGCTGCTGTGTTATTTATATGGTCTATCATTAGGCACGCGATTCCGCGACATGTGCGAATGGGCGATTTTTTTTGTCGCGGTTCGCGACAAAAACCGAATTGTCCGGTGCCAATTCAAATCGCGTGTCGCGGGCGCGACAGCTCGCGTTTATGACCGTATGGAACGCCGACTGGACACCGAGATACTGGAATTTTCATATTTGGCTGCAAAATAGGGCATATTGTGTCACATACTCGTGCTTCCTTTATTTTCGCCTGTTGAATAGGCCTATAGTCGTTCATTATTCTAAAACTGTGGCCCATATGTTCGAATAGACGGCATGATGGAATTGTTTTGGCGCGATTTATAGTTCTCGGGAAACTTCGCAATCGGGATGGCTAGATCTACTCGGGGAATCGCCAGCCCCAAGGAATGGTATATTTTCTAGCCTTTCTTCTGACCCAACCCCATGGCATGAAAATAACAAAACTACTGAACAACGTCATCCCGGAAAATGCATCATGTCTATTAATACCCATGTCCTCATGCATGCTCTCTAAAAGCAAAAGATGAATTTCACTCTTGAAGTAGTCACTCAGCGAACCTCGAATGTAAAGTGGAATTTCACTCTCAATGGGCGGCAGATCCGTACTCAATTCTCTCTATTGAAACATTGAGTGTTCGTCAGACACATTCGAATCCACTCTAGAATAGTGAAAGTATGCTCCATAATGGGCGAGATTTCTACAATTGGTGAAAATGGAGTGTGATCACATCGCACCACTTCATTGGTGTACATTTCCACTCTTTTGTTTTAAAAGTGTGTCGCCCTTCGTTTGAATTCTCGAAGGGACATACAGCCCCTAGCCTTATAGGCCTATAGGCCCATAGCCTCCAGTCGTTGTCGTCAATTTGGGTTGAACTGCGTTCTCCTCTGTATTTTCTTCAATGAGGAAGGTCCTCTCCGGGGGCAATAATGACATCTTGCCTAATTGATGTGCTTTGGCGAGCGTCATGTTTCCTGTCCGTTTCCGCGCTAATAGCCGCTCATCTAGTTCTGTGTTCCCCTGCGAATCTTATTTCCGCGAGTCGCTGATTCGCGTGCCTATAAATTACCCCCGTGCGACACTCGACACGCGATTCCTCGCCAGCCAGGCGAATCGCGTATTCGCCTATTCGCTCATTCGCGTGCCTAGTAAAAACAGCTTAGAGGCCTGGAGTCCTTATCGCTACTCCTTGATCTTTCGCCAATATGGGCCTGACGAGTGAGTAGCTGGACAAGGAGAATGAGTTTTCATCAAAATATCACGACTATAACTATCTTAATTTAGACATAGCCCAAGCTTGGCCCTCGGTTGATCCGTTTTCCGATTCCGATTCAGTTCTACTTAAAATCCGACGCAACGAATTTAAAACCTGATTTCAACAATTGGCCTCGGCCTACTTTTTGCCCGCCAATAAATATTTTAATCCCAAGCCTGCTATAAGATCGTGCTAGCAATCTATTTCCACTGTTTCCTAGCCTAATTTAGGCCCGATTCCTTGTCAGGAAAGTGCGGAAATAAAACCATTTTTGATCGCTCTCCTCCCGCTTTCTTTTGTGGATAGTTGTTTCAATTTCTTTTGATTTTGGAACTTTCAGTTTCACTGTTAAAAAGATTCCGAAGGGAAACTTAAGCCTTCTCTCCAGCCTTGCAATTCATAAGAAACATTTGGGGATGGTTTTGAGGCTACTGGGGGATACCTACTAACATTTAAGAAACAAAGGCTCCTCCTCATTTCAATAATCGTTCTGCCATAATATAATAAACAATATTTTCCTATTGTACTTAAGCCCAGGCTATTGTAATTTCCTAACATGATTGGTCATCTCAAAGTCAATGATCCTTAATAAGGCGTATGCCATGTTTGATTATTGCTTAGCCGAGGGGCCTAGGCCTTATCATTCTAGGCCCAATCGTTTAGGTTTACGAATTACTCATCCTATATCATCAGGATACTCTGATCGTATTGCATCATCTGACTTTTTGGGGTCCATGCGCCTCGGCCTAAATTTTAGTCCTCTAAGGGTCCTAGGACCCCTAGCCTAATGAAAACGCAATCCTTGCGTAAATCGCCGAAGTTCCTGCCTTCAGAACAGGTGTTATAGTTACACACCTGCAACAAAACAGAAGCACTCAAGACATAGGCATAGGGCCCTGATTGGAAAAAATGGAATAAAATCCAAACTGCCAACATTAGGAAATCCTGAAACCTACATGATAACTTGATCCAAAAACATGAGAATTTGCGCATCGACCAATTTTACACCACACACCGCGTCATCGTTTTTTTGTTTCATTGTGAAACCCCTCGAATTCGAATACCCTCCTCGGTCTACTAGTACAAGTACAACATCTGCACATACGATCTACCCCAGGCTGGCTACGGTACATTACACTTCAGCATGATACGGTACAACTTTCCAACACCTACAAAAGTACAAGTACCAACCCACTGAAACGTTAGGTCAGTGACAATGTACAACCATGTGAAGAACTTTATTGATTGTCAAAACATAAAGTTAGCCTACACCTAAAGTTAGGCCAAGGCTGCAAGTACAACTTCACGTAGACCGAGGTCTGGCAAATATCTTCTTTTGCACACATCCAGTCGACCATGAGATCTCGAGATTCTCTTGAAAAGATATAGACCACTACCTTAAACCCTGTGAAGTATCACCATTTCGGAAACTATATAAATATATGAAAACCCCCTGCTCCGTCCTAATTAACATCCTGTGTTTTGAGAGAGGACTATAGCGCTTACGGAGGGGCAAACCCGAAATTATATCTTTCCAAAACTGCAATTGATTTTGTGTGTGAATTTTCTTCCTCCACTGATTTGGTGTGTAAATTTTATTACCTGTGAGGTGCTTTGGGTTGTTGGGGCTCGCTCCCTGTCCCGGGACGCTCAGCCCACTGTTCTCTCGATGAAAGAGTTACTTTAGTTTTTACATCATGGTACCATCGCGACGTTCTTTGCCGCCAAGATGGCGCCGGGAGATTGCCCAAAAAGTGTCATTTGGTGCAAAAATGTTCCATTGACTTTTGTGTTGGAAAAATCCCCATTGACTTAGATGTTTGAATTTGGCGTTTTACCTGTGAGGTTGGCGTTTTTTTTTGGGGGCCCCTCCGTGCGGAATGGCTCGCTCCAATTTTCTAGGGGATGGGAAGACCCTCTCTCTATACCCCAGTACCAACCCACTCGTGCACCACCCCAATAGGCGCAAGACTCTCGTGAGGAACTGAGCTCGCCGTCGCAGAGGGTCCATCTCCAAGCAGAGAGCTCAAACCTTCGAATCCAGAGTTCATCCTCGGATCCAGAGAGTTCATCTCTAGTCCTAGACACTTTCAACGTTCGTCAAGTTCTAGGATGATCGATGTGCAGGACAATCAGCAATTTGTGTGATGAGTACCTCAATGAATTGTAAGTTGGACGACGAAAAGTAAACGTATTTTTCGTGCCACCTTCTCTTCTGATATGTCAGCGTTGTTAACAGTACTGTTTCTAAATTTCTACTCTGACCTCCACACCAATATGCCCACTTCAACGGAGCCACGTAATTTGAGAGTAAGATTTGTCTCTCAAAGATACTTGAACCAACATGGAGATTACGGGCTGCACGATGCGAAACAACGCCCTTATTTTCCTGTGCATCGGAGAGCTCGAGTGGATTGTACGCTGGAATGCCCCGACACGATATTAGTATCCTCACTTCACTGCCCTTTTAGGTATTGTGGTTTTGGCTCGTCGCTCCGCCGCCGCCGCCGTCGCCGCCGGAAGAAATTTCGTGTTACGCGATAACCCCTCACGCTTCATCGGTTTGACTTGAATCTTTTACACATGTTTATCAATTAAAATCTCAGGATGGGTTCGAAAGCGAGCATCGCCGTACCACCACGAGGGCGCATTTTGGGTTTTTTGGGAAACTTTTTTTATCACTGATTTGCGTTTTCCGGAACATGGCGATCGCCTTGGGCCAAATCGTCAACTTTCGTTTCGTCCCATGGGACCGACCACCCGGCAGCATTCTGGATTTGTTTGGACGTAACTTTTCCTTATGCTGATTTGCATGTTTTTGGAACATGGGCCGAATTTTTGGGGACAACCTTTTGTTTTCACCCCATGGACCTCACCCGGCGGCCATTTTGGGTTTTCCTTTGACCGGAACGTTTTTTGGTCGGAAAAGAACAGATTTTGCACATTTTGAAACATCCCGATCGTTCTGAGACCAACTTTCTTTATGCCCATGGGACCCCACCTGGCTCCTTTTGGATTTAATTTACAAAACTTGTGTTATCACTATTTTGCGCATTTTTCAGAACATGGCGTCATTTGGACCAACTTTCGTTTTAGGCCTCATCGGACCCCACCCTTCATGATCTCAGCGTTATCAATGAGCTTGACACTGTCTCTCCAATGACTGCACAAATTTGGGGATACCCACGGTTGGCGGTTTACCGTCCGGCGATGTTCTATTTGTAATTCGTATCGACCCCCCCCCCCCCCCCCCTCCGGCCACGCTTCCGTGATTTCCGAGAGGTAAAAATTAGACGTAGTGTGACTGGTGATTTTTGACATTGACCTGATCCGTATGTTATAGAATATGGTCTCCGTGGATTCCGGAGCACACAACATCCCCCTGTAACAATTGAATGGCATCATTTGTTTCCTTCGTGGATTCTTTTAACAGCGCCTTAGATCGCCGCTCCTCGAGTTTTTGTAGCACGCTATAGCAAGGCTGAAACGTCACCGATTAATCATCAATAATTCCATACTGACATTAGCGATCAGTCACCTCAGCACAGTGTATAGGCCTACTCTTGGGTCTATTTAGCTACCAGGGTCTTCTGGTAACCTCTGTATGTTACACGAGATGTCAGTTTGGTAAATCTTTTCACTGCCCCCGATGCTTCGATTGGGCTTTGCCTCATTCCAGTACGTATGACAGTTGTATTTTCAAATTTATCTTTTCTCTCTATTGTTACTCAGTGCCCATTAATGAAGCTCAATCGTAACGAAAAGTACATCGTCCTAGCGATTGTCTACAGACTTCAGAGGACTTAATAGAGTTATTAAGACGTTCATTCACCATAAGAATAGAAGGTTAAAAAAAAAAATATGGTAAGAATCGACTTTGGAGTTCGAAAACTACTGTTACCGGACAGATCACTGTTATTAGGGGAGCGAATAGCTCTACTGCCAGGGAAATCTTGAGAGAAACACTCTGAAATTTCAAAGGTCAGAAGGGTCAAGCTGGTCAGTTCCCAAATTCCACCCAGGATGGGTTCAGACGGGCACCGAACCAAATTTCGGGTTGACCCAAATCGATGTAAATTGACCAGGACTGAGCTCGGTGCATGCTCCTCTAACCCACCGAGTGGCTGGCACAACTGGTATTTCGTCGGCCTTCCACTCGGGAGATCAGGGTTTCGAATCCCGGTGGAGTCATACCAAAGACTTCAAAAATGGCACCTGTTGCCTCCTCGCTGAGCGCTCAGCACAAGAATCTGCAACGAGGGAGGAAACTGTTGTTTATCATGCAGCACTGGCCCCGTCGTTGACAACCACAGCAGGTTGCCGGGATCACAACCAACCGCACCTCTCCTCACAGTAGGCGCTGTTTTCGGCGTATGCTGCAAACTTTTCTTTCCTTGCTCTGATTCAAACTGGCCTAGGTTAGCGCAGTAATCTAGGTCATCGCAAATAAAACAATAACTGAAAGCGTGTACTCACAGTGTTCACTGTCGTCGTTATTGAGGTAGGTGATCCATATGGGCCTTCCCCAGAACCCCTCATTGGCTGCGTCCCCAGTCGTTACGAAAAAACCAACCAGTAGGCCTAATGCCAAACCAGGAAACCTCATATTCGAAAATGACCGATATCTACTATTGATTCCTAACTAGGGGCTTGCACTGCTCAGGAAAAGATTCGGTGAATGAGGTTCATCTGGAAGTCGATCTGTTAAATATACATTTGTCAGAAATGGTATAACCATTATGGCGTGGAAGTGACGGACTATATCGTATGGTAGAATCATTATTTGTGCTCCAATGTAAAAAAAAAAAATGGAACCCGCCCCAGTCAACTTTGTAGTCCAATCAAATGATCCCTTCTGTGTGAAGCCCGCCCATGTCGCCTCTGATGAGCGTCAACAAATAAGAATAACCTACACGATCTACATTTCGCATATGGAGCTAAAAATAAATGGGTGCTTACACCATTCATTCTTGAATTAGAGGGCGCTGTGCGCGCAGTTGTTAAAGAAATTCGAGTTGCTGTTATACAATGGTCATGTAAACTACTGCTGCTATTTGGTGCCTCATGTATAGTATATTGAGGGGACCCAACCCTCTGAATTTTTTAACTCGATTTGAGTGTGAAAAAGCGACAATTCTGCTTAGGCGAATGTGAACGTTACAGTCAAGAGTAACGGGGAAAATGTGTAATGTAAAGTTATCCTAAAACATGTATTTTTACCAACCTAGTGATAAAAAAAACTAACAATGGGATCTGATTAAAAACTTTCAACTTTGTTGTAAAACATATGGAAGGATAATTTTAATTAAATTCACTTATGAATATTAACTAATTGTTATGCTATAATGGTGCAAAACATCAGCATTTATGGATGTAACCAGCTTTTTTGTTCCGTCTATAGGCGAACTTTGTTAATCCGCTCATCTTTTATAGCTCCCCACACGCTTGTGTCGTGGCGTTACTATGTCCCCCCACCCCCTCCAGTCAGCCTGTGACCCCCCCCCCCCGTTCTCACGGGGGGAGTTTTCTTCTCCTTGATGTCTCACTCTTATTCCTTGTTCGATTAATTAATACATAATTAAAAAGAGGAACATGCTAGAGTCGCCAAATTCGGGTTGTGCGAAAGGTTTGGGACAAGTCCTCTTTTCATCTGTTTGAAGATGATCTATTGCATGACTATTGTACTTCGAAAACGTCTTGGTTAAATTGACCCAGAAGTGTCAGGAGGGAACTAGAGCAAATTTGGATCCAAATCTGGTAATATTCTACTCATCCGGCTGAACTAGATTCAAGTAATGAATTTGATCCTTTCTCTCTTTTTCAATATCTCATTCATATCTCTAATGCCAAAGGATCGGACTAAAGAAAATTATCGACCAAACCTCTCCGATGTTTTTATGGGAAGTCAGCAAAAATGAAAACGTGTGATTTGTGAGAATTTATCGTTGTGTCAAATTTGAAGGTATTTTTTAAGTTTTCCTTGCACCAGGTGGCATCGGTATAGCTCAGTTGATAGAACGTAGGCTAACTGCGACGCTCAGCACGAAGAATTGGAGCAGGGACGAACGAAAGGTAGTCAATCCGCAAGTTGCCGTTTGCGTATGATAACCCCACTCCCACATTAAAGTACGCAGAAGAGGCATTGTCACATCCTGTGTCCCTGCAGACAGTGCAGAGGGGATTCACAGCTGACAAGAAGAAAGTGCATGCCGGGCCTCGAACAGGTAGCGTCCTCTGCTTAGCAAATATATATTTAAAATAAATATAGAAAACATAAGAAACTGTCGGTATCTGCGCAGACAAAAGAAAAAAACATCTAAAATTCGCTGGACTCAAGCTGCACACGCAAACACACAACCACACACACACACACACACACACACACACACTAATGGAAACTAGCTGTTCAAGTGCACCTCATTAGTGGATCACCCGGCATCCATGGACTTGATGGGTACCTCGCCATAGGGTAATATAAATGTTACCATGAAAACCGTTGCTATATAGCGTCCATCAGTACTGAATACAGGCGAAATGACTATACAAGATCTCCGGGATCGATATAGATAGGTCGGCATATATAGACCCACCACGGATGGGGAATTCCGCGCGTCACCACCAGACTGGCTAATCATAGTATGGCTATATGTATATACCGGTGGATTGAAGTAGTTATCTGATTCACCCGATTGTTGGGAAAAGAACTGAACATGGAAATAACATGAAAATCCGCTGACAGTTCAAACAGTTCTGTTTTCCGGTCACGTGTGAAACCACTAGAATGCTAGAAGACCATCATGTTATATTGAGTGCTTCACGCTGACTGAATGATGTTGGCTAGTTGTAAATCATTTCTTCGAACTGTCGAAAACTTCGCAAATGAACCCTTTATGCGTCATTGTATTCAGTACCCACTTCTACTAGGATCGTACGTACCTCCAACTGAACATGGAATAACATGAAATCCGCTGACAGTTCAAACAGTTCTTGTTTGCCGGTTTCTACGTGTGAAACCACTAGAAGGCAGAATAATCATGTTTATTGATGATTCATCGCTGCTGATGAGTGTTCCGATTTGTAATCATGTCTTCGAACTGTCATGGAACGTGCATAATAAAGGCCCGTTATGCGTCATTGTATTCAGTACCCCACTCCTTTACTATGCTCGTACCGATACCTCCCCTCAATCAACTATTTGAAATGAAATGCGGAAGCAATGCAGGCCTAACAATTTCTCCTGTGAGACATGATGAGTCACATTCGTGCACTCATTATAGGAACTATCAAGCTGACAGACTTCCAGCCATTTTTAGGACGAAGTTAAGCTACTCTATAAGTACCGGACTATAGACTGCATACATTAAATTGAATAATTCCTCTGATTCATATCACTGCGGGTTATAGCAATATAGGGTGGGGGAGGGCGGGTTTCCATACGATATGCCATCTAAGGGCATAATTCCTTATTGTAGGGGGGGGGGGTAGAGGAAATAGGCGCACGGGACCCCCGTATAACGGGTCTCCGATGCCTCTATTACTATTACGAAGTGCTGATAATTGTTTAATGTCAATTCAAGTTTCTATACTTTGGTACCGACAGACCGTGGTTTTGGTTTTGGCTGTTCGGTGCTGCACTGGTACAGTATGAGAGAGCGACTCCCTCATCATGATATCTTGCTGGTTCGCTGGGGACCGAGGGTCGCAACAAAATCACCGTGCTTATTGATTCTCGGGTAGCCCATCCGCCTCATAACATCTAATGGCCCTCTTTCCCACTGGGAAAAATGCTCAGGTGGTGACATTCGGCTGCATTTCATGTTGCATCATTTCCAGTTCGACAAAACAGAGGAAATACGAAACAGGCTAGGTAGTATCAAGCAACGCACTCCACAGCTTACTCATCTATGCAAAAGGTCAAACAACCCCCAAACAAACAAAAATCGCGATGGTAAATTTCTGAAATGAACTGGTACAACTTTTCTCCCGATGCTTTCAGATGCCTCCCGATTCTTCAGACAACGCGAGTAGTAAAACTGCAAGTTTTTGTTTCTGTTTCTTCTTATCTCATCGGTCCCGAAGCGCCTGATGAATTATTGTATAGTCAGTTGCAATTTCACCTATATTTACTGTTGCTGGTTGCCTTAGCAATGGTTGCTATTGTAACAATAGTGGTGGTTAAGGACTATACACTGAGGTGTACCGCCTGTGGTGGGGTGGGGTGCCCATGGGGTCGGTGATCAGCAATGAGGAGCACTCGCAAAGGTGTCCGTTCATGCATGTACGTGTGGGTGTGTGTGTGTGTGTGTGTGTGTGCGTGTGTGTGTATGTGTGTGTGTGTGTGGTCTGTGTCGTGCAGGAACGCTTGGAAACGATGGTTCCCGCAATCTGGAGTACGCAACTTGTATCAATTCATAGTTAGTAGGTAGGTGTCCCCCATGAAGGGGGAATCCCTGTTGTTTTTGGTATCAATTGAAGATCGTGCCAATGTCAGGAGGGTCAGTCTTCAAAAGCGTTTCCGCACGATTATGGGAACAGAAGCAGATATGAAATTGTATATCTAGTGTGTTGGTTGCATATACGAAGAGGAAAAACTCTATTCTTGATGGTGCCATGTCGAGGTCAATCGAGGTCACTGAAGAGTATTCTCGGTATTTCTCGATACGGAACATTTTTTGAGAGGGTCCCGGCGTACTGGGAATTTTTCTCGCTGTGCAAACTACTCTGCTTTGCCACTTTGATTCGCCTTTTGACCTTTTGCCCTATTCGACCTGATGAACTTCTGACATTCGGGGTTAATCTGTGGTAACGACTAAACTCGCCTTGTTGTAGCAGCCAAGAGTCAATTGAACCGACATACTAACACACTTCTATTAAACGCTATATCCAGTTGTATGTCCTCTTTAGAAGCCCTCTGAAGCAACTGAATAAATTTTAAAAATCTTTATATATCTTCGCAACGATTCTGTCATGGCGTTGGCATAACGGCGAATTTTGTTCGTCTGTGTAATCTACATCTGGTGACTCCCTCGTGACCTTTTTGACCCAATGTGACTTACTAACAGCATCATATCACACGCTATATCCAGGGGATCTGAGCATAAATTTTGGTATTTTGTGGCCAGACACCAAACTAGGGGATTGAAGAATCATGCAGTTGGTACCCCCCTAACCTCTAGGCTTAGGGTTTGGTGAATGAAGATTAATTGCCGAAAATCGGGGTAATTGTTTGGCAAGACCGGAAGATCGCAAATCAGTTGGAGAGTATGGGGATTATTTCAGGGAAAGGGATTTTAGCCCCATAGCTTAAAAGTGTACAACAGGGTGATAGTGACCTTACCGGGAGAAATTGTCTGGACGGGGGGGGGGGGGGGGGGGAGGACAGCACCCGAGGAAAGTGTGCCAGAGCAGCCAACCTCCTCCGGGTTTCGAGTTTACGGTGAAAAAATCATGTTGCCTACTCTAGAAGGTGCCAACATCTGCCAAGATAAACAATTACCTCTTCCTTCCTCTTGTTGTAGTCTTGATATAACGCCATCCCATGACATTGCATGACAATGATGAAATTTTTTATTCCTCGACTTGATTCCTTGACGAAGTCGGAGGAATCTATGCCATCCTGCCAGTGTGTGTGTGTGTGTAGTGGTGTATATGTAGTGTGTGTGACGCCTGACTGGTGAACACAATAATTGACCCCACCTGGATGGAGAAGCTCGTACTTGAATATGTGGTCCCCTGATGAGTACATGAAGCCTAATTTTTTGGGGTCAGGTCAGAGGTCATTGAGGTCACTAGAGGTCAAAGTCTGAAACCTTTGAAACACACGCTACGTCCAGAATGGTTGGTCTGATCGGTTGAAATTGGGTGTAGCTTTCTTAGGGGAGTACAGGAACCTATTTTTTGAATAGGTCAGGGGTGAATTTTGGTCAAAAATAGGAAAATTTGGTAAAAGTCAATGATTTGGCCAATTTTGGCTTGTGAACACGTAACTCGATCCCACCGGATGGATGAAGCTCATTCTTGGTAGTTGTGTTCCCCATGATGAGTGCATGAACTCTATTGTTTGGGGGTCAGGTCAGAGGTCATCGGAGGTCACCAGATATCAAAATATGAAAACCTTGTAAACGATAAGTTCAGAATGGTTGTCGGACAGGGTTTCAAATTTGGTGTGTAAGCTTCTTATGGGGGGAGTACAGGAACCCTTTGTTTTTGGTATAGGTCGGGGGTGAATTTTGGTCGAAGATAGGAAAGTTGTAAAAGTCAATTAATTTGGCAATTTGCTGGTGAACACAAAACTCGACCCAAACCGGGATGATGAAGCTATACTTGGTATGTTGTGTTCCCCATGATGAACCCAGTGTTTTGGGGTCAGGTCAGAGTTCACTGAGGTCACCGAGGTCAAAGTCTGAAACCTTGTGAACACGATAAGTCCAGAATATTCGGTCTGAATAGGGTTCAAAATTTGGTGTGTAGCTTTCTTATGGGGATACAGGGACCCTATATTTTTGGAAGGTCCAGGGTGTGTGTGAATTTTGGTCAAAATAGAAAATTTGTGAAAAGTCAATGTGATTTGGCCAATTTTGGATTGGAACCACGATAACTCGACCCCACTGGATGGATGAAGTGATACTTGGTATGGGTGTTCCCCATGATGAGTGCATGAACTCTATTGTTTGGGGGTCAGGTCCGCGGTAAACAAATCTCCAGAAAAACAGGGTCAGCGGAGGTCCCAGGGTCTCAAGTCTGAACACCTGTAAACACGATAAGCCAAGTATGGTTGGTCTGATCAGGTCTTCAAATTTGGGTTAGCTTCTTATGGAGGGGAGTACAGGAACCTCTGTCTGTTTTGGTTATAGGTCGGGAGTGAATTTTGGTCGAAATAGGAAAATTTGGTAAAGTCAATAATTGGGACAATTTTGGCTTGTGACCACAATAACTCGACCCACCTGCTGGATGAAGCTCCATACTTGGTAGGTGTGTTTCCCTGATGAGATATGAACCCGAGTGTTTGGGGTGGTCAGGTCAGAGGTCATCTGAGGTCACCAGGGTTCAAAAGTCTGACACTTGACACGAATAACGTTGAAGAATGGTGGTCTGATCAGGTTCAAATTGGTGTGTAGATTTCTTATGGGGGGAGTACAGGAACCCTCTTGTTTTTGGTATAGGTCGGGGGTGATTTTGGTCGAAGATAGGAAATTTGTGAAAAGTCATAATTTGGCCAATTTGGGCTTGTGACACAACACTCGACCCCAACCTGGATGGATGAAGCTCATACTTGGTTCTGTTTTTCCCCATGATGAGGGTTATGAACCCTATTGTTTTGGGGTCAGTGGTCAGAATCATCTGAGGTCCACAGAGGTCAAAGTCTGAAATCCTTTGAATTTAGTGTGACCTATCTTTTTAAGTGATTTCGTCAGAGGTTACGTTTTTCCCACAATGAGCTGGTACAATCTCCTTTTTGTCCTTGAGTCTGGCTATTTGGTTTGGCAGAAAGAGTCCCAAGGAACTTCACTAAGCCTTTTGGCTTTCTGGTTTTATAATACTGCCTGAAACAGGCCAGGCACCACAAATATAATGAGCCACACGAGCTGAAAACGATCTTTCCCCTATTCTACTCTCGGCAAATCCACTCTGCACTTGAACCCCTTGAATGCCATGCTATAACATCTTTCATTGGAGCTTAGTTCCTGGAAGATGACAAAAGACCGCCAAAATCACCGACGCGTTTATTATGAGATTCCATCATTGCCCACTCTCCTTTTGACTCCAATTATGTACTAACTTTCATTATAGATTAGTCTATTCTACGTCAACACTGGATCCATGAGAAATGCAAGTGCTCACTGGCCTATCACACCTTGTGTTTCTTGTGAGAACTGTTTTGGATTAGCCTGTCCAACGTAACAGGCAATGTATCTAACAAAAATCAATGCAAAACCTATCGTTATTATCATTACAACACTGTGGAGTTGATTGCCCATTTTCCGGTTTTATGGTCAGGTCAAGGTCACTACTTCTTTCTGAGATGCATAATAAACATAGGTAGCAGTATTACTTGACCCTAATTTGATTTTTGGGAGTTGCAATTTTCAATTATTATTCAAAATATCGACTGGGCTCGGTAATCTTAAAAAAAACCTCTGGCAGGACCAACAACATTTCATGGAGTCTTTTCGCCCTCATTGATCACTCATTGGGAGAACATGCCGTCCGAATATCTGACCTACCACATGACGAGATTTGGAACATGGCCTCTGTTTAGTGATGACATTAGAAAATTCGAAGAAGAAGTCGAAGGAAAGGCCATCGGAACCATGGACAATTTGAAAACATGAACCAAATCACCTCGCATACGCCGTCAGGCCCCAATGAGTCCAAACGGAACCTCTGTTTTTCCTCATGAGTCAAATTTCGCGGAACTTAATTGTTCTGGTAGCCCTCCTCTGAACACTTCTTCAATTGACAACTCATCGATCAATAATGGAACTCTCCACATCTCACGAAGTAACTTCCAAGTGATGTCTCACCTCACCAACTGTTCAAACAGTCTCAACACAATTATCTTATGAAGTAAACTGAAATTGAAAATTATTCAAGCCGAACTTCCAATATAACCTTCTAGCACTTCCCTTCCCGCACTGCTCAGATCGGTTTCCCATGTAGAATAAAAAGAAAAGATCTTTTTCTGAATTTACCGCATGATTACTATCTGAAACCATTCCCCTAATAAAACGTTTGCCGTTATGCTAATTATCATGCATCACTTTGCAATTATCCGGCGCTGAAAAACATTGCCATCGGATCCGATCATTTTGAGATTTGGTCGTCACCACTATTTAATCCCGATAACAACTTTGGCCAAGAAGAGTAAGGGGGGGCGAAAACCTACCCTTGGGTGACACAAACAAAAATTAGTGACCGCCAAGTAGAGAACGTATCCTTAATTACAACTCCTGACCTTGCGTGAATACCCAAACTCCTTCTCCTGTTTGAGTAAGAGACGTTATGAAACAACCTTATCAATCGCTTAAATTCCAGGAAAGTAACATTAACAGCGTACCCTTACACTAGACTAGTAAACAATCTTCTATAAATTTCTAACTTGTTCAAATACGTAACGATTTTTCCCTGAGCATGCTGAGACTCTTGGATCAGATTGGATCAGATTTTTAAATGAACACCATCTGATCCCTAATAGTTGGTTCCATCACCTTACATACCGCCTAGTGAGAGGCACTAATCTAGCGGTGAGAGGCACTATGTAATCCAGAAAGACCGATTAAACTTTTCTTGAAAATAGGCCAAACCATTCGCCTCCGCAGGAACGACACCTTCTTCTACAGTTTCATTGAGAATGAAGCTAAGGAACAGACTAATTGGGTCGCAAACGATTCTAGGAAAAACGGGTAACCCCGTCTGGACCGGAAGCTTTACAGTATAAATTCATAAGTAGTTATAGGTCCACCAAACAGTCCTTCTTCCATGAATGTTGACCAAACCTTTGGCACAAAAGTTTTTATCCTGTCATCCTGACCATGTGAAAGATCAGTCAAAGGTCATTAACGGGGCCAGCGGGCATTACTTGAAACTGCTATTTTCTAAAGTCATCGTTCGGTCGATTTGACTACACGTAGTTAAAATGTGCCTATTTTGAATGTGGGGGCATTTGCACATGGCCGTCCTTGTCAAGTCATTGAGGGCCCAGAAGCCATTGCATGGAATTGTTTCATTTTGCCCCTCTCGGTCATTGTTTATGGATAATAACCAAAATTTGATACATTTGTTATGGACTATTGTTGCATCTTGGTCCAATGAGGCCAATTCAAAGTTCATTGAAGGGGCACAACGGGCATTGTGAGAAGTTCTCTTTGTGGCTCACAATTAAACTGGATGAACTGTTGCAGTGACTACTGTGACATCTCGGCCATTTAATGTTCAGGTCAGGTCAGTAAAAGTAGCTCAGGGGGTAAGTAGTCGTCAACCACAACTCTCGAGAATTGAACCTATTTTGCAGGTCAAAAGAACCTTCAAGCCAAGCCATCCCATTGATGTGGCCTGTATCCCCGACTTGGCAGGGCAGCCAATATTGCGCACCGTAAGTGACACCCTCTCTTTTCACGGCAGCTGTTGATGTAAGCCAAAAAAGCGGGACCGTGAAAGAATTTACAGAAAAGTTGTATTTTTCTCGCAAGGCACAAATTACATTGGTGTCAATATGGATAACTATCGATCAACTAAGATATCACTACTTAAATGCCTCTCTCTGTAACATTGAGGTAAGGAACATGAATCTCATGTTTTCCAATGTTCCTAGGTATACCATTGTTCACATTAGTCCATACCGAAATGCAATAAAATTGCATTTTAGCGACGCAGGCTCTGGGTGCCTCTATTTCTAACACTAACAACAGTTACGGACAGTATTTTATCATATTATCATATCAATATCAATATATCGTGAGGATGACACCGTTTATATTCACTATTGTGATATATGGGCAAACCCTTGGGTGGAATAGATTTGTACCTAAGTATCAGAGGTTAGATGAACAGAATCCGGACGAAAGGACAAAGATGATTTCTCCCTATTTTTCTGATGGGAACAAACATGCAAATGGAGTGGGTTTTTTTTTTTTTTTAAGAAAAAACATTGTCAATTCAGTTAACGGTTATTGGCCTATTTCTGACATGATGCTGAAATGGATGACAAACCCTTCGATGTAGTACAGACTACAGTCATGAGGAAGTGGACATCTACGAAGAATTTTTTGTTGCTGATATTTTCTGCTATTTATTTAGTTCCTTGTGCTTTTTCTTAGTTGTTGAGTGCCATGTATGCGTTCATATTGTTGTTGGTGTCCACCATCGGGATGGATCGTTCAGCTATGACCAACTGCTTGGCGTGGATTTCTGATTCTGTATCACCGTTTTGTGATGACCCTGGATATTCCTATCCTAACAGCTTAGGCCTAGGAACGTTCGTTAAACAGATATCAATGCAGGTAGTGCTACAACGGACCGTACAGGATCGAGCTGCCAACCGTCGCTACAATCAGGTAATCGGATAGATGGACCTATACAAGGGAACAGCTTTTGAATTTACGAGTGTTTAACAATGGCTCTGTTGAATGCCCCATTCAGCTTGAGCAGGCGAAGGATTTTATCACCACTCGCCGTTCCAGGGGTAGACGCGCCGGTAGGCATATGCGTAAGAATATCAAAACAGTATCGATTTCCTCACGTGACCTTGGGAAATTCCCCCTGAAACCGACGTCTCAGGTGCGTCCTCACTTGCGTGACTTGCCTAAAGCACAGAATCTCCGAAGCAGCTTATTGTTCACCAAGGAATGCTCGCTGGTGAGAAACACAACCGGTACATGTCTGACCACGTTTGCTGTAGACGTGATATCATGTTGATTACTGAAACTTGGCTTTCATGTCATGACCATGTTATTATTGGTGAATGCACACCAAGTGGTTACAACTGTATTAATGCTCCTCGCGGGAATGAGAATGGTTATGGTGGTGGGATTGCAATTCTCCACAAAAATGGTCTAAATATTAATGTGGTCACAGTGGATCAGACTCGGACTTTCGAACAACATCCATCTGTGTGAGAAATGCTTGTGCTATGCTGTATATACCGCCCTCCCCCATCACCAGTGATGTGCCTATGATCACTGTTACCAGAAGGGACTATAGCAAGCTTGACCGTGACGTCCTAGCTGAGCTGCTACAGGAACATGTGAAAACCATCATTAATATGGGAGGTGACATCAATCCATAAAACCAACCTCCTGGCCGGTCTTGCATCTATCTTGGACGAAGCTGCCCTCTAGTAACTCGGACCCCAGCGTGGATAAACCAAGATACCATGGTATAATGATGGATCCACGTTGAACGTCGTGAGCGAAGACGCCTTGAGCGCCGGTGGAGGAAGAGTGGTCTGACCAAGATAAACTACTCCTCCAGCAGCAAAAGGACCATGTACAGTCTTTGATATTGAACGCTAAATCCACATTTTTTATGGACAAATGTTCTGATACAGATGCAAGGGGTATGTATAACCCATAAGAGTTCTTCTTAATTCCCACGGTAGGCCTTTACCCGATTCTATCACTGATAAGTATCTTGCCGACAGTTTTATGAATACATTTGCTTCTAAATTGCTAGCATATACTCTGAGATGGCTGACAACTCACCAGACGATGATACGTCTGATTCATCACCCCCCTTATGTCAGTCTGATGATGTCTGCATGTCAGCCTTCGAACCACTCTCTTGTGCTGATGTACGCAAGATTGTCATGACAACTCCTAACAGTCTTGCAAACTTGATCCGTGGCCTGCCTGGTTAATTAAGGAAAACCTAACAGTCCTCCTTCCAGTCCTGACTCGGTTATTAATCTCACCCTCTCGTCTGGTGTTTTCCCTACTTGCCTTAAGGAATCCATAATAACCCCTGTTATTAAGAAAGCAGGTCTAGAACGCAATGACCTCACCAACTACCGTCCATTTGCTAATTTACCGTTTCTTTCTAAACTTATCGAGAGAGCAGTCGTTGCCCAACTGAATGATTATGTCACTAGGAATAACCTTGGCGAACACATGCAATCGGCCTAAAGACAAATAATAGCACTGAAACTGCCCTTTTGAAGGTGAAATGTGATATCTTGCGTCACTTTGACAACGGCAAAGCTGCATTCCTGGTTCTTCTGGACATGTCTGCAGCTTTTGATACTGTCAACCATTCAATCTTTATCCAACGCCTTGACAACTATTTTCACATACATGGTGCTCCTCTATCCTGGGGTTCAATTCTTACTTGGATGCCAGATCAACTAAGGTCATCATTAATGGGGGAGTGTCTGAGACACACATTTTTGATTAGTCTTTGCCCCAGGGATCTATTGTAGGTCCATGTGGTTTTGTCATGTATACTACGCCAGTAGGCGACATCATACGTCAGCATGGCGTTAATTTCATATGTATGCTGATGATATACAGCTATATACTGAGTTTGACCCCACCCGCCAGGATGATCGGGAAAGAGCACTAGTGAGATTAAGTAAGTGTGTATCCGAGGTTCACAAATGGATGTATAAAAACAAACTTAAGTTGAACCAAGGGAAACGGAATTTTTCATCATCGGTCCCCCATGCCCTGCGATTAGTCCCCGATGTTTCTCTGACACTTGGGAATACTAACATTGAATTGTCCGATAACATAAAGAATTTGGGGGTTATGTTCGACAGGTGTTTGAATATGTTCTAGTCAGTTCGATTACCTATGCAAACTATAAATTTCCCATACGCAATCTGTGGCGGATTCGGAAATTCATTACCCAGGATGTTTGCCATTGTGCGGTCAGATGCCTTATTCTTTCTCGCCTAGACTATGCAACTCCCTGCTTGCTTGGAGCTCGGCAGGCTGATATTTGTCGCCTCAGAGACTGCAAAACAAAGCTGCCCGCCTAATTTTTGCGTGCGGCTGGGAGCGCCCCTCTAGGGAATTATTTCATTCACTCCACTGGCTCTCTGTAATAAAAAGAAGAAAAGAATAATGTTCAAAATTCCTGCTGTGTATAGTGCATCCAGACGAATACTGCCCCTCTGTACCTTTCTGGTTTGCTTGGCTTACAGCCCCCAAGCCGTTACAGCTTGCGTTCCTCTGCTGACCGCACCAGACTTTTTGTTCCTCGATTCCACAGAAAGGCTGGTGATGAGCTTCTTCATCGCTGGTCCCCGCATTGGAAACATCTTCCTCGTTATATTCGTGATGCTGCGACTATCACAGCCTTGAAGCGTTCTCTTAAGACCTACCTGTTTGGTTTATCCTTGTAATTCCTTTTTTCGTTTTTCTTTTCTGGTTACGGATCTGTGTATTGTAAGGCGGTGTGTTCATTGTAGAGCGCCATATAAATATTTACTATTTATATTCTATTTTAAGAATTGGCAAGGCATTAGACGCTGCAAATCAACAGAAATGCTTTTCATTCTTGGAGATTTGAATGCCAGGGTGGGAATGGGCAGAGAGGAAAAAATAGTGGGTCCATAAGTTCAGGTAATAGTAATTGAAAGAGGGAACAGCTGTGAATTCCTGCAAGGAACGCAATTTGTTATTACCAATACTCACTTTCAACATGAAAAAAAGGCTTTATACCTGGAAAAGTCCCGGAGATAACTACCGCAATCGAATTGACAACATCGCGGTAAATCAGATGATAAGGATGTTGTAAAGGATGTGTGGCAATATCCAGGTACTGACATGAATAGCGATCCCTTTCTTCTAGTGGCTTGTGTGAAACTCAAACGCGAGATTCTAAAGAAATCCAGTTATAATGAAGACCAACTGGATCTAGATGCTCTAAAAGAGGACAGAGTGCGAGAGCAATTCGCTGAGGAGGTTACAAACAGATTCAACTTGCTAACAAGAGAGGAAACTGAACAAAATTATCAAAAAGAAGTAGAAGCGCTCTTACAAGATGTGAGAAATAGCATAATGGGAGCAGCATAGAGTCTGTTTTAAAACAGGGAGGGAAGAAGGAGCTAAAAAATGAGCGGATTACAGGTGAAATCATTGATCTTATGGAGAAGAGCCGAGCGTGCAAGAACCAGCATATGAAGATCCGAGAGATGACTGATAAGGTACATGGTATCAAAACAGGCAGTGGTTGTGTCATTGATGTCAATAGAAAGCGACAGCACGAGAAGGATAGATTGCAGAAAGATGGAAAGAGTATGTGAGCCAGCTCTATAGTGATGACAACAGAAGCAATCACGAGGACAGGACTGGCACTGAGGGCCCTGAGATTCTACAGGAAGAGGTGGTTGCAGCCATGATACATGGTAAGGCACCGGAAGTAGATCAGTTTACAGGGAAGATGCTACGAGCTCTTGATGAGATTGGGACACAATTTATCAGCGATTTGATCAGATTGTTTTATGAGACCGGTAAATTACCAAATGACCAGATGACACAGGCAGTGAATTGCTCGGATTATAGAACGCGGGCAATCATGATCCACGTGTTGAAGGTTTTACTCCGTGTGATCATGATTAGGAATGACAATATAATTGTTACAGGACCCGTCCGCGAAACTCAGAAAAAAGACAAAAAAGGGAAAAGTCTAAGTTCACTCAGAATTTATTACAACTGAGGACTTTCTCAATCAATTGACGTACGGGGTCAAACCAAAACAGCAGAGATGAAAAAGCGTTACCAGAACACGGGGAAAATATACAAAATGCACTTACTTAACATCTTCCAACGAAAACCACCCTCACCCCAAGGCAGCCTGGACGCCTCTGCTCGAAAAACGGGCGATTATCAGTACAAACAGAAGAGAGGACATGCCCGCTGCCTTGGCACCAAACAAACCCGGGAGGGCAGCACCATTACAATGAAATGGAATGGGACGAAAGGAATGAAAGAGATGAGATGCGGATCCGCGAGGTGATCGATGAGTGAACCATCAAAACCTCACCAACGTGCTCAACAAAATAGAAATGGATATTAAGGATATTGCGGTTATACAGAATCTATACTGGAATCAACGGGTATTTGTAAGAATGGATGACGATTTCACTGAAGAATTTGTCATCAAACGCGGAGTTAGACAAGGCTGCATCCTATCACCAAAACGTTTTACTTATATATAGAGGAAATTTTCAGGGATCTGGAGACTGGAGATTATTAATATTGGCGGGAGATATATAACTAATATTCGTTACGCTGAGATAATGCGTTGGTGCCTTGGTGGCAAACACAGAATCAGCTCAGAAGATTGTGGATGAAGTTAACGGAAAGGTGAACTGCGTGCAAGATGATCAGAGGCTACTATCAAATGGATGGGAGGTTCCGGATCAAGTGAGGCCTATCATCTGGGCCAAATGGTGACTGAACGATGGTATATCTGTGATGATCTGAAATAAAGAGGAGAATCGAAATTGCAGAGAGTTGCAAAGTTTTGTAAAGATGAAAGATGTCTGACGAACAAGAGGTGGATGTTGCTGAGTACTAGAAGAGATTGCTGTATTGCCATGTGATGTCCACTCTATTATAGATGTGAGAAACTGGACAATTAGGGAAGCCAATGTAAAAAACGTCTGGAGGCTTTAGAATGGCTTATAGAGAATTGGCGCCGACGATCTCTCGATATTGGTGGGAAATGGCCATTTTCACAAACAATGACGGCTGTAGAAAACACAAAGTCAATCGGAGCAGTCTCGAATATTGGTGGAGGACATGTCCCCGCCGTACCCCCGAGCTCCGGCGCCCGTTGTATAAGCGATGTTCGCATCGCATATCTGGAAACATCATACAAATGTTTGGGTATTTATTAAATATGGTTTGAGAAGAGAGAACTGATACTGACAACAGTCAAGAGAAGATTAATACTTGGGACACATTACCAGAGCACAGAATTCCCAAACCATCTACTTCAAGGCAAACTGATGGAAGGAGGGGAGAGGACGTCCCAAGAAGGACTAGATGAAAGAAAGATGGAAGATTGTAGAATGGACAGGACTAAGCATGACAGATGTAACACTGCGGATTATGACAGGAGGAGATGGCGATTCATGGTCGGCCAACCGTTGACGAGCATGCCACCCTAAAGTGACGTAAAGATCAGTGGTGAATTCTTCAGCTCAGTGGTTACAAAGATTCATGAATGAACTTTTTATGGGTGTTCAGTTCGAACAATACAGACTCGAAGTGAGATTGAAAGAAAACGCGACGAGAAAGAGCACCGAGTCCTGGATAACAAATTATAGGCGCTCCAGACAGGTGTTCGCATTGATGGCGAAAACGAAATGATACAGTTCTTCAACAGTGCGCTTCAGTCCTGACCATGCATGTTTGTGAAGTCACTTAGGCTTTCTATTGAAGAGAGCGATAGATCGGCGAGTGGACCTATAGACAGTCGGACATGATTATCCAAGAGAATGAAGTCAATGCTTCAATGATATATTATTTTGATAGTGACTCTCGTTTGGGAAAGTAAATTATATCCCCTGGAAACCAAAACAAGCCCGAGAAATGCGTGATATTCGCAACGCTACTTCAGAAACATTCTATATTTGAAGGATCGTATTTTGTTGCAAACCGTGCTACGGCAAAAATTATAACGCCCTATGTTGCCAACGCTGCGGCAAGACCAAGGTCTTCGTCACTCGAAGGGAAGGATATTCCTGGGAGGCTATTTGAAGTAAAACATCAACATAGTCAGCCCGCAAATCCTAAGGATCCATGTAAATAGTACGTCCATAGCTTCAGACATAAATCGACGGTTACCAATTGACTGTTCAACTAACACGTTGTCAAAGACGCTCTGTGGTTAGGACATTACATTACCTGAATGGGTATGTATGACCGCCACAGCGAAAGATCTACCTGTCACAAGGATACGTCATGGACCTTACATACGGCAGACAAACAGTCGATGTATCAAGAGATATCCCTCGACAAACATGGAACTCCCCGGCACTGGAAACCGGCAAACCGGTTTTGTCTGGTGGCCCACATTTCTCCAAGACAAGGCATGTTTCAGGCTCATAATAGTTGTCCGCCGACCTTACTTACAGACACGGTTCAGTGTGAGTAGAAGTGTGAACGGGATGGGACAAACAGCAGAATAGCCATTACGTTTGAGTCTTTTTCTACCGTAGACAAACGACACGAAATGGGGAGGCTGACACGTTTTGATATATGAAATAAACCCCTCCCCTCTTGGGAATTGACAGGAATACAGTGTAATCAGTCTCGGATGGTAGGTTCTTTGAATTCGGGCCAAGTGATCGGAGAATGAACTCATCATTAACAAGACACTCTCAGTAATGGATTTTACACGATGTTCAGGAATGTGAAAACCCTCGACGATTCTTTGTAGACTTGGGGGGGTAGAAGGAGTAGAGTAGAAAATCCAAAGGCATAGTGACTGTTTCTTGAGATGGTAACTGATACTCGAAGGCATCTACGTCTCTGGTGTATCTTTAAGTGTCTGAATAACCGGCATTGTTGGTTGGTGTGATTACGCAGTTGCCATAGTTCACCTTGACAAAACCTTGACGGGATGTCGAATCACTTTCCCGTTGTTGGGAAGAATACTCACGGGGCCGGAAATATGAGTGAATTGTGTATAGGGACTGTGTAAGTGCTACGGGCCGCTATACATATATGTTCTCCCCCAGCCCTCGACCGGAACAAGCTGCTCAGGACAGATGTCCACATGTAGACGCCGGGGGCTTAACCTAGGTCCCACCCCCAACAAAGCGCTTGGTTTATTGCTTTCGATGACGCCCGCTCTGTCACTTGTGCCGAGGCGATTGACACAATTTGAACAACCTCCGTGTTTGAGACAGTGTGAAATGTAGGAGTGTCCCCAGGTGTCTTGGTACCTTCGAATAATTCCGTTGACGCCCGCCGTTAGAACAATGCTGACCAAAGTGCATCTACCTCCGACTGCAGCGAGCAGAGGGGTGTCGGCATTCGTAGCGGTCGCAAAGTACAAGATATTAGATAAACTAACAGGGATCGCGAGGGGAAAGGCATCCGTGTGGAATTAGAATTGGTTTGTCAGTCAAGCGACGACACGTCCTTATCGTTAGCAACAAACTTCAAAACTTTCTTGGGCGTTCCGAAGACAATCCGAGGATCTACAGGCGAAAGGAATGTTCACACGCCTGAAGGACCAGTCAATCGATGGTGAATGTTTACTATACGGTGAAACACCCCAACCAAGTGTTCACTACTCAATGTGATGATGTAGTACCCTCACTGAACGCGACCACGAAAGAGCTAATTTACCGCGCCTGCGGTCATGTTGTAATTCAGTCAAAACGGGGGGGTTTTTTCCCCCCCCCCCAACAACATAACGACTCCGTCCTTGGTGATTTCCTTGGCCGAATCTTTCCTTTCCCCCTGGACCAGGTCCGGACGAATTGATGCAGCACTATTACTACCGCGAAATCAACCGCACTGCAATGCAAGGGAAATGGTGAGGTTGTCATTGTGATAATAAGAGAGTTAAGTAGATCTCACGACATGGAGGGGTCCGGGGCGAATAGGTTTTGGTGTGTAGCCGCCGCCGTCCCAGGCTCTCTTTAACTCTTTAACGCTTTATACCGATTGATCTGAACTTGAGTGTACACATGGGCGCGATAGTGAAATCTCGGATGAGTTCGAAAGTGGGCCATTCACTGCAATGTGTGGGGGCCTCTAATCTGCATAATTTACGCGAAATTTACTCGTTAGTGGATTTTAACGAAACTTGTGGGGGGTAAGAAACTATAGTTGGATTCGAACAATGTGGAGGTTCATCTCAAGCGTCACGGATGATCAAAATTTTGAATGATTATGGGATTTCAAACTTTGTCGAATTGGAACGAAACTTGACTGAACAGGACTATAGTTGATACGGAATGGTGGGAGGTCATTCCAAGGTCATCGGAGGTCACATTTGCAAATTTCTGTGATTTCCAAACTTGTCAGGGGATTTGAACGAGTTGGTGGAGGGCTACATTTTCTGACAAAGGTGAGTCATTTAACGGCCATCGTGGTAAAATTGCATATTCATGTGATTTTTTTAAACTTCAGGATTACAAACAATACTTGGTGGATGAAGGATATCTGATTTCTGACCCAAATGAAGGTCTCAGGGGTTAGAAGAGGGATATCCGTAGGCGGTTTACCCGCCTCACATGTCTATTGATATATTCATGGTCGTGATCACCGGTTTAGAGCCGAAGACCATGGCGAAACTTCTATTTGTGTAGATTACACGCACACTCCAACTCTATTTGGGGAGTCGGGTCCACTAAGATCATAACCTCAGGCGTTTAAGCACTTGATAACTTGGCTATCATAACCATTAGGAGAATCAGCTTCCCCTTCTTCATCTACTCTTACAGGTCAGTTTGATACGAGAGTCAATACTAAAGTTTAGTCGAAACCATTTATGTTCATTCAACTCAAAACATGACTTCGAGTAAGTCGGTTTGAATTTCCCCCAAAGGTGACCTTCGACTGCAGTCGACTCTGATAACCACTGAAGAAATTCCAGAATAATTCCAGAAGAATGCCGATTCCGAGGGGAGAGAACTATATACATATGGTACATAATGGCTGAAATATACCAAATTCTTGAACCCTCCCAATTAGTAGTACCCCCCCCCCCACTCGGCAATAGCTGCCAGTGTGGCAAGGCTCCGTAGTATCAGTACACGAAACAATTGTATGAACAGAGATGTTGGTCCGTTTAACCTCGACATCAGTTATCTAGCTGACCACTGCCCCCAACTTTGAATGATAAAAAGGTAACTACTGACCGAGTATGACAGCTGATTTTCACAGTTACATAGGAGAAATCATGTTCCATAGTAATGGGCTTGACATCCTTCGGATACCGAGAGTAGGCATGATACTATTTTACGTTGCCGAATATAGGTTTGCACTTGGAATGCCATATGGTAGGTTCTCTCTGTTGGTGGAGGTACTCTCACAAGCAGACGGCACTATGCACATGTTTACCTGCGTTTCTCTCAAGTACGAGACTTTCCCAAAGAGGTATCATTTTAGAGTGTTCCTATATGCTATGACGCAACCTAACCGGGATCCAAACATGTTCCACGGGTGCTTGATAAAACCAAGTAACAACTACTGTGACTGAATTTGTATCATCACTCATGCTCTAGCGGACAGTGAGAACTTAAGAAATCGTAGTATCGAAAGGTAACTCCATGCCAAAATTTAGGTAATTCAGAAGTCACGGCGATGGTTTCTGCGAAAGGTCATAAAGCAACAAGTTATGTAAAGTTGTCGTTTGAGATTGCTGTTATCATTGGGCAGAGTTTATGATAGCATAGTTGCCCAACATATCATAGACGAAATCTGAAAACAGAAATACCAACCCACCAAATCAAGATATAGACATATGGTTCATTGTCGTTGTTTGTCATCTCTATATGACTCCTATTGAATATTCAACTGTCATGATGAGTTGGTTTGGATAGTGAGAATTTTGTGTGGGAGAGCATGTGGTTCTGACATTTGGCGAACAGTGAGGTACATTTCAACTCGCTTCTTCCTGATTCTGTGTCTCCGACTCTCGATCAAATGGGTCTAAACTTTGGAATAAGCCTTCTACGATTCGTTGATCTCGAGATTATGCAAATTCGGTATACGGACTCAGGCCTTTGAAAAGTTTATTCTAACTACTCGTAACGTATCTATTGCGCAAGAATACCTCTGCATGAATTTGTATTCCAAATATTTCAACTGGTGGGTTTTGCGCGCCAGACGCCATACTGCCATATACTATCCACACTGGAGACTTGTGAGGTAACCAGTCCTCCCACATTGCAGAATATTTCGGCGGAGGGGGGGGGCAATGCCCATTAACCCTAACTAATTATGACCTTACATTTCATACAACAGTGGGGGTGGATGGGCCAAGACGCCTTACCATACCTCCATCTTGATCTAGAATGATCGCAGGAGGACTAGTGGAAGAAGCTAATCAGGCTGCTGCAGGATGAAGGCACTTACTACAAACATCTACATCTCCGCCTGTACAAGCTGAGTTCAGATTACAGCTAACCCTCATTATTCAATGCCCTGCTTCTTCACTTCCCTACCTTGTTTGCTTCATGTCATGTTCCATCAAACTAAGTCTTTTTTTTTCGATTTTGTATCGGCCCTGTGGGACGCCATCTTGTATTTGTGAAATTTCATAATTACAAAGGACTTCCAATTACTTTGACGGGGACGAGGATAATGATTACTGGAACAGAACCATACTGATTCATCTCTCCCCTTCTGCATACTTCTTTTCATCACAACGCATACTTAATGTTGATATTCCCAGTGGATGCCCTTCTTATGGCCGATATTTGACTCACTACCGAAAATCAGCGCGATGGTTTCCATTTTTATCTCTGACAAGTCAAAAGTTGAAGAGAATCATAATTGAACGAAGGGGAGTTGGGTATGCAAATCAAGTTGCCATTTTAAACGGGCTCCATAACACTACTTTTGATGAGGACGCCTGTCTGGCGAACCACACAAACTGGAACATCAACCAGGGAAAAACGTCCATGACTGCTGAAATTTCGAACCGGAATATGTGGTTGCAATGCGTCACTGATACCACTCCATTATTTCATTATTCGGTGTATTAGGGACGAGGGTAACTTATGTCAACCATCAGCACGCCGTAGGAATAACACATAAATGAATAATCTCCAATATCCCTTAATATATATAATTATCATTGGAGTCCTTGTGGCGCAATGCTATAAGTACATCATACAAGAAACTGTCTTAGTTGCGTGCAAATAAGTTACCTTTTCCGGGACATTGGTGGTTGGAATGATAACTTTTCTGTGGTCAGGACGACCTCCACTCCCGGAGTGCTCGTAACAACCGGAATAATCTGCATCTGGAGTGATCTGCTTTAATAGATCATTAGGAGAGAAAATGGACAATATACAAGGATGACACGGCATGATGTTTGGTAAACACAAAACGACCTCATTTAGACCTGTTGATTGATATAATTTGAAAAACCGAACAAATCTGAGTGATAGAGAGGGTCCCGCATTATCCTATTTCTATCCTGATCCGGGGCCTGTTTGATCGTCCCCATCTGACAGACTTGGTACGATGTTGTATTCGACTGGTTGGAACACACATCTCTGAGATTCGGGTATAAGAAAGTCCTCTGCACTACAGCGGAACCATAAAGTGAATGATTCCTGTAACCTTCCTGCCTCGAGGAAATCGCCGTCTCCAGAGAGTTCATCACCAGAACCGGACCCTTCTTCGGTGGTCGAATCCTAAGATGGGTCCAGTAAGCAACATAAAGAACATCAAAGAGGTCTTCTATAGAGGGATCTACGAACTCGGCAGTACCTCTGGGTGTGTGTAAGGATGGATTGGCACAATTTCCCTCCATTGCAAGTCAATAAGTGGACTAGCACCTGTCAAACTGTAATTGTCCGCATCACAGTGTGTTCTCGGCTGGGAAAGAGGAAAGAATTCGGCCAGAAAAGCGCTTCCCACAGTCCTACATTAAAATATATTCGTAATATAATTACCTGGAGCCCTTCCTGCCTCGAGGAAATCGACGTCCCAGAGAGTTCATCACCAGAACCGACCCTTCTTCGGTGGGTCATCCTAGATGTGGTTCAGTAAAAAAACGTTGGTCCCGAAAAAAATGACGGTGAATTCGAGGTCACTGGAGGTCAATGTTGTGTTTGTTTGTTTTTTGTCGAAATAGTTTAGTTCCAAGATTCACAACGAAACTATGTGGGTGGGGACAAAATTTGGCCCCGAATAACATGACTTTGTCCTCAAGGTCATCCAGAGAGGTCAATTTGCTGTTTTTTCGCATTTGAGTTTATTTGAACAAAACTTGGTTGGATGTTACTGTTTTGAGTCTCCAAACATATGATCTTAGTCCTCCAACTGGTCGTCATGGGGGTTAGATACTTCTTTCCTAATGATTGTTCAAAGCGGGGATATCAAGACTGGGCGTTTTAAGCCGCCTACACACATGGTCTAGTTTTAGTATGAATAGAGGAATGTATATTGAAGAGTGGATGGGAATTAGGCTTCTGAAATCATTGTGGGCAATCATACTGATCTGTCTTGAGATACTGTTGTTGTAGCCTAAAAAAGATGTTTACAGCATACCAACGATCTAATAGGCGCGGGAGTGTGCGGAATTAATTATCTATTATTTTCAATTAGTGGCAATCCGGAAGGACTATCGTGAACCCCAGGACGCCGACCACTGTCTCGGAACCTGGTGGAAGGCGGAGTTCACCGTCACTGCCACAGCCGCAGACGTGGAAATAATGGGAAATATCTCGTGACGAACCACAGTAACACAGAAAGTCCACTGCATACGCGGAATCTGACGATACCGAGACCTACTCATCGCAGCTGCGCAGTACCGCCCTAGGAAGACGTCCTGTGACGTCGTTGGATTTCGAACCGTAATATTTGTTTGCAGAGTGCATTATACCACCATTCTTCCGCAGGACGCACACTGATACGAAACTATTACCCCGAATCCCCTATTCTTAACCTGCTCTCTGGGTCAAACCAAATGGTGGGTTAAATGTTAATCAAAATCTGGCCCAATTTACCTCAACATTGGTGACACTTTGATCCAGAAACAATTGACTTCAGCATTGAGGTATCGGGCATATAATTCCTCTTCATGAGACAATGCCATAAGTGGACTACCACTGTCACTGTAATGTGTGTTCTCTGCTGCAAGGGAGAGAATCCGGCCAGAGAAGCGCTTTCCACAATCCTACATTAAGAATATATATATATATTATATATATATATATATATATATATATATATATATATATTATATATATATTATATATATATATATATTATATATATATATATAATATATATATATATATATATTATATATATATATATTATATATATATATATGTATATATATATCGAACCCTTCCTGTTCGAGGAAATCGCCGTCTCCAGAGAGTTCATCACCAGAACCGGACCCTTCTTCGGTGGTCGAATCCTAAGATGGATTCAGTAAGCAAACATAAAGAAAACATTGAGGAGGTATTCTTATAGAGAGAATAAACGGAATCGGCATAGTAACTGGGTGTACAGGATGGATGGCACAACCACGCTGCTCGGGAATTCTCCAGAGAGCCTCCCTACACGTTCTACTCTCTAACCATTAGCGCATAAGGCTAAGGCTAAATTATTCCATAGACTCGGATACGGAGTGCAGTATGAATGTTTTGAGAGGCACAGGTGCATGGTTTTTAGAAAAGTACTCAAGTCCACTTCCACTTTATTTGGATGATGTTTTCGTCACCACGGAACTTGTCTGCCATTTCACCTCCCCATCCGGAAAGCCGATCAATGACCTCCGGAATCGGACCACTTTCTCAGAACCAGCATGAGCGGAGAAGATCATGCCCCAAACCGTTGATGCGCTCACAGCAGACTAACGAAACTTGATCAGTTATTGCAAATATCCCGAAGCAAACTGTTCCACAAACGCACTGCGATGGCGGAGACCGGTTATTCTGGAGGAGGGGGGGGGGGGGGGGGGGGGGGGGGGGGGGGGGGGTGGGTGACATGTCCTTGATTACATCAACATTAACAGTTTTGAGGAAGCAATAAACCTTGCGCAAGATCGTGATACGTGGCGGAGGTCGATCACTGAGCGTGTCGGAAGACAATGGCGTAGGAACGAATTTTTTAGTGGGGGGAGGGGGGATGAAGTTTGTAGACGGACAATGGGAGAGGGGTCTAAGGGGAAAATTTTACATTTTCAGATAGGTCTAGATGCAATTGGTGCAATATAGCACACTTATACACCCATTCCATTTGGGGGAGAATCACATTTTCACGATTACGGCTTGGTGATCCACATTTTTCCTGTTACCAAAATGTGAAGAAACCAAGGGTCTTGAGGTTGGTTCTAATCACAATTCTGGCTAATATGCTAATTCTGTTTAACAGTTGTTCCATGTTGAAATAGTGCTATGATAGGCCTAGGGAATCAGAACAATGCCAGGCTACCGTTATGGGTTTGTTCTGAACGGGTAAAGGGAATATACCTACCTGTCGGCTTAGCAAATTTCTTCCGAAAAAAAATCCTGAAGGTTGCGCTGTTTTCGAGGAGGTTTCCCCCCACTCATTGTCGTTGGTTTTGGTGATTTTTCACTATCGATACCGGGTGGTCAACAATATATAGCACAAATACCATGAAATTATTGAAAAATATATGAAAATCAACATAATCTCATATTTTTCCGATTACAATAATTCCTTAATTAACTACTTACTCCGTTAACAGAGTTAGGCACCCACCGAGGTTAAGTCCTTTTTATTCTACTCGGACATTTGAATAGAATTCAAGTATAAGATCTCCATTGGCAATACCAGTTCTATTCTGTCACTTACTATGCGCCAGCTGAACAGCGCAGTGCTGTGGCATGCTGGGTGCGACTGCTACATACAACACTCCTGTTGGCTTTGTGGCATACAGTACTACCGTTAGAGCTTCATATCGCTGGTCTGGCACACAACACCCGTGGCCTAAACGCTCAAAATATTGCGTTGAGTATGCTAATATAATTCTGAGGTTCTAGCAATCGTGCCCCGTAGAAAGTGAAGTGGTGAAGGATACATAAATTAATGCTGAATTATAGCCTAAAAAAATTTCTAAAATCATTTTACGATGGGCCCCTCCTTCCAGGTAAACAATCCTTTTTTACTGCACTCTGAAGATTTTTTATCTCATCAGTCCCAAAAGGCCAGATGAGATAGTGTAAGTCAGTTTACATTTCACCTATATATACTGTTGATGGTTGCCATAGCAACGGTTTTGCTATGGTAATGATAGTGGTGGTTGAGAACTATCCATTTGAGGGGTACCCTATGGTGGGGAATTCCCATGTTAGTGTCGGGTGAGCTCCAGCAATGAGGTGCACTCGCGAAGGTGTCCGTTTGTGTGTGTGCGTGTGGTGTCGTGGTGTGTGTGTGTGTGGTGGGTGTGTGGTGTGCGTGTGTCCGTTTGCGCGTTCCGTCATATTTTTGATGGATTTTCGCGAATATCTCCACTTTGAGGTGGCCGAACCCTGGTCACTTTTTGCAGTAACCCCTGAATAAATCCAAAACCAACGTTTACCCTCCAAATTGGAACACTTCCTTCAAAAACCTGGCAATTCATGGGAGTGGAATTGCGATTTTGTGGTAAAAAAAGACTTTTTGCCCATTTCTCACTGTTGTTCAAGATGTGACTGCAAAATTGCAGAATAAATTCGAATTTAAGCGAGAAACACACTATTTCTTTTTTCCGTTTCCGGCCAAATAGTGAAGTTTTTCTTTGAATAATTCCGGCGAACTGGAATGGACTGAATGTTCATAAGTGAATTGGGTGATACACTGTAGAAGAGAAAGAAGTCGCAAAATACAGATTTTCCAACTCACTTCTAATTAATTTTATTATAATTTGGTACTTGAGAGAGATCATTTTCATTAAATACCCCCTCACTGGAATAGACCAGGCACGATTGAAGAAGGGGGGGGGGCGGGTACGGTCAAGTCAGAATTCAAGTGATTCTTTCTTCCATCGATTAGTACCACGCGTCATTCAAATCAGGGCAAGACAAACCTGGAGCTGGAGATTTCTCGGGCAGGTGGTTGAACATCGGCTATCAGAGCCAGCCTGCTACCATGGCTAATTTAGCGGTACGATTTGTGCAGCATAGTCTACACCGCATGTGTGACTGGATGGATAGATTAGTGTTAGACTGCAATTACTGGTAGGGATTAGGGGTAGGGTTAGGTTAGCGAGGATCTGGGTAGGTTTTTAGGTGTTGGTAACAATACGATTTTGGATTATACATCTTCACTCTGACCCTCACCATTCCAACCTGAATAGCATAAGTATTATTCAACCCACTGTCGGCTCACTCGAAGAAGTCATTTGGATTCAACTAAAAGGCCTGAATAGCCATTTTTTTGAGACCTAACTGGCCCCATTTTGGAACCTTATATCATATTTTGGCAGGAAATTGGAACAAAACAGTGAAATTCAATTGCACAAGCTCATAATACTCAAGTTTTCATACAATATATCCATGTCAAGCCTTGTCATGGCCACTTCTTTATCATCTGCCCGCAGGGCCAGATGAGATTTGTAGTCAGTTTTTACTCATTTTCCATCACCTATTATACTGGTATGGTTTGCAATAGCAACGGTTGCTATGGTAACCCATAGTGTTGGTTAGAAAATATCCACTGAGGGGTACCCTATGGTGGGGTGCCCATGGGTGTTGGGTGGTCCAGCAATGAGGTGCACTCGCAAAAGTGTCCGTTCGTGTGTGTGTGCGTGCGTTTGCGTGTCCGTCAGATTTTCGATGTTTTTTTGCAAATATCTCCACTTTGAGTTGGCCGAACATGGTCAAATTTTGCACACTCCTGAATAGTCACAAAACACACGTTCAGTCTCGAAATTGGACACATTTCTTCATAATCATGAAATTCAGGGGACGTAAGGGGAGTGAAAATGGTCATTTTGAGACCTAACTGCCCCATTTTGGAACCTTATATCATATTTTGAGCAGGGAATTGGAACAAAACAGTGAAATTCAATTGGAACAAGCTCATAATTACATCATTCATACAATATAATCCGATGTCAGCCTTGCATGGCCACATTTTTATCCCATCTGCCCGAAGGGCCAGATGAGATATTGTAGTCAGTTTACCATTTCACCTATATATACTGTTGATGGTTGCAATAGCAACGGTTGCTATGGTAACAATAGTGTGGTTAGAAAATATCCACTGAGGGGTACCCTATGGTGGGGTGCCCATGGGTGTTGGGTGGTCCAGCAATGAGGTGCACTCGCAAAAGTGTCCGTTCGTGTGTGTGTGCGTGCGTTTGCGTGTCCGTCAGATTTTCGATGTTTTTTTGCAAATATCTCCACTTTGAGTTGGCCGAACATGGTCAAATTTTGCCACACTCTAAATAGTCACGAAACACACATTCAGTCTCGAAATTGGACACATTTCTTCATAATCATGAAATTCAGGGGACGTAAGGGGAGTGAAAATGGTCATTTTGAGACCTAACTGCCCCATTTTGGAACCTTATATCATATTTTGAGCAGGGAATTGGAACAAAACAGTGAAATTCAATTGGAACAAGCTCATAATTACATCATTCATACAATATAATCCGACGTCAGCCTTGCATTACCACATTTTTATCCCATCTGCCCGAAGGGCCAGATGAGATATTGTAGTCAGTTTACCATTTCACCTATATATACTGTTGATAGTTGCAATAGCAACGGTTGCTATGGTAACAATAGTGTGGTTAGAAAATATCCACTGAGGGGTACCCTATGGTGGGGTGCCCATGGGTGTTGGGTGGTCCAGCAATGAGGTGCACTCGCAAAAGTGTCCGTTCGTGTGTGTGTGCGTGCGTTTGCGTGTCCGTCAGATTTTCGATGTTTTTTTGCAAATATCTCCACTTTGAGTTGGCCGAACATGGTCAAATTTTGCACACTCCTAAATAGTCACGAAACACACATTCAGTCTCGAAATTGGACACATTTCTTCATAATCATGAAATTCAGGGGACGTAAGGGGAGTGAAAATGGTCATTTTGAGACCTAACTGCCCCATTTTGGAACCTTATATCATATTTTGAGCAGGGAATTGGAACAAAACAGTGAAATTCAATTGGAACAAGCTCATAATTACATCATTCATACAATATAATCCGACGTCAGCCTTGCATTACCACATTTTTATCCCATCTGCCCGAAGGGCCAGATGAGATATTGTAGTCAGTTTACCATTTCACCTATATATACTGTTGATAGTTGCAATAGCAACGGTTGCTATGGTAACAATAGTGTGGTTAGAAAATATCCACTGAGGGGTACCCTATGGTGGGGTGCCCATGGGTGTTGGGTGGTCCAGCAATGAGGTGCACTCGCAAAAGTGTCCGTTTCTGTGTGTGTGCGTGCGTTTGCGTGTCCGTCAGATTTTCGATGTTTTTTTGCAAATATCTCCACTTTGAGTTGGCCGAACATGGTCAAATTTTGCACACTCCTGAATAGTCACAAAACACACGTTCAGTCTCGAAATTGGACACATTTCTTCATAATCATGAAATTCAGGGGACGTAAGGGGAGTGAAAATGGTCATTTTGAGACCTAACTGCCCCATTTTGGAACCTTATATCATATTTTGAGCAGGGAATTGGAACAAAACAGTGAAATTCAATTGGAACAAGCTCATAATTACATCATTCATACAATATAATCCGACGTCAGCCTTGCATTACCACATTTTTATCCCATCTGCCCGAAGGGCCAGATGAGATATTGTAGTCAGTTTACCATTTCACCTATATATACTGTTGATAGTTGCAATAGCAACGGTTGCTATGGTAACAATAGTGTGGTTAGAAAATATCCACTGAGGGGTACCCTATGGTGGGGTGCCCATGGGTGTTGGGTGGTCCAGCAATGAGGTGCACTCGCAAAAGTGTCCGTTCGTGTGTGTGTGCGTGCGTTTGCGTGTCCGTCAGATTTTCGATGTTTTTTTGCAAATATCTCCACTTTGAGTTGGCCGAACATGGTCAAATTTTGCACACTCCTGAATAGTCACAAAACACACGTTCAGTCTCGAAATTGGACACATTTCTTCATAATCATGAAATTCAGGGGACGTAAGGGGAGTGAAAATGGCCATTTGGGGAAAAAAGTTCATTTCTGCCCATTTCTCATTGTTGTTCAAGATGTTCGGTGATTACAGAATCGATACCCAAATAATTTAAGGTTCCCTAACAAGGCAGAAAGTAACAAAATATGACTGTTCCTTTGCATTCAGGCAAAATAATTGGAATTTAGACAGAAACACACTATTTTTCGGCAGAATTGTGAAGTTTTTCTTATAAAGAATTGAGATTTGGGATTTTACATGTGGAATTGGAATCTGACCCTAACCCCACCCATATTCCTAACAATAATCTCATAGAACCGGTAGACGTGGCTATATATTATTATACAATATCAGACCTAAACTTACAGCTAGCAGTGAGAATTTACCTTTTTAAGCAACAGTCATACTACTACTAGCCTAGGTCTAGGCTTCAACAAGCATAGGCTAGGCCTATCCTATTTGAACTTAACATTGAGTGTATACTATAGCTCCTTATTCCTAATCTGTTAGGCATAGTCAAAATAAATACTGTATTGAACAAAAATGGCACCGGTAACCTTCACTCCTCACCCTCTTCTTGAGCCCAGACCAAGTAATTACCAGGTATACTCCACCCTCTGTTTTGATGCTAAGAACCAGCTCAGCATGCTATCTCTAAATTCTCCTACTATGTCTGACCAGTGATGTTTCACGCTGATGACCAACCAGTAAAGTTAGAATTGAATTGAATAATCTCAAAAATTATTGGGCCTAAAATGACATTGAGGTAATGAGGGTATAGTGAGGTATGTACGGGGGAGCCTAGCCTGCTTCCATGAAGCCCTCATAAAGTAAAAGGCCACCCCCCCCCTCCCCCTCCCCAGCGCATCCCTCTTGTCAGCAGTAGAAACCCGGGAAGAAATGTGTAGCCTAGCTCAATGATATTTGGAGGATAACTGCTACAAATATTCGCTGTACTCATTCACTTTCTCTGACTGGAATTTTCTTTCAGTCGATCTGAAGGAGTCTGACAACCTCAAACTCAAAGACTTCAATTTCAAACTTAACCAAATCGTCTTAGAAGACTTGGCCAATAAGCTCCACCAGAATCTAACCATCTCCTGCCACTGCACACTTATAGTGCAACCCCTGCTGGTTTAGACTGCTTTCCCAGGTGATTACATGCATGTCTAATATTCTGAGGTTCTGAAACTTCTGAAGACTGAATTTCAGTGATGCCGATGGATATCTAACTCCGGGAGTGCCCTCTTGTGTTGAAACTTTGTGTAGCAATGCGACCTTCTTTCGGCTCGTCCCGACAAGTTTCAACGTGTTGAACTTTGTCGGCCGACCTTGAGGAAACGGGAGCGAATTCCCTGCCATTGCAACCACAGATAGCGAGCATTTCCATTGCGGTAGATAAGAAAATCGACTGTAAATAATGCAAACAGAAATCATTTGAGATGACACGAGTGGCTTTATGCTATTTTCTATGTTTTGGTTCGAATAATGTAGAATCCGAAGTGATGAGTATGCTATTTTGTTTGGCAAATCGCCAAAAACGACGTGGGGAAATGTCATGAGTGATAGATTCTTATTAGGAAGGCAGCGCTTCGTATGTACAGCGCGTAGCCTAGGGTTATCTTGCAGATATATTCTTGTGTAGAGGCCTGGAGGCCTTATCGCTACCACCTTATCTTTCGACAAATATGGGCCTGACGGTGTGGGTAGGCTAGGCAATGAGATGATTTTTCCTCACAATGTCACACTAGAACTGCTAAGTTAGACTTAGCCCAAGCCTTTTCTCGGGTGATTCCGTTTTTTTCCGTTCCGATTCAAAGTCAATAATTAAAATCCGACGCAACCTAATTTCAAACCTGATTATCAACATTTGGCCTCGGCCTACTTTTATCTGCGCCATAATACTTAATCCCCATACTGCTATGAAATCGTGATAAGCGGTCTAGTTTCCACTGTCTCTCCTAGCCTCTGTAGGCCCGATCATTGTCAGAAAGTGTGAAAATAAACATGTTTAAGTCGCGTTCTCTCCCTGCTTTTCTTTGTTTGGATAGTTGTTTCACTTGTTAAAAATGATTCGAAAGGGGAAACTTGAGCCTCTTCTACAGCCTTGCAAATGATAAGAAACATTTTGGGCCGTTTTGTAAGCTACTAGGGTATTCCTACTAACATTTAAGAAACAAAGGCTCTCCTCATTTCCGAATCGTTTCTGTACCATAAGATACTAAATATCCTATTGTATTGTATTTCCTAACAATTGTTTGGTCAGCTCAAAGTCAATGATCCTAACAATATAGGCTAGGCCTATTTTTGGTAGGCTTATTAGAGCGAGGGGCCTAGGCCTTATCATTCATAAGACTAATAGGTTATGTTAAGAATATTCATGCCCTATTTATAATCATGATAATCATGATCGTATTCATCATCTGACATTTTGGCGGTCCATGCAGCCTCGGCTTACATATTAGGCCTCTAGTCTAGGACCCTAGGCCCAATTAAACGGCCTACCTTGCCTTACTAAATCGCCAAAGTTCTGCATTCAAACAGGTGTTATAGTGAAACACTGCAAACAAAACAGAAGTCTAGACATAGGCCTAGGGCCTATATCTGGAAAAAAATGAATAAAATCCCAAACTGCCAAAGCATTCCGGACATCTGAAACATAAATGAACAAGAGCACCAATGTGGTCGGTTAGCTCAAACCGTATAACTTACCAAATATTTCATTACAGAGAGACCAATGATTAGTGCAAGATGCATTTCTTTCATATTTCACCATTGGCTCGATATACCTGTCCTTACCATGTGAAGATGCCCCACTCAGGAACTTATTCATTCTGCAAAGCACTCAGATCGCTTGCAAGTCCATGATGGGTGCTTACGAGAGTTAAACTTTACATCTGCTGTATTTGTTAATTGAGGAGCAATTGCATGTAAAACCTTAAAGAAAATCACTTGGAAACTTGTGGAAGGAGATCGATGCATTCCAGTACCAATGTGTGAAATGTCCATGAAATGGGCCCTCAGGCCAAGTGGGAACCTTGGTTAAAAAAAAAAATCCTGATACCCCGAAGTTCAGTCTGTTGGTACCATCATTATGACGTATTGGTCAGTACTGTGCCCAATACTCGTGAAAGGAAATAATTTTGCATGATTCCACATGGTGAGCCCTCGGGCCCCACTGGGCCGTGGTTTCCCCCCGCCAAAAAATCACCCGGAAGGTACAGCTTTACACACATTATGAACAACATCCGCATGGTGCCCCAGATTTGTAGGGGATTACAATATTTGCAGTATTTCATATAATGGGCCCTTTGTCCCAAACTGGGCCCCAGGCCCAAAATTCCTGACCAACCCCAGGACACCCTCTACTCGACGGACCATGTTAACATTTAACGCGAAGATTGGCTGTGGGGAGGATTTGCATTCAGAGCACCATTGTGTGAAATCTCCTAAATCGGCTCTCGGGCCCAAAGTCAACCTTGGGAAAAAAAAATCCTGAACACCCCAAAGGTACGTCTAGCGTACATCATATTACCGAGCATTTTAGTTTTTGTAGCACTGTGCAACTAAATTTGGCGAGGATATACAAGATTTGGCGGTATTTCACATAATGGGCCCTTTGGGGCCCCAAACTGGCTGGGGCCCTGGGCCCCACAATTCCTGAACTCTCATCCCCAATGGCCTTCTACCCAAGAAATATTCATGTAACTTACTTTTTGAAGAAAATTATTGAAACTTGACGGAGGAGATGCATTTCAAGTAACCTTGGTGTGAAATTTCATCAAACCATGGGCCCCTCAGGCCAAGTGGGAGGAACCTTGGACCTAAAATTTCCTGAACCCCCCGAAGGTACAGCTGATAGAACTCTTTTATGAACCGAACTCCACACTTTGTCCCCAAAATTTTAGGAGAATGCGTTTTGCAGTTTTCCCTTATTTGCCCATTTTAATACCATTTGACTGAACCTTTCGGTGGTCAAAGATGACCCATCAGATCATAACATTGTGACCAAGTCTGGTCAAGATTCATCAAAGCATGACCATTTGGGGGCCCAAAAAGCAGAGTTTTACAGACTGGAATATAGATAGATAGATAGTTAAAATTCGATATATAATAGATAGAGAAATAGAAGATAGATAGATTAGATAGCTTTATATAGATAGAATAGATAGATGATAGATCGATATATATATACATGAGCATCACATAGCTCAACCAGCACATCTGGTTTAGCTAAAAATGGAATCCAAAACTGAAATTCAGCATCGCCCATTTTACAACACACACAGCAGTCAGCATATTTATATGCGTTTTGTTTCAAGTTTGCTGAGACCACCCCCCCTCGAATTCGAATACCCTCGGTCTACTAGTACAGGTACAACATCTGCACTACGATCTAACCCAGACTGTGACTCGTACATGATGACAATTTCAGCATGCCAATACGTGTGAAAACTACCTACAACAAGTACAAGTACAACCCACTGAACTGTAGTCAGATGACCGTGACGTGGTACACACCATGTGAAGACATTTGATTGATTAGTACAAAACATAAAAATTAGCCTACACTAAGTTTAGGCCTAAACTGCAGTACCAACTTCACGTCGACCGTTGGTTGGCGCGGATTGTACAAAGAAAATTTTAGATTTTATACCCTCCAGATCGCCGGTAAACGGCACTTGCCAGACTCGATAGCACCCATCTCACATTTGTGATTTGATAAGAACAGACAAAAAGTGTCATTGTACAGACCGATTGATGATTACCACATATCCACACATTGTATTTTTATTACCTTTTCCACTCTAGCTTTGTTCTCGTGGGATCCAGGGGTCATGCCCGCGGTCCTGGTGGGAATTGAAGGGAAAAGCCATAGGCGTAGGGACCATTCCAATTGGGGGCAGTAAATATTTGGCCGAAATTTAGCAAGTCAGTCATCGAAGACTACAAGCGCGCGCAAAGCGCGCGGAATTTTTTGCATGTTTTCCGCATATGCAGTTTTCTGCATTTTATATCGAAAAGTCAGCAGAAAAATTCAGGCTTTTTTCTTCACTTTGCCTTTCTCCTTTCCAAATTTTTCACGAATTTTTCATCTCAGACAATTGGGGGGAGGGGGCGTCTACCCCCAAGGCTTCTGAAATCAGTCGAGTGAACAAAATGATTCCCACCGAAAGTCATTACATCGCCTATATCACAAACGCCGGGTAGAAACCGCATTGAAATTTATGTACTTTTTGCCATTCGATTTACTATTCGAGCCACTCGGTATGAACAGGGTAATCCTTCGCTTCGGCCGCTAGTGGGTCCATCCTCATCTGGGGTCCGCACCTGGATTAGTGGACTTAAGACAATATCTCACGCGATTATTGTTCCGTTAGACAATAATTGAATCAGTTTAGACGATCATCAAATTATGATTATCACTGTGAACCACCGCACACCCACTTTAATAAAATGACCAGGTGACGGTACACGTTTCACGGTTCAGTAAATGGGGCAGAACAACTTCCCAGACTAAATAGGTTAGTGGGAGTTGCATTGCAGTTTTATTGCACAACTTATATCAGTACTGTTGCGCGCGAAAATTTGGCCACCAAATCCATATTAGAAACATTTTTCACTTTGCCCAAATTTCTTCTTCCATTATTTCTCCGAATTTGGGTATTTTCGTTTGTATTTTCACTCTCAAAATATCCTGCAAACCCGGCCCGCCCCATCTCGGAAATATGACTGATTTGCCTAAATTGGTTCTGACGCATCTGGATATACCATCTTACTATATTGATGATTACAATATCACCTACTTGGGTGTTTTAAAATGACAAGAAAATAAGTTTGCCAAATTGGCAATTACGGTTACTGCAAGGCTATTTCCAATCCAAGGGCGCCGTCGTTGTGGATCTTGACCCCCCACTTTTTGGAAGTCCTCCGTATATATAATGTTTTCACTCTTGACCACCCTGGGACCCTCAACTTCAGCCAGGAGAATTGGCCCCTCGACTATTACGCAAAGCCAATGTAATGCAAGTGCAAGCTTGTTTGCGCACATCAGTGAACAATTTGGTTCTCAATGCATTCGTAGGCAACTGCGATAATAAATTTCGAAAGGAGAAAAAGTTGGCTGAGCAGCTGGCCTGAGCGTACGGGACTCTTCTGTTTTTTTGCAGAAAATGTTTGCATGTTTGTTTGTTTTTTTGCATGTTTTTTTCGGGCTTTTGATTGAAAATTAAGGCCAGTCAGCAGACATTTTGGGCATTTCCTCAATTTGCCTCTTTCTGTCCAGATTTTTCCCCGAATTTTGTCAATTTTTGCCCGAATTTTCATCTCATATAACTTTGCTCTCTCAAGGCTACGCAATTTAGTAATTCTGAGCCAGAAGTCAAACAGTATGGATTACAATTAATGATTGTCAAACTATGTAGCCTAGTTACTTTGTCGAGACTGGGGCGTAGCTCAAGATGATTTATTGAGTGAAGGTATTTCGCCCTGCGGATATTAAGGCCATGTGATTTCATGTTGCAGAAATGAAGGAAAACTTAGAATCCGCCACTGAGGACTAGATTTATGTTTCCGCTGTCGGCAGCATTGGGCGTAACATTTCTGACTAGGTTGAGGGGCTAACATTATTAGGGGCCCTGTGAAGGGGTCTCAGCCATTCAAGGTTTCCGTCCCCTTTGAAAAGTTTTGGCTTCAGGTGCAAATTCATGCTCTAAAATGTGATTTTTTTTTTTTTTTGTGCGAAAATGTGCTGTCCCCGGGGACAGTAAAGTCTCTTCTTTTGGTTATTGGCCTTAATCATACCTTTCATGGATCAACTTAGTTGGGGTCCCGGGGAAAAGGCCTGGCCGTCATACCGTTAGCCATTCTATAGAACCCGGTTATAATTTTCCCTTTGCCTCGTAGGCTCTTACCCGATTCTTTTGACGGATATTCTAACTGAATATCACAAAGTTGTTTCGAATTTTGTGCAATTCATTGGTAGAACACACAAAGCGAAAGGTGCTAATTTTCGCACGGTTTCCTGGTCTAAGTCTATAATTTAAAGAATTGCTCCTCATCTTTGCTATAATTATACATTTCGTGCCCGGGTTTTGTTAACATAACATTTTCATTCCTAGATAGCGCATTACAATGGTAGGGACATAGCTCGACGCTCTCCACATTGTTTTTGCTGTCTCGTTTCGGATCATGGCCATGGACGTTTTTATTCAATGGAAGTGCAAGATATACATTGTTAAAATTGGACAGTGCATCGTCTATCGATGCCTTCAACTGGTTGAAAATGCGATGTCTAGGAGCAATTAGTCCCAGAATTACAAAATTGCACTCAAAATTGCACGGATCTCATAGCTATCGTGCCGTGGTCTACAGTACTGACAGCGAAATAACCATCGGGTACCGAAAACGAAAGTTTTTGCATATTTCTTGGACATCGCTAAAATCACAACGTCCAAAATTGCCAGATTGACCAATTTTGCTCAATCATCGGTCTTTCGACAAGAGGAATCGGCAATCTGCTGACAATATGGGCATATTTATCCACTTTGGCAGGTTTGTAGGCCTGAAATTGTGCCATCTTAGGCCAAGCGGTTTGCTCCTCGATCTGCAAACTTACTTTAACTTCCATAATGTGTTGGAGCAGTCTGCTCATCATCCGCCTCGTATACCAACGCCGCTTTCGTGGCCTATCAATGTACATTCCTTGTGACTCTACCCTTGTTTAAAAACACACAAATAGAATAGTCTCACTTATGTTGCTGGAGTGAGAAAGCTTGCATAAAAGCTCATATCGCCAGAATATCCCTTCAAAATGCATCGCTCACGACACTATCACAGATAGAAAAAGCACCAGTTACAGGTCGTTCTGCGCGCGTAGCGCGCGAAAATTTTTGGAAACGGGTTCGAATAAAGGCCACGGTGTCTTTTGTGAGGCGGCCCTCTCATAATTTCTCAGCCCACACATCCACTTACGTGTTAAACGGACATGTACGTTCGTCTTCATCGATGATCAAAAAGTGTGGGTGGGGGGACATTTTTGATATGAGGTCCCCCCCACTTCGAAAAGGGGGGGGACGTGTCCCCTTTCCCCCCCCCCCCCAGGATCGACGCCCATGATGAATTGTAGGTTAGAGACGAAAGTAAAACGTATTTTAGTGCACACCTTCTCTTCGATTGTCAGCGTTTTTCACAGTATGTTTTTTCTAATTTTCTACTCAAACCTCCGCACCAATATGCCCACTTCAACGGACCCGACCTAATTTGATAGTAAGATGTTCCTCTCAATATCACTGTGAACACATGGAGGAGTTAGCAGGCTCACGATGCTAAACAACGCCCTTTATTTTCCTGTGCTTCGGAGAGCCCGCGTGGATCGTACGTGATCGTACGGGGATATTTAGTATCCCCACTTCACGCACTTTGAAGATCTTGTGTTTGGGCATTCGTCGTCTCCGTTCGCCGCCGCCGCCGCCGTCGCCGCCGGACGATTTGCTTGTTAAAACGCGAAAATCTCCACGCTTCGTCGGATTGGACCTGAAACTTGCACACTGTTTATCGAATACAATCTCGATGGGTTCGAAAGTGGTCCTCCATAGCCGTACCACCGGCCATCTCTTGGATTTTTCGACGACGGAACTTCTTTATCGCTGATTCGAGCGTTTCCGCACATGGTCACGTTTTGGGACCGACTTTTCATTTTCGCCCCTGGTCCCCACCCGGGGGCCATTTTGGGTTTTTTGGCGAAACTTTTTATCACTGATGTGCGTTTCCGGAACATGCGATCGTCTTAGGACAAACCTGCAACTTTCGTTTCGTCCCATGGGACCCCACCCGGAGCCATTTCTAGCTTTTTTTTTGACGTAACTTTTCTATCGCTGATTTGCATGCTTTGAACATGGGATTTTTGGGAAAAACTTTTGTTTCACCCCATGGGCACCTCACCCACCCGGGGCGGCCATTTCGATTTTTCCCTTTGACGAAACGTTTTCATCGCCAGATTTGCCACTTGAGAAAACGCGAATCGTTTGGCCAACTTTCGTTCTCGCCCAATGGGACCCCACCTGGCGACCATTCGGATTTATTACAAACTTTTTATCCCTGATTTGCGCATTTCGAACATGGCGATATTTTGGACAACTTCGTTTTAAGCTCACAGCACAATGTGTGGGGATACTCACTTGGCGGTTCCTGCCAGGCGATGTCCAGTTATAATGTGGTATCGACCTCCCCCCCCGACCCCCCCCGCCCGCCTCCGTGAATTCCGAAGAGGTAAGAATTAGACTTAAGTGTGACTGAATGATGTGACATTGAACTGATCCGTCATGTATAGATAAGTCCCCGAGTATTTCCGGGGCACACAACATTCGTCTGTAAGCTTTTATACATCAGTTGCATCCTTCGGATTCTTTTAATGGGATGTATAAAGCGCCTTAGAATCGCCGCTCCTCTGAGTTTGTGTACACGCTATACAATGCTGCTTGAACTACAAATTATCATCAATAAGACTCCCTTATCTGCCTTAGCGATCATTCACACACACATGGTAAGGCCTACGCTCGGGTCTATTCAGCATACGGTTCTGCTGACCACTCTGTGTTTTCCAGAGAAGGTCAGTTCGGGTAATATTTTCACTGCCCCCAGTGCTTTGCCTCATTCCAGTGCGTATGACATTATTGTATTTCCCTTTATTTTTTCCTCTCTATGTCACTTCACTCATCCCAATAAGGAAGCTCAATCATAACGAAAAGGATAACGTCTTAGTGATTGTCTACACTCTACAGACTCAAGACAATAGAGTTATTAGCCGTTCATTCGATCACCCATAAGAATGAAATTTAAACAATTCTGGTGATAATCCGACTTTTGAGAATAAATACTACTGTTACCGAACAGATCACTGTTATTAGGGGAGCAAATATCTCTACTGCCCATGGAATATCTTTCCGAAGATATCTCTGAAATTTGACAGGTTAGAAATTTCAAGATGGTCCATTCCGCACCCCGATGGGTTTCTGGCGGCACCGACAATTTCGAGTTGACCAAATCGAGTTAATGTTTTGACCCAGAAATTGAGCTCGTTGCAATGCTCCTCCCTCCCACGAGTTGCTGGCACAATTGGTATTTGCGTTCGGCCTTCCCTGGGGATCCGGGGTTTCGGATCCTGTTGGAGTCATACTGACGGCTTCGCCCATGAATCTGGAACGGGGAAAGGAAAAATTCTGTTTATCATGCAGCCACTGGCCCTGTCGTTGACAATCCCAGCAGGTGGGCTCGGGCCGATGTGCGTGATCACAACCCCCCCCCCAACCCCCAACCCCCAACCCCCAACCCCCTCCCCCCCCCCCCCCAACAGCTGGCGCTGTTTTTCAGAATATTCTCCAAACTTTCCTTTCGTTTTCTGACCCAATTCCGGATCAAACTGGCCTAGGTTAGCGCAGTAATCTAGGTCATCGCAATAGAACATAACTGGTTATCGTGTACTCACAGTGTTCTCTGTCGTCGTTATTGAGGTAGTTGATCCATATGGGCTATCCCCAGAACCTCATTGGCTGAGTCCCCAGTCGTGTACGAACAAACACCCATAGGTCCTAATACCAAACTCAGGAAACCTCATCTTCGAAAATGACCGATATCTACCATGATGCCCCCTAACTAGGGGCTTGCACTGCTCAAATAGATTCGTGAATGAGGTTCATCTTGGAAATCGATCTTTTAAAAATACCAGAAATTGTATACATTATGGCGTGGAAGTGACGGACTATATGGTAGAATCATTATTTGTACGCCAACAAAAAATATGAACCCGCCAAGTCAACTTTTTTAGTCCATCCAATTATCCCTCTGAGTGAGCCCGCCCAGGGCACCTAGAGCGAATCGGATCCAAATCTGGTAATATTCTTACTCATCCGGCCTAACTAAATTCAGTAGTGATTTTGATCTCTTGCTCTCTTTCAATTTTCTCATTCATACTCTCATGCATGCTTCCAAATTATTCAAAAGGTGAGAGTCTGCTCCCCCGATCAAAGGATCGGACTGAAGGAACTTATCGACACACCTCCGATGTTGTTATTGAAGACTTAAAATGGAAACGTGTGATTCGTGAGAATTCAATCGTTTTGTCAAATTAAGGTATTTTAGGTTTTCCTGCACCAGGGGGTATTGGTATAGCTCAGTTGATAGAACGTAGGTAACTGCGTTGGCGATCGGAGTTCCCTTCCGGCATCAGTCCACATTTTAAAAATAGTACCTGTGGCTTCTCGGTAGATACGCTCATCACTGGCAAGAAATTGGAGCAGGGACAACGAGGGGTAATCAATCCGCAAGTTGCCGTTTGCGTATGATACCCCCACTGCCCACATTAATGTAACCGCAGAAGAGGCATTGCCACATTCCCGTGGACCTGCATACAGTGCAGAGGGGATTTCCCTGCTGCAAAAAGAAAGTTCTTGCCGGGCCTCGATTACGGTAGCGTCCTCTGCTAGACAAAATTATATATTTAAAAAAAAACATAAAAAATGGAGGTATTTTTGCGCCAGGAAAAAACATGCCAAAATTCTCAGTACTCAAGCTGCACACGCAGACCCACACACACACACACATAACAACACTAACGAAACTCGCTGTTCAATATGCCTTCCTGAAGATGAATCACGAGACAAAGACACCGACACGTTATTATGAGATCCATATTGCCACTCTCCTTTTGACTCACTTAATGTACTTGTCATTATAAGATTAGTCTAAATCATATCGTCAACACTGGAGCCATAGAAATGCCCAGTGCTGACTGGCCTCTATCACCTTGTGGTCTTGTGAAACCTGTTTTGGTATCCTGCCACATGCAATGTATAAACAAGATCAAATGCCAACACCTATTCGTTATGGTAGCAGTTACAGTGTGGAGTTTATCGCCCATTTCTTTTTATGGTCATGTCAAAGGGCACTGTCTGTCGAAGATTGCGTAATAACATAGAATAGCACTTTTTCCTTCCCTCCAAAGCAGATGGAATTATCCAATGTTCAGGATGAAGCAATCATTTTTTAAAATCAGAGTTTAGGAGCCTAAAAAAATACAACGAGATGTTCTAAATGTGGAAGACCCCCCCCATCGTTGAGGATAGATGACCGTTCTGAGGTCCATGCAAATGATGCTTAAAAAAGTGTTTGTAACTGTTTTATTATATTTTGTGTGTTAATAATGGAACTAGATGAGTTGCGGGGTTGATATGAGAATGCAGGGGGGCAAGGTGGAGGGGTTGGATTAGTTGAAGATGATTACCGTACAAGGGAATGTAAGTTATACAGCTATACAGCATTTTAGTTGTATACAGTCGAAAGGGTCAGGAGACATAATCACTCAATGAAGGATCCCTGAACACTACAACCCAAACGAAGAGAAACAAAACTGTGAAGAACGCGCCCTCTATTCCTGGAAACAATTAATACTGTTTCTTGAAGCATTACCCTCCTCAGACCAATACACCATATTTAGTTAGGGAGGCTGTTCCACTCATTGTATCGCTCTTTGGGAGAAAATGCTTCCGAACATCCGACCTACAACATTAACGAGCTTGGGACGATGGGCCTCTTTGTGGTACATTAAGAACTTCAAAGAAGAGTCGAAGAAAACCTCGAAACCATGGACAATTTTGAAACATGAATCAATCACCTCGAATTCGCCTCAGCCCCAATGAAGTGAAACGGAGACTCGCTGGATCTTTCCCATGAAGGCAAATTTTCGCGGAAACTTTAATTGTTCTGTAGCCCCTCCTTTAACCTATTCTCAATTGACAACTCATCGATCGAGAAATGAAGATCCCACATTCTTCACGAAGTACTCCAAGTGAGGTCTCACCAACTGTTCAGACAGTCTCAAAACAATATCTTTATGAAGAAAAACTGAAATTTACAATTATTCAAGAAAGAGTTCAAAGCCGAAATTCCATTATCTTTTCTAGCAGCTTCCGCACTGCTTAGAGAAGGTTCCAATGTAAAATCGAAAATTGTACAAAGATTCTTTTCTGATTTTTATCCGATTTACACTACCGCAATGACTACTTGACCATTCTCACTAAAAACGTTGCCATTATGCTAATTATCATGCATCACTGTTGCAATTATCGGCGCTGAATAACATTTGCCAATCGGGATCAGATCATTTTGAGATGTGGTCGCAACACTTCCCGATAAGCAACTTTGTGTCCGTCCGAGATTTTTCCTTTGTTAAAAAAACAAAATAATTAACAAACTGGAATTCACATAATCACAGCGGGAATCGACCATTATTCGGCCAAGAGAGAGTAGGGGGCCAAGACCTACCCGTGGGTGACAACCACTAGTGACCCTGCCGAGTAGAAGAACGTACATATTACAACTCCTGACCTGCCTGTATCCCGTCAAACTCCTCTTTTTGATAGCGACGTTTATGAGAACAACCCTCATCAAATCTATCAAGTCTCGGAAAGTAACATCAACAAAGCGTTACCCTCATCATACAACCAGTTACATCTCTTCAATTCTAACAGATTGTTTCAAATACGTTTACGAAAAAAAAATTTTTTTTTCCCGGGAGCCATGCGAACGCCTGGTCAGATTAGAATCATTATAATAAAAAAAAAGATCACCATATGATCCCTGAATATTGTATCCATACAACGCTGGGCAGGCTGGTTGAGAGGCACTAATCTAGTGGTGAGAGGCATCTAGTGTAATTTACAAAGAATGAATAGAACCGATTACTTTTCTTGAAAATAGGCAAACTTCGCCTCCTCCGGAACACACCTGAGGGAAAGACAATTGGTCAGCAAACGATTCTAGAAAAAACTTGTAAACCCCGTCCTGGTGGCCCGGAGCTTTACATTCTAATAAAATTCATAAGTATATCATTGCTGTATTTTTTTTTTCTTGCAAGTCACTAGTGTAGCCTATATCTTCCCCATCACTCAACTGCCTATAATTCGAACTGGTAACATCTATTACAAAACCACAGGGGAATTCACGGTCCACCCAGAAAATGAAGGAGCGTCCTTTTCAACTATCAAACTGCGGAATCCTTGCAATTTGCAAAAATTAGACTGCTTCTACACTTCACTGATCTTGTCTTTCGCATTTAGAGTATTGATAGAAAAAATTCATAAACATCCATAGGGTTATTCTACCGATCGCAATCTTGAGTTCGCAAAGCGACACAATTAGAAGAGGTCTCTTTGTTTCATGACCTAGACGATTCCCCTTGATACGACGACAAACTTCACGTCATCTGATATCACTGCTGATTGACACCGTCAGAACTCTTATTGCGTATTGTGTACCTCGTATTGGACGGTTGATGCTTATTTTGTGATATTTGGTACCAGATATTCTGAAATGGTGTTTCAACTATCGCACTTACTGGATGCGGCAACCCGTTGGTAATGTGACAGTTTCATGATGCATACGTGATAATGAGTCTTCAACCAGTCCCTTTACAACTGGTATGGACAGAATGTTTTTTTGTTCTAGCCTACGTGACAACTCGAGAAGGTATGTTATCTCGTGTCAGTACAATGTAGAGCGTATCATGTTTTCAATGGTAAGCCAAGTACATACTTAACCTACCGACCTACCGACTAACCACAACACCACCACCTACTACCTACCTACCTACCTACCTACCGTACCTACCTAACCTACCTACCTAACAACCTACCTACCTACGACACTAACCTACCTTCCTATTAACCAACCTACCTTACCCCCAACCTAACTACCATACCTACCCAACCTACCTATCTACCAACCTACCTACCTAACTACCTACCAACCAAACATGACCACCTACCTACTACACGACCTAATTACGACCTACCTACCTACCTAACTACCTACCTACCTACTACATACTACCTACTACCTACCTACCGACCCTACTACCGACCTACCTACCGACCAACCTACCTACTACCCCGACACCTACATACCTACCTACCTACCTACCGAGCCAACCAACCTACTACCTACATACCTACCTACCTACAAAAACCACCAACCAACCTACCTACCTACCTACCTACCTACCCTTTTTACCAACCTACCTACCTACCGCCTACCTACAGACCTAGCGACCCTACGACCTAACTACCGACCTACCTACTACTACCCATCTACCTACCCATCTACCGAACACCGATCTATCGATTGGTCCATCTGTCTATCCATATGCCTCATCCATGTCTATCATTCTGTCATATCTATCTGTCTGTCGTCTTTCTGCTCGTACTCGTAAAACCCCGTTACGGGTATATCATCAGCAATAAGCTATGATCTATCTATCGATCTCCTTATCTATCTAATCTATCTATCTATCTATCATCTACATCTATCTATCTATCTATTCCTCCATCCATCCATCCATCATCCATCCATCCATTCCATCCATCAACCTATCGATCTATCACTTTTGCTTCCTTTTTGGCCGTGTTCTCGCGGTCTTAAACGGATGTTGACCACACTTGGACACAATGTCATCGAGCAAAGGGGAAGAATCTTTGAACTCAAGAAGGTAAAATGTCAAAGGTCACTGAAGGGCCACAAATTCAAAATATCTCCTTACCAAATGCATTAGATTTTCTGAAATCATGTAATAATGTTTCTTGGTGGTGCGACTTTTAGGATGGTACAGGATCTCTTTTTTTTGTTGAACTCAGCAGTGCCATCGGAGTTAAAATAGGCCCCCAATCAGTCACTCTTTGATAGGATGTGTCTAACTTGGAAATAATGCTCATGACTCTTAGGAAATCTGTTGGATATGTGAAAGTAACTGTCGAAGATCATCAAAGGCCACACAGGCCATTGCGTTGCAATTGCTGTTTGCCCCCACTTGGTCATTATCTGAATGGATGTGCTCAGAACACGACGCACACAGTGTTCAATGAACAGTGGGACATCTTTGACCTCAGATATCAAAGGTCATTAGAGGCACAAAGACCTTGTGCTGCCAAAAACTGCAAAATGGTATTCTCCTTATACAAAGTGCATTACATTTTCCGGGACATATATCATATTGTTCCTTGGGTGGTGCTAATTCCAGTGTGTACACAGAGTTTTTTTAGTAACGTTCATATTACTGTCACAGAGTCGAAACCAGTAAACAGAAAGACCACAGGCTTATGATTCCCTTGACTCTTTCTGACAACATATAGTCAGACACAAGGCAAATGGGAGATTGTACCAGATCATTATGGGGAAACATATCTTCTGACCAATTTCACATTTTCCCAACAAACCACAGGGTTACTATAATCTTGATAAGATAGCTACACACTTAATTTCAATGATTCAGGGATTGGCCTCTGGTGACCTTCAAACAATAGGGTTATGTACTAAGAATTGACCTCTGGACTTGACCTAAGACCGAGTATGAGCTTACTCCATTCAGGTGGGGTCGACCGAGTAGTAATCGTGTTCCAGCATTGATTGGCAAAAAATATTGAACTTTTAAAAAAAAATTATGTTCTTGACCAAAATTCACCCCCGGACCTAAAGAAAACTCAATAGGGTTTCAACTCCACATGAGAAAGCTAAACACCAAATTTGAGATCCCAATCGGGACCACTAACCATTTCTGGCCGTTATCGTTTGTTATCAATTTTTCAGTCTCTTTGACTCGGGTGACTCAAGGATGACCTCTGAGCCTTGGCTCCCACACAATGGGTTCTTCATGTTACTAATCATGGAGGAACACACACACATACCAATATGCGCTTCTGGCATAGTCAGGTGGGGCTCGAGTTATCGTGTGCCAAAGCCGAAATGGCCCCAAAGTATGCGTTTTTCATCAAATTTTCTTATTTTTCCAAAAATTCACCGTGTCCCAGACCTATACCAGAGAGAAGAAAAAATAGGGTTACCTGTTACTCCCATTAAGAAAGCCACACACCAAATTGAACCTGATCAGACAACCATTCTGGATTATTCATCGTGTTCACAATGGTTTTCAGAGTTGGGACATACTGAGTGACCTTCAGTGACTTCTTCTGACCGACCCCAAGAAACAATAGGTTCATGTAATCTCTATTCATGGGGAACACAATACCAAGCATGAGCTTCATATCCAGGTGGGGGTCGGAGTTATGTTTGTCACAAGCCAGCGCGTACATTATCCAATACTTACTACACACAATAATGTCATGGACGCAAGAGGATTCCTCGGATTTCGTCAAGAATCAAAATGATGAATGAAAAGATGTATTATAGGCACCAAGCAGTCCTTCTTTGATGGATATGATCGAACTTGGGCACAAACGTTCATTGATTTACGGGTCATCCTTGACATGTGGAAGATCAAGTTCAAAGTTCATAAAGGGGCACAGTGGGACATCATGGAAAACGGCTCTTTTGGCACCCAATTAGTCATCGTTCGATAGGTGTTGACCACACTTAGGTAAGAAAGGTGAATTTGAATGGTGGTTGGGGCATGTTTCTCCAGGGTGACGGTCATTTCAAGGTCATGAAGAGGCCACAATAAAGCCATGACATGAAATTGTCATTGGTCACTGATCGTCCCTTTTTTTTCAATAGATATTAACCATTTGATACAGTTGTTATTAACTATTGTGGCATTCTTTGGTCATAAGCCATGTTAACGGTAATGACAGGCTCACCAATTAACTGGTGATATTTCCGTGACTACTGTGACATCTTCGGCATGTAATAGTCAAGGTCAGTAAAAGTAAGGGTATTCTTCGGGGGTACGGGGGGTAAATAGTCGGCCCACAAACTCTAGGAGAATTGAACCCTATTTTGCAGGTTAGAAGAACCTTCAAGCCAAAGCCATCCCATTGAGTTAGGCCTTCTCCAGTATTGGAAGGGCGGGAGGGAATATCTGCCGCACCAGTAGAGTGTCCACCACTCCTTGTCACACGGCAGCGCTGAGGCAAGCAAAAAAGCGGGACCTTGAAAAAGAATGTACAGAAAAGGTTGTATTTTTCGCAAGGCAAAAAAATTAACATGTGCACAATTGGATAAATATCATCAGCTAAGTAATCACTAAGAAGGGCCTATCTTTAACATGAGGTAAGGAAAAAGATCTCATTGTTTCACGTTCCTATGTAGCCGTGTTCAATTAGTACATACACAAACATGACAATAAGAAATTGCGTATAGATTACTGCATGCTCATGAGTGGCTTATATTTCTAACATACACCAGTACGTACAGTTTTTATCATATTCACAATATCATAGTGAGATCACAAGTCATATTAACTAGGGGATATATGGGAAAAACCCTTGGGTGGAATAGATGTGTATTCCGAATTATTTCAGAGTTTAGAGGACCAGGAATCCGGATATGTTGAATTGAAAGGGACAGAGATGATTTCTCCCTAAGTTTCTCTGTGGGAACCAAGCATGCAAATGGCGTGGGTTTTGTGGTCTGGAAAAAAACATTGTTCAAGTAGTTAACGGTTATGACCTATGCTGAAGTATTCATGATGTGAAATGGATGCCAAACCCTTCGTGTAGTTTAGACTACAGTCATGAGGAAGTGGAAGTGGACATCTACGAATAAGGGGGGAACAAAGGCATTAGACGCTGCCAAATCAACAAACCATGGTATTCATCTTTGGAAAATTCGACATGCCAGTGTTGGAATGGGCAGAGAGCAGACAGGAGGAGAAAATAGTGGGGTCCATATGTTTTTAGGTAATCGTAAGAAAGAGGGACAGGCTCGCGAAATTCCTGCAAGCGAACCAATCGTGTTATTACCAATACTCACTTCAACATGGAAAAAGGCTTTTTACGTGGAAAAGTCCCGGGGATAAAATACAGCAATCGAATGACTACATATGGTTAAAGCAGAGATCCGGAATGTTTGTAAGAAGTGTGTGCGGCAATATCCAGTACTGACATCATGAATAGCGATCCCTGTCTTTCTGGTGACTTGTGTGAAACTCCAACGAAAAGTCCAAAGAAATCCAGTTATAATAAAGACCAACTGGCGGATTAGATGGTCTAAAAGAGGACAGAGTAGGAGAGGAATCGCTGCTGAGGTTACAAACAGATCAACTGCTAACAAGAGAGGAAACTGAACAAAATGATGCAAAAGGAAGTGGAAACACTGTTACAAGATGTGAGAAATAGCATAATGGGAGACAGCATAGAGTGCTTACAAAGAGGAAGAGGAAGCCAAAAAATGGGGTATTTACAGGGTGAAATCATTGATCTTATGGAGAGCGCCGAGGATTGCAAGAACAGATGACGAAAGATGGATGGTTAATTGATTTGGCGTTGAAGTGAAATTATAGAAGGAAGAAAATGGACGGCAGAATGCATATGAAGATTCGAGAGATGACACTGATAAGAACAGGGGTATCAAAACAGGCAGTGGTTGTGTCATTGATGCAAATGAAAGCTACTGCACGAGAAGGATCAGGATTGCAGAAAAGATGGAAAAGAGTACGTGAGCCAGCTCTATAGTGATTACAACAGAAGCGATCACGAGGAACAGGACTGACACTGAGGGGGAGGTCCCTAAAAGAAATTCTACAGGAAGAGGTGGGTGCGGTTTTAATGATACATTGGAAGGCACCAGGAGTAGATGGGGTTACAGGGAAGATGCTAAAAAACAAGCTCTTGCTGAGATGGGACACAATTCATCAGCGAGTGTCAGATTGTTTTAGTGAGACCGGTAAATTTACCAAAGACATGAGACACTCTATCTTGTGAAGGATTCCTCAGATGAACAGGCAGTGAATGCTCGGGATTGTAGGACGCGAGCACATTCATGTCCGCGTGTTCAAGGTTCATGAATAGGATGAGAATATAATTGATACAGGACCCGCGCAAAAACTCAGAAGAAAAAGGCCAAAAAAGGGAGTTCGTTGCTTAGAATAATGCAATGGAGGAGTCGCTTTTTTTTCTTCAATGTCAACTGAAACGGAGGGGTCAAACCAAACAGCAGCGATGAAAAGTATAAAAACGAGCACGGGGAAGAATATACCTAATTCGATCCACTTAAATCTCTTCCAACGAAAAACCTCTCACGCGATAAGGCAGCCGGAGAAAACGACTCTGCTCGAAGAGTTACGGGCAATTATCAGTACAAACAAAAAGCAAGGACATTGCCTGCTGCCTTGGCACAACAAAACACACCCAGGAGGGCAGCCCGCATTATAATGAGATTGGAATGGGATGGAAAGAATGAAAGGGATGAGAGATGCGGAATCCGCGAGGTGACCGATGAATGGGATGAGACGGCGCCGTGAATGAGATGGATGGAAAATGATACGAATGACGTAAGGTGGCATTGAATGGGGGTTGGGGGACCCGGACCGGGAATGAGGAAATGAGATGGCGGTAACAATATGTTTAAGATGGAGACTAGTGACAGTCAATGTGGTTTTAGTTTTGATAAGAATGGGAGAGAGAGACCACCTCTTCAATTTTAAAGAAACCCTGTGTGTGAGAGGAAGTTTTCAGGGACCTGGAGCATCTGGAGGCGTATAAAAGATTGGCGGGAGCAAAATCGATAATCATCGTTACGCTGATGATATGGCCGATTGGTGGACCAAAAGAAAGAAATAGAAAGCATCAGAGATTGTGGATGTTGTGAGTTAAGAAGAAAAGAGTGAAAGTGCGTGCAACGGTGATTAAATATGTTACATAATGTGGATGGGGAGTTTCTGTATCAAGTGAGGTCCTATCAGTACTTTGCCAAAAAGTGCGGAGATGGTTAGATGTGGATACGAAATAAAGAGGAGAATCGGAATAGTAAAGAACCAAGTTTTGTAAAGATGGAAGATACGCGCAATTAATAAGAGGATGTGCTGACGTGCTAGAAAGCGGTTGCTGCATGCCATGTGATGTTCACTCTATTATATGGATTGTGAAACCTGGACAATAGTAAGAAATAGAAAAAGTCTGGAGGCTTTGAGCTTTGGGCTTATAGAAAGGGAGTTGCGCATCTAAACTGGAACATCAGGCGAATGTTTGGAAGAAGAGAGAATGCACTGAAAACATCAATGCATCGTTCCCCTCGTTGCCGACAACGGCAGAAAGTGATCGCCTTTGTTGCCAACGCCTTCGGCAATGACAAGGTCCTTCGGTCCACTCGAAACCTTCTTACTCCTCTCACCTGCAAGGATATTTGAAGTTAAAACATCGACATAGTCAGCCTGCAAATCTATGGATCCACATGTAAAATAGTACGCCATCAACATCAGCCTAAATCGACGGACCAATTTGACTGATCAACTAACACAGCTGTCAAATAACTCTCTCGTGGTAAGACATTACATTACCCCTGGAGATGGGTATGTCTTCCGCACCATCCAGTGACAGATCTACCGTCACAAGGATACGTCATCGGAACCTTACACTACGGCAGACAACTGTCGATGTATCAAGAGAATATCCCTCGACAACATGGAACTCCCGCGGCCACATTAAATGAAAACGGAAAAACCGGGTCTGTTCTGGGCCACCTTATCTCCAAGACAAGGCATTTTCAGGACTCATAATAGCTGTCCACCGACCCTCACTTAAAATAAAACCGTTCCGTGTTGAGTAGACGAGTTGCTGAACGGGTGGAGGGACAAACCAGCAGAATAGCCATACGATTCGTATCGTTCATACACGTGACACACGACCCGAGATGGGGGAGGGGACACGTTTTGCTCATGAACATAACCCCCTCCCCTCTTGAAATTTGAACAGTCTGAAATTTACATGGTAATCAGTTCTGGATGCGTTCGGTTCTGGATATTAGGGCCCGAGTGATCGGAGAATGAAACTCATGCATTAACAGAACACTCTCATGTTCATTGGATTTTACAAGCTGTTCAGGAAATTGTGAAAACCCCGCGGGCTTTTCTGTAGACTAGGGGGGGGGGAGTAGAAAGTAGAAAATCCAAAGGCATAGCTGAACGGTTCTTGAGATGGTAACTGGATAATCGAAGGGTCGACTGTCTCTAGGTTGATATTTTTAAGTGTTGCATCCGGGATTGGTCGGTTGGATGTGGATACGCCCAGTGCCATCAGTTAACCTCGCCAAACCTAGCGGGGATGTAGAATCACTTTCCGTTGTTGGGAAGAATTAATCACGGTTATCCTGGACAATATGGGGAAGTTGAATTGTGTATATTGGACTCGTCGTAAGTGATACTGTGCCCGTATACAATAGGTTCTCCCCCAGCTCTCGACCAGGAACAAGCTGCTCAGCCAGTGTGTCACATGCAGACCCCGGGGTAATACACATAGGTAACCCACTGAACAAAAGCCCGATTTGTTTATACTTTAGATACGCAACTACGCGCTTGAGACAGAGGCGATTTTTGACACAATTTGAACCAACTCGTGTGTTTCTGAAAGTGATGAACTTGTAGGTGTCCACCCGCTCGTATTTGTTACCTTTCGAATTCCGTTGACGCCGGCTAGACATGCTGACCAGAGTGTCATCCTCACACTACGACGCAGCGAGGGAGGGTGTCTGCAGTACGTCGCGGTTTCGTTAGAAACCCATTGCAAACGTACGAAACATCCTTAGATAAATAAAGGGAAAATCGGAGGAAAAACATCCGTGAATATGCTTGGATGCTCAGGCCATAGACGGACACGTCATTATTAGCAACAACTTCCATAAATTTCTGGCTGCGTTCGAAGACAATCCAAGGATAAATTCAAAAGGAATGTCCACGCCTGAAGGACCACCATCAATGGTGAATGCGATACCATATGGTGAACCACCCACCTCAAGTGTTCACTACTCAGTGTAACTGATGTAGTTCCCTCACTGGACGCGACCACAATGAGAGATGAATTTACCGTACCTGCCGTTATGACGTGAGTTCCAGTCAACGCCACAAATCCGACGTCATTCTGGTAATTCCCTCGATGAATCTTTCCTTGCCCCGGACAGGTCCGAACGAATTGATTTGAAGCACGTATTACTACCCCGCGAAATCACCCGCACTGCAATGGCAAGGATGAAATGGTGAGGTTGTCACTTTGTGATAACTACGAGCAAGTAATTATATCCCGTGACACTGGAAATTTCCGGGGATGGACTTATGGTTTGGGTGTGTAGCCACGCCTCCCCACTCTTTAACTCTCTAACTCTTTACGCTTTATCGATTGATCGTAAACTGGTCAGTGTTGGTACACCATGTGCGCCCTAGTGAAATTTCGGATGAGTTCGAAAGTCTGGATAACTGGGAGGCCGCTAATTTGCATGATTACGCGAACCTTTTCATGTTAGTTGCATTGAACAAAAGTGGTGGGTAGAAACTTATTTGATTTTCCGGAAAAATGTGGATGTGGAGGTCATCTCAAGGTCATCGGATGGTCAAATTTGCGATATTCATCGTGATTTTTAACTTTGTCGGATTGACGAAACTTGGTGAGTAGGGACTGTAGTTGCTCCCAAAAAAACCGTAGAGGAATTCCAAGGTATCGGAGGTCAAATTTGCAAATTATGTGATTTTACTAAGATTGTCAGATTTGAACGGACCTTGGTGGGGGGGGCTACATTTTCGGACCAAAGTAAAGGTCATTTCAAGACCCCAAATGGGGGTCAATTCTGATCATCATGTGACCTTTTTTTTGAAAACTTCCATTGTTACAACAAAAAGTTGGGGGAGGAAGGCTTCAAGGTCTTCATGGGGGGGTTAGATAACTTCTTCCCAATGAAAGCGGGGATATACACGTGGGCGGGGTACCCGCCTAAACCTGTCTTAGTGATATAGTCATTGGCTCGTGATCACCCGGTTGGGAGCGAAGACCATGGCGAAACTTCTATTTGATGTAGATTACACGCACACTCCAACTCTATTTTGGGGAGTAGGGCCACTTACGATCATAACCCTCAGTGCGGTTGTTAAGCACTTGCTAATCTTAGCTATCACAACCATTAGCTTTTACCCATTTCTTCATTCATTGTTATTACAGGTCAGTGATACGAGAGTCAATACTTTATGTTTAATTCACCCTCAAAACATGAACTTAGAGCAAATCGAGTTGATTGGCCCCCCAAGGTTGACCTTGACTATAGTCGACTAATGATGACCACTGAAGAAATTTCCAACCTAATCCTAGGGGAGACTAATTATACCATATGGTCACAAACCTGAATAAATCCGAGATGAAACGTTTGACCCCAAATTATTCAACCCTCCCCCACAGGCACTTTAGTTAGTAGTGCCCCCCCCCCCCCCTCCGCAGGCACTATTTGTCAGTGGTGTAATTGGCTCCACAGCATCGTTAAACAAACAATCTGTCGGAGGAAACAGGGATGGTGGTCCGTTTAACCTCGAACATACTTTAGGGTGTGAAAGGTAACCTCAATCTAGATGACCACTGCCCCCAACTTTGAATGATAAAAAGGTAACTTCTGACCGAGGTGACCAGCCTATTGGACAGAGAAGGGTTATTTTTCTTGACTAAGAGATATGCGGACCTACCACGAGAAATCATGTTGATAGTAACTGGCTGACAGGCCTGGACAGAGTAGGCCTACTACTATTTATATCGTTGCGAAGGTCCCAAATCATAAGCTGCAACTTGGAATGCCATATTGTAGTTCATGCATTTATCACTCTAGTTGGTGGGGTAACGCCCACGCTGACGAGCACTATGCACATGTTTACCCCCCCCCCCCCCTATTTCTCTCAATACTGAGCTTTCCCGAAGTTTTCGCTATAACGCATCTACCGGGATCCGAACCCTGTCTGTTACACGGTGCTGATACACCAAAGTAGTACCAACAACCGTTGTCGGACTTTTAATCATTCACTCCTGCCCCAGTAGAAATCAATTAATCGTATGTATAAAAATGTACTAGTCCATGCAAACTTTACGTAAATCCAGAAGTCACGGCGAAGGTCTCTAAAAGGTATAAAGGCACAATCAGTATGTAAAGTGTGGTTTGAGGCTGCTTCATCGTTTTGCATAGTTTATGATAATATTTGCCAAACATATTTAGATTGACACCGACATTCTGATTTTCAGCTATTATTATTCCTCAAAACAGAATGCCAACCCACCAGCAATTCAAAGTTATAGACATTTTGTTCCTTGCGTTGTTTGTCGTCCCGATATGACTCCGTATTTAATTCTAAAAACTTTGATCTGTTATGATAATAGGTTTGGATAGTGAGAGTTTTTCGCGAATGAGAGCTGTGGTCTGAGATTTAGTGAACATTTGAAGTAAAGTTCCAATCGTCTTCTCCTGTATTCACTGTGTCTTCAGCCCTCGATTGATAATGGGTCTAACGTCGTGGATAATAAGCTTTCTACGAGCGTTGATAACGGAATGCCAAATCGGGTATACTGTCGCAACGCCCAAATTGTCTCAGACCGTTTTGAAAAAGTCATCGAAATTTGAACGGAAGGTATTGCGCAAGGAATACCGAGGATTCGCCAATTCGAGTAGTAACACGAACGTCGCCGGTTTCAACTGACTGTACATTGGTTGTTTTTCAAGTGACTGCACATTCAGGTCATAGAGTATACTAAATCAATGGGGGGTATATGAGACATCTAAATTCCATGGTTTATGATCACACAAGTATGGAGTTAGGGAAATGAAACATATGCTGAAACGTGCATTCGGTTGGGAACGTGCTTGTGTGGCCAAACCCACCCCGGTAGGTGCTAATTAAACGTTCTTCAAATTGTACCCAATATTACAGGCCAGTGCCCCCTCCAGTGATATTTATATACTCCAGTAGCCTCTTTCCGAGAGAAAAATTGCACACAGGGCAATAATCAGTGCGCCATGTCCTAAAGTTTCATTGTCTTAGCGAACAGAATATCAAACTTCGTGGTTTATCTTTTAGCGACAGGGGGGGGGTTGGAAGCTTGGCAGATACGTTCACTGGTAATTTATTCCGATATTATTTATAAACCATATATATGGTATGCAAGTGAAAGAAGGAACGTACGTGTACCATTTTCCGCCAATCTGGTTCGAACGACAATTAACATGTATAGACATTGTCTCCAGGTCTGCATCTTTTGCGGCCTTGCTAAGTAAGGGAGAATCCTCGGGTCCGGACGTTCAGAGTGCCTGAGTCAAAGTCGCTCCATACTTCATTCTACTATGTGAGGTACAGCTCGATTGATTTGATAGATGTCTGCTAATGGCATTTACGTCGTTCAGCCGTGGTGAAGATGAGTCTCTATGTTAATTTTTTTCAAATGGATTTCAGTAGTCGTGTTGTGCTATTAGGGAGATTAGTGCGTAAAAATAATGTACCTTTTCCGGGACCTTGGTGGTTGGAAATAATTAAAATTTGGGTCTGGAAGGCCTTCACTCCCGGAGTGATCGTCATCGGAATAATCTGATCCAGAGTGATATGCTTTAGAGATCATTCGGAGTGAGAGAAATGGCAATATACGATGAAAAACCTGAATGATGTTTTGTTAAAAAAGAAAAAAACACTATTTATTTAAAAATAACAAAGCAATTAACATAATAAATAATTATTTATTATTTAATTTCTATCCTGATCAGGCCGCCGGTTTTAATCGTTCACCCCCCCCATCTGACGACCGTGAGTGCATGCGTACTTGAACCTTTGACAGATTGAAAACATTCTCTGAAAATTCGTGTAGTAAGGTGTATAAGCATGATGTTGGTATACAATTAACTGGGTCAAAGTATCCTAAAATTGGCGTCAGGCAGGAGGATCGAATCGATGTTTTTGGTCGAAGTTCGCCCTAAAATGTCAAATTCAACTCAACCCGGGTCGAATCTTTTTTCCCCTGACTCATGATCTCGATTGGGCCCCGACTCAAGGTGGGGTAAAAAGTGACACCAATGATGCAGTGCAGAGAACACAGACAAGTGGGCAGGGCAGAACATCGGGCAGGGGTTTATAACCAATATCAACCGCTCCCGGGACCGCATTTTACGTCCCATCCGGAAGGACTATCAGTGAACTCCAGGACACCCGACACACACTGTTATGGGCACTGGGGGGGACCGAAAGTCAACGTAATGCTCACAGCCCGACAGACGAGGAAATATTGGAATTATCCCGTAACGAACCACAGTAACCACAGGAAGTCCACTATAGAGCAGCAGAACCGTGAAGCCAAAGACCGAGACTCGACCATTGCAACTGCAGGTACAGCCACCTGGGAAAGATACATCCGGTGACTGCTGGTATTTGAACCCGGAATATTTGGTTGCAGTGTGTTCACTGATACACACTTGATACCCCCAATCCCCATTATTCCGCAAGCTTACCACACTGATTGCAAGGGACTATTACCCGAATATGATTCTTTGAATCTGTCTCTGGGTTCCAACCAAATGTTGGGTTAGATGTTAATCAAAATCTGGTCCAATTTACCTCAAGATTGGTGACACATCCAGAAACATTTGACTTTAGCGTTGGGGTGTCGGGCATATAATTCCTCTTCATGGGACAATGCCATAAGTGACTACCCACTGTACTGTTATGGGTGTTCTCCAGTGCAACGGGGAGAGTCCGGCCAGGGAAGCGCTTTCCCACACTCCTTCATTAAGATATCTTCGTAATAGATTACCTGGAACTTTCCTGCTCGAGGAAAGCCCGCTGTCTCCAGAGAGTTCATCACCAGAAACCGGACCTTCTTCGGTGGTTCGAATCCTAAATGGGTGCAATAAGCAAACATAAAGAAAACATGAAGAGGTCTGTCTTTAGAGAGAATCGGAAGAATCGGCCAGTAATGTGGCATATCCGTGATTTCCATCGACTCCACGATTGATAGCCCCCGGCAGTCGGTACTGCGAACCTATCCATAATCGCCCCGTCCATGTGTTGAAAAAGTGTTGGAGCCAGTGTACAGCACTGTCTCATACCCATGGAAAAAAAAAACGTACATGAAAAAGTCAGAAACTCCACCAGCAAACTTCACGCACTCTCACTGGCCAAAAGCATAAAGGAAGGATATAGAAGGACAAGATGCGTTGGCACACCACGCTGCGCTATAATTCTCCAGAGAGCCTCCCTGCACAGTCGAAGACCTTGCGGAAATCGATATCGGCCAAAAAAAGACGCCTGCGGATTCCCACATCCGTAGCTGACATGACGCGGAAGCGAAGATGCGATCGAAAGCGGCGTCGGGATGAAAACCCGACTGTCAGGACTTGTAAGGACATGATGCGAAGCAGCTGACAACATAGTCGTGTTAAGTCGATCCAGAAATACTTAGGCCAGGTTCTGAGCGGAGTGTAACCCTCTATAGTTATCGCAGTCCCGGAGTTATCACCCTCCATTTTCCAAATAGAACAATAAGTCCTCCGGGACGGCGATCACAGATTCCAGACCCCTTTGTTTCTCTTCTCTGTACCGCGCCTTGGACAATTTAGGATGAGACATGCGCGCAGGCCCCCCTCCCCCCCCCCCCTCTGGGGATAAGTCGACATTATCATAATTATTATGTGACGAACGTGGACTATAGAACATATGAGTAAACGATTAGTCATGTTTACGTTTGGACATTAGAATAAGGCACGGCTAAAGGATTCCATTTGGAGTGGCTGCGGATTGCGGTATAATACTTGGAGGCACGGTTTGCCTGGTTTTTAGAAGGATACTCAGTCTACTTTATTTGGATGATGTTTTCGTCACCACGGAACTTTCCTCAATGTCTGCCATTTTACTTCCCCTCTGAAAGAATCATCAGTAAACTCCAGGATCGGACCACTTTCTCAGAACCAGCATGAGGAGGAAGACCCAGCCCAAACGTGACTGCGCTCACAGCAGACGAACGAGACCTTGATCAGTTATTGCAAATATCCCGAAACAAACTGTTCCAGAACCCCACTGCGAGGGCGAAGACAAGGTCTTTTCTGGGGAGGAGGGGTGGGGGTGGGGGAAGGTGTTGAGGAAAGAATTGCTGATTACCATCGTATCACATAATATTTTTTCTCGATTTCGACGAAAAACAATATGCGATACCTACCTACAAATATACCTAGATGATCGTTGTTTAGGGCTTCAAAGATGGAACGGAAAGCTCCACTGATTTCGGTTAATTGTCTGAATATCCTCCAAATGTTCTCTACACCGCAGGGAGGCGGGGTCGTGGTCAGGGATTCTCATGGGGTTTGGGGCGTATGATCGTGACACGCATATGAAAAAAAATGGGGGGTAACGGGGTTCGCATCCCTTTTGATAAATGTTGATGTGGAATCGTCCGAGAAGCAATCCGATGTTATTCATAGACACCCCCCCTTTGTTTTTTGGTATTGTATAATTTAATATCAAGCCAACAGACTCAATGGACTGCAGGTATGTGCCTATTCCCACTATTACTCGCAGTTGGCAGTTACCTGATAAACGCTAGTCGGTCACCGGAGCAATTTTATCACCGAGCAAGCTAAGTATTAGAATTATTATTATGATAGTGCACAGCAAATTTCTTGAATGAAGGGTTTTGGGCTGTCATTCGAGAAAAAAATCATATCGAGAGGGCGAATATGGGGGAGGGTATAAGGGGAAAGGGGGTTCCCTCCCTCTGTTTATGTTTAAACGTTTAGAAGTAATCTGGTGTTACACATTCTCCCTTCTTCTGGTAGTGTAATATGTACACCTCAACCTACTCTCTACAAATAAAGATTGCTCAAATGCATTTTCAAGCATGAAATGTTTCGGGTCACATATGATTAAGGAGAACAGGCCCCAAGCCCCCCCCCCCCTCCGTGGCTGAGCCACAGCTACACGTCGGCGTGATGAAATGCAAGGGTTCCTCTAATTAAGTATCATAATATAATTGCCTCAACGTAAAATATCGCGTGAATATAAGTTTGCTGTGTCAAGTTGAGTTCAAGTTGAAATGTGGTGGTGCCATAGTCGCTTTTTCCAATAGCAGCCCCAACAGGATATTACTAACCACCTGCTCCCAGTTTTTTAGAAAAACAAGATCCAAAATATAATTCGTTGACCCAAACCCTTATACTGTCGGCCGACCGGACAATTTGAGGATGAAACAATCCCGGGGGACTCTTTTAAAGTCACTAGTGGAATCAGTCTCGGAACTACACATGGCTGCACACCAATTAATCCCTGGTGAGCTAAATCTCCCAACAACTGCAATAGTTTAGATAGTTGTTCCAGAACATGTGATAAAGCCTCAGGAAAATCATTGTTGTCTTTGCCATCAGTAGAGTTGGGGCTCCTATATACACAGCTGATAATAAGTTCCTAATTGATACCCTTTGATGCATCCAACAAAAATTTCAAACTGATTCATGGTGTGTACTGGTTTTTATTATTGGCTAAAGTAGTTTATAAATAATGCATTGGCCAGGAACCGCACATGATTATTAATAGAAAAGCATCGCAAATGGCAGGCAGCGCGTTTTTACATTCCACGCGCTTAAAAGGCTGCGCCAAAACTGGTTAAGAGAAAAACAGACCGTTAAGGAGCGTTCACACTTTTGCGATACGTTACGATAAAATTATCGGACGTCAAGTTGAAAATATTTTAACTTTCTCTTAAGTACGGATTAAATTTATCGGATGGGATAAATTGCACAATGCAGTGTAACTTGGAGTAGGAACGCCAAAACAGGCATTGGGGAGTAGTTTGGCGTGAAAGTGAGTTTTAGTGAAAACATCCGGGGTTTTGATGACTGTATTGGGTAGTGAAGTATTCGGGGAAGACATTAGCTTCTAATTGAGATTTATCGGCCCTTTTGCGCCATGCATGGACGTTTCGAAACCTTATTTTAGTTCGAATCCATGATGAGCCTCCCCATATATATACAATATAAGCGTGACCAGTGAGGTAACTGGGGGGTCATGTTGCTTCGGCGTCCACCAAGTATCAGTGACATGGCAAGGCAGGAGATATACGGTGTGGTAGGCGATGATTATCCCTGGGATTCGGTGCTGTTTGAGAGGGGCAAGTGTAGGGGTTATTTCTCCATAGTGGGTTGAACCAGTTCCTGACGTCTTGATGGAACTTCACCCTAACCCTCCTGTAAAGAAAGGGGCTGGGAAAGACACCAAGAATGCAACGCAAAACTATGCTATAGGGGGTGGGGGTATATGTCGATCTAACGCCAAGTTAATAGTGCACTTGTAGGTCTTGAAGAAGTAGTTAGTTACACATTTGGAGCCGTAGGCATTATTGTTACAACATGTCTGTTTCTGAGTAGAGTAACTGAGTAACCCGATGCTATTTGAGACGGCGGAGATAGTGAGGTCAGCTGCCTGATTCGTGATCCTGCCATTGCGCCTCTTGGGCATAGGTCGCGCCTACCGTAGACTATCTCGTTCACCACCGCTATGTCTTCAAGAGACCCCCCTTGGATTAGCCGCTCGCCGCCGGCCTGGTTGATTTGGAATTGCGGGCGGTGAGATGGTCGCTGATTTCCTCCGGCATGCTTTCCCATGTTGATTGTTTTTGAGCAGAATGAATCGTGCGGAAATTTATGAATGGAATTAATTCAAGTTCATGCCTCGACGGAATCAGTGCCCAATTGGCGCGTGATGTTCCACGACTAGAGGGAAGGCTGTAACCTGTTGTTTGCTTTAATAATGGGTCGATAAAACCCAATTTCACGCCTCCTACGAGTACTGAGAAGACACAAGCTTCGATTGCTTTGAAATTACAATGGTTTGTATTACAAAATCCTGCCAACCAAGCTATTCCACCGCCTGAAGCGACAAAAGGGGAAAACTTTCTTTTCTCAACTAAAATCCCCCCCACTTTCTCCGTTATTTAGGCCCCGAACGGTCCGATAAATTATCGTACACATTTTTTTATGGCACAATTGTGAACACTCGCATCCTATAAATTGATCGTATCGTATCGTTTTCGCAGCCGTGGACCAACAATACGCTGAGAATATCTCTTGGGCAACACTGTGAACATATTCTACAAGAACATCGAGGACGAGTGACTGAGAAACTGACCAAAAACTCTCAAATAAACAGCACAAAACTGAGAAATTTTCAATCACAAGAAAATGAGAAATGGCAAGTTTTGGAAGAAATGAAATATGTAGGACGTTTTTGTGTTGGAACCGAAGAAGACAATTAACAGAAGAATTTATATAACCAACATGCTTTCAACACTCTGTCAAACAATTTTCAAGAGCAGACGAGTAAGAACAAGCATCAAACTCCGATTTTCGAGCCTAATAGAGTATTTTTCTGTATAATTGCGAACTGTGGGGGTTCACCGAGGAATATGATCACACAATTTGACACTTTCCAAAGAAGACTACTCCGCAGTGGTTCTCATACAATAACAATTGGATACAAAACGAAGTAACTCGATGATTGACCCAACCAAATCCCTTGGTCATACGTAGAGCACATAGACAATTGAAGATTTTCCGGTCCCGGTCGCAGACTCCAAAGAAGAAGCTCCAGCGATGATCGCTCCGAGAGAAGCCTTGAGACAATACTACTAGCCAGTTTGGGCCAGTTTTGAGGAGCAATAAACCTTGCGCAAGATCGTGATATGCGGCGCAGGTTAATCACGAGCATGTCGATAGACGAGACGCAGTGGCGTAGAACGATTTTTGAGTGGGGGGAGGGGGGCTAAAGTTTGTTAGACGGACAATGGGGGAGGGGTCTAAGGGGAAAATTTTTTGCATTTTCGGATAGGTCTAGATGCAAATTTGCTGAATATAGCACGCTTATACACCCATTCCATTTTGGGGAAAAAATCACATTTTCATGATTCCGATGTGATCCACTTTTTTTCTGTTTACCAAATTGAAGAAACCAAGGCCCTTGAGGTTGGTTCTAAAATCACACTTCTGGCTAATGCTAAATCTGTTGAACAGTTGTTCATGTTGAAATGTGCTAGATGGCCTAGGGATCAGAACTTACTTCCAGGCCTACCGTTTACGGGGTTTTTTTTTTGTTAAAACGGTAGGAATATACCTACCTGTCGGCTTAGCAAATTTCTTCCGAAAAAATTCCTGAAGGTTGCGCTGTTTTCAGGGACTTTTTCCCCCCTCATTGTCGTTGGTTTTTTGATGAACACATTTTCATTATGATACCGCTCACATGGTTGACATCGGGGTCCGGCAGCAAGGGTGGTCAACAATCTAAGTCACAAATACATGAATTAATGAATAACTTCATAATAGCACATACTCTCATATTTTTCCGCATTACATTAATTAAGGCTTACGTAACCTCCGTTACCGAGATTAGCACCACCGTGGATTAAGTCCTTTTTATCCTACGCGGACATTTTTGTATAGAATTCAAGTATAAGATCTCCATTGGCAATACCAGTTTCTATTTTCTGGCACTGACTCATTCGCCATCTGACCATTGCATTTGCTTTGCAGGCCGGTGCGACTGCTACTTACACAATATTCGGTGTCTGGGCACGTGACATACAGTACCACATACAGAGAGCCTTTATAATCGCTGTCGCACTCGGCACACAACACGTAGGCCTGAAAATCAAAATATTGGCGTTGAGTAATGCGAATATGCATTCTGAGGTTCTTAGTGATGCGTGCCCCGTGGAAGTGAATTGGAGGATACATTTAATGCGTATCTCCGAAGTTTCTAATAATTCATGAGATAAAAAGGAGGGGGTTTTTCTACCTTGGGATGGGCGGAATTGATATTTCCCGCCCCCCACGAGTTTGAGTGGGGGTGGCCGCCCCCACCCCCCCGCCCCCCCGATTCCTTGCACGAGACTCAACCTACTCTTACTACTTCTACTAACAATCGTTTCGCACAATGTGTGAACAGCCCTTAAGTAAAAATATTTTCAACCGTTGACGATCCGATAAATTTCTCATTATCGGATCGCGCAGGTGTGAACACTCCTATCGAAAAAAAACCTTTTCACCTCGGCGGTCCGAATAAATTTATCGTCTCGTATCATTGTATCGCAATAGTGTGAACAGCCCTTACTTGTGCGATTGTTTTCCTGTACAGATTCTCCGGCAGCTACTGAAGATGCGCGTCGAAAACATCGGAACCACTGCGTACTCTCCGCCGTCATCTGCTTTGATTTGGCGTGCATTGTTCAACAATCTTTTAGACGCGGCATGTTGGATACGAACAATTCATGCACAATCTACAAAAAGTCCCCATACGTCACGATGGGCCCTCCGGCAGGTAAAAATCCCAATCTTCACTGACTCTGGAATCATCATTTCTATCTACTCCTCGTCCCCCGAAGGGCCAGGTGAGATATCTAACTGTTGATGGTTGCCTTGGCACGGTTGCCTATGGTAATGATAGTGGTTGGTTAAGAACTATCCACTGATGGGACCCAATGGTGGGGTACCCATAGGTGTCGGGTGGTCCAGCCATGAAGTGCACTCGCAAAGGGTGGTTTTCGTGAGGATCAATGTTAGGGTTGGGTACCGGAAAAGATTTGTGATTCTGGAATTGGAATCTCACCCTAACCCCCACCCCTAATTCCTAACAATTATCTCATACATCCATGTAAACATGGCTTTACATCTATCAATAATGCCAATGTCGCCTAGCCTTGGCCAATGTTAGCAGCAACAGTGAGATTTACTCTTCAAATTCAAGCAACAGTCATACTAGCCCGGCCCAGTCTATAACGAGTTATACTATAGCCTAGGCCTAGCCTATGTTAGTTGACCTCCACATTGAGTGTTTTACCCTACTCAAAATACTGTATTGGCCAAAAGTGGCACTGGTAACCTACAATTCACACCCTTTTCTGAGCCCAGTATCAAGTTATTATCAGTATACTCCACACCCTCCGTTTTGAAGCAAACAACCAAACCCAGCATGGCTTCTCTTGGAGTCCTGACCATTGATGTTTCGGTCGCTGATGACTTCTTTGAAGTTGCTGAAGTTAGCGAACTTTGTAAAATGCTGTTCCACAGTATGAAATCTCACATCATAATAACAGGATATTTTGGAGAGAAAATACATCAAACTGCATCCAGATTCATGTGAATGTATAACACATTTCACAGACGAATGTGTTCTACCGAATAAGACAGAATGGATCCACCTAAGGAGGCTAAACCCCCAATTTGGCCAAAAAGCGTAAACCATATGAGTCTTTATTTTTTTCCTTTTTTTTAAGGGGAAAACCTGACGGATGTCCATCAGGGTGTTAAGGTGGTGTGCTGCTTTTATTATAGTGTTATTCTTGGAGAGAAGATGAAAAATTGACATCACAGTCCCGGGGGGTCAAATGAAAGGCTCAAGAACGGGAAATGTAAGAAGGGAAAAGCAAGAAAATATATGGAACTTGCCTCCCACAATGCAGTAAAGGTGGGAATAAATTGAATAATATCAATTTAGGTACGGGGGAGCCTGCCTTTATTACGCTGTCATAAAGCTAGCGGCAGCTACCTCACTTCCCCCCACATTCATTTTCACCCCCCCGCCCTCCTTCACATGCCATCCCCCACTTTCCACTGCTCACTTATATTGCCCCACTGCATGTTTAGGAACAGCTATCCCCAGGCGATTTACTTCTGATAACTGAATTATCATGGATGCTGATGAGATCTGCAACTCCGGGGATTGGCCTCCTCTTGTTTTGGCAATTCAAATTACCATCGGATCCTTTTGATAACATTCCCAACAAAATTTCGAAAAGTTGTTTTTTCGTGAACATTGTACTTTAAGTGGTAATGCTCTCACACGCAAATATTCCCAGTGGCCCAGGCATTAACTGTGCGTTTTACCGGGAATACCCTAAGCAATTCTAACTAAGAGCTCGGATGTGAGTGGATGGCATGAGAGTAAACCAAAATGCCCTCCGCCAGTGTATTTTATCTCTTCGTGTTATTTATTCTTCTCTCTTCTCTGGGAAAAAGGTCAAAAATGAAAACATAAACAATGCAAGGCAGACTTGACCTTGAGGATTGTGTGAAGCTGTCGTCGGGAAACTTTAGACCCCACTGGCGGGGAGACTCGGTTCCCCGTGAGGAATTCCTGCTGCCACCACTCTTCTCTAGCGTCTGGTAGTAATTTCTTGTTTGCCTGAAGCTATTCCCATACGATAAGATTTTCGCCCGACTTTTTGTCGTGCCCGACTTTCCGGCCGCGACTTTGGTCGCAACGTGTCAATGCTCTTTCTCCGTGTCGGCGAACAAGTCGGCCGCGACAAAAAGCGCATGCGATTTCTTGAAGAATCGTACCCGATCTCGTCGTGCCGAGTAAACGCACTTTATTATGTCATCGGTCCGGAAGGGCCAGATGAAATATTGTAGTCAGTTACATTTCAACGCTATTAAGCCTACTGTTTGATAGTACATGGGTGGTGGTTAGAACTTCCGACTGAGGTGTCTTCTTATGGTGGGTGCCCATGGTGTTTGGGGTGTTCAGCAAGTAAGGTGCTTCGCAAAGTGTCCGTTTGTGTGTGTCGAAGTGTGTGTGTGCGTTTGCATGACCGTCAGATTTTTTAGTTTTTTTGCAACTATCTCCCACTTTGAGGTGGTCGAACATGGTCAATCTTTGCACACTCCTGATTATCACAAAACACACGTTTGTCTCGAATTGGAGGACACGTTTCTTCTCTTCAAAACATGAAATTCAGGGGCCATAAAGGGTATGAAGGCCATGTTTGGTAGAAAGTTCATTTCTTCCACTTCTCACTGCGTCAAGATGTTCGGTTGATTATCAAGAACGATACCCAAATATTTGAGGTTCCCTAACAAGGCAGAAAGTAACAAAAATATGACTGTTTCCTAGCATTCAAGCAAATTGGCCAACTATTTGGCATTTAGACAGAAACACACTATTGTTCGCCGGCCAAATTGTGAAGTTGTTCTTGAAAAAGAATTGAGATTTGAGATTATACATGTGGAATTGGCATCTACCCATAAAAACCACAAACCTAACCCCGCCCCTTATTCCTAACAATAATCTCATAGGACCGGGTAGACGTGGCGATGTATTATTATCCAATATCTCGACCTAAACTTACAGCTAGCAGGATAATTGACCTTTTTGAGCAAACAGTCAATACTACTCTAGCTCTAGGTCTAGGCTTTAACACGCATCGGCCTAGGCCTAGCCTAGTTGAACTTAACTTAAACATTGAGTGTATAATATGCTCCTTATCCTAACCTGTAGGCCTGTCAAAATAAATACTCATCAACAAAAATGGCACCGGTAACCTTCACTTCACACCCCATTCCTGAGCCCAGAGCAATTAATACCGGGTATACTCCATCCTCCGTTTCGAAGCTAAGAACCAGCCCACATGCATCTCTAAATTCTCATACTCTGGAGTTTGACCAGTGATGTTTCACTCTGATGACCCAAACCAGTAGTTAAGAATTCAATTGGAATAATCTCGAAATTATTGCCCCAAAATGACATTGAGGTAATTAGGGTAAAGTGAGGTAGTACGGGGAAGACTAAGCCTGCTTCCTATGAAGCTCTCATAAGTAAAAGCCCCCCCCCCCCCACCCCTCCCCGCCGCATCCCTCTTTTGCAGCAGTAAAAACCCGGGAAGAAATATAGCCTAGCTTAATGATATTTGGAGGTTACTCTACAAAATATTTCGCTGTATCATTCACTTTCTCGTAATCGGAATCTTCATCTCAGTCGTCACGAAAGAGTCGACAACCTAAAACAACTGCAGAAGATTTCAATTTCAAACTTAACCATACTTTTTCTCGCCAATATCTTAATCCCAATCCTTCAATTAAGATCGTGCTAAGTCGGTCTAATTTCCACCACTGTTTCCTAGCCTATTTAAGGCCCGATTCAATTATCCGGAAATGAAACAATAAACATGTTTAAGTCGCCGTCCTCTCCCGCTTTTTTTTTTTTTTTTTTGATAGTTGTCCAATTTTTTTTGATTTTGTAAATCAACTTTCAGGTTCACTTGTTAAAAATTATTCGAAAGGGGAAACTTAGGCCAACTTCCTACAAGACTTGCAATGCAAGAAACACTCTTTGGGGTTCGTTTTGTAAGTCTACTAGGATGGTATACCTACTAACATTTAAGAAACAAAGGCTCCTCCTCATTTTCAGAACGATCTGAAAATGAGAGGAGCCCCGTATACATAATATAATAAATAATAATTTCCTATTTTTTCAGCCGGGCAGGCTATTGTATTTCCTAACAATGATTGGTCTCTCAGTTCATGATACTTAACATATAGGTTAAGGCCTATGTTTTTGTAGGCTTAGGCCGAGGGCCTAGGCCTTATCATCGTAGGCCCAATAGTTATGTTAAGAATAACATCAACTAGTTTATAATCATGATAATCATGATCGTATTCAATCATCTGGACATTTTGGGGGTCCCATGCAGGCCTCGGCCTAAATATTAGGCCCTCGAGTTGTAACAAACCCCTAGGCCTAATGAAAAGGCAATCTTGCGTAACCAAATTCGCCGACGTTCTGCATTCATTGTATAGTGGATCCGACACACCTGCACACAAAACAGAAGTCTAGACATAGGCATAGGCCGATTCTGGAAAAATGAATGAAATGCCCCAAACTGCCAAAGCATTCCGAACCTGGAAACCTAAATGAAAAATGGATCCAAAAATGAGAATTCACATCGAACATTTTACCAACCACACAGCAGTCTCATATTTATAATGCGTTTTTGTTCAAGTTGCTGAAACCACCTCGAATTCGAATAACCCTTACCCTCGGTCACGCACAGGTACAAACATCTGCACATACGATCTACCCAGGCTAAGGCTACGAACGAAGCTGCCATTATAATCCACAAACTGTTTCCCATGATCCGGAGACTGCCTCCTGATTCCTATCCGGGCCTACTGACATGACAATTTAGCATGATACGTGTACAATAACAACACTGAGCTTGTTGCCAGTGCAGTGGTACAACCATGTGACGAACTTTGATTGATTGTACAAACCATAAAAGTACCCTACACTACGTTAGGGCCCTATAGCTGCAAGTACACTTCACGTATACCGAATCTACTAGCAAATATCTTCTTTTGCACACAAACACAGTCGACCCAAGATCTTCGAATCTATTGAAGATTAGACAATGAACCTTAAACAATGTGAAGTAATCACCTGTCCATTTCGGAAGACTATAATAAATATATGAATCTTGTTCCGTCTAATTAACAGCCTGGGTTTTGGAGAGGGGTCTATACGCTTACAGAGGGTCAAACCCGAAATAATAATCTTGCCCAAACTGTCATTGATTTTGTGTGTGAATTTTTGTGTTCCCCATTGATTTGGTGTGTAAATTTGATTACCCTGTGTCGAAAGAGACGTTACTTTAGTTTTAAACAACATCATGTTACCATCCCGAATCCGACGTGCTTTTGACCCAATATGGCGCCGGGAGATTGCCCTAAAAGTGTCATTGTGCAAAAATGTTCCCATTGACTTTTTGTAGGAAAATCCTAATTGCCTTAGTTTGTGGAATTTGGCGTTTTAACTACTGTGAGGTGCTTCTTGTTTTTTCGTGGCCCCTCTCGGTGAAGGAAGGTCTCACCTCCAGATTTTTTAGGGGAGGGTGAAGACACCTTCTCTCTATCACCCCAGTACCATCCACTCGTGCACCAACGCTAATATAGCGCAAGCTCTCGTGAGGAAGATGAGCTCGCCGCGCCAGAGAGGTCATCTTCCAATCCAGCGAGCTCACTTCGAATCCAGAGTTCATCCTCGGAATCCAGAGAGACAATTTTAGATCCCGACACTTCAACGTTCGTCAAGTTCTAGGATGATCGATGTGCAGTAAGCAATCAAGCAATGTGTGTGATGAGTAACTCAATGAATTGTAGGTTGAAAGACAAAAGTAAAACGTTTTATTGCACACCTTCTCTTCTGATATTTCAGCGTTGTTAAAAGTGATGTTCTAATTTCTTTACTATAACCTCCACAACAATATGCCCAACATTAACGGAACACGTAATTTGGAGGAAGATGTGTCTCTCAACGATACCTTGACAACATGAAGAAGTAGCGAGGCTCACGATGCGAAACAACCGCCCTATTTTCCTGTTGCGTCCGCGAGAGCCCGAGTGGATCGTACGCTGAAATGCCCGAACACGAGATTAATATTCCCACTCAACTGAGTGTTTGAGGATATTATGGGTTTGGCATCGTCGTCTCGCCGCCGCCGCCGCCGGAAGAGTTTCGTGTTAACGCATCGTCGGATTGAACTTGACACTTTGCACAATGTTTATCGAATTGAAATATCGGATAGGTTCGAAAGTGGGCGTCGACTGCATCACCACGAGGGCGGCCATCTTGGTTTTTCAACGGAACTTCTATATCGTTGATTTGCGCGTTTCGGGGACATGGCGTTCGTTTTGGGACAACTTTCGTTTTCGCCCCATGGGACCCCACCTCGGGGCCATTTGGAATTATGAGAGAAAAAAAATTATCAATGATATGCCTGTTTCGGAACATGGCGATGTCTGGGGACAAACTTTCAACTTCGTTTTCGTCCCATGGGGACCCCATCCGGCAAGCCATTTAGATGTTTTGACGTACTGTTTATCGCGGATTTGCATGTTTGGATCATGGCGCTTGTTTGGGGACCAACTTTTGTTTGCACCCCATGGGACCTCACCCGGCGGCCATTTGGTGTTACTTTTGAGGAACGTTTTTTATAGAAGAGTAGCAATTTTTGGAAAAACGCGATCGTCTGAGACAACTTTCGGTTTCGCACAATGGGACCCACCTGGCGGCACTTAAAAAACTTTTATGCACTGATGGCGCATTTCAGGAACATGGCGATCATTTGGCCCAAACTCTCGTTCAAGCCTCATCACACCCATTATGATCCCCAGGCGTTTCAAATTGAGATTGACACTGTCCTCTCCACTGATTGCACACAAATGGTGGGGATACTCACGTTGGCGGTACCTGCCAGGCGATGTATTATGTTGTAAGTGGGATCGAGTCCACCCCCCTCCGGGCCCGCCTCCGTGATTCCGAGGAGGTACGAATTACATGGGCGTGACTGATGATTGGACATTGACCTGATCCGTATGATATAACATGAAGTCCCCGATGTTTCGGAGCACACAACATTCTCTGTAACGGATTTAGGTGACATCAGTTGTTTCCTTCGGATTCTTTAATTGGATGTATTAAAGCGCCTTAGATCGCCGCTCCTCTGAGTTTGTGTAGCACGCTATGTAAATGCTTGAACTACAAATTGACTCAATATACTCCTTATCTTACATACGATCATTCCCCAGCCAGTGTATAGCCTACTCTTGGGTCTATTCAGCATACAGGTTCTTCTGATAACCTCTGTTATTTTACAGAGAAGGTCAGTTTGGGAAATCTTTACACCGCCCGATGCTTCGATTGGGCTTTGCCCATTCAGTGCGTATGACAGTTGTATTTTTCATTCCTTGACAAAGTCAGAGGACTCACATGCAGTCATGAAAGTGTTTTGATGTGTGGGTGTCAGTGTGTGTGGGGGTGTATTGGTGGTGTATGGTGTTTGTGTGACCCTAGCCTTGTTAAGCTAACACGATAAAAAAATCGACCCCATCTGGATGGTCAGTCATACTTGGTATAGATTCCCCAAATGAGTACATGATCCCTATTGTTTCGGCAGGTCAAAGGTCATCCGAGGTAAAGAGAGTCAAAGGCGGAAAGATTGTTACCCACCAAGTCAGAATGCCTAGTCGCGATTATGTTAAAATCTGTAAGTAAGCTTCTTTGGGGAGTCACAGGAACCCTATTGTTTCTCGTGCAGACTGGGGGTCAGATTTGGGGGGAAATCGGAAATTGGGAGGAAATTGATTATTGGTTTGCAAATTTCAAGCTCGTTATAACCTCTCACTCCCACTTGGATGGATCAAGTCATACTTGGTATATGGACTACTCCAATGAGTACATGATCCCTATTGTTTTGGGGCAGATCAAAGGTCATCTGAGGTCAATAGCGGTCAAAGACTGAAATCTTGTTAGCACGATAAGTTCAAAACGCCTGGTCCGATCAGGGTGAATTCAGTATGCAGCTCTCTTATGAGGAGTACAGGAACCCTATCGTTTTTGGCTCAGACGCCGGGTCAGATTTGGGGGAAAGTTGGAAATTATTGAAAATTGAATAATTTCAAATTTTAGCTCGTTAACACGATTACTCACTCTCACTTGGATGGATCAAGTCATACTTGGTATATGGGATCCATAATGAGTACATGATCCCTATTGTTTTGGGGTCAGGTCAAAGTCATCTGAGGTCAACGGAGGTCAAAGTCTGAAAAATCTTGTTAACACGGAAGCCAGAATGCCTTATCCGATCAGGGTGAACTTGGGTATGAGCATTTTGACATGAAGAGTAATGATCCCTATTGTTTTTGAGATCAGGTTAGAGGTTATCTGAGGTCACATAGGTTCAGTCTGAAAACTGTAATTTAGTGTGTAGCTTTCTTATCAAGGACATAGGAACCCTATTGGTTAGTTGGTTGTCAGAAAGAGTCAAGGTATCACTAAGCCTTTGGACTGGTTAAATTTATCTTTCTCTTTGTTTCAGTGCAAATTAAGGGAAGCTCAATCGTAACGAAAATACATCGTCCTTAGCGATTGTCTACAGACGCAGCGACTCCTATATAGAGTTATTAGGACGTTCATTCACCACAAGAATAAAAGGTTAAAAAAAGTATGGTAATAATCGACTTTTGAGTGTAAAAACTACAGTTATACGAACAGATCACTGTTATAGGGAAACTAAATAGCTCTATTACCAGTAGAATCTCTTTATGAGGAATACACTCTGAAATTTTACTGAAAAGGCGAAGGGTCAAGCTGGTCACTTCCACCCAGGATGGGTTCAGGCGGGCACCGAACCAAATTTCGGGTTGACCCAAATCGATTAATTTGACCCCTAAACTGAGCTCGGTGTCATGCTCCCAACCATGCACCGAGTGCTGGCACCATTGGTATTGCGTCGGCCTTCCCTGGGGCGCTCGGAGTTTCGAATCCCGGTGGAGTCATACTGAGCCGCTCAGCACATGATCTAGAACGGGGAAGCGAATGCGTTTATCATGCGTATGACACCGTCGTCTGACAATACAGCAGGTGCCAGGTTGGCTCGGGCTGAGGTGCCGGGATCACAACAACCCCCCCCACCCCTCCCCACAGCTATGCGCGTTTTCAGTGTATGCTCCACACTTTCCTCGTTGGTTCAACTGGCTAGGTCGCGCAATACCTAGGTCAAAATCGCAAATAGAACATAACTGGCAAGCGTGTACTCACATGGGGTTTTCTCCTGTCTCGTTATTGAGGTGATTGATCCCTATGGCCTTTCTCCAGAACCCTCATTGGCTGCGTCCGCAGCCCTTTAGCGAACCAACCAACCAGTGGCCTAATGCCAACCAGGAAACCTCATCTTCGAAAATGACCGAATCTCTATTTTTATTCCTAACTAGGGCTGCACTGTTCAAAATAATGCCGGTTAACTGAATTCATCTGAAAGATGAACGATCTTTTAATAACATTTGTCAAAAATGGTTCTGTACTATTATTGCGTGGAAGTTACGGACATATCTTATTGTAGAATCAATTATTGTTGCTCCAAACAAAAATTGAACCCGCCCTAGTCAACTTTGTAGTCCAATCAATGATCCTTCTGTGTGAAGCCCGCCATTGTCACCGTCAGATGAGCGTCCATCAAATAAGAATGTCCGATCTACACTTTGGGCTGTGAATCTCCAAATAAATGGTGCTTACACGATTCATCTTGAAGACGGGCGCTGTGCGCGCAATTGTTATAAAATTCGAGCTGCTGTTGTACACTGGTCATGTAAACATTACATCTACTTGCTGGCTATTTTGGTGCCTTATGTATAGTATGTCAGGAATACCCACCCTCATATTTTTTAACACCGATTTAGGTGAAAAAAAAAAAGCGACATTTCTGCTACTGCGCAATTGCCAGTGACATCACGAGAGTAACGGGACCCTGGTGTATATAAAGTATTCCAAAACAGTGTTTTTACCAACCGTAGTGATAAAAGCAACTTCAATGGTGATCTGATTAAAAACATTACAACTTTGTTGAAAACATATGGAAGGGATGATGTCATTAATTTCACTTATGAATATTAACTAATTGTTATGCTATAATGGTGCAAAACATCAGCATTTACTGTTTAAAGTCCACTGGCGACCTTCTTACCGTTACTCTCGTGTCGCCATCAGTTAGGGTGAAAATCATTCAAGTCGAAATCCTAATCAAAAAGGGAACATGCTAGAGTCGCATCGCCAAATTCTGGTTGCACAAGGGTTTTTGACAGGTCCTGCTTTGCGTATGATAACCCCACTCCCAAATTAAGTACCGCCGAAGGGGCATTGTCACATCCCGTGTACCTGCATACATGCAGAGGGGTTCCATCTACAAAACGAAAGTGCATGCCGGCCTCGACTAACAGGTAGCGTTTCCCTCTGCTTAGCATATATATTTACAACAAAAATTAAAAACTGCGCAGGAACAAAAACATCTAAAATTCGCTGGACTCAAGCTGCACACTCAAACACCAGTGTTGTAACAAGTCACTACTAAATTTTATGACTCTAGTCATTGACTTACAGAGATTTCGTGACTCGAGTCGAGTACTGACTCGCTTCACGTACTGTTCCATGGGGGAAAATTTCCACAAGTTGTTTCGAGTCCTTCCTATTTGAATGTTGAAAATTCAAGTCCATGACTCGTTCAAACACTGGCAAACACCACACACCGATCACACACACACACACACCACACACACCACACATCACCACACACACACACACACACACACAACTAACGGAAACCTAGCTGGTCAGTGCACTTCATTTAGTGATCACCCGGCATCCATGGAACTTGTTAGGTACCGCTCGCCATAGTGTAATAATATGTTACCAGGAAAACCGTGCAATATCGTCCATATCACGAATCAGGCAAATGACTGTAGATCTCCGGGGGATCGATCAGATAAGCCCCTATTCATAAAGCCGTCAATATAGACCCAACATATTGGGAATTCCCGTCGCGTCACCAACCAATCATAGTATGCTGTATGTATATACCGGTGAATCTGAAAGTAGTTAGCTGATTACCCGACTGTTGAGAGTGCAGAACTAATATGAAAATAACATGAAATCCGCTGATAGTTCAAACAGTTCTAGTTTTCCCGGCTCTCAAGCGGGCAGACGCTCCAGCCATTTTCGACAACGTAGGCTAATCTAAAATGGCATCTCTAAATTATCATACTCTGACTACGATCTTCGACTACGGCGACTTATTAAGCAGACACTTTTGAACAATAATTTTGACATACTACCTGTCACGGATTAAATCCCTACTTAACTCAGACAGGAGAATTTTTGAAGAGACAAACGTGTAGGTATAGCGAGGTTCCATGCTTAATGTATACACGTTGCCACGACAGCTGTGCTTTGCAGGTAATGGGCAGAATGAATCCAGCCAAGGTGTCTGAACCCCCAAGATGCCACAAAAAAGAACAGTACTATGACGTGTCTTTTTTCCAGGGAGACGGACCCCGTGAGGATGGACATCAAGCTGCCAAGTGTGAAGGAGGTGTGCATCATTTTACAGTGCTATTCCTCGAGAGAAAATAAAAATTGACAACATAGTCGCAAACTATGAAAACTGTTAAGCGTACCTCACTCACGTGGTACTCCATAACGACTCCAAATGTTTTAATGTCATTGGAATACGGACTAGTTAGGCATAGCGAGATATTGAAACCTCGGCATGATATGCTGAGAAAAAAACTTGTACCTTAATACCAGGCTTCGTATCCCATAAGCGGTGATCGATTATTTGAATCAAGGAAGAGATGGGGTGTCGGCGTGAATCAGAGGGACAGGGGGTGATACTGGTAAATTGATTAAGGCCTATCGATTTGACCATTGATCAGTATCAGTGATCAGTTACGCAAGGCGCTGCCTGATATGTGTTCACTATTAGTTTTTGTGTTCCTCTCCTATATTTATATTTTATTTTTATTGCGAACGATTACTAATCACCTCTCCATGCCTAATCCCGCTCTGACATGTTTCGACATGAATCAGTGGTGGTTTTTCTCATTATTCAATAAATATTTGCAACTAAAATATTCAGTGGTGGAGATGAGATCAAGCAACTCCAGGGTTTGCCTTCCTGTTCTCTCTCCTCTCTCCTTTTGTCATGGTCGGCGCCATTATATTTGCCAGAAAATGCAAGTCCAACCGTCGCCGAACCTTTGGGGAGATCAGGACACCCCGGCGTATGCCCGGCGTACCGTATCTCGAGGAATGCCATCCTCGGTTTCGTTGAAGGCCACCCGACCTCATGTCAATTAAGTTCTTGTTAATGTTTTTTTTACGTCGAAAGAGAGTGAGGGGAACTCAAAAAAATAAAAAAAAAAAAATGGGGGAAAAGGGGGGGGGGGGGAGTGGGGGGGGAGGGGGGGGGGGGGAGGAGGGGGGGGGGGGGGGGGGGTAGGGGCTGGGGGGAGGGGGGGGGGGGGGGGGAGAGGGGGGTGAGGGGGGAGGTGAGGGGGGGGGTGAGGGCAGGGGAGAGGGGGAGGGGCCACTAGAGCGCCTCCTATATCAGCATACATGATTGTTTGGTTCATGCCTAAACTCATGACAACCGTCGTTCCGATCTCACTATTGGATGGGCCCAACATGCAGTGGCGTCGATTGTTTCAGGTTTTTTTTTTTTTTTTTGAATGTTTTATTACATATCGATGAGTCGCGATGATACAAGGAATCTTATACTATGCATCCTCTTTCATTCATATCCATCTGCCAACTTCCATACTAGCCCTTCATTTCGCAAGTTTTACCCAAGGGGGAGGCGGAGTAGCTCAGTCGCGGTAGAGCTCCAGACTGCAAAACCGTTGATTCGAGTTCGAGCCCTTGGAACCGAGGACTTTTCCGCATGGCTTTTGACATGCTGTCTCCTGAATGTCCCCCCACCACCCACGTGTAAAAGTGGTACTGTGAGTGACTTGTTAAGAGTGCGAGCGCGTATGTGGCACGCCCTATTGGGAAGCCTCAGGGTACAGATGAAGTGACGACTGAAATAGTGCGTCTGGCGAGAAGAAGCCAGAGTGCTTGCTGTATAGTACGGGTGTGACAGTCACGACGATCCTGTAAACGCTTTGAGCATGTCTTTTTCGCTGAAAAAGCGCTAGATAAGAACGAGATACATATATTATTATATTTGTGCTCAACTTTGTCCGTAATTGAATACTAGTATAACGCAATGAGTTTCGCTAACTGAGACATCGTCGTCAATTCTGTGGCGGCGATTTGTGTTTGAATATGGATGGGACGATGTGGTTAGCGGGAGGGGGACAGATGTGGCTAAGTTATTGGTGGCGCTGCACTTTGTGCGACACGGCTGTAGATCTCTCTGGAATTTTCGCATCATTTTGTCAGATCGTCACTCTAACTCTCCCTATTCGTCATCATCATGTCTTTGAAATGGATATTTGTAATTTTTGTTCGTAACTGTTGTTTCATTTAGTTACAGCAAACCAAGGAGATGGCGAGGTTTTCCTCAGTTGGATCGCTCTCCTTTCTCTCTATAGTTCTGCTGAACTTCGCGGAATTGACACCAACGCTCTGTACTGATTTATTAAATAAACAAGACCAAAACTGTGTCGTGATTCCTTGCCATAGCTGGCAGGCTTGCTAATAAGCCAAACCCAGAACTTGTATACTCCCTTATTGATATTGTCCGGTTTACTTACAATTCTATATATCGCACACTTGGATTCAAAATCAATCCTTTCCCTTCACTGCCCTTGCCCTCCCTTCTACTACTTTTGTGGAGAGAGAACAAACTGACCTCCCCATCCACCACTGAGTGTTATTCAATTCTGACATGAGTGGAATCCAAAAGTAAGCAAATTTGACTCCGATGACTCGAATGACCCTGACTTTGTCGGGACAAATGAATGTCCCATCCGGCAAGTCTCGTCCACATAGGGCAAAAACTTTGAATTTTCGCGGAATTAATGCAAATAGTGGTATGTCGCCGTAGATACAAAGTCATATGGGGTCAACCATTGGATAATTGCCAAATTGCCCCGTAGAATCCAATGGCCCTGCTGTTTGGGTAGCCGATTGATTGATTGGCTATTTCACATCGATCTCACTCTTTCGCCTCAATAGCTTTGACCTGACCAAGACATCAAAGAGGGGGGGGGGAAACACGTATAAGGGGTCGGCAGTTTCAGTATAGCCAGTTTTACCAGTATTGTCGATTAGAGGTTTCCACGATGACCACCGTATTCTTTTCGAGCAGGGCCTAGGTAAATACGGTTCATTCTGTCATTGACCCAGATTTAAAATACTATCTGTTCTCTGGTCTAATCCCACGTTTTTTTTTTTTTTAGAAAACAAAACAAGTTATTTTGGAGATATATAAGGTGCTAAAGTTCACTGGGCCTTAGAAGTTTTCATCTCATCAAACTGTTTGCAATTGTGGTGCAGATACCTGTCGTGATGTAGGAGGTGGTAGGTTGGGGTACTGTTCCCGCGGTTTTTTGGTTTTGACTTTGAGCTCTGTGGAGGGGCCTTACATGTAACCGCCTATGGTTGGAACAGTTGTATCAAAGCAGGAGGTTTTGGCCTGCACCGACCTGCCGTTATTTCAGGCTGTTTCCTCCCCAGTGAAACCTGTACGCGGGGCACTCCCCCCCCACTCCCTGCCATACACTCTTGGTGGTACCTTTCTAAAAATTTATTTTCTTTCGTATGGGCCTACTTTTGGTTTAAATGCCCATAAATAAATCATCAAAATTTGTCATAGGCCACTGGGAGTTAGGGTATGTATGGCTACACTGAGAGCTTAATACACAAGTTTATAGGTGTGTCCTTGAGACTGGACCAGTGATAACACAAAACATTGTTGACTATATAACGGCATGGGTGAAGGATATTATGCCATAACTGGCAGGGTGCCCACAAGACAATATCATTGTCTGTCTGGAAATTGTGTGTATAATGAAACGGTGCACTATTGGAGTCATACAGGTGTAGTTACAGTACTACCTATCCCACTATTGACTTGGGGCCATCTAAGTGCAGGTTTCTTCTCAAATTGGGTATCCACATAACCCCGACCTGAGGGATAAATCGTGCACTGGCACAATATGTCAAATATTTTGTATCCTGACACAAGCCCTAAATTTGCTGATTGTGCAGGTGCCACAGCGAAATATTCATAAGTTCAAACCACATGTGGGGCTCCCCCCCCATGCATACCGAACCTGCAGTGCGTTCGCCTGGACGACCACCTCTTTCCATTACCAGGAACTCTTTCTAAGTGTGTTGTTGCCAAGATGTCAATGGCGACGTCAATTACAAATTCCGTGTTTTAAGGCTGTCTTGGTCACAAAGATCAGAAGTCAAATGAGGTCAACAGGTCAAATTGGGTCAATTAGGTCACCAGATGTAGCTCGCCCAGACGAACAAAACTTTCCATTACACATCCCCATAAGTTGCCATAATATAGGGATTGCCCTATGGTGACCTCAAATGACCTAGATCTGACCTAAACCAAACACCATAGGGTTCACCCTGCACACCATACGTACCACCCACATACCTAATTTGAACTTGATACATGCGTGCGTTCGTTAGATATCTTACTGACAAGCTTTCTGAAGTTTGCCTTCTCGTGACCTTTGAAGACTGAGCTGGGCACTGACCGAAAACGGTAGGGTCATCCTCTCTATTGTCCAACCCACATACTTATTTGAAGCTTCATACATGCTGCGTTCTTGCAGATATCGGGCTGACAAGGGGTGATCACACACACACACACACACACACACACACACACAACACACACACAACACTGCAAGATTCCTTTTGCCTTCGGCAAGGAATAAATAATGCGAGCATACTATCATTTACGGAGACTTGGCTACCAGACAATCACACTGACGATTGTGTATTCATAGATGTTTCAAGATCGTTCGGTGGTGACAGAGACATGGAGGCTGCCGGTAAGCGGATCGGGGAAGGTGATGTGTTTACATAAACGTAACTGGTGCCACCCGACAACGTGTACGCCGCCCATTTGGAAATGTTGACCGTCTCAATTCGACCATACTATTTACCACGTGAGTTTCCCACGTACAGTGCTGTACTATTTACATTCCAGACAAATCCGTTGCCAAGGCGGGGAGCATTGAACTGACTAATGCCATTCACGATTAACTTGAAACCGCTGCCCCAGACGCACTTATTGTCATCATGGTGACTTCAATCATGGATCACTAAATCGCCCTGGATTACGCTGTACCAACATGTCAAATGCCCAACACGAGGGGAAACAAAACATGGTATTTGGCTATACAAACGTCAAAGATGCTTACAGTACGTCTCATCTCCATTGACCAGTTGACTGAACTCGGTGAAGCCGACCATGACCTTGTGTTGCTTTTACCAAAGTACAGGCCCACTGTTCAACGTGTTCAAGCCCGTGTTATAATCCATCAAACAGTGGTCAGATAATGCCGTGGAACAGTTACAGGATTGTTTTGACCAAACAAATTAGGACATGTTTTTTTAATTCAGCATCGGACATCCATGAATTGACTGATACCATTACCTCCTACATCGGATTTTGCGAGGACCTTGTGATCCCCAAGAAGACGGTGAAGTGCTATCCGAACAATAAACCTGGATTACCAAAGAGATCAAGCATAATAGGAAGAAGCAAGTATTCAAGTCAGGATCGAAGCAGGAAATGAAAATAGTTCAGTCGGATATAAACAATGCAATAGAACTTGAAAAGGACGCTTACAGACGGAAAATTGAAAATCATTTCACGACTAATGACATCAGAAGTGTATGGAATGGGATGCGGATGATAAGTGGATATACCAACAACAACCCCAGACAGTGCCCAACACCAGACACATCTGACGCTTATGCCAATCAACTCAACACCTTGTACAATCGCTTTGACTCTCAGGATTTTCAGATGAATCGATCGTATATTCAGCCTAACATCGGAAGGTCTGCTCCATTCCTAGCTGTGACGGAGAATGAAGTGCGCCACCAATTTTTGAAGTTGAATGCATCGAAGTCTGTAGTTCCGATAATCTGTCACCACGTGTCCTAAAACAGTGCAATCACCAACTTGCTATATTTTTCACCTATATTTTTAACATGTGTTTTGAGACTCAAACTAGTCCTCATTTATGGAAACCATCGTGCATTATACCAGTCCCCAAGAAATCAGTCAATACAACTATGAACGATCTACGTCTACGGCCAGTGGCACTGACGTCCATCGCTATGAAGACATGTGAACGTTTCATATTACAATACCTAAAGGAAGTCACTGTGGATTTTATAGATGATTTCCAGTTTGCTCATCGAAAAAAAAGATCGTTGATAATGAAGATGCCATATTATATACATTAGACAAGCTATATTCTCATCTCGAAGAATCTAGATTTGGTACGGTGTCAGCACGTATATTGTTTTTTATTTCTCATCTGCCTTCAACACCATACAACCCCAATTTTGGCAGACATCTTACTCAAAGCAGGTGTTCTCCCGTGTGCTCCGGTGGAGTGGATTCTACACATCTCACCAACCGTACACAGTATGTTCGTTTAAACCATACTGTCCACTCTGAGGTTACATCATGTAGCACCGGAGTTCCACAGGGTACGGTTCTAGCTCCTTTCCTTTTCACTTTGTATACTGCTGGTATACGCTCTACTGACCAATGTTGCCCTCTCGTCAAGTTTGCCGATGACACTGCTCTTATTGGCTTGATCAGGAATGTATGATGACCGCAGTTACCAGCAGCAGGTCTTCAATTTTGTGAGTACCTGTGAGCAGAATCACCTCGTTTTAAATGTTACTAAGAACGAAGGAGATGATTGTTGATTTTCGAAGGGCTAATAGGACCGTACCCGCACAAGTGGTAATAAATGATAAGAGGTTGGAAAGGAGTGATGAATCAATACAAATACATTTGTCTCTGTTTATAATTATATCGGCAGCGATTGTTTACTTCTATTACATCGTGGAGTGACAATACTACCAAATCTTCACATTGATAATTACAGTTTGTGAAGAAGACCTAGTCAAGAGTTGGTGTGCCTTTTCCTTACTATGGGAACGTTTATGAAAGGCGAGCGAGAGGTCTATGAACAGGTAAATGCTAGTGTTAAGAGATGATAGCCACCCTATGTTAAGTAAGCTTAATAGTTCGATTATTCCACGCAGTGGGTAGAATGAGGCCTTCTCGTACACACACGAACCGTTATCAGTCCTCATTTGTGAGTCAGGCTATAAGAAATTTTTTAAACAAGAACTTTACTAGACTCGTCATTTTCCCCACTTGTCCATTGCTTGCCTTCGCCCAACTATTTCATGTACCCTTTCTTGCCATTGAGCATTCATTTGGTTCCATATCCCATCGTTTCTTGTTTCTGTTTTATTGTCTTAGTGATCTACGTTTTTATTGTGTGTGCCACATACGTCTTTATGTTTGTATCCTCTTATCATTTTTACCTTTTTATCTACGAGCCAGGTAATTGCCCTGTTGGAGTTAATAACCATATCGATCTATCTATCCATTATGTATCTAGTGCCATCTAAGTCCTTTTAGCACCACCAGGGAAAACAATCGTTTTCCCCCAGATTTGCAGGAACAGCACTCCCGGGCGTTATGGCAGTGAGGCAAAAACATCACTGAAATTGACACTAATTTTCAACTAATTAATGTTTATCCTTACAATTTTCCATCGTGGCCTTTATTCCTAGAAGTATTCCACTGCGCATAGAGGACCCTTCCAATTGTGTTAGAAGAGGATGTTCCGCATCTTGAAATTTTGCTTGAACCTCACTGTCGTGGAGAATGTGTGCATTTTTCGGGGCATTATTGAAAAAATATCGAGATTTTCAGATTTGTTCCGCTCAAATTTACTGTCTCATAATTGTTTTTGCCCCCGCCTCCGTCTTATATATGTGCCAAACGTCAATTGCGTAAACCTTCAAACTGATTTTTTTTTTGTCACGTCACTTCCCGATTCCTGCCAGTATTCTACTGAATATTCTTCCATTCATTGTGAAAGCAGCACGTCAGGCTGGCAACAGCCAGTTTGTTACGAACAATAGGGATTAGAAGTAGACTAAACTCTTGCCATTGGCTATGTGCATTGTTAGGGAAATGCCAGTTGCATTCCAGCATTGGTGGGGTGGGGCGGCATTAATTGTGTCTCAAAATCAATTCTCCTAGTGGCCTTCTCATATGTTCAACGCACTTGTAGATGACACGTATGGATAAAAAAAAATATATTTGCTGACGAAATTATTATGCATGGGCCTATATAGTATACATTATAACGGAAAATGGGAATGTTTTAGCATTTTGGCCTCCTCAAGATGAAAAGTAGGTAATTGATTAGAATTATATGTGGTTATGCCTGGATCATTAAGGAGGGTGGGGGGTGGGTGGGAGGGGGGGGGTTAACATAGGCCATCCCCCAACACAAATATGGGGGATGATCCCCCCCCCCCCCACCACCACCACCAACGCGATCTACGCATATGGGCCCAATGTCGTTGAACCCACACACAATCAACAAGTACCGTGTAGTGACTGAACGGTCAACGTCATGGTTACATGCAGGAATCGATTCTGTGTAGGCTGTTCAATTTATTGAGAAAACATATGCCTGACTGATGGTCACTAGGTGCCCCGTATGAACAATATAGAAAATAAGGTAAGGAGAATAGCCCAATCCGCCACTCAATTGAGAAGGAAATAATGGGAATTAATAAACGAAGCGCGTGTTGGTGTGGTCAATGTCAGGTGATCTTCACTGAGTCATGGTACAATGTTTAACCTAAAGAGGCGGGACGGCGTGTGAAAAAATACGTTGGTTCTTGTCCGCTTTTAATTGCAGTGCTCGTTAACGTATGTTTACACGATAGAATTCACGTTCATTTGGGACTCTGACCAAAGGGCGCCAAACCCATCTACGCCGTCGTTGACGTGACGTCATGCAAACGCCGGCGACGGCGTTCGTACGAAATGACAATCTTCCTCTGAAGTGGATTCCAGTTGAGACCAGTTCACCCTATTTTGAATTGGCAACGTCGTCACGATGTTTCCATCCGAGAGAGACTTGTAAGTAGGGCAGTTACTTTCCCTATCCACTTTGATAGAATGTTGTGGCTTAGCGTATTTAGAGTCTCAGAATAGTATTCACATTCGTTGTTAACTCCGATCAAACTGCAACGAAAGTTAACTACGTGCCGCCATGCGAACGACGGCGACGGCGATTGAATCAGACGACCATTACATCTCGACTCAGGTTGAACAGGTATTTCCAGTTCAACTGTTCCCAGTTGCGTGACGTTTGTAAGGCTCCCATCGCCGCACATTTCCGTCGCTTTATATCTCCCCGGTGTCTACATTACAGTTTGTAGCCTAGAAGGCCGAGTCTCACAGGGGCGGATCCAGGCCTTTCAAAAGGGAGGGGTCCAACTCGGCTCCAACGAAAAATGGCAGTTCAACTTATCCACCTCAACACTACCCCCGCTCCCATCCCCCCCCCAACCCTTCACCCACCACTCGTCATAACATTTTTTAATATTATCCATGACGGGAAGGGGGATCTCCCTAAGTAACATCATGACGGCTATCCATTGGAGGGGGACGTCACCCTCACTTGTTGAGAGGGGCGACTAATCATTTCGTTCCCCAATTTTACGCCAGCTGCTCTAAATCGCTCGTACCGTATTCGACATAATCGTAGGTTCGATGACTGATTAGTGACTGTGTGATGGAATATACGGATTCTCCAGAGTTGAATCCTCGACTAATGCGCACTTCGCACGCGATGTCTTCGCTTCTTTTCATTGTTGTCCATCAGCCTCATTCTTCATAGGACCCAGGGTGCAAATATATGAAGTATAAAGTGTATTTAAGTATCCATCAATGGCTATATAGCTTCATCCACACCACAAAGGCTACACTTAGGCCCCTTCTAATTTTTTCCAATCGCTAAAGGGTCAATACCCATTGGCGTAAACACTGGGTATGACGGCGCAGCATGCTCTCCGGGGCTGATGCAGGATCTTTGAAAGGTGGATCCAAGCCAAGTGGCGTAGCCAGGAATTATTTAGTGGAGAGGGAGAGGGGGCTGGTGATTTTATGGGGGTGGAGATTGATGCTGGGCTGTGGGAGGGGCTTCTAAAAAAATATTTACAGGTGCGCCTCCCTTAAATTGCAATTGAGTGTGCAATTATAGCACACTTCACATAATTCTATTTTGGAAATACTTTTGCATTTTCATCTATCCTAATAACGATTTAGTGCTAGGTCGTTGGTTCCTTTCGGCGTTGATTCAATTAAGTATCCCACCTTTCGCCAAATTCGTTTAAAAGTTGGTTGCTACACTTCCTCCCATAAGTAAACCCTCACCCACCCCTACAAATACGTGTCTCAACGTTATTAAACATTTTATTTGGGGGATAGAATTCCATAGGGGCAAATTTCCGTCATGCCTTTTCTGTGATATATGCCGACTCTGCATATAGTACAAGTGACACCACATGCAATGCCACAGAGTACAAAGAATAGTCAGCGCGAGGCGCAACATTTTAGGTTCTGTACATCTTGTAAAGAGGGTAGGTCTTATTAGAGGGTAATTCATCACAGATGACATAACGTAGCGGGGAAGTGAGGGGGGGTCCGACTCTCCAGAAGCCACCTGGATCCACATTATTGTTAGAATGCATAGTGTTTCGAAAAGCTTCTTAAACCAAAAGGGGGTCCGGACCCCCTAGACCCCCTCTGTATCCGCTTACTGGTCTCGTCTATTCGACATGCTCCGATGATTAACCCCCCAGAGGAACTTACCCATTGGAACCCATTGAATCATTTTCATTGTGTCCGCGTTGAAACCATTGGAATCAACGTGGAGAATAGAGTCAATGGGACTCAAAGGGTCGCAATGGGTCATGATGTGCATTTTGAACTCTCTCTCCCTCTCTCTCTCTTCTATACATAACCCCATCGCCGAAAATTGACAAATTCCGCATATTTCTGGTGGTGTCAACATTTGGGTGGGGTACAAGTGTGGTTGGGCTGACAAAATGTTGGGAATAACCTGTTCTTCTCATATCTGGGTTTTTTTTTTCTTGACCCCTCTATCTTCTATACCCCTAGCCTGTTTAAACAGGCGTTTGACTCGTAGCATCCACCCCCTATCAGCTCATTCACTCCTATGCGCAGGATGACGCCTTAACTGAAGAGCGATACCCCTCTATTTAGGAACAACTTCCTCATATCGTCTGTTTTACTAATAGCAGGCTAACCCCCAGCCTTCACATTATTTTTCTGGATTATTTCGTACGAAAGCACATTTCCTGGAGTGGGGTAAAACATTACATTTGGGTGAGCACAAGTTGGCTGAGGTGTCAAAATGTTGGAAATGACCCGTTTCTCAATCCATTCCGGGCTTCAAAAGTTTGACCCCGGCCGCTTCTATTCCCCCATCCACCACATTCTTTTGGACGCCGGATCACGACTAGATAGATTGGGGTCGGCTCTGTATTTTTTGCATCAATTGAACGCGCGGTGCATGGTGGGAAATGCACCCAAAAGATCGAAGCCTATGCAGCAATTACAATTGCCTATTTACTTAGGCAACGACGGTCCAGTTTTAACTCATCGTTATTTTTCGAGCAACTCGGATAAATGAGATACATTCTTTCTGCTTAAAAAGATGAAATACCCGAAGCATAATATAAGCTTTTGGCACGGCAACAATTCAGAGTAGAATTATTTAAAATGACAAAACATTTGCGTCGAGATGGGCACTACTACTGTTCCGGCAATTAGCTGTAAGTAGGCCCTCACTAGCCCATGCGTATGTGCAACTGCTCTGCTGTGCTACGCGTACGACGAACCAGGTGGTAAACCGATAATCGGCAAAACCGTGACTGGGAAAACTTTGCATTAATTCGAAACAGTACGATGCCTAGCTGCTCAGCCAAACTGCCGAAACAAGCTTGACCTGGTACAGAAAATGCGGGTTGAGTTTTTCGTTCCAGCCGGTAAGCCGTATGTTTAGTGACAAAGCCTAGAGGCCTATCTTGTTGGCAATGATAGCGGACTGTTTACAAATAATCAGTAGTCCAATAGGTATCAGCCTGATTAGGCTGAAATTAAAGGATACTAAGGGTGGATGATCAACTTCAAATGATGCTGTGTCATCTGATTATATAAACAGAAAAATGTTTTCCGACTATCCGCTACTCCGCCTCCACCCAAGGCTCTCATTCTCCAGGCACTTGCAAAATCGGCCATAGTCACTGCCACAGGCTAATTGTACTGGAGGAACTGCAGCAAAAGGGTTCTTTGATGCCCTCTATCGAACACATGTTTGACTGGTGCTGCTGATTTTGCAAAACCATTTTTTTTTCGAATCGAGGCACTGTCATCATGTTACCTTAAAATCAGATGCACCACCTGGCTAAATCAACAGAACAAATCACAGGACTCAAAGGTGGGAAAACTCTGAGCAAATATTGCGGTTCAAACATTAGTGAACCCCAAGGTCATAGTCCTTTTTTCAAATATGTCTAACATTCAGCACAGTGACCAGATTCTTGCTTGAATGTAGATTATTTGAAGCAGAACAACCTTTTTTTTAGCCATCATGCATAGATATATATATCTTATATATTATTATCTATAAATAACTATATCTTATATAACTATATCTATATATATATATATATATATATATATAAGATCTATATCTATATATATATATTATATATTAGAGATATTATATATACACTACTCAATTTGTAGATTTTATTTCTAAGAATATTATAACACACTTATTCAATCATTCTTTGAATATGTTTGAAACTTGGAATCTTGGTATGAAGATGAATATGGTTGATATTAATACTTTTCTCAAAGAACCTTGATTACCTTAGACTTTAATGTTGTACCCTGTGGTTTGCATATGTGTAATTATGGGTATGATATAGGCTTACCACCTACAAGCCCTTGGTTTTTTGTTTTTCGAGGATATGACTATGCCCTTTTGGCATATTCAGTAAACTATTAAGAAAAAAGGCTTTTTGCTTCAGGAAAATAATTCACCCAAAGGACCTGCCAATTATTAATAGGATTTGCTGATGGAAAAATCCAAGATTTATTTTCAACCTCTACTAGTCCCATCCTTAGCATCTATTAATGCAAAAATAGTACTAGATTAAACCTCTAATTTCTTTTCTCCCATAGAATTTCCCCACTGTATAATTCAGGCAGTGAAATGTCCCCATATTGTCTAGTGTGTTATTATAGTCCTTGGGGACCGCCCGAGTTCCTAAGGCCTTTTATTCATAAGGCCTTTTGTTCATACGGCCCGTTATTTCTAACGTGCAAATTTTTCGAAAAGGGTCTTTGCATATGAACCAAAAGGTCCGATATTCTAATAAAAAGGGTCCTTTCGTTCGTAAGGTCCGATATTCATAATACTCAAAAGGCCGTTTTTTCATAATTCACAAGGGTCCGTTTTCATAACAGAGCACAAGGTCCATATCATAATATTAAAAAAGGTCCAATAATCATAATAGCGAAAAGGGAAAGGGTCCGTATTTCATAAAAGCGACGGGGACCGTTAGTCATAATAGCAAAAGATTGCCGTTATTCCTAATGACTAAAAAGGCCCGTTTTCATAATTGTGAAAAGGGTCCGTTTTCATCATATCAAAAGAGGTCCGTAATTCATAATCGCGAAGAGGTCCGTTATTCTTATGTGTTTCTTTTCAATGACTACTTGCCAAGCAGATGATTCTACCTATGCGAGGTCGCTCAAACAAACAAAGAAAAAAAACAAGGAATGCAAACCCTAAAACTGCACTTTTTATCATCTGCGATCCCCACCTGGCAGATCCACGACCGGTTTTTGTTTCCCTATTATATAACGGACCTTTTTCCTATTATGAATATCGACCCTTTTCCCTATATGAATAACGGAACTTTTTTCCTATTATGAATATCGACCTTTTTTCCCTTATGAATAACGGACCTTTTCTCTCAGTATGAATAACGGACCTTTTCCCTATTATGAATAACGGACCTTTTTCTATTATTAATACTGACCTTTTCACATTAATGAATGAAGGACCGTTTTTACTATTATGAACATCGGAACACCTTCTGTTGTGATTATAATATCGGACCTTATGAATAAAGAGACTTTTCGGCCATTATGAATAACGGTCTTATGAACAAAAGGCTTAAAATAAAAGGCCTTATGACAAACGGGACCTTATGAATAAAACCCTATGAACATCGGCTGTCACCATCACTGACCCTCACTATGCTAACCTATTTCTTCAATATGTAAACATGCATGTATCTAGGTATATTTGTTTATATCTCATCTCCTAATAAATATGGTAAATACACTGTACCCATACTCACAACAGGGTAAATAATTTATTTGCAGTTCCCTTATGTATAATAAAAGTGTGTGTTATCTAACAGCTACAATTCACCCTAATATCGGAAAAGGATCACTCCCAATGCTGCAAAAGCTCATTCCTGTTTTTTAGTGTTTCTAAGGCCTTTGACTCCCCAGTCAACTGCTCACAAAGTTCCTTAAAATTGCAGTGAGATGCTCATAGTTCAGACAAGTTGATAGATGTAAATTAACCTTTTAACTACTGATCAAAGAGTAAGAGAAGGCATGCACGAAAGTCCTAACTAAAAGTCTTGAAACATTACAGCCTTTACAAACAACATGCTTACCCACTCTGCTCGCAGTTTTGATGATCAATGTTGGGGATTTTTGGGCATGTTATAGCCTATACCTGGGCTGTGCCCCTTGCAGCCTTGTTCGTACATTTCATCAGACTTGATTTATATCCATTATATAGTCACAAGCGCGTCATGAAAACATTGCATTTGTTTACTCAACTCGAAGTCTAGGGCAACCTATGATGTTGTAATTGTACAGTGGCTGTCCCCCTGAGATAATGCCCCCCCACTAATTTAGGTCCTAAAATAACCTGACCACGAAATGAAATTACAATTATAGCATCATCATTACATGACCCTTGCCTGTACACTATAGAATGTATGGTTTTACCATATGTTGACTCACAATTTTTGTTGTTGCCAACCAATAAACTGACTGAATTACAATCAATTGTCAAATCTTCCCCAATTTAACTTTCGAATGTTTAGCTTCTGAGTTTATAATTCGCTGCGACAATATTAGGCGCGCATCCAGGTTCGCACCCTTTGCTGGGCTTTGGATAGGAATGAGCCAAGTATACCCTTTGCTGAAAAAAAAAATCAGCACGCAGACCTCAGAAGGAAGACCAAAGACTGAACAATCCTGAAAACCTCCAAATAGACCCCCAAAAGTTAGTATAAAAGACAAGATCCTCAGCAGCGGCGTCATCATGGATTTGCCCGAAGGAGGGTCCAGAGTTCCTGCAGCACGTGATGCCCTGACACTATACCTCACTTGATGGCACTGTCCCTTGCCATGACCATCCACAGCATTTTTGGCCTGTTAAATTTCCCCCATTGGTCCCACAACTTCATTTTTCATTCTGCCTGTGTTTTAAAATGTACCTCATCAGCAAGTCATGAAAATGAGGGAGGAGTTGGGGTGGGGGAAATGAACTAGATCTGAGTGTATTGGTGTCGGCAGCCCTCTGTAAAGCGACCTCCTTTCCCTGCACCCGCAGCCGGCCCGCACTCCGGGGTTCCCTGTAAGGCGCCGCTGCTGCCGCCAAGTTTTCATTTTGTAGTTTTTATTGTTAATGTAGGTATTTTTTTTTGTTAAGAGGAATTTGTAGTTTTTTGTTAAGGCCTTCCATTTGGGAGCACCCGTGGGAGTAGACTAGAAATAGCTTGGAATTTCATCGTTCTGCCAACGCACTACTTATTGGCTGGGTATTAATTATTAATCTGCAGGTCATTCCAATGGGTCTATGCAATTTTGCTCTGCCGTGCTAGAACTATTGGTCAATCACTCCATTGTGTGCAATACTTCTTTTACAGGCCTAGATGCCACGACATTTTAGACTATTGATCTTGTGCTAGTTAATTGGGCTAACCTAGATGCAAAAGAGTTTGGTCATGTCTGACATGTCATATCATTCACCTAGTGTTGTCGAGTATGCCTGCCTTTGTAGTTCTCTTCGCATCGGGCCAGACATTGCACCTACGTAAGGCCTAACGCTAAGCCTAGGTGTATGCTCCAGTACGACACTTGTTTTCATTATCAGTGGTGGAAGGGGAAGAGTTGTCTACATTCGGCAAATCTAACGTCTAACTATAAAGCACAATTGCATGGGAACGATCCACCCAATTTCAGAATAATAAATTCTTCACAGAATTGATCGTATAAATATATAGCACCATAAAACCTGCCTCAATATTTCATAATTTAGCCGCAAAATTGGCGTATCAATTGGGGGGCTTTTTTTCCGGGCCACCGAAAACTCGTTGGGTTTTCTGCTGTACCTTGCCGACCACGTTCTTTTTGGTGCCTTCCCAGTGGCCCCGCGCGTTCAATTGGGCTGGCAAATTGTTGCACGGTAACATAATGTACGGTACGATTTATTTCACGTATATAAGTCTGTGCGCGGATGCGAAGTAGTGATAAATTTGCAAATTTGTGCTTACGTTGATCAGAACGCAACCTGACGTTGGATCAGATACGCAATACGTGTGCTAGCTTCAACAAGAGGAGTCTTGAAATAATGAGGTGGCACAAATTTAATTTTATGAAGTTTTTCTTTCAGCTGTCTGAAGTAGAGTATTCAGCAATCATGGATTTTGATAGTATCTATTTATCCTAATATTACGCTAGTATGACATACGCGATTCATTGCTGACGCTATTCCGGTGTATCATCTATATAAATGTCAAAAGTTCATGTTAAATGTCACTCGCTTTTGCGATGAATGTATAGCTCTTTGCTGGCAACCCTCCACAAAAAATATAACAAACAGACCCCAGATGATCGAAAACTTTGGCACAAGATTCTCAATTTTGATCACTAGCTTCTCGAAGTTGACTTGCAGACAGAAAATGGACTTACATGAACGTGAAACTCAAGAATTCTGATGTCCTGCATTATACAGAGAGCCGGAGGCGGTCGTGGAGTGTTTTATTCGGAACGAAATGTTTTTGGGGCTGGCTATGGCATAGCTGCCTAGCCTATGCCAGCGTTAGTAACAACTAACATGAACAAACACTACGTTAAAAGTATCAAGGACCGTAGGCCTACTAAAGTAAACGATCAGGCCAACGTTAGCCTTCCTCTACTCCTAAGTCCTACTCTAGCACAAGGCCCTAGCTAGTTTTTTGAACAGAACTGGGCATGATGTAGAATGTATATTAAAAGGCCAATGGACATGTACCAGATGCCACAAAACTTTCTCAGATTGAGAAACTATTATCAAGATCACATACACAATTTTGAATCTCCTCAGTTGGTCAATTTTGGACATGAAATTCGAGTGAAAAATCACGGTATTTCCTTCGCTCTTTTTGGACGTAACGGGGGAAGGACTTCGGTGGCCCCAAAAATGTTTATAGCAAAAACTCGCTACCGAGTGCCCGACATTCACGAACTCGTAAAACATACGTATTTCAACCTGTAAAACTAAAGAAGAGCACAAAGGTGGTACATCGCACATAGGCCTACATGTGTGTTGTGAGGAGACTGCGAGCGTGCTGTGGCGAAATACATACTTTCACTAGGCTAGTTACTTTTGCAGTGATCTTCAAAATCATTCAAGCCTTCGTTTTATGTGTTCGGCCCTGAATTAGGAATCATAGGAAATTGTGTCGCCGCTGGCCAGGGAAGTTAACCCCACAAAGAGCATGTTTCCCGAGGAATCGAAGTATCGCCGGTTATGAGTTGCGCAGTGAAAATTACGAGAAAGATTGGGATGGACCGCCAAGCCAGTCATATACGCAGCTTAAGCTACTATGTTACAGATGACTGCGGCGTTTCAGCGTTCACTTTTAATAACTGGGCAGTTAGGCTTGAAGGTGTCTAAAAAATACGCAATCTCGGATTAATGCAGTCCCCACTATATTTGAGAGCAAGTCGAAGCTACTCGTCTTTCTCTGGATTTGCAGCCGGACCACCCAGCACCAAAGATATGGTAGTGGCGGAAACTGCCGACTGAAACGAGTAAGATTTTCTTCTCATGTTGGAACAAGTGTAACCATAGCTGAGCCTTCTGCCCCAAGGAAAATAGAAACAGATTAGCTGTGCTGCGTAATGTAAGTTGATGATCTATACCCCCCAAGTTTACTTGTAAGTTTTATCACTGATATATAAACTGGAATCAATCACAATAGCATATCTGCGTAAACTATGGTAAACACGTCGGTCTAATTTGCAAAATTTCAAAGTTCGTCGGATCCCAAGAGTCAAGAAAACATGGTGGTAACTATGGTCTATCTTAGTCCCGAAACTTCTAACAAGATTCGGTTCAAGAAGTCATTCCATGTCTACTGTAATTTGCATAATTTATGCAAATCCGAAGGTGGTTTGGGATTTTTTCATGAAACCTGGGTGGGCATGGTTTGAGTGAGTTCACTCTCCCAACATTTTAAAAATGCAGACTGAAGGTCACTGGAGGTCATCAGTGCTTTTATTTTTGCATATTTATCCAGAATTCAAGTTTTTTGTTCATTTTCATGAAGCTTGATGGGTATGACTCAGTCCCACAAATCAGTTTTCACAGTGACTGGAGTCGCTGGGGGTTGCTAAATGTGTATACTTCCTTCATTTATGCAAATGGTTTGTTGGTTCCCCATGAAATTTATTACGTGTTGGTCCTGAGATTTAAAAATGAGAGAATGGTTTCAGGGAGGTTTGGGTATTGGGGCTTAATATGCATAATGTAGGCAACTTTCATTCACAGTTTCACAAAAATTATACGCCCTGGGGAGACCGGGTCAACAATCAGTCCCTATGACTTTGAAATTTATAGAATTTGTTACTGTTTAGTTCTGGTTTTCTGTTAAATGCCTATTCTGAAAGCAACACATTAGAATGCCTCTAATTTGCCCCACCTTTATTGTTTCACCGATTACCTGACGGAGCTAATGAGTGGTCTCCTTGCATTCTGCCCGAGTGGCTCGCTGGGTGAAGAGGCTTGGCTGCCCGTGAAGTTCCATCCCCCCACTTTGCTGGTGCCTACGTACATCCCGACAAAGAGGAAGCCCTCCGAAGACATCAAAGCAGATTCCAAAAGAATGATGCTGACAATGGGTGCTGGCTGGCTGCTGGGGCCATCATGTTTTTGTCGCCATTGTTAGTGGCTAGAATTAGTGATTATTACATTCGAGGGTCTTCAACCTCAGCACGCCTGCAATTCCCTGAGCCCATGGGATGTATACTCGTACGTCCCGGTCCACAGTCATAAGGTGACTGAAGTGAAACCACTAGAAAAACTCAAGCCCTCAAGACAGCATGGCTTTGTTGCTGAACTACATATCCACTCCTGGGGTTTCTGAGAGATATGAAACTGTGTCAGGACTCAGAGATCTGGAATACCCTGACCTGTTGATTCAAACTGGGGGCCTATCAATTCACTGGATGGGTCAATTTGGCTGCTTTACAGACTTTTCACCCCATGCCATATTTAGTGGGAAATGGATATATTGATGTGCATTAAGTTATCGGGTGGCAGTTGAAACCCAACACCATAGATACAAACTGCATGTTATTTATTCCCCATGTGTACCATTCCTTCTGCATGGGATGTGAAAGTTCTGGGAGTAAACGGTTCTACAACCACTCTGTAATCGATCACTAACCAGGCACCTTGAACAGATGTTTAATCTTGGTAGCTGATCAGGGTAGAGGCGGTGGAGTTGGGAGTCGTTCTATCATCATCTTAACAACAAGTTTAAACAGTTGACTTTCTGTGCTGTATAGCCTCTGAAGACCATCCATCCTGAAATCGCCCCCCATGAGAAAAATTTGGCCCTTGAGCGAATGATTTGCCAATGTTGCAATTATTAGTGGGAAGCCATGTCAAAGGCCATGCCACAACTCTTCCAGTGTCTCTGGACTGCTCTCCCGTAATCGCAGTCTTCAATGTTCGTGGTGGCAAGAGACGCTGTGTGGATGACTGACCTAAGAGTACCAAACTATCATCACCGGGTGGGAGGGGTGCAGGTTATATTTAAATTTAGTTCTTTTACTTTTGTGGACTTTGTTTGATAGATCCACAACCCAGATGGTAGAAGTACCCTATTGTTATCATCCATTTCAAATCCACATGCTTTGTCATTCTGTCCTCAATTGATCTTCAAAAGCCTGGGGCAAGTCAATGTAATCCGTCTTGCAATGTGTCTACGTGCTTACACTATTCCCTCGATCATAGAAACTATAACCCCAATCCAGAATCCGAGATTAGAATAGTTCATCATAAAACAGTACTCAACCTGTCCCTATATAAATCCAGGGTTAAAAAAAAGATAAGCAATGTAGATAAGTCCCTTGCTCGAGGGCTCATAGAAAATACAGATTGATTTCTGTGTCTGATTTTCGCACCTCGCCTTCCAATGCAACAGGTGGCTGAGTGCTAACCCTACCGAAGCGACTGGCTATTCCTACTGGGTTATTGGCATGTTCTGCTATACCTGTACTAGTCGAGTGCAATGCCCTAGACTTGGTGCCCCTTGAAAGAGGCACTACGTGGAAGACACTGCATCTGTGCTGGTAAATTCTACCTACTGCTTAGCACGTTAGCTTACATGTATGTAGTGCTAACATGGGTTCTTGAAACTGATGGGTTGAAGGCTGTCATCATTAAGTGGCGCAAATCCATTGGACAAGTTGGGAGGTAATGGGCTTTTGAACAAGAAATTACAACATTGAAGCATTGTCAAAAGTGGAGTGTGTATATTTCCTGCCCAGCCGCCGTGGAATTACTGCACAGTAAACTGCTGCAATTTTGCATCCAGATAACAAAAAATGGGAATTCACTCATAAAAGGATGGAATTATTCTTCAATATTTTCTATTCCTATCTCAAGGTCGGCAACTCTAGCAGTGTGGTGTCGATCGGGGGTGCCTGAAATTTTGCTCCTACTCGATATGTGTAATTCCCATGATAAGTAAACATGAAAGGTAGGAATGCTTTGTGTGATCAAGTTGGAACTCAGTGGGTTTTTATCAAAGCTACAAGAGCCCTATAGTTTTTTCAAGATTGTAAAACATCTCCCCAGGGGAGCTGTGTCTGGGTATGGCAGTTAGCAGTATTGGCTGAGACATTACTAGTCTTTGGCTTTCTGCGTTTGTCATCCTATTTCTATGCTAACACATTGCATTCTTTTGTATTCAAGGCCCCTGTGATGTCACAACGCAAGGTTCCGCAGTATTAAACATCATTATGACCCAAACTCATCACGCACACCAGAATTGGTAGGGGAGATTCTGAACTTTTACACCTATGTCCCATGGGTGTCAATAAACAATGTTTCCAAGTTAGGTCAACACTACATCCAAGACTGACTGTATTGATGCACACCTGGATAGATAAATCAGGAGACAAATATCCGACATGCAGATTCAATGGCTCAACCAGCATAACTTGTATTTGAGCTGAAATTTGACAAAGTGAAAAATTCTTCTCCACTGATTGAAGTTCAAATTTGGGTACTAAGGGTAAATACCCACCAGTTCATGGAATGCAACAATCTTTAGGGACACTGAAATGACCCTCTAGTGACCCCAAATCTTGAAAAAACTTGTGGTTTGAACTTATTTGACCAGGTTTGTAAAATTGACAAACTAACTAAAATGCCAACCCTGATACCACATACAAAATTTTTATTATTCAAATCATTCAGCAGTTCAGGGGAATTTTTGCTGAAGAAAGTGGTGACACCCAGCCACAAATTGTGGGTCTTCTGAACTTCATCATCATAACAGTTTTATACGTCAAGAAGTCCCTGCAGCAATGGGTTAGACCGGGGTCAACTATGATGGCAAACTCTTCCCCATTCTATCCTGGGCTCGGGCACGTCTATACCTTTGACAGCGAGGTCCTAGGAACAACCTCCCCCCAATTCCCAGGCCTACCTCTCCTACGACTACGAGTAACCGCATGATCCCTCTAGGCCTCTTAACCCAGTTAGCAACCTCCATCCTTTCAACAGACCAACCTCTAAATCTGCGACTCCGGATACAGTCACAAATATTTACCTACCAAACACTCTCTTAGCTCAATTGGAGATTTTCTATCCTTTAAAGTCTTCACAAATCCATCTACATCCTCGAATGCATTCCTCTTGAGCGTAAGAAAATCTCCTCCTTCAACTGCCCCAGTCTCACTACATAATTACTAACACTTCAAACCGACCTCAAAGACTCTTCCCTGTATATGCAAAGAGAACACCCCTGGAAGTGAGCAGTGGCAAAAAGTTCTCCTAACATGGTCCACCCACTCCTAATCCTATCACAGAACTTTTCCCTGCCCCCCCCCCCCCCCCTCTGCACTAATCATATCGCCTAAATAACAGAATTTCCAACCAATTCCAGGGATTGCCCGGCCAATTACACCCGACTCTGCTGGTCAAGATAGACTCTAATAGCCTTCCCCTTACAAGTATTTACACTTGAATCTGAAACGGCACTCAAACTACCTCTGCAAAAAACCGCTTCACCTCGTGAAACCCATGTCTGCACTCTGCAGGAATTGCAATAATGAAATTACTTCCAAGAGACAAAAAAATTCCCTGCTTCAAGAAATCACATCAAATGAATACTATGTTAAACCTCCCCCTAACCACGAAGCGTTCATTTACTATTTACTAGTCCCATGTGAGAAACCCCAGATTGGCATGGTTTCACTCTTCTGTGTGGGGAACATGAACTATAGAGAGACCACTTGCACGTCTTATGGCTTTTTGAAAATCTGACAAATCAGACACTGTTATATGGTATAGTAGTATATTCATGTGAGTCACAAAAGGTTCAACTTAAATTAATAATTTATTGACTGTAAGGCACGACACATACTGCATTGCCCTTTTACCAGTTCTAACTGCTGCCCATGAGTGTCAATATAGGGAGTAGATCCTCTTGTCACCAAACAGTTCGCCAACACAAGAGGTTTATCTACGTTCACAATGGAATAGCCAAGCCCCCCCCCCCCATTTTCATGAATTCACATATAATCACTGGGGGACATTCTGATGGACCAGGGAGGCTTTGTTCCCATTGTCTCTTTCATGTTCTCGGCAAGAATAAAAAATGGGGGCATTCACCCAGGAGCTTTAGAACCGGTCGCATATAGGCCTTTCCTACATTGAATCTTTCTCACAATATATAAACTCTATGCTAGCAGAATCATTTGAAGAACCCAAGAGCCATTTCCCAAAAATCGGGTGGTCTGGGAGGGGGGGGTGGGAGGAATGCAACACCAGCTGTCCGGAGCAGCCCCCCCCCTCCCCATTCCGTGATATATCCCTTTATTTTGTTGGTAAGTCTGAGTGTGTTCCACCATCGGGACATGTGGGGAGGTCCTCCGTGTTGAGGGCCTCCACTTCGATGACCGAGTGTACAATGTTGGCTGATGCACTGGGCCTAACAGTTACAGTCTCCATTTGGGACTAAGCACCCACAAGAACACAGTTTCAGTGTAATACCCAACAGGGCTGCTGAAGTCACTTCATCCAATGTCTAGCAGTGTTGGAGAACAGTACCTCCCATAAAAACTTTCAGAGTCTAAGTAGATGGAATCCCTCGTATCTTTCAGATGAATGGAGTCCCTGATCTTCTCACGGCACAAGATTTCAAAACAACCCTAACCTCTTCAAAAACTGCCATCACAATCCCACCAGTTGCCTGTAGGCTAATGTCTGTATTCTCTGTGAAGCATATAGAAACCAGAAGTTTTCAATAAAGATTGGCATTTACAGAGCTTTCTGAGTTTTGTCAAGGTTGCTTGATAAGTACAAGTTTACTACTTGGTTTCAGCTAGCAGCACTCATGCCTATTTTTCATGGCTCAACAAGCAATGGAACTGCGCGCTACTACTGAATGTTTGCCTTCTCATAGCTGATTGCTGGCTGATGATTGATTGTTTGATCAACATTTGGGTAAGTATGACAGTTGATCCCTGGAATACTCACAAGCTGATTCTTCTTAACAAGTGTACACATTATTTTGATAAAACGCAATTTTCAATTACAAAACACTTTTCAATATTTAAATGAAAGTTGTCATGTGTGGTTGGCCACTCATCCTATTTTCCCAGTATCCCCTTGAGCTCATCATGGTCACCACAATCACCAGAAACTGAACATTTGAGAAGTCTGTTAGGGTAATCATAGGCCACATTTATGAAGAAAGAGCAATAGTCCCAACCTGCTTCCAGAGAGTGCTCATAATCCCACACAACCTCTGTTTAAAGTGGTTGCTTGAGAGAATTGGAAAACCGATGCTGTTAGTATGCACACCACAGTGGTCCAGTTCATGTAGGAGATGTAGTGAGGCACTGAATCGAAAGCATTGGAGAAGTCCATTCTATATAATCCGGCCAGTTTGGGATTTTTTCTTTGTTTCAGTTGGCAACTAAAAGTCATCATTAAAATTTGGAAGGTGGTTCCAGTAACTCATGTGATGAATCAATTTGTATGAGTAGGCTTGGCCTAAAAACACTTTCCTCCTTTTTGACTTTATGTTTGTCGGACTATGCATAAACAACAGAATAGGTTCGAGGCTTAGTTTCCATTCAAATCTAGTTAGTCCATTGACTGTCTCATCGAAATCGGTCTTACCTGCTTCCAAAGGTATTCATGCAAACTGCGAGTTGACAACATAAACCACATAGTGGTTTCTCCTAACTTTGTTCCGGTAAGTCCAATTTTGCACGGTTGTGCACATTGATATGTGTATGTTAAGTTAGGACTGATTCAATGGGATGTAATTGATTTGGGGACTGCCATCCAATATTCATTGACGTGTGCTGTGGCCTCATTGTTCTTGAACATGGATTCCAGAATACTTACTCATGGATCCTCCCTGTAAACCCATGGATTGAGGCACCATCTTCGAACCCTGGATGTATGTTATGCAGTGAACCCCTTTCATCCTATTGCCAGCACTCTGGCTTTCACTGCAGCCCTTGGACTCCCCAAAGCTGTTTGCATGAACACCTGTGAATATTGAAACAGTGTTAAACAGAATCAACTTCAATAATGGCAAACCAGTGAAACACCCATGACCCAATTCATTTCTCACGATGTATATACCCTACATGCACAGAATATATCATAGCCGACTCAATCACTTTTACTTGCACACGTAGAGGTTGTTGTGTCTCACAATATTCAAACTATTGCCGAAACTAAGCACTGAGAACCTGGGCATGTACAAATACAACGGTAGAGGCCTTCCTGGGAGTGGTGAGCAGAGACCTATGAGGTGTTAACAGTTAGTTTCTGTCGTGGACTGATTAACTATATTTACCATGTGCTTTGACTCAGCCTACACCTGTATGCATGCCACATACAACGCTTGCCTGTACAGTAATGTTACATCCCCAAGTCAATCAGGGGGGGGGGTGAATGCATTGATACAATACAGTGCTATCATAAGAGTAAATACCAATCGTGTCCAAGCACTAGGCCAGGGTATACCATACTACCCAAAGGGTCCATACAAACAAAGTGACATCCTCTAGTCCTACAACAAGTCTACACAGAACACACCCTACAACTCCCCCCACTTCCAAGGACTCCTCTAATGCATCAATTTCAACTGATCAACATGTGCCACAACGGACATCCTGGCCATTCACCTTGAAACGTGAAGTTCACTGGAGATAACTTGGTCATAACTTCATAAGGACCCCTCCTTTTGGGTGCCAACTTTGCTGAAAAGTTACAACGCAGCTTAGATATTGGATGGGATTTCAGCAGCACTCTGTCCACCAACTTTAATATTCTACTGACACCCTCTTATTATCATAGGAGTTCTTATTCCGCTTTGTTTGACGCAAATTCTAAGTCCGCACCTGCTCAATCATCTCCCCTGCCTTGTCCCTATGTTGCTCCCCCTATCCAACCCTCCCCTCTACCGTAATATTTTAAAGCACTAGCCGGGTATAGCCACTACACAAAGGTGCATACAAACAAAGTGCACCCTGCTAGTCCTACAACACGTCCTACACAACAGACAAACCCACACAACTAGTGGAAGAACGTTGAGTAAATATAGAACCACTAGAACCACTGCTGGGAGCGACATGCCCACACATCCCTTTTTGGTCTTGCAAGTCAAAGAGTGCTCTCCCAGCACGTCCCCTTCTTCCGAGCCCTCCAGTAAGGGATACATTGAAACATACACTGACTGGTGTGGCGTCATGCAGTCATGCCGCACAACGAGGTCAAGTCAAGTCCACTGGGAATTGCTTGGGTCCCTCATGATCGTTAATCACGCTGGCATCCCACCTGTTTGGCTCGGGTCGCTGGTACTTCCGGCCTGGTGCCATATCACTACAGATGAATCTGATTTGATACTCCTCCCTGTCATAAGTGTCAGACAGAATCAAGTGTAAGCCTATGTCAGTATGACTGATTGTCGATGACGTTATCAAATCCTTAGGCTTTACATGGAGGAGGCTTTGTGTATTTCACACTTGTACCTTGTAGATTCCACGCCTCCAAAACTCCACTAGGGATATAAGATCATATAACTAGATAATCCCTTGTCCCCCAACATAACAGGTACTAGCCCTGCGGATGTCACCCCAATCGTATTTATATAATTAGCTGACTGGTGATCCTTCACAACAGTAACACAACATTACGGCTTGTCCTAGGCTAGTCGTAGGCTGCTAGTGCTACAGTATACCTGCTGACTACGCACTCCTTCCCTTCGCTCTTCGAAGTCGGTCATCACACCGAACTCGCTGTCCGATTCACGCTCCTCTAGTCCTCTTCACGAGTCTCCGGCACAAACATATACGGCAGAACTTCCTCGTCGATTAATAAATTCTACGAATCATCTTCCTTCGTCGCTTTCCGAATCTGCGCTCGAGCCTGTCCATAATTGTATTTATATCGATCGTGTTTTATTTAAACGAAGTTCCACACACATACACACAGCATAGACCGGCATATGCTTGTGTACAGCAGTATCACCACTAACTAACTGTCATGTCTCGCGACAGTGCACATGTACCGTGCATACTAATGTAAACAGTAAACAAATGACGTCATCTTGTTTACAATTTTTCCAAGCCCATGAATCTAGCAGATTTTCTTGGTGTTTTCCTCGCCTCCACAAGAAAACACGAATGAGCTATGCAAAACACGAAAGCTATGATCGTCTCAATCTATTTCTTATGTACGATTCTGCTGTTTTCTGAGAATACCCAGCTATACTTTGCTTTTATCGGCTGTTAAAAATGACGTGTTTTCAGCCAAATCGCGATTCACCCGTACTCCAGTACTGCGCAATAACGGTTCCAACGTTCCATTATTGCACGTTCTGCGCTGCCCCCCTTAACGTCACGAAATCTAATTACTTAATAATTTTGGTATGGCCGTTTTCACACCGAAACGGGAGTACCGCAGTCGCGAGTGCTTTGGTTTTTGTTATATGCATCTTACACTCATACTAAGCCAAATCAGCAGTTCTGAAGCTACAGTCCATTGGCCTTTAAACCCATGTGATGAGATTTGTGTTAGGGATTGGGAGGAGGGAGTTAGACGTTACAGTCAATTCCAGATACGATACCAAATCTTATCATTACCACACACCTGAACCTCACTAACCCAAAGGGCCTAGGCCTAACCCCACCCCAAATTCCTAACACTAATCTCATGCATCCATGTTCCTTCGATCCCCCTCAAATGTCCGAATGGGCTGCTTTGTGAGTATTTTCAATCGATGAAGATATATGCAACGTGCGAAACTCATTTTATGGGGGCACTTATGTTAGCCGTGAATGGAGCAAGCCAGAGAATTACAAAATTTTACTCATTTTGTGGTGTATTGCCATCAAATCCTGGCATTTTATTCTCGGTATTCTGAATAGAATTAGATTTTTCTATCTCAAATGGGCCGTTTTTTTCCATCTCCGTAACACAGCCTGCTCACCTGGAAAACAGGAAGGCTAGGCCTCCTTGGAACGCATGCATATCGGGCCAAAAACCAAAATAATGCTTGATTTGAGTGATTTTGAGGGGGTTGAGACTCCCAATTGGGAGGAGCAGGCCCTCTGGTCATCTCCGCATACCTACTACTACTTAAGGATTCATGGGATTAGAAAAATAGGCAGAGCCTTTGGTTCCCATATTGTGTCATACCAAGTTTTGAATGCAAACTAACATCACGTCCGATAGCTCTCTTGAATTTGCTGATCGTAGTGGCTGACCTATCTCAGCAGGTCTAGCTTCAGGACTAGTCTTGCATGCATTCGTCACACTGCATTCTTCCATTCTGCCCTCATCATGTTGACCAGACTATTCCACTCAACAAGAGCTCGAATTTTCAAGTGTAATGATTTCACGGCCCAAATCCAGATTGCATTGACTCCTCTGTTCTTCCCGTACCCCTACCTTTAATGTTTTTCACCCGTTAATTGTCCATTGAAACCTTCTTGAAACTCTCCATCGTGTTCTTCATTTGTTTGTTGTTTTCTGCTGCTCGCCCATTGCTACCCTGCATCTCTCCTGTACGTCTTCAATCTGTTTCCCACCCAGGAGCATGCGCGACAACTTACGCAACAGAACTTACCTGGATAAACTGTTGTTGCACACACTCACGTATAATCTGTAATAAACGCCCCGATTATTTGAGGGTAATTTTCTAAGGCAAAAATTTAATTTTGCGGTATAGGCTTCCAAAATTTCTCATACTACACTGTGTTAGGATACTTCCCAAACCCAACACTTGTGTACGCCTGTACAAGGACTAATTTTCATCGTTTTTCTAGGTAAAATAAGCTTCCTAACCTTCATTGAAATGTCCCCAAAAGGGGGGGGGGGGGCTTCTGGGGGGGGGGGGCTTCTATACAGATTATACGGTATGTCTGTTTGGCAATCCGGTGATTTTCGTATCCCTCATGGTGTTTGAATGGGTACAAGGAATCTTTTTTGCAACGGGACTATTAAGGGAGTGGTCGCATTTCCTGAGTGGTTGTAAACTCCTTCCAGTAATGCTCTAAGGCACAGTGTATCCTGTGCTGCATAGTTTTTCCTTTGTTTTTTGGGTTTTTTCATGACACCAGCGGCATCATGCTCTTGTTGAGCCCAGCCAGTAGCGAGTAGACGGACCAGGCCTCAACATGCCGTAGGGGTCATTCTTCATGCACCATCGGTGTATGTCACCCAACAGCATAGGAAGTGTGGAAAAAAAATATCTTGATAGCATATTTGATGATATGAGGACGATAAGATACACTACAGTGCGTCAAATTTTATTGTTCACTGTGTTGCAGGTATCCTATCCATTGGAATCGGGTGGGGGTTTTCTCAAATGAAGATGAGTATGTTTTCTGGAAGGTTTGTTTAATCTGTGGTGTTATCGGGGCGTTCCTATCCTTGGATGACTGGGAGGTGAGACATGGTAGAATTGTGTTTATTCCCCTTCAAGGCCTGCATGTTCAATGTTCCAAATATCAGGTACTGATTGGTGCTTCACACCAACAGTACTTGAATGACAATGTCCAAAATTAATTTGAACATTTTGCCATAATTGTATGATTACTCATTTGAATTTTGAATATTTTTGAAGGCCACGGCCATTAGTTAGCCCTCTTCCTCGGTATCTGTAGACTGTACAACAAACTTATGACGTCTGCACATGGGAGACTAATCCATGAATGAGCTATTCCACAGAAGTGGACATGTGGTCTGATTTATGAAATGTGTTTGTTCAAAGATTCAGAGCAGAATCAAAAATTAAACCTAGCTTTCTTACAGATCACTTTCCTGTTAGCAACACACCGGAATATATCACCACAGTCCACTTTTTCTAGCTGATTGGAAGAAAAGAACTGGAAGTATTAAATTCTTCTTTGCCATCAATCACCTTCAACTGTGTGGTAGCATCCAATTCCTAATCAGTGACACATTCTTGTGGACAAGTGTTCACTTGTACACGGTTGTTGTAAGGGATAATGCTCACCACTTAGAGGGCAACTGCAGGCTTGGCTACACCAGCAGTTTTATTGTGGAGGATGGATGGAAAACTATGTATATGTAGGTCCAAACCCCATTTCAATACGATGTTCCTATGTGGAGTTATAGCCTTCAAAGTTTGGGCATTAAGCCAGAGAAATTGGGGAGAATCCAACTGGCCAATAATGCATACGTCACACATGGGACAACACAGGAAATCTATGATATGTATTTGATTGTTTCATTTTGTTGGAATAAGTCAACATTAGCAGAATTTCTGTTGCTTTCTCTCACCCAAGTAACCAGCCAAAACACCTACCAACCCACTATTACAATACTCATCCCATATGTAATAAATGCTTTTCGAAGTAAATTAATGTTTGAATTAATGTTTGAATTTCAATAAAAAAAAGATGTTTGCAGGGTTGTGCCAAGGGAGTATGACATATTATTATTGCATGATGGGATCATTTTGATCTGGCGCAATACACTGCTTCACGATACACAAAATTCAAAACCTGAACTCCGTAAAGGAAAGTCCTATGAACTCCGGTTTGGAACTGACGCATTCCGTTTTATCCGCTATTAAATATGCATCTGTATAAATCATTCTGCAGTTGTCCTGTAATAATTTGGGTTCAGAGACGAGATCCTCCGATAACTGTATCATGAGGGCCATTATGTCGCCACTTTTCGAGAGCCAAACCAATCATCTTGCAGGATGTTATAGGTGCATGGGGAAAAGCTGTAAAGTTTTCTGCTGGTACCGTACAGTGTAGACTGTGGAATTTTCATCAGGGGAGTTTTTTAAAGTATTGTTTCACACACTGTTTGTGCAACATCAAACAGCCAGTGTGCCCTATGACCTTTGACCCCAATAATAGTATTATCATCATAGGCTCTCCTAACTTAACTGTGTTGCAATCAGGCCTGGCAGTTTCTGTCGCTTTCCATAGATTGAAGAAAAAATCTGGCTCGAGCCTTTTCTTTGGAATTTGGACAAGAGTTCTGTATATATGTCCAGCTTCCTAACAGCTCTTCTTTTTGTCCTCATTTTTCTAATAGGAGTGCCCTTCTAGACAAGAAGAGAAATGAAGATACAAAATGAGCACGGCCTGAAGCCTAGTGGAAAAAATTATATTTACTCGTAATGAATCGAGCAAAAACCGTAGGTGGGTGGTAAGGCTCTTACTTCTCTTTTACATCACTTAGTGCTTGAAATTTAACCTTTTGAGGTGACCTTGTGAAGAGTAAGTAGCGAGCGGCCGTATGTGGTAGCCAGCCCTATTGGGAAAAGCCTCCCAGGGGACACGATGGATTGAAGCACGGTTAATGGAGCGTGGGAGAGAACAAGCTAGGGTGCATGCTGTATAGTACAGGTTGTGGAAGTCAATGATCAGGGGTAATATGTGTGTAAAGTGCACTGAGTCTGAGTGGAAAAGTGCTATTTATAAGAAACAAGATATATTATAATCATATGATTATTCTTTTGGCAGTAACGGCATTCCTTTCCCATGTAACTGACATCAAGCTCGATTGAAGAGGATGTCCGTTCTTGGGAAGGGCCAAGTATCTGCTTGTTTAGAGTTCAAGGATGTTACTCCCTACCACTGACACTGAAAGCTACCAAAGGGTCAGGAGAGTGAGTATATATAATCTCTATTTCATGTTTCTCAGCCTGCTCTGGGTTGAGGAATACTCCATTGTGATTGGCTATTCTGATTACAGGGCTATCGGCAAAACAAAGAGTCAGTATAAATTGATGAGATAGCAGTTAAGGGCCAAGAGAAACATAGCACTAAGGGAAGAGAAGGGATAACAAACTGGAGTTTGAGTCCATCCACCACTACTACATAAAAAAAAAAACTGTCAGAGATAACTCAGTATTTACTTTTTCATTTGAGGGTGTGTGAAATGGAATAAAATAAGGTTGACTTTTACTCTCTCATAAATAGTCCTGATTCTGATTTAGCTGAATAACGGACTTGACTTTGCCTCATCCATTCATTAATCAGCTAAGTCAGACGTTTTGAATGTTTTATTTCACCAGTGAGAGGACAGTCCATGTTGCGGTTACTAAATGAACTGTATGCAGGACTGAGTCTCTGTTTAAAGTGAGATTTATGTTTAAGGTTTAAAGACATGCCAAACCGTTGTAAGTAATAAAAGCACAGTGGATGTCAAAACTGGGAACATTCCACATTGGGAGACCATTGGAACATTGGACTTCCGCAGAGACTATATTAGATTCCCTGGTGATGGTGCAAATCCTTGTGAAAGTCGGCAACATTGGAGTGGACTTCAATCCCTGGGAATATAATCCCAGGGAACATTGGACCAACGGTTTGAACACGAAGACTTTTAAAATTGGATGTCTATATAATGTTCATTGTGATCTGCCTGAAGCACTGGGGTTTAGGTAGAAGAACAAAGTGCTCTGGAACAGGGGAAATGGCCACCCACCCTAGCATAGGCTGTAGCCTATAACACTAGTTGCAAAACTAGATGGGCTTGCATACCGCAAGGCCACAACGTGGTTAGGAGATCAAGCCTAAGTCATGCTAGCCGCCCTACTAACAGGCATCAAGTATGTTGGGAACATGAAAAGGAGAATACCTAACCTACTAACTCTTTTGAGGGAGTGACTGGTTCTGAGATGTACCCTCATCATTGGGTGGCTTAATTAGTGTGGAAATTGCCGCGAAACAGGACAAAGCAAGCATTTGAGTGAAAAGTGTTTTTGGGAACCTCCTAAATAATCAGAGGGTATTATATGAGGATGATCCATAATAATTAATAATAATAATAATGTCAATTTCTTCTATAGCGCTTACCACCGAATGAGTGCTAAAAAGCGCTTTACAAACATGACCCCATCATAGGAACAGTGTTTTCACCCGAACTCCGACCAATCCCGGAGAGTATATAGCAGCAGATAATCAGCGACGCAGAGGGGTGTTCTGAAACCTCACGGTCCCCATTTGTCCACCTGAGTGAAGAAGAAGCAAGCGGATGAAGACCTTGCTCGAGGGGTACAACGTACCCGCTCCCCCCCCCCCCCCCATGGCGGGCTGGCTCGAACCCACAACCTCTGGGTCACAAGCTCGACGCCTAGCCAATTAGGCACCACGCTCCACATTCTAAAAGGTAAAAAGAAGCATAATGTATTTTACTTTGGTTGCAGGAACCAGAGCTATACTACAGGTTATCCAGGATTCTTACAGTAGATGCGGCGGATCACAGACAGAGTGCGAGGAACCCCGTAGGGAGAGGAAAACCGAACCTACTACATCGTCGTCATCATATCATCGAACAGTTACCAGCCAGTGTAGAGGAAGAACAAAGAGTGGCTGATAAAAATGCACGAAATTCATTAAAGTCAAACAATTTAATAAAACGGGTTCAAAGGATAAATTTAATTTAAGACAATACGGGTGACTGAAATTTGCAATGTTTTCAGCAATATTATGAGGCTGGTAGTTCTTAAAAGTAGAGGCATTGGCAGCAGTTCCCGGTCCCCATAAAACAGAACCCCTGTGTACATAAATGAGGATGGTGACAGTGTATGGCATTACAGCACAAAATGATCTATATAGCATACAGTAGATCGTTAACTATCTGTCAATATAATAAATTCATATAATAATCAGAAGGTTCTTCATTGTGGACTTCATACAGACAGGCATCGTTGTGAGATGATATTCTTGGAGGGTCTATCAGGGATTTAATGGATCGGGCCTGGTGCCATAGCAACCTGGGTGTAAACCATCATAGTGGGGAGACAATCTGGTGCAACATGGCTGCAATGGGCATGGTAGTGGTCGTGAATGTAGGGCAATAAGCAGCAAATTAAGCAGCACTCATACTCGAAGCCCAGAGCTAGCTAGTGAGCGCTCCGAGTGAAAAGAGGGGTATTCGTGGGGGACTCAGGGATTGCTTGTAAATAATCACTAGGTTTACCTCTGACACCTTTTGGTATTCCTGGCATGTGCTAGTGTTTTGAGCTTGGCCCCAAACAACAATACAGAGTAATGGGGATGGTGGGGGTGTTACTGGCGCGTAAGGAGGGTGGGGGATGCTTACACGTTCGATATGGAGCACACTCAGGGTACAGTTGGGTGTTCAAAACTTTTCAGTTGCCCCCGAGCACCAGAATACTTCCTGGATTCATGCAGGGTATTGCCTGGTCTTGCTCCCTTATTCAGCGGAGCATTCAAGGGCTTCTGAGACTTGGCCGCTGACCGCTTTTGGGTTTGATGTGTTCAAACTGGGGTATACTTGTGGTGAAATCAGGATGAGCCCATACTGCACCTGGGGCACTCCTATATGCCCAACTTCAGTCTTGGCACAATGGGGGTTGACCTTGCACGGTGATTGTTTGAGCGTGCTCAAGGTTAATTTGTGCGCATCATAGCCAGCCCGAGTTGAAGTGGCAAATTATAAAAACTTGAGACGCGCCAGCGCGAGGATGGAAGCTGTCCAATAGGTCCTTATACCCCAAGATACCCAGAGCGAAAATTGGGTGAGGACTTCCCCCGGGCATTGCAATTCAATAGTCCATGATTCAGGCTTCTAACAACAACATATGAAGGAAATACAATGTAGGATTTGCTCGACTTTATGCACCGCGGAATTTCATTTTCCTGAATGTTTCAGACTCTTCAAAAAAGACTCTCCTCGGTAAAACTTAATACATACAGGGTCTGTACGTTATCTATGTGTTCGCAAATTAATCTGGTTCGTCAACTATGTGAAGCATGTATATAGTGTTCAAACTGCTGATTACCAGAGGCTAAATGCAGTAGATTGTAAACGTCCAATTTTTCAACTGAAACGTGAGTTAGTCATTCCAAAGATTCTTCCATAATATGAAATGATATCCCAAGGCAAGTGATTATGGTAGTGATTTCTTCCCCAGGGTGTCCAATCAGCGCCTGGGTGGTGATAATACCATGGGCATTATGTGAAAATAACTTATTAGTCTTTATCAGGTTCAATATCACAATCACTGCCAACTGAGCGTGGGGGCCGCATGAGTTTAGAAAGTAGAATTAGGGACAACAATTTCATGTCAATCACATGTCAGGAAGGCACGTGTTGCCCTACACCAGCGCTTTCAAGTGCTCGGCCTCTTCCCGGCCAGCAAGTGATCAGCGTGGCATGGCCCATCCCCCCCCCCCCCCATTTCCTGAGGTACCCTGGAAAGATGCACCAACCATGAGCTATGGGGCGGCATCCCATCGGATGATCCTGCCCAACGTGTCATGGGTGAACGGGATCAAGGGTTTGGGCCAACCGCCGGGAGTGCACGCCATGGGAATCAGGCAGGCTAAACCTTAACCCATCCCCACCTCCCTGAGAACCCTGGCATCGGATACACGATCCTGCCTCCTCAAAATAAAATTCATGGCATGGAATTGGGCGGCCCGCTAGTCAAATTCAGGTATAAATATGATCTAACGAGCGAGTGTATGGGAAAAATATGGGGGAGAAAATTCCATTGCACTTGTTCAACTACACATATTGAACCATATCTGTTGGACATCTGGACCAATTACAAAAAAACCAGCTTGGCCACCCACTTTTCCTCTCATTATGCGAATTACTAATCATCTAGTTATCGCACATCTAGGCTCAGGTTTCCGGTTAACCTACTTCTTGAAATTTTTGTCATCCAGCTAATCACCGATACTACTACCCATTGCTGAATGTAAATGAGAGATTATTCCACCTTTCAGTCATCATTTCGAAGATGTCCTCATCACTGACAGAAACGAGGCTGTTTAAACACGTCTCGAATACATATTGACTGGACCTCTCCAAACAACGATATTTCCATAATTCGGTTGTGTAATAATAATTTTGTCAATTTCAGATATTTGTATCCCTTGTGCGATTGCTTCCAATAACAACGAATATATAGTGTTTGCTATGTTAATCAATTACTTGTGTAAGTTATTTTGCAGGTGAATTTGTAGTTTTTATCGTTCTGCTAAGTGTTCATTTTCTAGTGGCTTTTGTAGATGTACATTGTTTTGTCGTGATGTATGGACATCTCGAAGTTTTGTTATAATATGAATATTGTTATGAAATAATGTAGTAGGTATATGAATCACGACCAACAACAGGAAAATTTGTCGAAAATCCAGTCTGGCCCAGCTAATCACTTGTCTGTTTGCACACTTAACTGAGATGATTGGAGGTTTCAGAGGAAACGTAAAATAACAGTAGTTGAAATTCTAAACAGATTGGAAGCCACTGGGCAAGCATAGACTTTAGAATAAGTGTTTTGTTAAAGTCTGCTGGAATATGGTTGGAAGGCTCATGGATGTCGTATGATAATACAGTTATGGTCCGAGGAGAAAATGAATGGATGGAATGAATGCGATGGTTGGTGTAGTTAAGCGTCTAGTTCATTCAGTCAGGGTACTTGCTCCATCCTTGTGTATCACTCGGTACAAGTTACAGTGCGTGATTGTTTTTGATTGTGGGTGAATCACACTGCTCCATTTATTAAATTCAAGCTGTTGTTACCGATGGAGGCCCCCTCTCAGAGGATGGTGAAGAACTGTTATCACCTGCAATGTCACAGGCTACTGGAAAGGAGACATTTGGGTTGATTTTACTGATGTTAAACATCGACTTTGAAGGCCAATGCCAAAAGGTCATGGAACATATACTAGCACAGGTGGGAAAAAGGTCATAAACAAAACCCCATACCCCAAGTTTGGAGGGAGGTTCTACCATGTTGCCTGTTGGTTATTCATTTGGCAAATTTTGAGGACACTATGCATAGAATGACCTGGGATCAGCTGAAATTGAGTCTGAGGGATTAACGCCTAGACCCTTACCACTTCCTGCCTGCTGGAAAAGAGCAGAAAGTAATGCACTAATGTTTCCTAATATAAGGAACTTTGTAGTAATCAGTAACGTTTACTTACATGCAACACATCACTCCATCGGTCTTCTAGTGTCAACTATGATAAGACCCTCTACCTAAATCGCCCCCCTTCATTGGCGAGGAGTTCCGGATCATATCTGCACTTTTTCATCAGCATGTGCCCTCAGAATAATTGTGATATGAAAATTATGACAATGTATATATGGCCTGTTGAGATGTTGGCCAGTGATGGAAAGGATTCATCTCTAAAAGTAAACTGTCATCCGTATATTTAATCTTGCCAATTTCTTTTTAAATTCCCTCGTCTGAATGTTATCATTTTTTAAAGTCATAGTAAATGTGTGTTGTATGTAGAGACTATATTTATTTAAATTACTATAAAAAGTGTCAAAAAAACTCTTTGGTGATTATCTAAAATCTATAGTTAATTAAAATTTCTGAAATTTTCTTGCTTTTTATTGTTAGTAAATAAGATAATGCAACACACCTGGTGGGTCTTCATATATTCAGGATTAAATGTTCTTCTTTGAAAGTGCCAAGTAAAATTGCCTCTTTGGTTTTATATATAGTTCAAGAAAGAAAACCTAGCATATGGTTTAAGAAAAACCTGTCTTTGGCAACTATGTTCGGATGTATTAGTCAAAACTTGTAAGAGTCACTCCGAAATTCAGCCCAACAAAAAAAAAAACCAGTGATAAGAATGGTATATCCATCAGAGATTGGGTCTAAACTCTTGAAATTTTAAAGAGGACTTTACCGATTAGGCAATGCAGGAATATAACTGGGGGGACTTCCGATAGGGCTGCCACGTACTGCACGTATTATTTTTCACAAGTCACCTCATCACAAGGTACCACCAAACGTGGATGGCAGTGCGACAATTTCAGGAGGACATGCCTGTCCAACAGCACTGTGGAACAAGTTGCCAGGACTCAAGGAGTTTCGAACTCGCTGTCAATGGTGTACAGTGGAGCTCTACCGACGCTGAGCTAATCCCGCTAGTGACGGATTACTTATTGCTCCTATTTCTATCATCTAGTGGTTACTGTTACTAAAGTTTATCTTTATGTAAGTGTTATATATTGTGGTATTACTAGTAGTGTGTGTTTAATGAGTTGGCAATATACAGAGTTCAAGATTTGGTATATGGGTTGATACTGTAGAAGTTCCTCTGCTTTGTCCAGGTTAATGTTAATCACTGACAAAGCTCCCCCTTTTAAAAAACACTCGGACAGTCAGGTTGATGACCAATAAACACACCACATTGGCCTCATTATCAGACCATTTGACACCCATGAAAACCCCACCATACTATTGCACTCCGCTGCCCCTGAGTGGAAAGCATTTTTGTCTCGCCGGAATGAATTTAGGAGGAGGAGTAGTGGTCACTATGTCGCTGTGTGTCAAACAGTGTTTTGTAGTCTTGCCGAGGCCGCACCTTTCGAGGCCGAGGCTGCACCAGCGAGGCCGAGGGGCCACATCCCGAGGCCGGCGCAAGATATAAGCCTAAATGTTTTGAATATATCAGTGTTATAAATACATGAATAATTTGTTTGTTTCCCAGGGCTGCAGCTAGTCATTATGATAATAGTTGGAGACACAAAGGTTCAAAGTCCCAAAAAGAGGATTGAAAAAACAACAATTTTTGCTATGCAAATTTTATACCTGAAGTCAGTATGTAAAATGCAGTTGTAAAATGTTAATGCTTGTAAGAAAGGTTAGGTACTACGTCACACGTTACCATCAAATCAATGCCGATGAGTACCATTCAACTAGGCTTTTGCCGCCACATACAGGGGATATAGAGAGAGATATAGAGCAGGGCACTTAATTCTGGCTGCCATCGGGCTATAGGCAGTAGTAAGCAGTACATTACTAATCAATCAAACCTACAGTGGCCAAACCTAAAACCAAAACAAAAACCCGAAAGCCAAGAGGCTTTAGTGACCCAGCTGCCTCGACGTTCTTTGACCTCAGAGACCGTTGACCTGACACAAAACAATGGGATCATGTACTCATTATGGGGGAACCCAAGGGCCAAGTATGAACTTGATCCAACAAGGGTGGGGATCAAGTTATTGTGTTAACGAGCCAGGCGGCGTCAAGCACACACACACCGCACAATCATACACACACTGTATGACTGCATAGATTCCCTTGACTAAAGTCAAGGAATAAAAAAATAGTGGTTGTGGTTTTGTTTGTACAGCCGACAGTTATCAGGCAACTGAGTTCAAGCTGATTTGACAGATGATACTAAAATTGTGTTTGAAGCAGTGCTGGGGGGCAAGTATTCTCAATCCGAGTCATCAGTTCGAAGTCCGAGTCATGGTTTCCGAGACCCGAGTCACAATGTCCGAGTCCTCGAGTCTTATGCCACATTTGACCTGCTACTAATTTACAAATTCAAAGCAAATCTTAACAACGGCGTATCGCTTGCGTTATTACTGAAGGCAATGTTTCAAATGCATCGGCTACTGAATTAACAATGTACTGACATAACAAATTAATAGAGGACTGGGCTGGTCATACCTCGTGACGGGTGCCGAAAATTATCGGAGAGGTCTTATGATTTACTATGATTGATAGACGAGAGTAAAGGGCAATACTGACTATACTTTGAGTGCAACACAAATGGGAGTTGTCTGGTAGGCATGGATTCCTGGAGCGTACAGACACAACATAAAGATATTATAACACGTAAATTATGAAAGTAAAATTGGTAAAAATATCGATCGCAGTCATTTGCCTAATTTATGCAAAAATTGCAAAGTTTGTCAGATTTGTCAAAGTCTGTTTTTGATGTGAAATTTGTGATGTGCCATCTCAGTTTAGTCCAACAAAATTTGAAGGTAGGGTTCAAGGTCAAAGGTAATTTAAGGTGTTCTCAATTTGCAAATGTATCATATTTGGGGATTAGTAGAGATTCATGAAACTTGGGTGACGGGATACACATATGTTCTGAGATATTGAAGTAGATTGGGTTCAGTTAGAGGTGCAGATGCTGTGTATAATTGTCAAGTTATGCTTATTCACATTTTGCATATTTTCACAGGGGTGTGGCCACATGGTCAACATTCAGTCTAAAAATGTGTGGATGTAGCTACCCTTGGTTTCAAGAAAGTTTAAATAACTTACTTCCTTCCTGTTGTTACAAATATATCTCACCATTGAAAATACACCAATTGGTTTCACTGTACCGCGATTTTCATGAAGCAGCGCATCATAATAGTTGTTTTGTATGATTGGTAACTTGGGGTTGGCGAGATTCGAACCACCAAACCCCTCATGCATGCAAGGCTGGTTTTGCCAGGAATAATGAGGTTATTAGCTGCCCACAACAAAATCCCTGATAGTCAACCAATCAGATAAAGGTGGTCGAACGAAATTAATAAAATACCTGCGTCAAAGAAATCTCTGATCGCGACAGTAGTCAGATAGCGGTTCGAGAAGGAACCCTAGAATTCCCTCTTTTTTTTTTTTTTTTTTCTTTTGCGACTAGGCCGCAGTTAGATCCCATATCATCTAGGTGAAGACAACAAAATTCATTAGTTGTAATAACCAAGCGATCGCCCTCAGTGTCTCGCCTGTTGCGCGATCAGTGGTTTCTCTTATCAGTTCCCATGCAAGCAATCACAAATCATTCTATGTGTTGCTTCCGATTTTTTACTCCTGACCGAAGTCGGAGGAGGCGGAATCATGAGTCATGACGGTGTGTGGATGGAAGCCTAGCCTTGGAAATGATAACTCGACCCCACTTAGATGAGTGTAGTTCATACTTGGTAAATGGGTTCCCCATAATGAGTATGATTCGATTGCCTTTGGAGTCATATCATAGGCCATCTGAGGTCAAGAGAGGTCGAAATCTGAAAATCTTGTTTTAACACGATAGGGTCCAGAATACCTGTCCGCTCAGGTTGAATTTGGTTTGCAGCCTTTCTTACGGTGCAGACGTGGGGGTCAGATTTGGGGGGGGGGGGAGGGATGTGAAAAACTGATAAGTTGGAATTTTTTAGTCGTAATACTAATAATAATCATAATATTCGGCAAACCCATGATGCCAGTACCGGAGTACAAGGGTCGAAAATCATGACCTTGACAAAAAAAAGAGAGGAATATATGTTCAATTAAAACATATACTTGATCCTACCTGATGACTGAAGCTCATGCTTGATATGTAGGTTCCACATAATGAGTACATAATCCTATTGTTTTAGGGGGGTCAGGTCAGAGGTATTGAGGTCAACGTCTGAAAACTTTGTTTTAAAACGATTAGTCCAGATTACCTAGTAGACCAGGTTGTGAAGTTTGGTGTGCAGCTTTTCTTATGGGGAGCATAAACGACTGTTATTTGTAACTACTATAACGTTCTCAGTCTCCCTGCTGATTTCGCACTTAATATGGTCACTTTAGTGCGCCACTAGACTAACACGGAAGAAGACTTACACCAGCAGGCATCACAGACGCAGGACCTGTCACGGTCCGGGATATAATCCTTCACTTCCCTTGGTATAGCTCCATGGCCCATGGGAGGGGGGGGGGGGGGGGGGTGGACTAAGGGTCGCCAATATAACTACCTGGAAGGTCTATGTTCTCCCTTAGAAGAGGTTGCGTGTGGATCTGATCAGCATGATCTTGACCAGTACGTATACTGACATACACATTGTTCACGAATGTCAGGTCAAAGGTTTGTCCAGAGCTAGCTATAGGCCACTATTCAAGTGGTTAAAATATTATTCTCCTACATTTTTTAGTTGGAGTTTCGCAGGATACAAATGTTTGGCCTCTAGTTGCCATGCAAGAGGTTAGTTAGAATAATTGGCATGAGTATGAACGGAGTGGTCGTGAATAAGGGCAAATGTCACGTAGTGGAAGATTTTAAAATTGCCCCAATTCTCCACAGGTTGACTTCTTTACTTGACTACGTACGTCCCCGACAAAATCATTCCCCCAGTGTGAAAAAGGGCACCCCTACACCCCCAACCCCTCCCGAAAAAAAAAAAAAATGGGGGTAGTTGGTGAGTGCCGGCACTCGATAGTATAGGGCACGTCACAGTCCACGGCGGTTTCAGCCACACAAATGCCAACCCATCGATCATCAGAATTTCCGAGTCGGGGCTCAGTGTGTTACAGATCCCCCAAATTCCCAGTACCAACGGGACCTCACATCACGCGATTCCTCGGTCGAGATCATGCATCATTGTCTTGCCAGCGGGCAGGGGGCAACGTGCCCAAAGAGACCAGTTGCATCGTCACGAGTCGCTCGTACGTCTAGTGACCTGGACCTGCACCTCTCGGTCGCGTCGCAGTGCCATGCCATGCGCCGAAGCTCTCAGGAAGCCGATCAGTCTTCTTACCATAGGCCTGGCCTAGCGACTCGCTGGAGGCTCAGACTTTCCATAGAATTGCCGCCGGGGTTACACTCATCTGCTTGAGCGTCAGGTTTCGAAGTCTGTCCGCTTTCATTCTCATGCAGCCCCCCAAACGGCTTCCCAAGCTCGTCAGCTCCAGGCCTGGAAACGGGCTTGACGAACATGCAGGAGAGGCCAAACAAAGCTAGCTCAGGGGCGTGAGGTTTACTAAATTTACGCTATTTCACAGACCCCTGCGAAGGGGGGGGGGGGGGGCTGGGGGGGCTGCTGCAACACCCCAAGATTTTTTGATGGGTGCGGAGCACCCCACAGATTTAAGGTCAGGTGTCAGCACCCCTGTCGAGTTTTGGGTTTAATTTTTGGTGAGAAGGCCGGAATGAAAAAAAAATCGCGCTGCACGCGCTGTATCCCATCTTTTCATTTATAATTTATAATAAAATTAAAAAACAGTGGGCCCACGTGTAAAATAACTCTGTCAGATTCTGGCAATTATGCTTTTGGGTCACATTACGTGTCATCGTCAAGTGTGGTGAGCATATAGGCTAGGCCACGAGGAGAATTTGGTTTAAGACTTGATCTGTGGCACCCCCCCCCCCCTCCCCAATAAAACAAAAAAAGGCCAGGGAATCAAACTGGCGATTTGCTTAACATGCCACACAGTTAGTCAATTTCTGATCCTTATTGTTCAGATTGGCTTCGCCAGCTTGACGTGCTGTTTGTAATGAAGATGGAAGCGATATGTAACGAAAAACAGCAGGGCAGGGGATCGTGCACATTATATGAAGAGGTTACGTGCATGACGTATGGAACTATACAGGTGCGAAGCGGGGCGAAACAATTCTGAGGGAATGTGAAAATTTGGACGAAAAGTTTGAGCGGATAATAATCTGAAAAACTGACCAAATTGTCTGCTGACTGGCGCAATCATTTCAATCAATGACGGGAAAAATTCACACATTTTCCATGACCGTGATGGTTCAAGCAAAAATGTTCGATCTGCAGCGCCTCTAACCCAATTGGAAGGTCCTCGATGGAATATCTCTAAGAAATGGATATGGTAGGAATGGACACCCTGATGAAGAAAAGAAAGGTACGGATTAACATCGATCAGTTTCGGGAAATTCACTGGTCAATTTCCAGTGATTGCATACGGCCATAAGATCGGGGAAGTGCCCTCCTGCAAGCTGATGGGGGAGGGGGAGGGGGGGGGGGGGTCTGAAGACTATTCTTGGGCACGGTACGCGTCAACTGATGGTGGGCGAATGTAATGAATGAATAAACGGAGATCAATTCCTTCAAGAGTGTTTCGTGAGATATACATTCAGAATTATGTTAGTTTGGCCGGATGCTGCTTAAGCCATAAAACATGGGGAAAGTACCATTTCCGCATCTGGGGGATTCCATTAATTTTAGGCTCAAAATTACCCTGTACGAGACCACTGGACGATGGCCCTAATTGTAAGATAACATCAAATAAGTTCCTTAAAGACGGTTTCTTGAAATACATTTCTGAATGAAAATTTACCAATTTAGAGACGTTGTGCCTCATGCCATACAGTGCGGAATGGCCGTTTCGGCAATCTTCAGGGGTCTATTTAAAACGAAAATTTCCCTTGTACCATACGCGTCACTACGGATGGTGGCGGCTGGCCGAAAGTTGTAAGGAATACACATCGATAGTTCTTTCAAGAACTTGGATTATTTGCTGATGGACTGTGAGTTTGTACAGAGAAAATTCATAACAATAGGATCACAGAACCTCCAAGAGGATCTTAACACGATAGTAAGCTGGCAAATACAATGGCAGATGAGCTTCAATGCTATAAAAAGTGTCTGTTATGCGCCTTACCCATGCTAGAAATGCCAAGCTTTGGCGAATAAGCTACAGGACTCTTCTGCAACGAGACGAAGAAGCCACTTCCACTGGGGGTTACCCTGACTAGTAATCTGTCTTGGAATGATCATGTAAAACCAAACGCTGCCACGGAGAATCACACTCTTGCTTTTGTTATTGAGGGGAACACATTCATTGCCCACAAGGCGTCAAGGATCCGCCTACTCTATCAGACTTCCTCGTGCGACCCCTAATTGAATATTCCTCGAGTGTGGGGGACCCTCATACTGCAACTTACTTACTTACCCTTGAAATTTTTCTGTTCAACGAGGGCTGCTAGTAGATTCTGTTTGAACGACTTCAAATCTAGGTCCACCGGTGTCGTGCCAATATGATGAAGGAGTTGGGATGGCAACCTTTTGCAACCAGGCGTCGTGTTCGAGGGCTCACTAGTTTTTTTATAGGCAATTTCAATGGTCACCTTTGCGATTCCCATTAGTGCCCATCACGTCACTGTAATCGGACCCATCTCGGCACACCAACACTAGACTCGTTCAACACTAGCAGCAAATAAAGACGATATACCAGAAAGTTTTCCTTTCTTCCCGAGAACGTTCAAAGATTGGAATAATCTACCTGAAGCTATCTTGAACATCAACGATAGCGAAAAGTCCCACGCGGCAGTCAGAGTTCATCCCGCAGCCAATCATGATTAATTTTGTTTTCTATGACGCATGCACAAACCTATCATGACCGCTTGGTTCCAACCGGGACGTGGCAGTATCCCCCCAAAATCAAGAACGTTTCTAGATATGGAAAATCTGAAATTTATTGCCAATTTTAGGACATGGCTTACTGCATACGGTCGGGAATTGCGGTTTCCTCAATCTGGTGAGGGGGGGGGGGAGGTTATTTTTGTTTTTAAAAACAAAAAAGGTCTTGTACCCTACGCGCGTCAACAACGACGGTGGCCGAATTGTACGGAGGCAGATCAGTCCATTCAAGAATGTTCTTGAAATAAAAATCGGGAATTCATGCCGATTTTAGGGTTGTTGCAATGCTACGGCTTTTATGACCCCAGAAGTACCGTTTCCTGCAATCTGGGGGTCGGTAAAACTGCAAATTCCCCTTGTTTTCGCTACGGAGCCAACCCATGGTGGCGCTTCAGCTTCAGATGGCTGCCATCATATGTCACCGCAATATCCAACACAGAGCACCCGCCCTGATCATTACCAACTCTGAATGACAGGACAGTAATTATTATCAAGTGATTAGATTGAAGAGCGGACACTCGCTCCCTATACCCTCAATAACGGCGCGTCATAATGGGGACCCGGGTTAACTTTTCTCCTACACCAGAACCTGGGCTATTACGCCGCTGCTTCCACTGTTATTTTGCGTGTGCTCTGGCTCGGCCCTTGCTCGTGGTGCACTCAACAGATTGAGATTAGGGTTACCTTTACCGCGGGGTTACATCAGAGTGTACTGGATGGTTATCGGATCACGCGATTCGCTATGAAATAAAAATATAAAATAAAAAAGAGTAAAAAAATTGCAAAGAAAATAAGTCTTGAAAAAATGAAAATGACGAAATTATAGGTTTTCCTGTGAGGGGTAGGGTGAGGTGTCTTTTGTCCGAAAGCTCAGGCACCCCAGTATAAAATCGTTCGCAGGGGCCTGCTATTACATGTTATTGAAGATGGATGGAATCATAACGATAAAGAGAGATAACTGGAGCTGTTTTTGATAGACCTTAGAAAAGCGTTGCATGCTAATTTGTTAAAGAAGTTTTTGTTTTGTATCAAGTCCTCAACTACTATGGACTGACTTGTTGAATAGAAGGACAATGTGTCCACCATGGCCGTACGGCCTCATTTCTTGTATGGAAGTCAATAGCAGTGTCCACATCGTATACAATTTTCAGGCCATCAGTATTCTCAGTCTATACCAATGATCTTAGTCTGTGCCTAACTCACTGTAGTGCTGAATGTTGTATGCAGCACACAGTTCATGCTCACTAAAAAAAATTGGATCCCTGCAAACTAAACTGATCATTGATGCCAAAAAGGTGTGCGGATTGGTTGGGTAAAAAATAGTCATAACAACTAAAATCATTGTTTGATCGATACAAGCAGCGGTATGAAGTTTGCAAGAACAAGAATTTGTCCGTAAAAAGAACAATCTTATTTTGACAATACGACACAGAAAAAACTTTCAAGGGTCAGAATAGACTGCCATTTAACCTGGCAAGCACAAATCGATTTATTTGTAGCACGATAAGTACGAAAACTAGCCCTCTGACGGCGGATATTAAACGTATATTGATACTGAACATATATACTTATTATAAGGGATGGATCCTCTCAATAATTGATTATTTTAGTTTAGTATGCATGGGGAATTTACTGCAGAAATATTGATTAGCATCATCAAAATTGCAGAAGAGCGCCGCCAGTTTCTAAATGCCCACTTTGAGAAGCTCGACTGAATTATCCAATAACTAGGTGGTCGACTTTGATAAACATGTTATGTATAGCACCACTAACAATGAGGTATAGTCGGATTAACAATATGGGACATGAGGACATGCAAAACGATGTCACCCCCCATTTTCCATTATTAAGATCATAATCCAAGCCTCTGCAAGCAAATACATTCGCGTCACTGGGGGATTTCATTTAATAATCGTTTCTCGTACATTGCCACCAAAGAATCACGCAGTTTACTGATTATCGAATTTCAACTATATACAAAAATTTATTGTATTTGTTAACGGGATCGGTATGTTATTTTGACTTAAAAGCCAATGGTCATGGTAACGGATTTGCTTCAACGAGCAAGAGTGGAAAGAGGACAATCAAAATCCTACACCCCCAAATTTGGAGGTTCTAGCTGTTGCTTCGTTGAGATATTTAATTAATCTTGACATTTTTAGGAAACTATGACACCACGGGGGGGGGGGGGGGGGGGGGGGGGGGGGGGAGGAAGAAAAGGCTGCCCAAGACCCTACACAATAAATGACTGCATCTTTGATTACAGAAATACGGGAAAAAGGGGAATTCACTTAGAAATGAATGAAGATTATTCTCAATATTTTGTGAACAACTTTGGAGGATCTTCTTCAGAATCCCATCGTGCTTGTTTGGTACAAGGATTTCAAACTCATATTGTCTTACACTGACTTGTATCAGAGGGGAATGCGGTGTTACCCCGTGAGTCACAAGGCAAATTTCTCAAAAGCTGATTGTGCCTTTATCGATAAAATCGAATCAGCTGAAATTTGGTGTGGAGTTTCGGGCTACCATTAATGTTAGACATAGAAAGTACCAAAATTCCAGGTCATATACATGATCATTGGCCTTTAGCCACCAACCTTACAGGGCATCATGAAGCATGGACCTGAGTTGGTCCCAGCACATTACCCTTGCCAGAGAATAAGCCGAACAAAATGATCGGACTTCTAAGGGAACTTACATGCCTTGCAGTAAATCAGTGAAGAAACGGCATGATAGGTATTAGTTCGTTCAAAGATGGAATATTGTGCATCTATCTGGGACCCATACTACAAAACAGATAAATCCACCTGGAGAAAGTTCAACCGACGTGCAGCTCGTTTCGTACTTAACGATTATAATTATAGCAGTAGTAAGTAGTGTATCGAATATGCGGAAGAACTCCAGTGGGAGCCGCAACAAGCTTCGGCTCTTGCTCTCTTCAACGAATTACATAACATCCTACCCCTCGCGAGCAATTCAGCAACAGAAACATATTAGGAGCCTAGAAGAAGTCAAGGCGAAATCTTAGTCTACACCGCAGTTTATAAGAATGTTATCAGTACTCGTTGTATATCCTAGAAACTATTAGAGAAGGAACTACTCCCTTATGAGATTCGCGAAGACCTACTAGTGAGTCATTCAATCAGATGGCAGCATGCCTACAGTTTGATATCAAAAGCACATTTTACAAAATTAGGTGCCCATACTTCCACACTGGCTGTGCGTGATGTTAACCGCCATCTGGAGTTGTTTGCAAGAATCAAGCAGAAGCGACAGGAAGAGAAGTAAAGGTAGTCACCCAGGACAGCACCAAATGGTTGGAGCGACGTTGGGCAACGTTGCAACGTTGGCAAGCGTGGGCTAAGCGTTGTGTTGGGGTGCGTACATTGGGGCCAAACGTTACCCAACGTTTGCAAACAAATCGTTGGCAGTGGTATATTGCAACAACATGGGGCCAAGACGCAAACCACAACTGTGGGCGTGTCCATCTAAACAACGTTGATCCATCATTACAAGCCAAGAAGAAGCGGACAGCACCGCAACTCCCAACGGTAACCAAACGTTGTATAACAAACAGTTGGCAGTGTGGTTGTATATTGAAACAACATTGGGCCAACACAATACAAACAACTGTGGAGGCGTGCTTCATCTAACAAAAACGTTATCCAACAGGTTTTACAGCCAACAGTTGGGCGGCAAAACTATGCCAACGTTCAGCCAACTTTATATAACAAAACAAAATATCAATTTATGGACAGGAGAAACCACACAGACCGAATTTGACGATTTTTAAACCGTCTTCTGAAAGGCACAACCAGCTATTACAAAATTGTGCTTGCGACATCACATAACAGGGGACCGCCAGACAGGTACACCGGTTTTGTAAAAATTCATTATGAAAATCTTATAACAAGAGTTCTATATGAGGACTCAAGCCTGAAAACCGTATAAAAAAAAAACGCAGATTCCTTGGGGGCGTTGCCTCCGCCCCCCCCGCTCCCCAAAACACTGCGACAACCACCGGCTCTCAGGTTAATGAACTAACCCCCGCGTACGTCGATCGGCTTTACCTCAAGTAGTTTGACGAATACCACGTGCAGTCAGAGTATTTCCATAGCTATTCAGCCGATGGCGGTTACTTCAAAACATGACAGACCCGCAGTTTTCATACATGCTCGCGTTCTCTAGATATCGTGCTGACAAGGGGTGTCACACACAGCCACACACAGCCACAAATACGCATGGTGCGTGACTTAGCTAACTGCATAGATTCCTTTTGGCCCTTCGGCAAGGAATCAAAATAGAACCCCTGTAAGTTATCAATGTAGGGATGATCTCACTGGTTTCCCACTTGAATATATTTATTTTTTGTCCGATAAGCCTAAGCTAAATCACCAGAACCAATCACATTCATGGGAATCAGATCGCGCTTTCTCATTGACGCTTGCTTCCCATGAATTTCTGGCGCCTGATAGGGAGACACACACTGAATTTTTTTGTGCGGGAAAACCTACCCAATTTTTTGGACACCAACAATGATGTTTTGACAACATTGGAATTCTTCAAATTCTTCATTGCTGTCATCCATAGACATATAATCGAGATGTCTGTGGGCTCAGAGATGCAGAACATTAGGGCGTCCAACTTCAGTGTTTAGTTCCCAAAATAAAATAATAAAAACCTTGATCCCATCTCTGTTCACCCTAAAAAATGTATTTTTTGATATAAATTCCGCATACTATTTCATTTTAATCAAAATCTAGCATGTAGTGGTAAGTATATATCCAAGTATTTTTTCATTCCATAGACTGAAGGTATGAATGACATGGTCAATGAATGAGACTACGGGGAGGCAACATAACATCACTTTTCACAAGTGTGCTTCCAGTTCACGGTCATAACCACCTGACCTATAAAGTACCTGACTGGAGACGACCTCCCTGTAATGAAGTAACCCGGAAGTGTGGGTCGCCGCCATTTTGTGACAGCCCCAAATTGGACCTTCATAGACCTTGTTTACATTGGACTTAGTGTGTAAGTTCGAAAAAATGTCGCGAAAATTTTGATACTTTCTGAAGATGTTTTGTAATTTTTAATTATGCATCTTGAAAATATGTCAATGAATTTACGGAAACGTTATACTTTTTTATTTGAGTGGAAACTCAGGTAAACGAGGTATTCCAAAATCACAAATATCGCTAGGATAGGGAAAAGGCCTATTTTAACCAAAGTAGTCTATCCTAGGCTAGGCCTAGTTTGTATGAACTATGATTTGGCAACTCCATTATTCACTTGCACAGTAGACATGTGTATTGTCATAAGACTTCTGGGGGTAAGTGTTGACAAACAATGTAGCATGGCTGATGTCTTTGCCTTGTTAGACGTCATAACAGTCTGCTAAATGTGAATGTATTGTACTGTAACTAGTGACTGAAATGACTAAGTTTGTGGCCAAACTTTTGGTGTTGTTAATGTCCACTTCGAGTGCATAAGTTAATGAATGGGCCTAGCCATCGAGTTAGCTCTGGTGACAGACTCAAGCCTGGCTTACAGTATTGTCACTGACTAAACTCCTACCTAGTCTTAGCCTTAAAAGAAACAGAACCTGTTTTTTTCACTGGTAGGCCTATGGCCTAGTGTTGTTTCCCTTTGGCCCAAGGCATAGGCTATAGTAAGCTATAATAGCATAATTGCCTGAAACCAAGCGTCCAGCCTTATTCATGGTGTACCATGGATACCTACTCATAGATTATTTTGAGGTAAGATTTCACAGATGTGATCCCAAATCTAGTTATCGTTACCGCCAGACCCCTAGCGAAACCACCGTAACTCCTAACCCTCAATAACCTTGACCCCCATCCCTAATCGCCACAACTAATCTCATCCAGGTATAACACATGAGTAATACAATTAGGGGCCTATGCACTTTTTTCTGTCTTGATGTGTGTGTGGTGAATATTGCCCCTGCTTTGTGTGGATTTGTCACGGTATCGAAGAAGACGGACCAAGGTTTGCTACATAATGTTAATCTAGTCCTAGTCCTACATAAATCCTAGGAAAATCAAGAGGTGAAATTTGATTTTGAAGCTTCTCAACAAAAATGGATCCATTTTCTGCACATGGGTTACATTGTTCCAATCCGAACCTGTTCCGCTCTATGTGGCCTATAATTTCTGCAGCAGTAGATTTTTACCCATGGCTCATTTATAAAACAGTACTAGGTGGCAACAGCTTTGCTGTTTAAATATTTTGCTGTCACACTTGGCTGTAAACATTTTTTATTCTAAGAATCACATATTTCATAAAATTGTGCCCTCCTCAGCTGAATGAAAGCAGAACGCTTTCCTGTGAACTTCACAACACCTACATTATACTGTCATGAGTTCACGGGAGGTCCCGGCACAAATCACTTATTAATGGACCGAAAACTGAAAGGGTGTTCAAAATATATGAAATCAAAATCAGCAAATTTGAGAAAAAATTAGCATATGAGGAATGTTATAGTGGTACATTTGCAAAGCTGAACATGCAGTTCATCTCTATACAGCCTTCCATCCTGGGGTTATTTCCTCTCTCACCAGCCAGTATGATCCAGGTAGCACCTGATTCAGCTAAGTCTGTCGCAGAGGCCAGCAGAAGGGTGGCCGTGCTTGGACTGTTTTTATTATCACTGTATTGAATCTACCCTATCTCAGGTGCTTAGGATATACAGTATATTCATTTTATTGTTCCAACTGACCTTCCTGTTGTATGATTACCTATAAAAAGTGCTAAACTTGACAGCGGCAAAACGATGAATCTGTGGAACCTGGGTCTAGGGTAAGAAGGGCCCTCTGTCTGCTACTTCTGCCGTGATCAACCCAATTTGTGTCTTAGCTTTAATCACCCATGTGGCAAATCTGACCGAGAGCATTTGATGAATCTTCTAGAGGCGCTATTGCTATAATATGTACGGTACCAAGTAGCCTATCAGTATGTGCATACCTCATCTTAATTAACTTACTAACAATTGTCACGGTCACGTTAGAATTCTTCCCCCTGAAACGTGCTGTTCCAAGGTCTGTCACTCAATCAGAAGGTTCCCCCTTTTGGTCTGGTCCTACCCCCACCCGAGCGCATAGGCATTACTTTACTGACTCCCTTTGGATAACACAGACATGAAGCTGACTTGTTGGCTCTTCCTGCTACAGTATGCTGGTGGCACTATATAATCACCCATCATTTCTCTCTCCAGGTCCGTAAACAGTCCCCCGGCCCACCCCTGAACACCCCCCTGCGCTAACCCCCACTTCTTAGTGTAATAAATCATTTTTTGATGATTAGTAATGACTAGACACAGTGTGTTTTTCTGAAGCTCATTGCTAACGACTAACCATTGTGACCACTTTCCCTCTATCTGACAAAAAAGTTTCATGGGATTGCCTGGTCTCAACTTTGAGATGTCATATCGATTTTCATGTAGAGGCTCACTCCCCATCCAGTCTTGTTTTATTCGGTTTCCCGACTACAACTCTGGCGTTTTTAACAAGAACAGAATGTCTTAAGCTAACAGCTCTACCAAATGTTTAGGCTGTTCATGTTACTAGAAATGAGCATCAGCCAAGGTTAAAGAGGAGTAATATCAAAAGGTAACACAACCCCTAAGAACAACTCATCCTCTAAGCTAATTTACTGAAAGTGAAACACAACCCCAAAAAAATCCACGCTGTCAACTCCAATAAACTGTGCACTACGCCACTAACTTGATAGGCACTCAGCAGTGATTCTCAACCTTATGAATCAAATTGTCCTAGCTGCTAAATATTCGGCACAAATCCAGGCCTCTGCCTTACGAGAAGTCTCATTACCCTAGGCTCTGTCCCTGTTCACGACTACAGTGAAGAGGCGGGCCGAACGTCTGGGCTACGAGTATGAGCATTAACGTTAGTTTAGGCCATTAACACTATTGCCAACAGTAACGGTAACAGCCGTATGGATTCCTGCCTTTTCTGGAGCTTCAGGTCTTCTAATCCCAGTTTCCACACTTTTTATGCCACAGCTCGGGCAATTGATTTTTTAAATTGATGGTAATTGTTGATGTGAAGTTTAAATCCAGAAAAATGTCGGGATCAAACTGGCTTTCGATTGTTTTTCGTCGACCTTTTCGTTCAGGGAACACAGTAAGGCTGTCCGTCCGTAACCCGCGCGCCCAATCCTACAAACAAATAGCGCCACGTCTACTAGCAGACGACACGTTTCGTTTTTCTCATGTGGACTATGCTGATTGCTCAATCCTGTAAGAGCAAATCTTCCTAAGCTTTCGGTATAAGTAAGCCGACTCAGACATCCATCAGGTGATGAATGTTCTCAGCTGGTTAATTCGAACGGTAGATTTGTATCTTTTTCATAGTTCGTAACCGTATTTATAGATAGCCTGAGGTATCCTGGATCTGATTTCATTTCACCGCATCCTGCCAGTGAAAGAAATGCAGAGAAAGGTAAGAAAATGGCTGCTTTGCCTACTTTCACACTCAGTATAGCGGATTAGTGTTTACGGCGGCCTGTGGGCCAGGGTCAATTTAATTTATAGGTCAGTGTCATACCATGGAGCATGGAGCTATTATATGTAACTGGAGAGAACATCAGAGCGCGTATTGTGTGCCCCCTGTTTTCATTTTCCTGTCAGAGAACAACAAACTCAGAATCTGAGGAGCGCAACTGTTTGTGGTGTACATCGTAAAATCATTCAGTTTGTGTTTACTCTCTATCTGTCTGCGAATTTCTTGACCATAGACCCCCGAAACTACCTTGTTGCTTCCATATAAGTATGTGGTATGATGCCATAGTGCAAGATTCTGCAACAATTTCAGTGAGTGTAACCCTGTTTAAGAAAACGCGGGAAAATCATCGATCTATTAGGAAGCACAGAAACAACATGAATATTTCGGGAATACGAATTGATTGCGTCTGGCAGAACACCCATCTAGGCTTAAGGTCTGCCACAGGAGTGAACTAAAAGCATAATTAAGAGGCTCAAATCATCGGGGCTTTCAAACGGAGCATATTCTAATCTTAAACGACGAAATGCGATCTTGTCGCCTGAATGCCATGGCAGTAAATGACCCACTGTTAGTGAGGGGGATGTTTGGCCATAGCACGAGGCTCCAACACTGAACTTTGTTTGTATATATATATTCACGTAATTCACAGCAATACGCTTAACGCCACTCGGGTTTCTCGTTCAGTTGCGCATGTGCGTCCTTGCCCGGGCACAAAAAACTGCGCAGACGACAGGTTGTTAATAATGCCAAAATGCGACTCTCGCGAACCTATAATCGGCTTACAATTCATCTTGGCAGCAATTTTATTCGCTGACTGAACCAACATTTGATGAAAAAGGAAGATCAAGCCTTTACACTACACATTTACAACTGTCCCTGACGACAACTCGAGAATATGTTAATCGTGGGTTGGAAATCTTCCGATCTGACGTTAGTTTCGAGGGCTACGCTGATATCTACGTAATTGAAATGGTCGAACCTTTGTCAGGTTTCAATTTCTTTACGTACGAACAGAGTTTTCCTGGAGTGTGAATAAGGAATCCTTCTATCAAATATTTCTTTAAGTTATTCGCATAATATATAGTTGGGTCCAACTTTTTTTTCACTCAAATAATCAAGCACTAAAAGACGACAGAATCCCCACTCGTACTGAAAACGCAATGTTGCATATCCTCTGTTTATGTAGTGTATGTATGGGCCTATAGGATATGTGCACATATAGCCTTAACTAAATGTATTAATGTCTATGCTAAGACACTGTACATACAAAGCCGGAGGTGAACCACATTTTGATACCCCATTGCCCACGGTAGGGGAGACCGGAGGGGATACAGGGTCCGGATGGCCCCACAGGGGAAGGGGAGGGGGGGGGGGGGAAGGTTGCCTTCAGCCCCCACAGATTCCCCCGAGCCCCCGAATATTTTCTCTCAATGGCCGTGCGTTGCACAGTAGCGGGCCAACCAACTTTACTGTGAGCCTACAATATTTGAGACTTCAGGGGGGGATGGTTGTTGCAGCTGGGGGATTGGGAAGGGTATGGGTGATTAAGGATAGGTTGTGGATTCGTTTTCGTAGTTGATAATCACAACATACATGCACTCATAACGTGTACCTGGTATGTTCACACCCCCCTCCATCCCACCTATCTATGGTGTTTGAGAGGGTATTAACCACAATTGAGTAGAGCTATAGCGTTATTTTACAGAAGCATACTACCTAAACAATGTAGTCTACTGCAACTACAACCCCAACAGACAGGAGGAATGAAAATAGATATGAGCAATTGAGATTGCCAGTGCGTGGGTTCACCTATTAGACTGGGAGGGGACTGGGGGACTAGCTAGTTGACATGTGGGCTGACAGATGCATTACAATTTATTCCAGCAAGCTGCGACCCAAGGGAGATGGGGAATTGTACCCCCCCCAGGCGACTTTCCCACAAAAAATACCTCTTCTGACTGCCTTGACCCCCTCCAATTCTCAGCCAATGGTTGTGCCTTGTTTCCAGGAGAGGTAGCCAACCAATGTTTTGCTGCCGGGCTGGCTGAGCATCGCCAACAACAGACTGATGAGGCACGTGCCCCGATTGCTGCTCGGCAGCCAACCTCCTGCAAGAGCCGCACCCACTGTCTGAAAGTTGGGGGGGTCAAGAGCAATTTGGGAGGGGGTCCCGAATCAGTGAAGGAAAACATTTTGTGTGTGAAAACATCATCATGTATGGAGGCCTTCCCAACGTTGGGGGGTCATGACCCCCCGGGACCCCCTAGGGCTGCGCCCTTGACCTCCTGATTGCCTCCTTTATGCATTACCCGCTGGACTCCCACCGCCAGCATATGTCATTACCATTGCTTCATTCCCCTACCTACTGTGCATTTGCCACTCAATGCCTTGACGACTCGAGCTAGTGGACTTTGGGTGCACAAAGACCTGATTCCTTGGGCACTCAGAAATTCAATTCCCCAGCAGAAGAAACCTGCGATAAAAGCATCTCTACAGCCCAAGTCAACTTACTCGTCAACCCCAATATTCTAATCACCTGGCCTTCTCTGACAAGTGACCCACTGACAGTCCCTATACTCCCCCCCCCCCTCTCCCCCCCCCCCCCCGCCCCCAAATCCATTGATTAAAAGGGTCCTGCAAAGCTGTGCCAACAATGGTATGTAAGTGTTGGCCTGCCCCAACCTGCTGTCTCCTGACTGACATCTGACTGATTGTCCTGGAACTGCCAGAGAGGCTATTAACAGTAGATGATCGGATAATTACTTTGTACTTTGCCTGTCTTGCCCTGAATCTGCCAGGTATGAGCTTGAACAGGAGTTGACTGCGAGTGGAGTAAATAGAACATGCATTGAGAGCCAGATAGTTGGCACACTGTTTTGCAGGCCCCCAGTGAAGGGGGCTTGTACTCACAGTTTTTAGCGGGGAAAAGATCGGCTCTCAACATCCCTCTTTGGAGAACACAGCCTGTGGCTGTAGTAGAGTGTATGGTGTAAACGGAAACCTCCAGTCTCTAATTATCACCAGGCTGGAGATAGTGCCTGCTCAAAGTGCACATAAGCTGATCGGATCCGGTCTCATCATGATTCAGACTGTGTAAACCTTTAGAGTAAAGAGTCATCTGGAGCTACACAAGACCAATCTATTACCTAGTACTTGTACAACCTTTGCTGGTTTTCCCTAAGCCTACCTGGAAGCATAGCCTGGGGCCATTATGGAGCACTTTGTGTATGTCGGTAATGGCAGCCCGTGCCTTGATTCACAGATATTACCCATAACCCACGTCATAGGGGGATGAAGCTTGATAGTGGTACTCTAACGATATGTGGCAATCAGCTAATACAACACCGGTTGTGCTTAGGCCCCTCGACTACCCTTCCCCACTTATCAATTTTGCTGGGAGGAGGGCGATTAAGCGCCTTGCCTAGTGCACATAAGCATGGCTTCTTTTGGAGCTGTAACGGAGTAAGCTATTTTCTGAATATGCTATTTTAGGTAGCATCTAACATGGGCAACAATCTTATGTTCAATACCATTACCGCGCCTTATGTTTCAAACAGTCTTTTTGGCAACGCTATCATTACCAATCGTGGACCTTCTTCAGCCCTGTCCAGCATCAATTGCGGCACTACCATCAGAATTCAGGATTCATATTCCCTTCTCGCAGCAATAGGATTGTTATAATAAGCCTCCTTCGTCCTGAGCATCTAATCCCGTGATTGGAATGCCTTGCCACACGATATTGCATCGATTCCGGGAATAAATAATTATCTGGCTGCTGTTACCAGACACCTTGCTAAAATGGAGCTGGATCATAACAATCTCTTCTTCGTTTGGCTGTCAACCCATCCCCGGTCGTTTTAACAATAATAATAATATCCAGTGCTTATATAGCGCTTTTTCCACAGGCTCAAAGTGCTTCACAGATATTTCCCTGATCATTAGTGACTTGTCACAGCCGTACTAGGTAGCATGCATTCCTACTAGATAGTATGTCACATCATCGTGCCCCCCCCCCCCCCCCCCTCCTCCCCAACTGAGTGGTGGCCAGTAGGCCACTAGGCCTACTCGTTCAAGGTTCAAGGTACTGCCGTCAAAAATGTGCGAAACAGTTCAAGTGAAATAATCTGCTTCCATATGTACAGTATTCCCGCTCAATAGGGTTGCATATATAGCGATCATGTCAGGGCAGGAGACCTCGTCAGGATTTGCATATTCGGGAACCCACTCGGGCACCCCAGTGATATAAGACAAACTTGGGGTTTCACCGTGTCAGGCTCCCCCAACAAAGGTGCGTGCCCAGTTTCTTCCCACTAGTACCACCCTGGAGTCAGAGTCTCGAAGCAATATTCAGATATTGGGGATGTACATCTGCTCTGGGCTTCCAATTATTCAAGTGAAGATGCATGTCTGTAGTCAAATTCAAAACATGGTGCCATTAGTTTTGAGAACTAACAGGGCATATGGATTGTTTGAGTGTTGCGATTAGATTGTTGAATCATATCCGGAATGTATCACCATAACTCTAACTCCAGTTTAGTGGGGCCCGATTAAAGGAATAAGCATTGGAAAAATTTGTCAGAGAACAACATGGAAGACATTGGTCTGGGAGCAAGGAATGTGCAGATCACCTTCACCCCCTCCCATTTGCTATTCTGCTAGCTGGCGGATAGGTACTTCAACGAGAAAAAGTATTGAGAAAATTGCAAAATCTGGTAAGTAAATAAAAACATAAGGAATGCAGGTAGTGGCGTATATTGAGAGATAGTCGATATAGGCCAGTGAAATGCATGCCCCCTTCCCCGTGGGGAAAGTGTGATGAACTTCTCGGGGAAGTCCTGGCTGCACCACCTTCAGAGTGAAGCTACGCCCCACTGTTGAGGAGCAACAGACATCCATTGTTCGGAAGAAGTAGTAAGTAATGCTGATTAGGCCTATAACACCCCCCTCTGGGTGATGGATAAACTATTCGCTCTACTTAAGTGAAAATCATTCCAACAGGATGATCTATGCGACCTCTCTTCGGGAAAAGTTTGGGTGCCATCCCTGCGAATAACTATGCTAGCTAAACAAATTCCAGACTGGATAGATTATCTACTCAGACCTTCACTGAACAGCGAGTGTACAATGCTATTCCTCGATCATGTTCTTGTCATACAGTTCATAGTGAAATCGTAATGGAATATTGACGAATTTCAGGCAAGTAGGTCTCAAACTAGTGCATAAAGTATCTCACTAGTCTAGGTCTACATATTATCAGTCAATTTAAGATAACACTACGTTTAAACTTCACGTTGGGCTAGGTTCCAACTCCCAAGACCTAACGTTAAGTACAAAAAAAAATTCACAAAATGCCTAGTGAAAACACTATTGAAGAGCCCCCTGACAAAAATGTACAGGATTTATAACAGATTTTACGGAAAATTGAGAATGGAACAGCGTATTATCATGTATTCACGTTTTTCCTCTGGATTATGACTAAAGGAAATGTCCTCAATTTCTGCCCAATCTTCATCTCTTTCGATGTTCTGCAAGTTATTGTCCCTCTGTTGTTGTTATTTTCACGTTTCAAGTCGGGAAACCGCATTGTTTACATGTATTGTGTGATAGATTGCGTCCGAATAGTACCCGATTGTCATGAATATTTATTCCCATTTCCGGCTAATAAAAAAAAGACTTGCCCAGAAATATATAAATATTCATCACAAATCAGTCTAAAGGGCGGTGAATAAGTACATCTAGGCGTCTGGGGGGAAAACTTCGGAACGCATACACTATCGAACCGAATAAGGCGAGTCATCGTTGCCACTTCAAAACGTTGTTTCCCGCTAGTTTGGGGTAGGGGTGAATAAAACCTCTCCATCAAAAACTCAATATGTTCGACAGGAAGGAAGGGATAAAAAAATGTGGTGAAATTACCCAAAACTACCATTCATCCTGATTAGAACTAAAAATTCAGTAAACTTCCCTACGCGAGTGCAGAAAGACAAACATGGATTTAAGAACGTGAAATGAACCCGGAAGTATCAAAACCAACTCGAAGGTCAACACAAACGTTCATTTAAAGCGGACACATGCGCACAACCGGATGGCCGCTGTGAACATACGTTGAAGAGTCAATTTTCCAGCTGACAATGACCCACATTTGAGACGCCCTGTCCGGGGGTTTTTAGCGGGGTTATGTCTTACAATTGACAAGTGATACAACACCCTAAGAGCTAAGGCTTAACCTACACTGCTAGTGCTACAGTAACTGTACATTGTACTTGTGTTCCAACCTCCGAAAAGTTCCGCTGTAGGGATATAACGGAGGTCTTGACTTTAGGCGAGAGCGAGGGCTAATTTTTAGTGGTTGTCTAGGTCGTGGTCGCAGTCAGAGTCGTCTCTAAATAACTGTATAGCATTGGTATTAATAGTGTCTTTTGGTGTGCATTCCAGAGGTTAACTGATGCGATGAAAATGGACTGTAGGTGTTGGGTGGATGAATGATGGGAGACCTCAAATTGTCGAGAATTGGTGCGGTCTCGTTCTGCTCATTTAGGTTAGTATATCTATCCAGGTCGATGTCAGCCTCTTTATGGATAATTTTATGGAACATGGCTATCCTTTGGTTTTTGTCGCCTTCTCAACCGATTACAGGTTCAAGTTGGCCAATATTTCGTAACAGATGAATGTGTATCGTAGTTGCCACTAACAAATATTGCAGCACGCCGCGGACTTGCTGGAGAGTGTCTCGGGTTGGTGTTTGTACTAGGGTTCCATGCTGTGAGGAGGCATATAAGTGTGTTGGACAAAGTGTGATAGAGGTTTCTTTCACTTTCAGTGGCAATGGCAGAAGTTTATCTGAATGAATTTCAAAAACCAGTGGCTGGACGCGGCCCCGTGTTTGTGGTTTGTCCCCATTCAAGTTGTTTGGTAGGATTCACCCCCATGGTACTTGTCTTCTTCCACCCTCTTCCAGGGGCCTGTCCAAGCATGGTGTAATCAGCGCTTTTCCTGGTTGTTGTTTCTGAAATCAGCATGGTTTTGCATGTAGAGGAGGTGAATTATTCCAAGTTTTTCGACCAGTTTGTGAGGTGGTTAAGATCTTCCAGGGAAGCTGGCTCATCATTACAGGAGGGTGATGATGGGTGTTGTAGACAATGCAATCATCAGCGAATAGTCTCAGGTTTGTTTTGTGTGGACACAGTCGGCAATTTCATTAATAAATGGATGAACAAATGGGTTCCTAGAACAGTGCCTTGAGGAACAACGCTGAGAACCGGTTTTCCAAGGTTGAACGATTTTCCCTTCCACGGATTACTCCTCGGAGGCGGTTTATGAGGAAAGAATGATCCATGCAAGGGTTTTGTTGTTTGTTGCGTATGCCATAGAGTCTGTTTCAGTAGTAGACGACGGTGTGAAACTACATCAAAGCTTTATGAAATCCAGGATTAAGCTAGGTCTTGGTAGTTCACCTGATCGTGTTCTTTGTTAGTCATGGAAGGTGTGATGAGTTGAGTGGCATGATCGATTTTTCTCGGAAAAGCATTTGTTTGAGTTCCGATAGAATATTATGTTCGCTCAGGTGCTTCATCAGTTGGCTGTCATTATGTGTTCCATGATCTTACAACAAACACACGGTCAAGGACGATAGGTCTGTAGGTACTTGGGTCTGAGTTAGCACCCTTCTTGAAAATGGGACATATGTTAGCAGTCTCCCAATCTTCGGAGTTCACTCCTATCAGACTTGTGGAGATGTAAGTTAACGCTGGTGCCAGTTCAGCAGCGGCAGTTTGAGAAGCGATGTTGGGTAGGTTGTCTGGTCTCTAGAGGCTTTGTCTGTTGTAAGGGGTTCAGTAATTTTGCCACTCCCTCTATTGAAATCGTTATTTGAGGATTGTCAGGTACGACTGTGCTAGGGGGGTAATGGATTGGTTACTTGGGTGTCCCTCGGTAGAAAACACACTCTGGAATTGTTCAGCCAGTATTCGGCCTTACCCTGTCATCCTACGTATGGTTTTTGTTTGTCGATTTTCAAGGGTCTCTGTAATGCCTTACATATCCCTTCTTCGGGTTTTTATGATTTCCAGAATTTTCGGGAAACATTGGACTTGACAGGTCGGCAATAAAGTTCGTTGGCTCTCTTCAGTCACTTGTATATCTCAGAGAGGTGAACCTTCACTAAAACCCTTAATCAACCCCCGTCTCTGAAGACGAATCTCATAGACAGTTCATTACATCCAGGTATACACTATGCAATCTACCCATTATACAATCATCCCATGGTTGCATGAATTGTCTAGGCCTAGCCTGGCTAGCCTGAGTCCTAACTGATAACGTATGAATTAGGCTACTGTAGACGGTTTACTGTTACTGCAGTGTAGGCTAAAATAGGAAACTCGGGCCCAAATCTAAGATAGGCAGCCTTAGCAAGTCGCTTCCAACGGACCCTTCACCGGGAGAGTGCCTGCCTGGCTGATAGATCAACATACATTGTTCCTTCATGATCACCATTCGACGCAGTGCCTCGATTACTAGTAAATGTCGAATATTAGTGCGCAACCGGATTGCCGTCTTGGCCTAGAATTAACTCTAATTTTTTCCCCATACAGACCGGTCAAAAAAAAAAAAAAAAAAACAAAAAAAAAAAAAAAGGCCAAGGCAGGCCCAAACAGTTAATTTAAATTTCTGTAATTGGACATTCAGATTCCTGTTGACATAACATTAACCCCCGTGGATTATTCTCAGTGTAGTGATTTGGAACCTTGCATCAATGAGACATCGTCTTATAAATCTGGACGGACGAAGTTTATTTCTGACAACTAAACATAATTTTGATTAACCGCGCGGGTTTGTAATAAAAATGAAGGGACCAACTCAGCCCCCAGGATTGCCAAAGTTGCACGTACCCATCCCTGCACCTGACCAGCCAACAATGACGTCCCGAAATGAAGCTAAAGGTTTACTGGGCCGCGCCCACATACACTCACGGGCGGTGGTTGTTCGGGAGGGGGAAGGCTGATAGAGGAGAGCGGGGGGCATGTTCTCAACTTTTTTCAGAGACTCTTGCCAGAAAGACATTTAACACAATTTGTGATATCATGGCAATTTTTCCGCCCTTAATTTAAGCTGCGTTTAAGCGCCGTTTCCAGGCAAGCGGGCGGGAGGGACGTCATAAATCGACTCATCGTTATTTTCACTGGAGCCGTTTCAGGCAAGCGGACGGGCGGCGGGAGGGCGTTTTCTCGATCGGTCTCAGGTAGCGATTTTTTCCGCCGCCCGCGTGGTCCGCGTGGTATCGCAATCAATACGGGGATTTCCGGCAATCTTACCGGCTTGAACAGGATAAAGGGAGAGTAGCGGACAATTTAGGTTCAAATAATTTCCAAACAAAGTCATAACATGTCACACGAGGGATGAGATTGTATACAGAGTTGTCTAGATTCAACGGCTTAGAACCTTTTTGAACACATATTTACATGTTTAAACCGAGGATATGTCAAGTAGTTGCAACTAATTAAATCTCGAAAACCTGTCAATTGTGAGTTTTAATGGTGGGCCGGTATCGTTGACATTCAGAACACTGGTTTTCAGAAAATGAACAACGGTGTTAGGTTTAAACACTAGTATGCGTCGGGTGTTGCCACAACGTCAACGACACCAACGACAATGACAACAACGGACAAACAACAACAACGAGCTTCAAACTCGGATTTTAGATGCCTTATACAGAGTATTTTTCTGTATAATTGCGAACTGTGGGGTACAACGAAGATATTGAGACAAAATTGACACTTTCCAAAGAAGACTACTCCGCAATGTTTTCAACGATCATGATGGACCAATAACATGATACCAACGACGAACTGCTATGATGGACCAATTCAAATACCTGGTCTTCGTGCTAGCACTAGAGTTGAGATTTTTGGGTCACGTCGCGAGACTCCCAAGAAGAAGCCAGCGAAGATCGCTCTAAGAGAAGCATTGGACTACTATAAGCAGTGGGGAGACCCCTTGACTTACTTTGCCGGAAAAATCAAATGCGCAATTCAGGGACATCAACATTAACAGTTCAGGGGGAGCAAATATAAAACCTGCGACAAGATCGTGTACGTGGCGGGAGACTTGATCACTGCAGCATGTCGGATGGACTAGACTAAACCTACTACTACTACTTTTAGTCCGTGCGTCACCTGGGGATAAGGGGGGGGACCAGTGTAATTATGACATGAAGAGTAATTTAACTCACATACTCGGACATAAGCCCCTGGCTAGCTTTGGCAACGAGGCAGAGAGTAATTCTAATCACCTGCTTCAGACCAATCACCTGAATAGCAGTATTACTATGCAATAATTTCTATCACCCACCTCCTCTGAACCTCAGTCACCCCTCTAATTCTGGCGATTAGAGAGGACGATGGGGTGGCCAGATTGAGAGATTAATTCGCCAGAATGGGACTATATGCTAATAGAAGGGGCATTGTGTAAGTAAGAGAGGTTGAGGAGTGAAGTAGACTAGCACTTACTATTCGTAAATACTTCTAAGCACCTGCTCTATGAGGCCGCATTCACCCCGAACAGCATATAAGTGAGAGAATTCTATAACTCCGTTGGAACTCGGTCACTTGGATAGCAGTAACTTTGTTAGAGAGTAATTCTAATCCCTGCTTCATACTCAATCACCTGGATACTTGGTGACTCATGCAAGTTGTAATTCCAATCACCTCCTTCAGACTCAGTCACCTGATAGCATTATAATAATCAGAGTGTTCTACACCCGCTCTAGACCTGTCACCTGGATAACAGTATAACTATGAAGAGAGTAATTCAAACACCTGCTTCAGCCCTCAAATCACTGGATCGCTTTGTGACTCTCAGAGTGTAACTCCAATCCCTCTCAGACTTCAGTCCCTGATACCAGGTATAATAATGCAGAGAGTGATTCTAATCACCCGCTCTAGACCTGGGTCACTGGATAACAGTATACTATGAAGAGAGTAATTTGTAGAATTTCATCAGATTTTAGAATCATCATTTTTATTGGATATTATCTCAGCTCTCCTTGTCATGCCCTCATTATATCATACACATCTCAGTGACATCTCTGTGGACAATCACTGAGAAGTTACCACTTTTATACAGGAGAAGCAATAGGAATTTTACATTTGTTAGAAAACCCTAGAACTACCATCCTCATGACCTAGTTCACTACTGTCCTGCCTAATCTTAACATCTTTGTAACCCCTTGGCCCTCTCTCTCTCTCCAAATATGTTCCCCACTTGAACTTTCTTGGGCATAATTCCTTGTGATCCATTTGCTGGATTCCAAGTTTCGAAAGAGGGCTTTCCAGATTGATATTCACCTTCCAGCTTTGAACCTAGTGTCACCCACGGGTTGGTGGGAATGGGCGGGGAGAGGGTGAAGGTTGAGGGAGGGGGGGGGGGGGGGGGAGGGTCACTTACCCGACCCTGTCGCCTAAACTGCCTGGCACCTACCAACACTGGGCTGGGGTCCTACCTTAATCATGCACTCCTCCAAAATCAAAAATAATTACAATAGAAGTATTCTTATATACATGCCTGATGATCATACAGCACAAAAATAATCTACATATCATTTGGAAACATTTAGAATTGTCACCCCATGTCCTGGTAACAGTTTCACTTGTACTCATTCTGAAGTAAAGCCGGGCTATAAAAAGAAAAATAAGGTGCACATATTTTTATGTCCCGGTGCTCAAAAAAGGACAAAAAAGTCAATATTCAACAATCAATCTTTTGAGTGAAGGTTATTGCATACATTGGACCCAATTCCACGCACAAGCTCTCAGAGAATGCGTGTATCATGACATAAGGGAAGGCCAAATACAACCATTAGTCCTAAATTAATATGTTCATGTATATCTATATATATTTATAACATCTGAACATACACATTTTGTACTGTTCTAGAACATTGCATAATTTACAATTGTAACTCCTATAAAAAAGAGGCAATTCATATATGCAACCTGGCTAATTCTCCCAAGGTCACAAGCAAGTTCATAATAGTTGAATTTTTTAATGTATTTATACATATCGTAATGTTAAATGGCATTCTATACTTTCTGCTATAACTATGTTGTAACTATAAAAACGTGTTCAATTACTTTAATGTGAATTATCCTTCTATCCTTCTACGTTCATGTCATATTTACTATATGAGGGACCTGGATATTGACTGAACATCCGTAAAAAAGGAACGACTGATGGTATTCATAGATAGTCAATACAAGTAATTACAGTGTACGGTTATCAGTGTGATTCGTCCGTACGGTTTATAGTTAGGGAAAGGTAAGTTCGGAAAGATACTCTCCAAAATATGTTAATTATTGGGAATGTATCCCCGTTCACTTCTAAGCTATGGTGATGTTTCGTTTCATACTGCTACTAAGTTTGAAACTACATGGTTCAAATTGGCTGATGGTTGTATACAAGAACTGTTATAGCAGTCTAGGTGACATTCCCACCAAGTCCCATAAATCAGCTACTCCATGGAACGGACCACATGAACCACTGTCTGGCTATTTGTTACACATTAGTATGTCTGTTTTATTCTCCACAGCTTCTTTTTACCATTGTGCTCAGAGATTTTACTTTTTTTGTTGTCTATTGACACCTCAGGGAGCCTGCTATAGATGGCTATTGAAGCTATTAAATTACTGCTTGGACAGCAGTTGACAGATGTAAGCATGGACAGTATAGTTGTCTGATTTGATTTGATTCGATTGCTACGGTTCAGGAAGCCAATTGACTCATCGTGGCCCCTAACCGAATTTTTGATCGTGCATGGCACCGGCGACAACATTCGCCCTTCCTCTTCTCGACTAGTGCTCAATGATATCGAGGCAGTAGTGCAGTGACACCAATCCCTGCTCTCCTGGGACCGCAATTTAACGTCCCCCCGTCCCGAAGGACGATCATTTGACCTCCAGGACCTGAACCACTTTCTCGAACCTGGAGGACGGAAGAGGTTCGACCTACGCCTCACAAGCCCGCCGACGAACCATTCAAGTGCCCCAGAAACAACCCCCCCGAATTACCAAGTCCCACTGCGCAACAGCAGGACAGAACCTAAGACCCAGAACACGCCAGTCGAACTTCAAATACAGCCACCTAGAGAGAATCGTCCGGTGCTGATCGGCTGGCATTTTTCGAACCCGGGACCTGTTGCATGCAAGCGCACTGTACCGCTCTACTATTCCTCCCTCTGTTAGTGTCCATCCTAATTCCGGCTCTCAGGCACTGCCATTTTATTTCCCATCTGACAGAAATGGGCGCAGTTTTCTAAGAGCACACCACTTTTCCTAGGCAAGGAAGAAGCAGGGGTACATTTCGGTATCACACAGGTCATACGAAACAAGTTTTGACACTACCAATGCTAATTGGAGAATTACTAGACTAAAAGGGCTTTAACGTGATATACAAATGAAAGATTACTTGATCGAGTTTAGATGTTATCTGCTTCACTTCATCATATAAGGACTCTAACTTATACCACCAAACGCTAATCTGGAATACATTACTGACGCTAGGAATGGTCTCAGTGTTGCACTGCAGTCACCTACCATCATTTTGATGTTCGGTTGTTCAGAGAAAGTGAGAAATGAATGGAAGGCCTTGCATTGATCGACTCTGATCAAATATTGTTTCCCCCCTCTCCATTAGAACCCCATTTATCCTATTCAATATATCGATGCTGTTTTGAGGAGGGTTACTGAAGCTAGAAATAAAATCTCAAAATATAATTTAAACCCCACTGCTATGCGTAATGATCTACTAGTAAGACCTATGAGTCAATGTTACCCACCTCAACTCAAAGTACCCTATCTCTATTAATCCTCAAAAGATCAAGGCGGCAATTACACAAATCAGTACTTTTCAAGGAACTGATACAATTCTTACAATGTTACCAGGACCCATAAAATGTCCGTTCTATATCTTTTTGTGAAACTGACCACTTGATTATTATTGCACTATTTACGGTGAAAGGGAACACATACATCATATGGACCCATTGCAATAGTTTTCATGCAGTGCTCAAATATTGCGGAATTGGCTGGAAATAGATGGCACGATAAAGAATCAGTGCACTTTGCACTCATAATCCTAAACATTCTGATTTATCATTTAAGGAATACAAATAGAATACAATGAACTCTGAGAGATAATCCCGCCAAGAAAGATGTATAATGATAGCTCCAACTGCGAAATGATTGACATTAGAAATAGTAATACTAGCTATTGAATTATTGGACAAACATAGCGGAGTCTGGAAGTCTACTAGGGTCGAAGGATCACACAGTGAGATCATGGCAGGCAGTTATGACCCTAATTCCTATTCTTACAGTTTTAAATGTTACCATGACCACCTAGCTACGATGAAATATGCCACAGGCCATGCATGACACATTAATAATTTAAAACCAAAGCGAAACAATAAGTGAGTCGTGTATTCATTTCGTGGCTGCTGGAAAGAACTTAAAAAGGATGAATAGACACATACCATGCTACACAACCCAAAACAAATTTATTAAATGAACCAATGTCTACATTGAAATGTAAACTTGAAATTGATTATGTCAGAATACAGCATATAGGTGTGAATTTTTCATTTGCGGCAGATTGCTTTGACATTTTTTATTGCGGCAGATTGCTTTTAAACATACACACAACAAGGTGTAGGCCTATACATAACCATAGATTCCTCTTGATTTTTGTGGTGCTTATCCACACTAGTAATTCGGTATGTCATAACAAACAAATAACATTGCTATTGAGTTGAAACAATGTTTTCTCTCATTTGGAGAGGTCAAGTTACATATCAAAGAGTTACATCTGAGGTTACATAGAGAGTTGAGAGTTGATTTTCCTGAGATACTGTAAATCAGAAGAATCAAGAATCTTGAAAGTTTCACATTTTCATTCACTGACCTCGTTAACAGACATTTTATTCCAACTACAATCCTAGAGCACCATGATCCCAGCATTGGCAATTCCTTGACCTGTCTCACGCACAAGATTGAACTCAAGTATCTGATTTTCATTTGCGCCCACTCTGCCATCTATATTTGAAATCCTCACATCGATATTAATCAAACTTTTTACCTGTCTGATGAGGCCAAAAATATGGAGTAAGTGTTCTTGTTCCTGCCCAAGTGCCCGTTCCTGCGCAAAATATCTTGTTTTTGGACACGACGGAACTTTTTAAGGGAAATTCCAGCCAAAATATTTTAAATGTCCTATGACTGTGCATTAAAATCATCCAAGCAAACTTTGTTTTATGTTCATAGCATTTCCGGTATAAGTTATGAATTTTCAAAGATTAACAAATAATCACTGCTAATTTGGCAATTTTGCAAATTGGCAACATTTGATGGCGTCATATCTATACATTTGAGAGAAATGGTTTAAGACTATTTCTTTTGCCTTATATGGTAGATATGATGTCACATAAATGTTGCCAGTTTACCAAAATCAGCAAATTATATGAAATTTGAGGTAGCCCATATCTTCCAACGAACTGCTATGCACCTGGAACAAAGTGAAAATTGAATGATTTTTTATTCTCTTCACATAAGAAGAGTAATAACTTGGTTGGAATTTCCCTTTAAGTGTTTAAGAGATTGTGTCTCGTCAGTCATTAGGTTGATATTTCAATTTTTTTCTCAGTGCAGCTGAACCTCAGAGATCTATCGAGATTGAGATTGTTTCAAGCATTGCCTGCTATTAATAGCCATTACCAACTATATCCTCGCTCTCTATAATTCACTTCAGCTTGGGTATTCTCACAACTCCTCAGTCATCAATGACCCAAGCTGGTAGATATTTTTAGTTGGCTGTCCAACAAGAGGGATGGGCAACATCCCACAACGTCAAATCATGCACTCATCTGAAAAACTGTCATTAATCAATTTGCTCCAAAATCAATTGGGTAAACCAACAATTTCTCTCGACCTCTTTCAGACTATATGCAATTGGGAATCCTCGAGTGAACAGATCCTACAATTCGAACAGTTAGTGTTCGGCTGATAGTATTTAACAAATTCCATTTTCGCGAATTATAATCACATTCAACTGATATGTGAAAACGTGGAGAATCAGTGCATTGACCCACTTCTTGTCCTCTGATTGCCTCTGACACCGGTAAATCATCAGATTTCACAATTCATAAACCGTTATTTCATCAGATAACATCTGACGACTCAGAGACTTTGGATTACCCAATAATTTTCTGCTATTGAACAAGGTACATCTCAGCATGCAGCGTTCAACACTTACTTCTAAGCTAGGCTTCCAGCACATGAAGAAATGGTGATAGATCAAACTTCAAAACTTTGTTTCAACTGAAAATTGTCAAAATATTGCATTGGAGCTATTTGGCAACCCACAGACTTCAGATTGCTTCACTCACTTGCTGCTAGTAAAACTTCTACTTCTTGTTGAATCGACATCGATCTTGACTTGCCTTTCGCAGTGTGTAGGGAATGGCGAATCTCACAACTTCACACACACTTTCATTGATGCAAACTGTTCAAATGATTCAATCAGAAGCCATCTAGCAATCCAAAGACCTGAGAAAAATGCTGTTCACAGAAACAAATTCAACACTTACCTGCAATATCTTTCACTTTGAGTTGCTTACAGGGATGAGATCTCGCAACTTTGCCATTGATCAAAAACTGGTCCATACATTGAATCAGAAGTTGACCAGGGGGAGTAAGGTTGGCAATATTTCACCAATGTTCTCCTGGTAGACATAGTACTGTCACACATTTTTTTCTGAATTGCCTGTCCGTCACTCGAAATTGGGGAATCTCAAAATTCACACAACTTTCATCAAAGATGTTCAATTCATTGCATCATTGCCATAAGCAATCCAGAGACATAGTTTTAACCATTTGCTGCAGGCAAAGTGACTCTTGTCAAGTTTTTTTGCTGAGTATATATTCTGTCCAACAAATGATACAAATAATATCTCACACCTCCATGATCCCATAATTGATCCAGGCTGTTGAGTGATTTGCATGAAAATTAATCAATTTGGCAACCCAAAGAAACTGCTTGCTGTTGTAGATATTTCACGAGTCACATGCTGGTTATCAGTAGAGCAGCATTGATTGCTTGCCAGTTGCCATGCTCTTCAGTCATATGCTCTGAGGTTGTCCCCTGGGGTTGTCCCCTGGGGATGCACAGGGATTTCTTCAGGGTGAGGTCATGAACTCTCTGCGTCTCCCAGCCATCCGAGCCTCCATCTCCTTACGGTGTTTCCCTCAGAATTCTTTGCAGTCGCTATGTAGGAGAACACACAGAGCATCGCGTAGCCAATCTCGTGGGCCATGTTGGACTGGAACTTGTGCCTGACGTTAGTCTTGCTGAGTTTGTCTGAGGATGGAATGGTACGAGATGAGACTTGGCAGGTCAAGGTCGGTCGGTAGGTGAAATTCATCAAGATAAGTCAGTAGATGAAATTCATCAAGATAAGTCAGTAGATGAAATTCATCAAGATAAGTCAGTAGATGACTTCATCGAGAAATTCAAGGACACACTAGCAGCATGAATGTGTACCATATGATGTAGTTGTCCCTCAAAAGAAGCGGGGGAAGGGGGGGGCTCTAATTAAAGAGTAATCTTCAGATATTCAACCTAAAGCCGTGTTTCCATGCACGCGGGCGGGCGGGCGTTTGGAAGACTCGTTTCCATGCACGCGGGCGGGCGGGCGTTTTCTCGGTTCACGCACCTCTTCTCACTTTTCGCGTGTATATGCGCTATATAAGAACCGATGTAGCCTACTATTATTATTATTATTATTGTTATTATTGTGATTATCATTATTATTATTTCATCAATCACAGGACGCATATTAGTGTTTTAAACCTAAACACCGGTGTTCTTTTCTGAAAACCCTTCTTCTAAATGTCAACGATTACGGCCCACTATTAAAACTTCACAATTGACAGGTTTTGGAGATTTAATTAGCAAATACTTGACATATCAATGGTTTAAACATGTAAATATGTGTTCAAATAGGTGTCTGTCTGGCGGCCGTTCAAAATCAGAGACAATCTGTGTAAAATTTCATCCTAGTGTTGAAACAGTTGTGACTGTGTTTGGAACATTATTTGAAATAAAAATTGTCCTCTACTCTCCATTATCGGGCTACAAGCCAGTAAGATTGCAGGGAAATCCCGGAAATCGATAACGAAGTACCACGCGGACACGCGGGCGGGCGATTCGAGAAAACGCCCGCCCGCCCGCGTGCATGGAAACGCAGCTTAAGCCATAAGTGCAAACTTATATCCATTGCCTGTACCAGCAACAATGGAACAGACCCAGGCAAACATCTATCTGTCCATTTGCACTTAAGTCCAAAATCTCTCCAAAATCAAGCCATCTACTCAATAACAGGGTGAGTTTTGTTGAAGGGGAAGTGGCCAGCTCATTGGGACATATATTCGTCTTCATGATATAATTTGGCACAGGTGTTTCAGGAACCTCATATGATCCTCTCATGGGTAAGTCCGGGGATTTACCTATTCGTTAGAAAACTGTACATTGTTCAGTCAGGTAAAACCGCCGACGTGTATATCCCCGCATAAACAGCCTTTGTGGACCTCGTTTTGGAGGAAGCACATTGAAGTTTAGGTCCATTTGACCTCCATTGACTTTGAAATGCTCCACCCATTGTTTAGGTCGAACTGTAGTCCACATTCCCTAAGTTTTGTTTAAATACAAAAAAGTTCGAAAATCGCATGATTTATGAAAATTGACCTCTAGTGACGTTGAAATCAACCTCATGTTTTTCGGGACCACCTTTTGTCCATCCTACAGGTTTACTGTAAATCGGATAAACTTGTGTGAAATGTGTAAATTGGAGGGCAGCAGAAATGCAGTTGATGCCCACTTTCAAACTCATCAGAGATTTCACGAGGGCGGACATGTGCACCAAGTTACATATCAATCGGATAAAGCGTTAAATTTGAGTTTTGCGCTTATGCCCTAAGTTTCCGGCGGCGGCGGAGCCTGGGATTGCGGCTACACACTCAAATCCATAGCCAATTCTAGGAAATCAGTCGACAAATATGGCATTTGACTGTTGTTTCAAGGGGTGAGATGAATTTATTATTTCAGTGCTGGTCGGCAAGACCTACAACTTTTGTGTGAGTGCTGCTTTACCCCAGGCTGAGTGCTGGCTACCACCGACCAGTGTACTACATCCCTGCACTCATGAAAGACAGAACACTCACTGAATTCCACCAACATGAACACGTCTTTCTTGGTCTTGTACTCTTTGATATCTTTTAATTCAATGAAGCTCTGCAAAGAAAAGAAGAAGAGGAAGAAGAAAATGGTTAGAGTCTATTACTGAGCGATACGTTTTCAATTCTAGTGTCACACATCGAAAGCAGCGCAAAAACTGTATTATGAACCAGAAGCATTTCACTAATTTGCAAGTGAATTAAACACAACATACAACACACAAACACGTATAAACAATCTCTGCCACATTCACGAAGTGCTGGAGATATTAGCAACAAAGAAAATATGGGAGGTTGGAGTACTGTGTGCATTTGAATAGAGAAAGGTGTCTGCAGAGAAATAGACATCACACACAGGAAACAAAAATACCCAAAAGCAAATATGACTCACAAACTTATTGAAAATGAATTGTTTTATCCAGAGGTTTAGGTTTCATGCAATATAGATTGTCACTATTGAATAAACAGCTCGAAGAAAAGAGAAAGAAGAATGACAACTGGCCAATTACGAAGCAGAATCAGATATACCATATTCCCTCTAACCATAACCCATCTCTCATCAGCTCCGACTATGATTATTCTCCAAGAGTGGAAGCACTATGACAATTATACCTGATAGCCAAGAACCAAAGAACAAATGTTAACAGGGGTCTATTTTAACCCAGTTTACCACAACTAATTGGGCAGAGATTCTATTTATCACATACACTGTATAGTGACAGGCAGTTTCAACGATAGCACATATTTCTTTCAGTGGAGGGTGGGGGGGGGGAATGAGATTGTCTGCTGGGGAGCAGTTAACCTGCAGTTTTTGTTTCCTTGTGAACTCAGTGAATTCCAATATTATCGGCTAAACATTTTTTTTATTGACACATCTCTCTGAAGGGGTCTGCAGCAACAGGGGGTGGGGCATTAGTCACTCAGCACTAGATCCACAAGAATTGTATCACCCTTACTACTAGGGACACCTGCATTTCAGTGAAACTCACATTGTGGGGAATCCAGGCGAACGCCAACAACTGCTTCATTCAGGGAGTTTAACACTACAGAGTAGAGTGAAAACTATATATTGCTAGTATTTTTTCATTACTAAGGGTTGTGGAATCATTGAGGGAGCATTGTGGGATCATGGGTACCTGATCATGACAATTCTAACAGAAGAATCCATTCAGTGTTTCCTTTTATCAGTCAATTTGCAAGCCGCTGCAGGGAATTTGAAGCATATTGATGCAGACAATCTGCAGACACACGCACAACAAGGTGACCACTATGCCTCTCTGTATTCATTAGGAATTATCCACCTTTTAAGAAGAAAATTACCATAACATTGATATTCTCTGTCAAATTCATTCCTATCATGGGGAGGGGTCAACATTGCCTTTGAGCCCCCAGCTCATAAGATATAATCTCTCTTTGAATTTTTTTATTTTATTTACCCCGAGCCCGACCCAACAATTCAGATTGTTTCATCATTGGCAGAGGGATATTTTGTAGGTAAATTGATATTCTGTAAATAAGAGTAGCAATTATCTTGGATGCTAGTAGTAGTGCATATGACACAAGTTATCTTAGTATGGTAGCTTAGCAGTTAGACTGTTAAATTGCTGAGATGTATGTATTTTTTTTTTATGTGAATGCAATTCCCAATGTAGACTCCCTCAATTTTAGGTAGGAGGATTATACTGAATGGAATTCATGTGATCTAGTTAATACAGACATACACCAATGGGTGGGGCTTATTTCTATCTACTTTCAACTGAAAGGCTATAAGACGATACCCAATCACCTTTGGAAGATTTTAACCAGTTGAAAATTTGCATAAATTATGCAAATTAGACACACCTAATGACCTCTATTGTTAAATTTATTGGGAATGATGAAGACCATATACATATATACCAAGTGGTTGGTACGATTGGTAGAGCGTCGGTCGGCCTCCAACCTGAGAGATTGAGGTTCAAAACCCTGTCAGGTAATACCAAAGACTTCAAAGGCTCAAGGGATAAGAGCAGGGACAAACGGATGGTACTAAGCAATCTGCAAGTTGGCATCTGTGTGTGATTACTACCCAACCTGATTACCCCAGACCAGCAAGGAGACATTGACACTAATCTTCCGTGTACCGGTGAAGATTCACAGTCAACCAAAATGTGCAGTACCCAGGTCTGCACCCTCCCCGGAGCTTGAATAGGTTGGATTCCTGAGAGAGCTCTCTGAGGCCATTACCCTCTGAAGGTGCAGTAGGGATCACTTCTGATCTCTCTTCTTTTGGACCAATTCTGAAGAACCTCCAACGTGGCAGTGCGATATGCTGCATACCTAATAGCTGTTGGCATCCTTTGATACGTATACTTGCATAGCACGCTCGTCAGGAGTAATCACCACTCGTGGCCTACTAAATTGGGTCACAGCACGTAACACATGGGTTGCACTCACGTCACACATAACACTAATTACAAAGGTGAAAGATGCAATTTCTCCAGGGTTCCTGCAGATTCTGGGCAATCAATTTTCATGACCAACAAAGGATTTCCATGATCTCCTCTATGACATCTCGCACAGAATTCTCGAGTGAACATCCAAAAAAGAGCCAACAATAGCAAACAGCTGTGAGAAAGTGACAACATTACTTCATGAAATTTCCATGATTTTTCCATGACTCAACAACTTTACTGAATTTCAAAACTTATCCAGGCCTGGATTTTTATTGATGAAATTCCATGACTTTTCCAGGTTATACATGACCCCGGGATCCCTGCTTCCGATATGCCTGGGCCAGGTCAATTGTACAGTCCGTACTTGACTAGAATGACTCCTGTGTTGATTCTCCAGAATTTGTGCTGTTGAATATAACACCCAGCGACATGGACGTGTTAGAAGTAGACGTATGTCTGGTTGTGACCTACAATCCCCGCCAAAAGTAGTTGGAACAAAACTGCACGTACTGCCAAAACCCCGTGCCCCCATTCAAATGTCGAATGTCATTAGTGTCATTCTATCCTAAAAGCATTTCCCCAACATTGAAACAGGGGGAGGAGGTCTGTTACATGGCCTCTGGCCAAATTGACTGTCCCAGCTCCAAATCGGTATTACCGGAAGATTTGAGCCAACAATTTTGGCGGGGAATGCATTCCCTGCCAAAAGTAGTTGGAACAAAACTGCACGTACTACCAAACCCTGTTGGCCATGCACTTCTCTGATCCTATTTCGAGCACTAGCTGCAATGCCAATTGATATCATTAGGGACGGGAAATTGCATCAAGTCAGAAGGTGGTCAGAAGAAGACGGTGGGAAAGAAATTTGTAAATCCAATGATTAGTTAGCCCTACAGGTAAGCATGTCATAATGAAGAAGTTACATGCAGAGTATTCAAAACATGCTACTAAACAAAACTAGCTGTTGAATGCTCAGGAGAGATCTCTACACACGAACACTTATCAAAATGGCGAATGCGACAGGGAACAAAAGGAGGTAAGAAAGGGGGGTAAGAAGGGGGGGTAAGAAGGGGGGGTAAGAAGGGTAGCAAACAAGTGCAACCAACATGACACAAGGACGCAGGATACACTCCGTGAGGGGGTCTCGTACGTATGGCCAATCGAGTGAGGGGTGATGAGGACTGACCTCGAGTATTACCTTTATTACAGAGGGCTACATAGCATAACCTGCTCGGCCTGGGCAGCCGGGTTTATTTGTGTTAGTCGGTTCTACTGCGCACACAACGAGAGGGTCACAGCAGAAGGGTTTAGGAGGCACATTCTGGTTGATGGAAGGTTGAGAGGGTGGGGGTGGTGGAGGTGGAGTTGTAATGTGGGGTTGAATGATTACAGGTCTTCAGAAATCAGAGTAGAGGCAGAGACAAATTGCCCAAGATGTGCCTGGAGTGATGGGGTTTAACACATCCCTTGCATGCGGTTAATACTGAACACAATGGACAGCTGGGAAGTGAAAAAAAGGGGGTGGGAAGGGGTGGGGGAGTAATCGGGTCAAATTTTAGCCACAAAATGTCAGCAAGCGACATAAGCCACATATCAAATGAGTACCTCGGTCGAGTCCTGATGGTGATGGAGACACACATTGGAACAACGGAAAGAGAAAGAAGAAGAGATGGTTAGCAAACTCCCACCATGTCTGACCCCCCCACCACCAGTATCGTTTACGACTGACCTACCCATCAGTAGAGGGCACTACAGTGATGGTAACCTACGTTCCCAGCCGAATGGTGTCAACGATGTATAACCACTTGTAGGGGTACATAAGAAATGAGTGGGGGTATGTCTAATATCATTATCAATGTTCTGCGGTTTTGGCGTTACAATTTCCAACACCCCTATAGTTGGGACCCTGCTCGGTGCCACAGCTCTTAGTGGAGAGACCCCCTCACAAAGCAGAAAACAGGCAGAAATATCTGCTGATATCAAGCCCGGGTCACGTCTAAGCGATTCAACATCATGTACCATATGAGAGGAGTATCACCCATGAATGGAAGGATAGCTTCAAGCGTTCATGCCGGAGACAGATTGCAAAAACATGGCCCATCCAGGCATTTTCAGTGGGCACACTAGGTTTTCACCAATAGTTTCGAATCGTGTACGCAGGATCGACTGTGAGACACCGATTACAAGATTCGACATGCAATACAGTTACCATAACTTGAAATACCCAAAGAATGGATGGGTACAAGTTCAAATGGTAGGATAGATCTAGCAGTTCATGCCTGAGGACTAATTGCAAACCGCTGCCCATCAGGTCAATGAAGGCGATGGCCGACCATTGTTTTTCCCAGTTGTGCATTGTCCCAAATCAAACATTCAGAATCGCAGAGACGTGGACCCGGGCTTGAGAGATATACGAAGCAGGTACAGCCCTGGTGAGGGCGTGTCAGAAACTATAAAAGCAGAAGAAAAGATCTCCTCACAGCGGCCACTAGCATTCCAGAAATCAGAAGAAAAAATAAGAAAATAATATATAGACATGAAACGTGCAAGGGGGAATCTCCCCACACAGAGCTCTGATGTAACACCAACCTTCCTCAGTTTTCATCTTTGGACACACCAGCACAGTTCAGTGTCAGCCAATTGGAATTCTGCTCGTTGGTGTTAATTTTGGGCACATTTATTTTGTTGCAGAGTGCCAAACAAAGGCTGACTTTTCAAGATTTTGTTAAGAATCAACTTCAACTCTTAGGTAAATCTCTTTGATTGAGCCCCTGGAAATATGAACAATGGATTTCAACATGCATAATTAATCAAAATACGAACCCTTTAATTCGTCCACCTTGAGTATGGGGGAAGTTACCCAGCAGCAGCAAACTACTCTATATACTGTCGATGCAACGTGCAGGGGGCAAGAGGGCTTGTATGGGGAGGGGGTCGGATTCGGTTGAACCAAGCTAATGTATGGGTGGTTAGTCCTTTTGAATATCACAATACTTTGTATGTGATTGTTTAATTTTATTTTTTCATTTCAGTCTGGGTGGGGGGGGGGGGGGGGTGGGGGGGGGGGGGGGTGGGGGGGGGAGGTTGGTAAACCAAGTTACACAATAAGTGCATGGTCTTTTTGAATTCCACAATGCTTTGTGTTTTTTTTTTTTAATTTCCTCATTTCAAGTCCATTCAAGTTTTTTTCAAAGTTTGAAGATCATTCCTGATCCATTCTTGCTGGATAAATCGTTCAATGACACATAATGCATACAGCTGACAGAGTGATCAAATGGCTACACCTGACCGGGTTGGCTGTACCAACGGCGTCCCCTCATCCTGCAAACTGCCATTTCCCAAAACGGTCACTATCCTTTAAAAAATACCTTAACAACAATAGCCTCTCACAAAAGAATAATGAATAGGGTGGTATTTGAGCGAGATAGCCAACACATTATGATGGCCTGACCCAAACAACATCCCCTCAGTTCTTCATTGGTGCGGCAGAGGACACACCAAGTCCAACACATAATGATGGGACAACCCAAAAAACATCCCCTCAGTTCTTCATTGGTGCGGCAGAGGACACACCAAGTCCAACACATTATGATGGCCCAACCCAAAAAACATCCCCTCAGTTCTTCATTGGTGCGGCAGAGGACACACCGAGTCCATTTTTAGATAGCGGTGAATTTTTGCTTGTGCTAATGTAGCCTGATGATGGACACCTCATAAAGCATTGCCAAATGTAGGATTCTGAGAGAGGGAAGAGGCATGTCAGAATTTTCATTGATTGGGCACACATGGGTGCAATATTTAGCATATTTGGGATATAGAAGAGTAAAATACCACAAGGAAGAAATAGAATGCTATGCAGAGGTAGAGAGAGGTATGTAAAACACTCACTAGATCCAGCCTTGATTGGTATTTCTATTACTTGTGATGCTAACTACACAGAGGGAGATGGAATGGCCATTTGGTTCCAAATTTTTTAGAGGTGTTCCCAGAAGGAGCACCAGAAAAAAAAAAAAGAATGAGTACATATGTTGACTTCCCTGCATGGCTATAATGGGTCTGCATAGCTAGAGTATGTAGTTAAAGACAAAGCTAATCCGTGATTATGTTTCTCTGGAATGCGGACCTAGAAAGAACCGAAAGTGGCATTAGGCTGCTGCATGCTTCATTCCATTCATGGGTGGGAGGAGAGGGGGGGAGAAAACTTACCTTTGACTGGGGGAACTTGAGTCCGATCCCCTCCATGGTGACCTGTAGTAGACCCCCCTCACCGGTCCTCATATCCTGTATGGGGAACTCCCCTCCAAGATCAGGCTCTGGGGAGAGACAAGAACACTTTGAACATGGCATGGCATTAAGATCTTTTCAGTGGTAGCCGGGAGACAGAGCTACCCTGCTAACATGTTTTCCCTAACTGTCAGCAACATTACATGTACACACTATCCAATATCTCTAATTGCTGCCAATTCGGGCACATGTGTAGGGCTGCATATTGATTGTTCCATCCCTAACCTTTGGACTGGAAAAATAGTTATTGAAGAGAACAGAGACATTGTATCACTTGAAAGAAACACCTGAAAATATGTACTGAATCAGGAAGTCAAAAGGCTTAGTACCTCCTCGACTGCCATCCAACCAATAGGTACATAGACTAACCATTGCCAATGGTGTGTCAAGGGTATCTACCATTACCAAGCGTGAGTCAATGGTCTTTACGATTGCCGAGTGTGAGTCAATGGTACCTACCATTGCCAAGTGTGAGTCAATGGTACCTACCATTGCCAAGTGTGAGTCAATGGTACCTACCATTGCCAAGTGTGAGTCAATGGTACCTACCATTGCCAAGTGTGAGTCAATGGTACCTACCATTACCAAGTGAGAGTCAATGGTACCTACCATTGCCAAGTGTGAGTCAATGGTACCTACCATTACCATGTGATAGTCAATGGTGTCTACCATTGTCAAGTGAGAGTCAATGGTATCTACCCTTGCTAAGTATGAGTCAATGGTACCTACCATTGCCAAGTGTGAGTCAATGGTACCTACCATTACCATGTGATAGTCAATGGTGTCTACCATTGTCAAGTGAGAGTCAATGGTATCTACCCTTGCTAAGTATGAGTCAATGGTACCTACCATTGCCAAGTGTGAGTCAATGGTACCTACCATTACCATGTGATAGTCAATGGTGTCTACCATTGTCAAGTGAGAGTCAATGGTATCTACCCTTGCTAAGTATGAGTCAATGGTACCTACCATTGCCAAGTGTGAGTCAATGGTACCTACCATTACCATGTGATAGTCAATGGTGTCTACCATTGTCAAGTGAGAGTCAATGGTATCTACCCTTGCTAAGTATGAGTCAATGGTACCTACCATTACCAAGTGAGAGTCAATGGTATTGAATTATGCTAAGTGTGAGTCGATGATACCTACCATTGTCAAGTGTGAGTCAATGGTACCTCCCCTTGCTAGGTGTGATTGTGAGTCAAAGATACCTACCACTGCTAACTCCATTCTTCTGTCTGTTAGCTGCCTTCTCCATTGTTTCTTTGATACAGTTATAGAGCTCCTTACACTGTCAAAGGACAGGGAAATAAAAACAATAATCAATTTTCCACGAACTTACTAGTGTAGGAATACTTAGTATCACAGGTTCCCTTTGTCCCAGTAAATTGCCCCCACAGTGTTGCAACCGATAAAGGTTCCTCATTAATGCCTTAGAACACTTCTTCAATAATCTACCTAGGCCTAACCTATTTTTCGGATGTAAGTCGTCCCCCATGCTTTGGGCTTTCCCCCTCCCTCCCATTCTCATATCGGAACAATCAAAGGCCCATCCCCCCCCCCCCCCCCTTTTTCATTGAAATTTCAACTTGGAGATACCCCTCATTATATTGCCCACATCACTGCATTACCTACCTAGAGTTTCTTGGTATGCAAAACCAACCTTTTAAGAGGAAGAAATAATTTTATTGTTATACTTTTGTTCTGTCTTTGCTTTTTGCATTCAGTAATGCTTCAACCGACCTGCTCTTAGAGATCAAGAGAGAGAGCAAGTAAGTGAAAGTAAGTCAGAGAAATTTATTTATATCAGTCATAAAATGAGGATGTAATATAATGGATTCTGCAGCATAAAGATACGAGAAATAAAATAAAATCATGAGAAATATAATCAAATTATCATCTAGTTATACAACAATTCAGAAGTTTTGAACTCCACGGTAAAGAACAAATGTTGGAAATGTTCTGTACGCATACGAGGTAGGTATACAACCAACGTGGAATGAATAATACTTATGAAGAGGACGGTCAGGTCAGCCAATATGATTTCAGCGTAATGAAATACAATTCCTTCAATATATTGGTATTCGATTGGAAAATACTTCCCTAAAGTGTCTAATAATTATATGGAGTTGTGTTTGGATAGGAAGAAAAGCAACAAGATAAATTGCCAGTTAGCAATTATGTATTAACAGCAAAATCGGAATGCATATAGAGATGGATACAGTTTGCCAACTGTTAAGTGCGCTCCCTATATAGAAGGCAGTAATCAGTGACCGATTTCAAATTACTAGGACCGATCCAAAAGTGTACAAAGTTTTGCGGGAATGCGACTGAAGTTGCCTGAATCATGCAAATTAGACACATTACTTGACTTCCAATGACCTGAATCTGTGTTGAATGTTTTGGGGACTGAAGGCAGACCACTTACCACACCATGTCCCATGAAAATCACTCAAACTTTGGAAGTTCGAATGAATCATACAAATTAGTCACATTGAATGATCCCCAGTGACTATGAATCAAATCTATTTTATAAATTTCGGGACTGGAGATCATATTCACCTAGTTTAATAAAAGAAAAGACGCTGCAGCTGTTTTTTCTCTTTTTGATACCCAAATTCATAGTAATTCCACATCAGCCTGAAGGTATCACACATAATGTGGATGAGAAACTAACCTTCTTTGTGTAGAATTTATCGAGTCTGGTCGAATTCTTGACCTTCCGACTGAGGCAGAGGACCTTCGTCTTTGGGCAGAAAGACATGTTGATCAGCCGCTCGTACCAGCACCGATCGCACACAGCACCGTTGCCACTCCGTATGATAATGCAGTCATCGCACACCTTTGCAAAATGAAAAAGCCAATGTTCTCTTAGAATCAACCACACAGTCTCACAGTTTCTTGCATAAATGAACTCTGGGATTCCTTCAAGTCCTGCCTTCTTTTGGGGGATGCAGATATGCCCACAGTATCCCGTCACCGGCCCCGTGAGTCATAAGAAGTGACTATAGGAGAGACTTGGGTCCATATGTAACTCGAATCAAAGAGGCTTAGTAATTTCTTTCTAGAGCTGTCAATTTCAGGTACTCAAGTGAGGCCGAGTGTTACTGTGCTAGCCCGCAAAAATTGGCCCAAATATCAATTTTTCCCAATTTTCTCCAAAATTGACCCCCAGTCAACACCAAACCTACCAAGTAATGAATATTGTCCAGTTAAAAGGACAACTGCAGGAAATGGGAAATGGAAACAGTCTATCTGTAGGTCCATATCCCATTTCAATACAATCCTTCCATGTGGATTATTGGCCTTCAACAAAGTTTGGTACATTATGCAGAGACCCCATTGTGCAATAGTGCATGACGTCACAGTTAAACACAGCCAGATATGTCATGTCTTCCAATGTTTCATTGTGTTCGATAACTCAACAACTGCAGAAGTTATGTTGTCTCCCTCTTACCTAAGTAACATGACACCTACCAAACCTACTACAGGCATCCTCTCATCATTGACTAATAACTTTTTAAAAGTGAAATTAATGTGTAAATTTTGTGCCTCAATTCATCCATGCCATGAGTTCCCTATATAATGTATTATTGAAATTATACTGTGAAAAAACAAGCATTGAAAAATTGGCTACTTGAGTTGTAAAACAATAATCTCACTTCTGACATTGCGGTTGGGTTTTGTCCTGCAGCAGGCATGTGCCCGGAACTGCAGCTAGATCGACTTGAGGCATTTTACCCCACCTTATAGAATGCATCACCCATGAATGACTGAATTCTCAACGATTGCTCCACACTTCTGATCTAAAGGAACCCAGCTCTAATAATTACCTCCATGAATAAAACATCTCCACTATTCCCAGTCCCAGAGTGCACCACAAACGAGTGTTTCCTCATTTGACGGCTCGCAGAGGGCTTCAGGTCGATGTCATTGCCGTGCTGCAAGAACAAATCATAAAACAATCAGACTCATTGATGCAGGTTAGATTGCACAGATTATTTTTTCCCCACAGTCAGGGTGTCTGCCAATGCAGGACTTGGAGAAGGGGAGGGAGAGAGGCGGGACGAAAATATGTTGCTGAAGATACCCAATCACCCTAATCGTGTGGGAGTCAAGAGGACCATGTTAGAGCCCCTGGCAGGGTTCAAGCTGCCACATTCACAATTATATATGCTACAGATATATTTGCATGTGGGAATAAAAAGGAATTGGGAAACATACTCCAATAACTAGAAAATCAGCAAAAAAAAGGTTGGGGATTATCCCCACCCCAATTTGAAGGAGGGGGGGGGGCAGATCCCCAGTGGCAACCCTGGCGGTGGTGCAGCATCCCCTACCCAGGACAATAAGTTTGAACCCTGTTATCTAGGTGACCTGCATGTACAGGCGGTTGAAGTACAATGGTCATGCAACAGATTCTCTTTAAACTGACACAGTGAAAAAGAGGACATGTCAAACCCCCACAAACAAAAATTTGGCGATTCAGACATGTTCCCTTGTTGTGTTATTTGTTTTACTTAATGCAAATGTCGCCTTATGACTTTACACAGTAAATGATGATATTTCGAACCATTATAGAAGGAAAATATTAGTTTAATATTCAGAATGAAATATTCTTTTTTTTTTTTTTTTCATATTTTGTGAACAATTTGGTAATTTTTCAATCTGGTCCCATTGTTAGTTTTTCTGCCACTCTGTCACTAGGTTGGTAAAGTTACATGTATTGGATGATATTTTTGTCTTACACAGAGTCGCCGGTTACTCTTGTGACGTCACGGGCAAAATTGCGCTATAGCAGAATGACTCTTTTTCACATTCGATTCGGCTGAAATTCTTTCTGAAGTTTGGGTGTCCTAAATATGGCTAGATAAAGACCAAAATAGCGAAGTTAGGTTTACATGACTATTGTACTTTGAATCGCTGACGTGTAGAATCCCTGCAGGAATTACCAATGTGGCCTTATTCAGAGGAAGTACATTTAATCATGCCATTTGACCTCCGGTGACTTTGAAATGCCCTACCGTTGTTCCCGACCAACTGTAGTACACATTCCCCAAGTTTCGTTGAATACGAGTTGGAAGAATGAATTTTCAAATTAATCATGTACGATATACCCAGAGTTCACCTACCAAGTTGTTTATTTGGTCCAAGACTTCATTCACTGACTGGCTGTGGATCAGTCCAACATGAGATCTCCCGAGCAGCCGCCTCCGGACTCTTCTTCTTGACGTCGGGCTTGGGGACCTTCATCATAACCATGACCCTGTCATGTTATACAGCATATTGAGAACATAGGAGAACAACTCCATGAATTGACACATTGGCTCGCCTCTGATGTATACTCTGTCATGCTGTACAGCATACAGAGCGTATAGGGGGAACAACTCCATGAATTGACACATTGGCTCGCCTCTGATGTATACTCTGTCATGCTGTACAGCATACAGAGCGTATAGGGGGAACAACTCCATGAATTGACACATTGCCTTGCTCTGATGTATACTCTGTCATGCTGTACAGCATACAGAGTGTATAGGGAGAACAACTCCATGAATTGACACATTGGCTCGCCTCTGATGTATACTCTGTCATGCTGTACAGCACACAGAGCGCATAGGAGGAACAATTTAATAAATCAAAACATGTCTGGCTTCTGAAGTATATTTTGTCATGTTGTACCCAGTGATTCATATGTTAACTGTTATTTACCCTTGGAGAGGACATCAAGTGCGTATTGTGTGCCCTGTTCAATTCACCGTCAGAGACCACACCAACCAAGTGAGAGGCGCCCTATCGTGTATACCATCGTGAAACACATTCAGTTTGTTTACTCTCTATCTGCAAATTTCCTCTACCATATGTCCCCACGCCATACCTTTGTTGCTTCATATTAGAGAGAGTCATGTCATAGTGGCAAGATTCGGAAACATCTTCAGTGAGTGTTACCCTGTTCCAGAATGCGCGGGAACGTCAGACGATCTCTTAGGGAAGCATAGAATACACATGATAAATCGGAAATAAAAATTGATGCGATGCAGAAGAGCAAGAGAAGAAACACCATTTGGCGTAAAGATACATAAGGATTGAAACAGAGCCTTAATAATGCGAAGTTCGCATTATCGGAGGTCTTTTGGCAAAAGGAACCATATTCTAATCTTCTGACGAAATGGAATGTGCGCCCAATCAAATGTCACTATAACCAATACTAGAAGTGAGGGCGCTGTCGGGGCTTAGCAACACGATCCCATACTGAATGTGCTCGGGAACAGGAGCTACAGTACAGCTTTTCCGGGGGGTCCTGGTTGTACAGATATGAATACGGAGAGAAACAATTTATTAAATGAAAACATGGTCTTGCTTCTGATACTAATTCTGTCATGCAGAACAGAATATCTGAGAACAATTCTGTGGAATAAATCTGCTTGCTTCTGATGTATATTTTGTCTTGTATTATTTGGGATGGGAGTGGTGATGCATCGGCAGCCTCTCATTTTGGAGCACATGAGGCAATAGTCGCCCCAAAGAGAATCTGCCCTTCCTCGCTAATGACGTAGCTGTGTCATGGCAGACTATGCTGCTGTTATACCCGACAAACGCTGGAGTAAAAAACAAGATTGTCCTTGGTGGTTGAGAATCATGCGACTCTGGTCCAAAGATTTTATGACCCTCCTAAAAACTGTCATAACTAGCGGCAGTGGGGTCAGAATTTATTGCAACCACACTGTTCTTCGAAAAAGTGTGGTGGGGTTGGAACAGTGCTTCTACGGACCTGTTCTGCATAATGCACCTCAAATCAAACTCTGCTAAATTCACCAGTGGTGCTTTACCTAACATCCTGGCTAATGGGGCCACTGTTTTGTTTCTTTACTGCCAATAATGAGCACTGAGCTGGACACAAGGTGGTGTTATTCATTTTTATTCAGGACAGCTACCTGTGACCAAGAGAAAACTAGATGATAATGACAACTACATTCATCATCATACCTGATAATAGCCGATCTTCATCCATCTCCAAACGTCTCCTCTCCTCCGGTGTGAGAGGACTCATACCTGGAAAATGAACGAGAGGAAGATGATGAACATAACCAGCAACCAGAAATCTTGAAGGCTTAGTGATTCCTCAAAGTGGGTAGATATGTCCTATGAGGTGTCAGTCTTGACTAGTTGCAGGGTGGGATCATGGAGCTATCATTTTCACAAGGAATAAGTTATAATTTGTTCCTTGCTGTTAAGCGCCACGAGAATTATGTTTCGTAATTTGTTTGGCGCTATATAAGAACCATGTATTATTATTGTTATTATATTAACTGAGATGGCATAAGACCAAGTATTGTGTGCCCTGTTGAAAATGCCATCAGAGAGCACAAATTTGAAAGTGAGGAGGTTCGCTATTGTGTGTAATATCGCGAAACACCTCAAGTTTGTTTACTCTCTAACTGTGAATCCTGTCAGCATTATGCCCCGACGCATACTCTTGAGGCTCAATAGCATTCACACTGTGTCAGAGTGCAAGACGACGTATGGTCAATACAAGATTAGTTTTGATATACCGTGCAACCGTTTTTAATGATGTTGACTTGCGGGTAATTAAGCAGCGACCAGTCTCACAGTGGAGGAGATGCTCCAGCCTATCAACTAGCCCCACAGAGGCCAATCAGGCATTGGAACATCGCAGTCATTCGATGGATAAGGGAGTTCTTTGAATAGTTTGAGATAGGACTTACCATGAGGACACAATCAGTTGTTAGTACAGTTGGCTGGGGGTTAGCTATACACCAGGGAGATGGGGGTTCGAATCCCAGTTGGGTCACACCAATGGCTTTAAATGATACACCTGTTGCCTGTCGCTGGAAGCTCAGCACGAGGGATTGGAGCAGGGACAAACCAGGATGGGTATCACTGTGGAGCAGAAGGGCATGGTAAGGTTCAAGCTGATTGAGCGACGGGCTCCAACACCCGGAGATCTGGGTTCGATCCCTGGCAGGGTCATACTGAGGACTTGCCTGTCGCCTTCCGACTGTGAGCTTCAGCTTTAGGGATTGGAGCAGGGGAGAATGAGAGTATAGTGACCAGTTTAAGCCCTTTTGTCCTATCAAATCCAATACAAAGACTAACAAACCTGTGCATCATCTCGGCCGGGCCCTGGTCCATACCGACAGCATCCCTCTCCGCGGCCACTGCATCCAGGAAGGCATCCTCCCAAAACTGGGGTTGGTCCCATAGCAGCGACCTGTCTTTACCTGAGAGCAAACGATGGGAAATATAAAGTGAGAACTGGAGCTACTCGAGCATATGGCTGTATGCTATACCAGGAGATAAGACTGGTGGTGGGCTCTAAGCTGGAGCTGCTCAGAGCATATTGCTGTATGCTATACCAGAGATAAGACTGGTTGTGGCTCTAAGCTGGAGCTGCTCAGAGCATATGGCTGTATTCTATACCAGGAGATAAGACTGGTTGTGGCTCTAAGCTGGAGCTGCTCAGAGCATATGGCTGTATTCTATACCAGGAGATAAGACTGGTTGTGGGCTCTAAGCTGGCGCTGCTCAGAGCATATGGCTATATGCTATAACCAGGAGATAAGACTGGTTGTGGGCTCTAAGCTGAGCTACTCAGAGCATATGGCTGTATGCTATACCAGGAGATAAGACTGGTTGTGGGCTCTAAGCTGAGCTGCTCAGAGCATATGGCTGTATGCTATACCAGGAGATAAGACTGGTTGTGGCTCTAAGCTGGAGCTGCTCAGAGCATATTGCTGTATGCTATACCAGGAGATAAGACTGGTTGTATGCTCTAAGCTGGAGCTACTCAGAGCATATGGCTGTTATGCTATACCAGGAGATAAGACTGGTTTGTGGTCTCTAAGCTGGAGCTGCTCAGAGCATATGGCTGTATTCTATACCAGGAGATAAGACTGGTTGTGGCTCTAAGCTGGAGCTACTCAGAGCATATGGCTGTATTCTATACCAGGAGATAAGACTGGTGTGGGCTCTAAGCGGGAGCTGCTCAGAGCATATGGCTGGTGCTATAACCAGGAGATAAGACTGGTTGTGGGCTCTAAGCTGGCGCTGCTCAGAGCATATGGCTGTATGCTATACCAGGAGATACGACTGGTTGGGGCTCTAAGCTGGAGCTGCTCAGAGCATATGGCTGTATGCTATACAGGAGATAAGACTGGTGGTGGGCTCTAAGAAGCTGGAGCTACTCAGAGCATATGGCTGTATTCTATACCAGGAGATAAGACTGGTTGTGGGCTCTAAGCTGGAGCTGCTCAGAGCATAGGCTGTATTCTATACCAGGAGATAAAGACTGATTGTGGGCTCTAAGCTGGAGCTACTCAGAGCATATGGCTGTATGCTATACAGGAGATAAGACTGGTTGTGGCTCTAAGCTGGAGCTGCTCAGAGCATATGGCTGTATGCTATACCAGGAGATAAGACTGGGGGTGGGCTCTAAGCTGGAGCTACTCAGAGCATATGGCTGTATGCTATACCAGGAGATAAGACTGGTTATGTCTCTAAGCTGGAGCTGTTCAGAGCATCTGGCTGTATGCTATACCAGGAATAAGACTGGTTGTGGGCTCTAAGCTGGAGCTGCTCAGAGCATATGGCTATATGCTATACAGGAGATAAGACTGGTGGTGGGCTCTAAGCTGAGCTGCTCAGAGCATATGGCTGTATGCTATACAGAGATAAGAACCCTGGTGGTGTTTTTTTTGGGGGGGGTGGGCTCTATAACCGCAGTGATTATTCTGTCAGGATTGTACCTATTGTGAAGCATAATAATAATGTAAGCATTTCTAAAGTGATGCTACTTCAAGATTGTAGCACTGTACAACAACACAAAAAGAGTGCTAACGCCCAGAAATACCCAGAAGTAGGTCTTAAGCTTACACTTAAATGTTGCCAAGGAGACAGAATTCCCTAACCTCCCGGGACAACGTATTCCACATGGGGGATCCGACTGGAGAATACCTTGCATCAGCAGATTTAAGGTTTCAAGTAGCTTTGCTCTGTGAGCCGGTGTGTGCGGAAGCTGATGTAAGTTAGTCCTGACAGGACAGTATATGTTTAAGGTCAGGTAAGTAGGTGGGAGCCAGAGAAGTGATACACTTAAATACTATTAACAACACCTTGAAGGATATTCTGAATCGACTGGGAGCCAATGTAACTGACGGAGGCACGGACTAGCATGATCATAGTTTGACGAACCACAGACAGATTTAGCCGCCCAGTTCTGAATGCGCTGTGATTTCAGAAAGTCACTCGCATTGCACCCAAGAAGCAACACATTGCAATAATCTAACTTGGAAAGTACAAGGGCCCTAACAAACAAATGACAAGTATCAACTTCTAGAAAACGACGTAAAATTTTACGAAGTTGAAAAGTAAGACTTGTACAGAGCGACTCAACATGAGCTGACATGGACATTTGAGAATCGAAGACTACGGATATTGCAGATGGGCTTAATGGGACTGTCCTCCGACCGCAAAGAGACTGGTTCCATCCTACGCATACCAGATGACTCCACAACAGGATTAACAAGAAAGCCACAGGCTTGGTGATTCCTTGCCCAAATTTCAGGAAGGTAGGAATATTGACGAAGACCATGTCAGAATAGAATATACACTGGTTGTGAAGCTGGCTACCAAGCGTTGCGGGATGAGAGATATATATAACAGGTGTGACCCTCTCAGATAGGAATTGAACACAGACGGTTAAAGGACAACTGCAGGCTTGGATACAACAGAAGTTATATCGTGGAGAATGGAAAACTCTATCTATAGGTCCAAACCCAATTTCAATACGATGTGCCTATGTGGAGTTATTGGCCTTCAAAGTTTGGGCCATTGATCAGAGAAATTGGGGAGAATCCCCATTGGGCAATAATGCCTGACATCACACATGGACAACACAGGGAATTATGTTATGTATTTGATTGTTTCATTTTGTTGATAAGTCAACGTTTAGCAGATTTCTGTTGTCGTTTCTCTCACCCAAGGTTACCATCACCACCTACCAACCCACACAAAGCCATCCCCCCCATAGAATAAATGTTTTCGAAGTGAAATTACTGTTTGAATTTCAATAGAAAACGAAGAATGTTTTGCCGGGTTTGCAAGTATGACATCACTTATTATTGCATAATGGGATGCATTTCGATCTTGCGCAATCCACATGCTTAACAAAACACAAAACCTTCAAATGACTAAGCTCCGTACGGAGTCCTATGAACTTCTGGTTTGGACTGACGCATTCAGTTTTTATCCAGCTATTAATTAACCCTGTATAAATCAGCCTGCAGTTGTCCTTTAAGAAAGGTTGGAGCAGATTGAGCACATTGAATATACATACCCACGAGAGCTTCAAATATGTAGTGCCTGAGGATGATTTCAGAGTCACTGGTGCTTCCGTAGCAATCATACGTCCCTTGTGGTACCTGAAGCCTGCACTGATACGCTCTTGGTGTCTTAGCTTGGCTCCGCCACCATGGCTGCTGGCATATCTTGACCATAGGTGATCTGATGGAAACAAAAAGTTCGCCTTTACCATGGGGATCAGGACGTTTTGGTTGGCTTTTCCTAGCTCCTCCAATTTGTTCCTAGCACGCAGGCCTTCGGGGGAATTCCTGGTGCCACCACTGCCAGCATATAACATTCTAATCATTACTGTTGTCACATTAGCACAGACCAGTGAAGGCACTGAGGGGTGATGAAAAGGATCTTTCCACAGAATAAATCTCTCATGCATTACTTGGCCCATTACTTGCATTTATTGGATATTATGTTAACTTTTCGAGGTTTGCCCTCTCATAACCATGAACTAACGCCATAAACAATTTAACGACCAAATTGGGACTTTTGAGAAATTTGAAAGGTACGAAAAAACCGTCCGCAGAGATACTACAACTCCTACACTCGTCTCGATCTCGCTATCCGACATTACGTTCCTGATAGGCTGGTGGCTGATCTTCATTGGCCGCTTTACCCGACCGTCTTCGATCATGGACCCAGCATCACTGTCGTCGCCGACCGTGTCGGAGCTGAAGCTGACGATGGGTGCTGGCCTCCGAGACCTCCGAGTCTATGCTGGACATGTTCCGTCGGAGGCGCTCACGCCGGCTCAGCAGCACAAGGGCGAGTCACCCCTCCCTCTCACTGACGTGGCTTTGGGTGATGGGGCCAGGCGTGGAGCCAGGGGTGGGGCTAGGGGTGTTGTTGTTCTGTATGTCCGCACGCTGGCCCACGGGTGACGGTACCATCCTCGGGGGGTTCCCCAGAGTTGCCTGTTAGTGGGGACATGTTGATGGAGTCACCAATGATTCCTGAGAAACAGAGAAAAAAACCAAAAAGATGTACTCAAAGGAATCACCTTTGAAATTAAAAACATATTCACTAAACCAAAATAGCTCAAATTATATTTTTTCTCAAGATGAGCTGTTGTTCCTCCAGGGCACAGTACTGGAAGGTGTGGGGGGAGGGGGGCAGGGGGTTTGACCCCTCACCATTCCGGAAGTCTCCATACATTTTTTTCCTCCACGAATCCGTGTCAGGAATTATTTTTTAAATAAATAACCCCCCCCCCACTTCACAATCGAGTGGTCACCCCTTGTTACTGGGAGGGGAAAGGGTGTTTATGTCCAAGATATTTGATTTCATACTCAAGGATGTCAGATCAACATATACACTGACGTCTTAATTCATCAAAATGTTATCTTTGTGGAATTGATGAATCCAGTGTCTTTGCTGGAGGTGAGCGTGGATGACCCATCAGGTGGCTGGTTGCTTTCACATTGGCCAGTGGTCATCAGGCCATTTTGGTGTTGAATCAGGACGTTGAATCAGAAGGGGGGGGGGGGGGGGTGGGGGCATTGACACTGAAAACCACGATTAATTCGTCGGGATTTCTCACAACCTTCCTTTCATTCGTGAGGGTGTGATGGGACAGTATTGTGCTGGATGTAACTATCGTGACTAAGGACAGAGGCTATTCGTCATTGGCAACCCAGAGCAACCCAGCCACCTACCGAAACAACTCATATTTTTAGACACTAGTGGCCAAACTATGGGACGATTCACAAAAATTAACCAAGATAATTTAGCCTCGAATCAAGCCATGCCTCACCTATATTTAATGGCCAGTTTTTCAGAGGCTACCAAGAAAGGAAGCAGGGGGTTATTGAGTTAGTGTTCACGTCATTAGCTGTTGTAAACCAGCATGTGCTGCTCTATAGAATATGCTGCGTCCCCACTGTTAATACTGCCACATATGGCGAGGTGATGAACACTATGTTTAAACACGCAAAGGCTCAATGTTCATAATCGCGGATCAAAGATCCTTCTTCCTGACACAATTAAGGTATGTTTGGTCAGGGGCCAGCAACCACTTTTTTTTTCTTCAAATTGCCCCACATTTTGTGAAATGTGGGAATTTCATGGGGCTCAAAGGCCAGTGATATATCACCAGCAATAATGCATGCCTAGAATCTTTTGAGCCACCAGCAGTCCCCTAGACCCCAGGAACCGCAGTTCTGGACTCTTCAAAACAGTGTAGCCATAATTTGGTAACTGGTTACTGATCTCTGATATCATTCATATGGCACACACAGGATAGGAGGGGCAAGCATATGAAACTAGGCCCCCTACTTTTCGCCCCGATGGGACCGGGCAGACCGTGCAAGAGGTCTCTGACGGGTTACCAACAGCAGCCTGTAATGGGCGAACATCAAGAAGCATTGCAATATGGGATTATTTGTCTCTCAAGTATCTCTAACTATTTGGGCATGATACTACACTCTTAAATGCAGAGAATAGGATAGTTATCGTTGACTTCGTTTTGCGATATGAACGGGCTAATCCAGTGCACATTGTTTTAGGACTCCAAAATGGAAGTCCCTTCGTTAGTAAATCAATTGAATTGGAGGGAGACGAGTCTCCTTTCTGAAATAATTGATGGTATGCACAGACAAATAAAATGAGTTGCATACAGATGTCTTACGAAAAACTAATATACATTCTAAAGCTCCAGGCTTTGAGCACGTTCACACTGACCGAAGCTACTTTTAACACCTAATAATAAAATAATATTCAAGAAGACATAATTCATTTTTACAACATGGACTAGCAATGTTGTTACTGCATTCTAGAACTACACAGTATACAGATTTCCACATCAGTAACTAACATCAGTTTCGCAGCAGTACTTCTCCATATATTTGTACAGTCTGTTGTACCTAGCCTAGGATTCCATAGATACGGAGGTGATTTGGGTAATGACTGTGAAAATATAAATTTTTCGAGAGAAGGTTGATATTTTCGAAGGAATTGAATGATGGAAAGGACCATAAACACTAGCAACTCATTGATAGGTCGATAAATTGCTTCATTAGGGACATATTCCATAAAAACAACTTGCCGCGTGATGCGGTCGCTTATTGAATCATCTGTACGCGTGCAATTTTAGCCCATTCCGTGTTCGCTCCATTTTATTTAGATGATTTTTTTTACGTACGGAACTTTTATCTATATCAACCAACTGCGGCTCCTTTGTGCACGTTCATGATCGAAAATCTGCATCTATGGAATTCCCACTGTAGTCTTGCATTCCAAGGCCCATTCACTCATCCTATATAGTTTCCACTTAATACCATCCAGACTACTTGGTGCATTCATCTTCCATAGTTTGGGCACTTGAACAGTAACACTTATGCATTTCAATATAGTACATGGGGCAGTCGCATAATTACCTGACACATGAATATTCGTGAGATAATGCATCCATGTCGAACGCATGCGAGAAGTTGCAATGCTGTATATATCTCCAGCGATATGACACCTATCCAAAGCCCATCTGTCAAGGTGCTACATAGGCTACTACACGTTAAATGTGTGCCAGTTCACTGAAAAACTCCTTTCTATAAAGAAACCTATTGAGCTGTATTTGCCTCCTAGTTCCAATTATTCATGATTATTTTGAGATACCAGAACCTAGCTGTGTATAATTGAATCGTAGACATCGAATAGAGTATGCTGCCACAATGACAGGTTGCCCTGACGCACACTTTGTCAGGATTCTTTTCGACATACGAGTACTTGACAAAGGACATTCTGTTGGAATTTCCATCATGTGAATACGTTGCATGATTTGATATCCTGTTTGCTCTCACGGTGCCATATTGCCAGGTGGTGTGAATTGGGCCCCATGAAAAATTCTCGATGTTGCTATTGTTCTATGTGGGGGGGGGGGGGGGGGGGGGGAAGACTCTTCCCCTCTTCTACATTCACAAACCGTAAAGACCAGCAGGTGACCGCCTTGGTTGCTATAACTTTCTGTTCTCTAAGAGCACGCACATGCATATCAATGTTTGCATTCAGCATTCACTGTTTGAAGTGAGCAATTACTACTTCAGTTTATTTCTACTCCACTTGCAATTCCTACTATGGGGAATCATCAAGTACTGATATTTTTTATTAAGCGACAGTGCACCATGCCCTGTAGCTTTTTTTTTTCTAGAATGAATTTCCTCGGAATCAACAAAATAGCACTAAAAAAACAAAAAAAAAAAACACCAACTGTGAAAATTAACCTCAATTTGCCCCGCAACCACTGCTGAGCCCCCAACAATTACAAAAATCGGAGATAGCATCTCTATTTTCATGTCTTCGGGGACAAGTTGTCTGCATGATGACACCCCCATACCCGGGACAGTGTGAGTCAAGGTTGTTCATTCTTGACGCACGCCCCTCATGTCACCCAGGTGACTTCACCATTCCTCAAAATGTCCCTAGTAAGGCCAGGGATTGCTATCATCTTCTACATGATCCGGGTGGAATGGCACCCCTGGGTCAGCCATGCGACTGACCATATAGGGGAAGTGACACACATGTGCGCGATTCAGATTTGACAATGACCCACACTTGATGACCATGCCCCTGGTATTAGGGGAGCATCACACAATATTGACAGTACATTGCCAAGTTACTGTAATCAAGTTTAAAGTTTAAAGTACTGACGTGAATCTTGGCACATTTTATGCAATGATAGCGGTCCGACTGAATTTCACTTTATATGAAGAGGACCTCCATTACAAAAAAATCACAAATTCTACAAAATAACTTTACTTCCCACAATACATCCACTTCTATTGTCCAAATGTAATTTATCCATCAACCAGGTTCCATTCAACTCCACAGTTAAAAAATGACAAAACTTGTGTTGTTGAAATCCCCACAATTTAGAAACATTAGGTAATTCTGCGAATTAGCAGGCCTTAGTCCTGTGGTCTATGATGCCCCTGCCAGACCCCAACCAAGATGTTCCCTGGAAGAACTTTTGCCAACTTTCAGCTAAAAAACTTGCAGGCTTGCACATGCTGTGACAATCAATTCGACAAGCAGAAGGCTTGCATCTCTAACATTAGAATTGATGGGTTTTGAGGAAATATCCTCATCTACAACAGTTTTTATATTCCTTTAAAGTTTGACTTTTCATTCGTAATACTTTTTATTTATTACTTAGGTCACTCTCAAACAGAATTTTTAGATTTTTTCTTCTCATGTGAAAATAAGGCAAAATCTGCATTGAACAAAAGCTCTGGACCCATGGAAGGGAGTGAGTGGCGCTGTGGAACCCCATAGTGAGTATGTCATATTTGTAATAAATGACTATGCTTAAGATCTTATTCAAAAACTTTTATTCAAAAAACTTGTTAACGAGATATGACAAGATTTTTTTCTGGGGACATCCTTCACATCTTCCCCCTGTGACAACATCAATCCAATGGCGAATCCCCTAGTAAGTAAATTGAAAAAATACTCAACACAAGAGATTTGAGTCTCTCATTTGGGGCAAAAATAATCCACTTTTCAGCTTCCCATATCACTCAATCTTAAATGCACTGCACAGCATACCCTTAAATGCACTGCAACTAAAGTAGCTGCAGGAGAGATCACAGTAGAACACAGAAGAGAAAAATAGCATAGGGTTGTTCAGGCATGAAAAAAAAAAGAAGTCAAGATCTCACAGAGCAACATTCCAAATATCATCTGAGTTTAAAATACTTTACAGAAAAGAATCCACTTGTGTATGTTTAGGTTGGTTGGACATCAATATTGGTTTTGGATACCAGCGTCATGCATTCTCAGACTGTGGACGGTGAAATTATAATTATGGCTGGTTCATGCATGTGATATGCAGGTGTATTTCGCCAGGATGTGTGCGTGCATGCTCACGTGTGTTGGGTGTTGACTGTAGTATGTATGTATTCAACAAATACAATTGATAGAGATTCTGGTAGCCCTCTAAAGAATGGAGCCAGAGCAACATACATCCTGATGTGTGTCCCATTATCTCTGGCTGTTTGTTCACATACATAATGTCAAACACCACAGCGACAATGCGTTGATCCAAGCATATTCGTAGATTCAATTTTATAAGGGTATTCTGTACAGAAAACGACGAAACCAACGAAACATATGCTCCTTGGAGTACAATTAGGCACCCTCCCGTTGTGTTCATTGAGGCACATCCCATTATTCACCTTCTGAGGGCGGTCAAGGAAAGCTACTAAACAGTGGAGGAGTCATATATTGCATCTCCTGTGCCGATCTTGTCAACTAGGCCTTGTAGTTATGTGGAAATGGAAAAAGATATTGGAAGGCGCTGATTTTTAGTGGATGAAACATTGGATGAAAAAGAGGGAAACAAACGAACAATGGAGTGAGAAGTGCAAACAGAGTCAAAGAGACAGGAAAGTTGTTCATGCCACAAAGACTTAGATAAGTGACATTACCTCCTTTGACTTGAACATCCGAATATAATAACAGAGAGAGATGGAACGAAAGAGAGAAGAGCTAACATGGAAGCCGTAATAATGTACGCAGCGACGGCAAACGTGATGGAATGAATGAACAAAAGCGAGATGGGAATATATATTACGTTTAAACTGCAGCATATCTAATAATGGTAAACTACTGAAGATACACTGGACATGTACAATGAATGAGAGCATCTGATGATGAGAGCATAACTATTAACGCAAGCTGGCAATGCATCAGAGCTTGATGTCATGCCCTGTCGTGCGTATAATATCTCTCCAACTCAATAAAAGCTTTCTTTCTCACTTTGGAGAATGATTTCCATATGAACAACCTCAAGCATTCAGTATCTAATACTCTACTGTATGGTCATGGTATATTAGACTGTAATGCTGAGGAAACAGATATTAACTATCATTTTCTGTCGAGGGGGGAATACTTCCAAGAATGTTCACAGACTATGATTCATGATTTGCACCATCACTTCTTTGGCTTCAGTATCTAAACATGCAGATCCCTCGAGAACCATCTGGTCACACAAGATTTTTTGTAGACTACTTAATTTAGCAACTTTTCTAGGAGGATCGATAACAACTGATTACTGTCTGAGTGTTACACCCAGGATAAAAGAGCTAGTAGCTATCCCATGAAACCAATAGGTTATTGCAGAGCACACCGCCTCATAATGCCTGTTACTTCCAAATATTCTGGCCTGAAAAATAGATACCCTTTCTAACTTTGCATCCCCATTGTCTAAATTTTGCTGATTCGCTGCCCAAATGTCCCATCAGCATATGTATACACTGAATCTGCTTGAGCCACTCACATACAATGCTTATATACCACACTCATGCCAGCCATAACTCCTTAATGACGAAAGTCTAAGAAATGTGAACCACTGGTTCTCTCCTACTTGTAGCCACTCACTACCATGAAATACGTTACATGCTCTTGGAGAGAATGGTGGTGTCACACTTGAGGGCCACCCTAAAAAAAAAAACCCCATGGCACAGATTCCCAAACCTTAGCTTTACAACTTGAAAAGACCAAACCATGACCTCTGTCAGGTAGTGTCTCCCAAGATGATGGGGCATAGATCTTATCTCAGGCCTGTTTAAAACTGATTGTTCCTAATAGGAGGAGGAATGGATCTTATCTCAGCCTGTTTAGCTGATTGTTCTTAAGATGATTAGGAATAGATCTTATCTCAGTCCTGTTTTACCTGATTGTTCCCCAGATGATGAGGAATAGACCTTATCTCAGGCCCATTTAACTGATTGTTCTTAAGATGATGAGGAATGGATCTGATCTCAGGCCTGTTTAACTGATGTTCTCAAGATGATGGGAATAGATCAGATCTCAGGCCCATTTAACTGATTGTTCCTGATAAGATAATGAGGAATAGATCTGATCTCAGGCCCATTCAACTGATTGCTCTTAAGATGATGAGGAATGGATCTGATCTCAGGCCCATTTAACTGATTGTTCTTAGGATGATGAGGAATACATCTGATCTCAGGCCTACTTAACTGATTGTTCTTAGGATGATGAGGAATAGATCTTATCTCAGGCTGTTTAACTGATTGTTCCCCAGATGATGAGGAATAGATCTTATCTCAGGCTTGTTTAACTGCTTGTTCCCAAGATGATGAGGAATAGATCTGATCTCGGGCCTTTTTAACTGATTGTTCCCAAGATGATGAGGAATAGATCTTATCTCAGGCCTGTTTAACTGATTGTTCTTAAGATGATTAGGAATAGATCTTATCTCAGGCCTGTTCAACTGATTGTTCTTAAGTTGATGAGGCATGGATCTGATCTCAGGCCTGTTTAACTGATTGTTCCCAAGATGATGAGGAATGGATCTGATCTCAGGCCTACTACTGGAGATAATGAAGAACAATCTCATTAATTTCTAATACCCATTTCGGTTCCATGTTACCATGGTTGCAGCATGCACGCCTCCCTGGGGTATAGTTTTATGGACGGCCTCAGTATCATTCCCGCGGTGCGTTCATAAGTTCATCACAAGTAAATTGAGATAATCTGACAAGGCAACAAGCATGAAGTTGCAAACTCTGGATGTGGGGTTTTGATGCATCTTCCTTTCATCTGTGATAGTTTTTATAAGAGAAATTACTATTGGTCTCTAACTACTTGTCTGATTATGAAGAAAGAAAAACATCACAACATCAACCTATACACCCTTTTGCAGTCAAGAGGATAAATAAACATCTTTACCATGCATTTGGAAGAGATAACCCTGTGAACTGCATCTTTGGGAGAGATTTGAATGCCGAGGGGGGTACATTACAGCAGGATACTATAGAAACACTGGGTCCACACAGACAGGTAATTATTGTATGGGGCACTTCAAAGCTATATGAAGGGTGACAAGGAAGAGAGAGCCAAGCTTTCTGATATATGCACGTCTTGTAAGGCAGTTGGTTAGCTGCTATCACCATGCATCTAGGAAATACCGCAGAATGCCACGACAGCTGGTATAGTTCAATAAGTTTGACGACACGGGTACATACAAGGCTTAAAACTCTCATCCCTGATGCGTTCGGTCGTTTGGCAGGACAATGACGAGCGGGACAATATAAAGCAGTTGTCAATTGTACGGCACACCTCCATACCTCTGGTACGCCCAGTCACTGATGAGTCATAGGTTGAATGGAAATGGATGACAGGTGTGTCACTCTGGCCTCTATTATGATTCACCAATGTTCCTGAGGTGGGTCCATATTCGCCTCAGTTGAAACATCCCACGGATGTGTTCCCCTCTTGTGGCCCTTGGGCGACACATTCTACCTATCGTCTCTTTCATGGGATACCTGCCGGGCAGTGGCGGGAACCTCCTGGCAAAGGTGCAGACTTTATCTGAATACTGTACTTTTTTGTCAGCTGGAAGCCCTTTTTTGGGACACTTTTTGGCAGCATGTCTTCTCTATCGTTTTTTCAGTAAATCTCGCCCTGAAATGTCCGCGTCCAGGTTTGTCATAAATTGATAGAGTGATTTAGGACAATGACACACCATCCGGGGGTAATTAATACAACTGACAAGAGCTGTATACGTCTATATTAAAGTCCCTCGTTTGGACAATTGAAGCAGAAATGTTCTCCCAAATAAGCATTAGTTGTTTTTTCCCAAAGCTTTGTTTAGTCTGCGATATAACAAGAACATCACAAGTTAGAACATTTGATTGTTGGCATGGGTTAATATCTTTTAGTCTGTATATGACCAAAGCGGAATATATTGTCCAAAACATCAAAAGCAGATAATTTCAGTCAGGAATTTTTCCCCTCACAAACGGACCAAGATAGTAGCATTTTTGAAGCAGAAACACATATCGATTATAGATTTTCATTTTTAAAGAGAGGAGAGTTTTAAACCTTCTCAAAGTGGTTTATTTATTAGGTACCTTCAAGTAAAGATAACACTGGTTCCATCCAATCAGCTGCAGGTGAATATAATATTTTTATAGTATTAATATAAAATCTCGGGCAAAATTTTTTCAAATCGATAATCACGTTTCTTTTAATACCAAATGGGACGCAACAAAACATATGCTAGCTTCGGTCAGGTGAACGTCGTACAGAGGTATAGCAATACCCAATGGGGGGAGGGGGGGCACAGGAGGACTAATGCAGGCATACCTGGCGCATTATCTGGATCGACACAGTCACAGTCGACCATCGCACTCAAAGTGCCTGAATTACTATCCTTCATTCAAAAATTCTTCAGGGTGGCCCAAAAATCTTCAAAACTCACACTCTTTCTGTATTTCTCAATTGGCACAAAGTAAAAGTGAAAAAAAAAGAACTCTCCTTATGGGTAGTCGAGTAATAATTGATGAAACCTGAACATACCGCTGTTATTAAGAGTGAGAATTTTAATAGTGAGAATGGGACCAGGCTCCATTTTCTTTTGTGGGAAAATGATGAATCAGTCGGAATGTATGGAATTTATCACATCTCCTGCTCAGGTAGGCCGTGTGGGAGTTGCTCGCCAGTTGGCTGTCTTATACAGTGAGTGCGTTTTTGTCAACTGTTAGTGAAAGATAGTTTTGCATGGCGACTCAAACGCAAACTGGTCACTTGATCAGTAATCAGCTGTGTTGTCAAGGAAGTTATAATTTTGTATACAGAATCAGTGCTAGCAGTGGGCGGGGCCTGAGTATCAGTCTCCCGGACTGTTAGCTCTGTTAGATGATGTAATGGTTCCACATGACTCTTCAGCCAATCAGGTCCCTCCATCAGAGGCGAATTACATAATTATCTGACACTAACAGAGGACTAAAATGCACCCAGTAAGTATTCTCTCTCGCAGTCACTAATACAGAGATATACTATCGACGTAATGTACAACTCATAGCCAGTCTACTCATCTATCTTGCCTTCCCCCATAATCTTCTTTATAATGAGAAATTAGGGGGTAGGGATTTCCCCCTTTTTTTCCCTTACTGACAACAATACTGGTCCCGAACTAGACGAGAACTGTCTGACTTCCATTGGAGCAAGGAGCAGCTTAAGATAGTGCCTGTGCCTATTGCATCTGTTAAACCTTGTTTTGCAGACTAGTGGCTAGTTTCATCACCTTATATAATTAGTAAGGATTGCCAACCACCCCTCCCCCACCCCCCCCCCCACCCCCCCCCCCACCCCCTCTCAAAATTATGCAGAGCAATTGGGGTGAAGAGTTGTCAGTTGAATATTGGCCTTTTCACCAACAGCTCAGCTTCATCAGCCTTTGAATAGTTGGGCCACTTAGTTCCAGTCTGTTTTAAATTCAACAGAATGTTTTGCTAACACACCAATCACAACAGAGGTGAATATCTTTGAAAATTAGTTGATGTGCATGTGTAGAGGCTAAAAATGTTACCAGAGTACTGCACGAATTGGTCATGCTGAGGGTGTTCAATCAAATAACAACACGTTTGTGGACCGAGCTGTCACCCTGCTTACTGTATATCAGGCCTGGCAACTTCAACTGCGACTCTAACAACATGGTATATCATATTTAGGAAACGGGCACATTGGCGAAACCAGTATTGAATTCCGATGTCGATTTAATACCCACAATTCAGTATCCGCAACAAACCTGAATTCCTGTTCACCAAACACTCCAATCTGCCAGATCACACCATATGACCTTAAATGTTCCATCTTTATGGGCCCTTCAAGTCTGGCTGTGAGAGGGCAGTTGCGCTCAGTGAGAGGGCTGTGAGAGACCAATTGCAAAATCAACACTATCAAAAGGCTTGGCCCACACTTCACAGGAATAAATATTGATTTGTCCTCCATGAGCAGCCAAAGTGATTAGTTTGTGCCCTCATTGTTATCTTATATTTTTTAGAAAATCATTGAACTGTTTTTCGCTGTTTTTTTTTTGTGTTCCAGCACATGCATCTTACAACATATGTACTCCAGAATTACTGAGTGATTTTTTAGGTGCTCTGACAAAACCTGCGCCTGTATTCGTGCATAATGGAATATGCACATATGTGAATATACGTGAATATAACACGCCATTCCTCCAGTTTAATTTTTGCCTTTTCAGAATCATATTCTAGAAATTGAGCCATTTTGAGCAGCCATGAAGCCAGCTTCCTACGGACCCAAGCAATATGGTGCGACTCTCAGAACAATAGTCTCTTCTCAGCTTGGTAGATTGCTGAATAACATCAACCATACCAGATCACCAAAGTTTATCCACTGTCAGTCTATAGTAAACAGCAAAATGTTGATAGGCTAATGGGCAATTGATATCGATGGCAATAAGGACGGAGGGTGGGTGTAGTATGAAAAATGCAGTAGAAATGAAACGATATGTAGTTAAGTGTTATACGATTGATGAGATTTTTCTTTTTCTTTAGTGTACATGGGTGGTTAAATCCATACAGTGATAACGCTCATGTTAGTACCAATACTAGAAATGACTGCGACGGTTACCTTTTTTACCTGGCATGGGATGAAATGATGAAAAAGAAAATCAACGAAAATAATTTCAACCATTGCCTCCAGGAACACAAATATATAGCAGGGGGAGGGGTGAAAATAAAACCTAGAACTTCTTACCACCCTAAATAAATAGGTACTACCCTTCTACTATTTTCCACTGTCTATGCGCCTGATGTCAAATTAGGTTTCTAGTACAGACAACAAGACAATAGGAGAATTGAACTATATGATCATAAAACAATGGGAAGCTAAAACATAGAATGATGGAACAATGGGGGAAAAAGTGATAGGTGGATGAAATGGGAGAATGAAACTATGTGGGAGTTCAATAGGGAGTAAATAACAGTAGGATGAACAATTGGGAGGTTAACACAATAGGAGGGGGAATAAAGTAATAGTTGGGTTAAAGATAATAGGGGTTAAAAACAATAAGGGGGAAAACAACAGATGGATAGAACAGTAGGCTGATCCATGGTAGGGGAATAAAGAATAGGGGGTGAAGGATCAATTGTAACACAAAGAGATTAGTACAGAGTGATGTAATGGTAATAGTGCCTAATGAGAATTGTTGGTTCAGCAGACTAGCCACTGCCAGGCTGACAAGAGGTCACTGTGGGAATCCCCAAATTTTGCAAATTATCATTTCCGAATCCAATGTTAGATGGCACATCATATCAACATGTAACGTGTTAAGTATTACTTACCCTCATCATAAGAACGGGTCCGCTATCCGACAATCCGGAGAGAACAAGTTGCTGCCATTATAGGCGCACTTTGTACTCAAATTCCTCACAGGTTCCCAATTATCGCCTGGGTGGAGTGAGGCAATGGAGATAAAGTACCTTGCCCAAGGGTACAACCGGAAAAGTTGATTGGTCATTGGGATCGAACTCGCAACCTTTCGATTACAAGTCCTAAGCTCTACCAACCGAGCTAATCAGACCTCCATAAATAAGCAAATAAATATTTAGAATATTTGTGCTGTTATTATTTGCGATCTACAAGATGGTAGGGTGGAAGGCTGTAATAAATTCTACGATTGCAGTGTCTTCACTCCTATCGATACAAGGTATGTTGCTATATTACTATATCCATCATATTGCTTGATTTCAATCAGTTCAACATTGTGCATGCTCGACATCACTCTCCCTCCAAAATTTACCCTAAAAATTGACCTCAGCAATTTATCCTCCTTATGTAGAGTGATTGTAGAATGGCAACTCCAAGCTGGTAATTCCTGCCTCGTATAAACAGACAAATATCACATATTACACTGAGCAGGCAGAAATTGAGCTGCAGCCTGGATGTTACAATCAGATATTACATACAACTTGTTACACTATGATACGTTAATAATTTTGAGGAGCCTCACCTGTGACCGCCACTCCTGTAGCAATGCCCAGAGCACCATGAACCCCAGCACCTGTGCTACCACCAATAGGAGCGTCCGTATCATCGACAACGTCAAACGAGCCATTCACAGAAGACGTTTCACAAGGCTTCCCAGTTTATCTGCCGGAGTTTAGAATAAATCCAACGTTGAAAATGAAAATTATCAGAACAGGGGAACAATTTCGCCACATGCCGGGAATCAGAATATGACATGCAACACGTAGCTGCTACTTCTTATGTCTTTAGTACATATGACCGAACTGGCATTGAATCAAGCACCCTTGAATAGTGTTGGGCCGACGCTGCCAATATCAGTTTTACCGATAACCGATAATATTTTGTCCCATATTGACCGATAACCGATAATTGTTTTATTAATTTACACAGTAAATGAACATGGCTGGTTAATGTATGATCACCGTCGCACAAATAGTCAGCTATCTCTCCACTTGGTCTAACGAGAGCATGTTTTTCTCATTATTCGATACTGTCAACAAAAGTAGAAATGTATGTAGTATGTAGTATGCGCTTTTCTTTCAATTCTTGAGTGGAATGGGTAAATTTTCATTTGCAGTTCCTAAAAAGGAGGCAGCAGCATACAACTTATCAGAGGCTAGCCTATGTAACTAACTCGTCTTCACAATCCTCTCGTATTTCTTATCAGAGGCTAGCCTATGTAACTAACTCGTCTTCACAATCCTCTCGTATTCTCATATCAGAGGCTAGCCTATGTAACTACCTCGGTCTTCACAATCCTCTTGTATTCTCTTATCAGAGGCTAGCCTATGTAACTAACTCAGTCTTCACAATCCTCTCGTATTCTCTTATCAGAGGCTAGCCTATGTAACTAACTCAGTCTTCACAATCTCTCGTATTCTCTTATCAGAGGCTAGCCTATGTAACTACTCAGTCTTCACAATCCTCTCGTATTCTTTTATCAGAGGCTAGCCTATGTAACTAACTCAGTCTTCACAATCCTCTTGTATTCTCTTATCAGAGGCTAGCCTATGTAACTAACTCGGTCTTCACAATCCTCTCGTATTCTCATATCAGAGGCTAGCCTATGTAACTAACTCGTCTTCACAATCCTCTCGTATTCCTCTTATCAGAGGCTAATCTATGTAACTACCTCGGTCTTCACATCCTCTCGTATTCTTCTTATCAGAGGCTAGCCTCTGTAACTACTACCTCGGTCTTCAAAATCCTCTCGTATTCTCTTATCAGAGGCTAGCCTATGTAACTACTCAGTCTTATCACATCCTCTCTCGGTATTCTCTTATTCTCTTATCAGAGGCTAGCCTATGTAACTAACTCAGTCTTCACAATCCTCTCGTATTCTCTTATCAGAGGCTAGCCTATGTAACTACCTCGGTCTTCACATCCTCTCGTATTCTCTTATCAGAGCTAGCCTATGTAACTAACTCGGTCTTCACAATCCTCTCGTATTCTCTCATCAGGGGCTAGCCTATGTAACTACCTCGTCTTCACAATCCTCTCGTATTCTCATATCAGAGGCTAGCCTATGTAACTACCACCTCGGTCTTCACAATCCTCTCGTATTCTCTTATCAGAGGCTACCTATGTAACTACCTCCGTCTTCACAATCCTCTCGTATTCTCTTATCAGAGGCTAGCCTATGTAACTAACTCGGTCTTCACAATCTCTCGTATTCTCTTATCAGAGGCTAGCCTATGTAACTAACTCGGTCTTCACAATCCGCTCGTATTCCTCTTATCAGAAGGCTAGCCTATGTAACTAACTCGGTCTTCACAATCCGCTCGTATTCTTTTATCAGAGGCTAGCCTATGTAACTATCTCGGTCTTCACAATCCTCTCGTATTCTCTTATCAGAGGCTAGCCTATGTAACTACCTCGGTCTTCACAATCCTCTCGTATTCTCATATCAGAGGCTAGCCTATGTAACTAACTCAGTCTTCACAATCCTCTCGTATTCTCTTATCAGAGGCTAGCCTATGTAACTACCTCCGTCTTCACAATCCTCTTGTATTCTCTTATCAGAGGCTAGCCTATGTAACTAACTCGGTCTTCACAATCCTCTCGTATTCTCTTATCAAGGCTAACCTATGTAACTACCTCGGTCTTCACAATCTCTCGTATTCTCTAACAAAAGTTATTAAATGTAGCACTATTGGCACCTATTGAACAAAGTAGTTCAATCCAATTTAACATTCAGTTGTTGATTTCACTTCATTTTTGTCTAGGTCTAGAACTAGATAAGCCATCACCGCTCTGAGGCCTTAAATATTCACATTTTGATGGATCTACAGCCCAAAGGGTTGATGAATCTAGCATCAGGTTTTAGGGCCCCCAACTTCAACACTCAAAGCACTTAGGTGAGACAAATAAATTTGTAGTTTGAATCGCCATTCCAAATGCAGCATAAAGAAACTGGCGCAGAGCAGCAACAAAAAGCTGGAGTGGCAAATAAACAATGAAGGGTATAATACACTTTTATATACCTTCAGTGTGCTGATAATTGTATTATTCTTGCCAGAAATTAGCAAACCAATAATTTTTTGGAACCCCAAAAGTCGTCTTTACTCGTTCCGTAAGAAAGCACCGTTGGCAGCGATTTTTGAAATTATTACTTGACACTCATGACTTCAGTTGGCATATGTGAACACAACATGCATAGCCTAAATAAATTGTTACACAAAGGAGGTTCATGACTTGATAGATATGCTATTTTGCCTATTCACGAATGATTCTGGCTTCCAGCCTCACACAGCGATAAATACTGCATATTAATACTGAAGGATAAACCATTGATGGGCTACTGTGTGTAGTGCTGCATATTCAGCTTATAGCATGGTGGTCCATCTCATTTTTTCCGGCACCTAGCACCTGACGCTGCGAATAATTCCTTTGTATGGCTCCGATCCTAATAATAATACAACCATTGGGATCACCTCCTCACGCTCTTCAAAATGATACCTAAACGGCCTATCCGGAGAAAATTCAGAAAACTATGTAAAGAAAACATAATCAGTAATTTTATTTGAACCCCTCCTCAATTTGCGCATCCGGAACTGAGTCGGACCGCCACTAAATTCAGACTTTTTTTTCTCAGAGTAATATAACAGGTCAAGAAGATACTCCTCATTTCTACTGAAAAATTGCGATTTGACTAATCAAGAACGATGGAAACAGTCATGAAATACTAAAACAATTTGCCGATTCTCGGAGTTAGGCTACTAGCTAAGGCTACGACATTTTGCGTGGCTAGGTATGGACATGTGGGCGCAAATTAAGGTAGTGACGATACTGCAGTTTGTGTGTTTTAGATTGCCATAGTCCGTGCAGGGCATCATGTGTGAAACAATGACTGAGGCGTATTTCTGAACAACACATGTATAAAACAAAGATGCTGTACTGTGTTAGTTTACAGACCTGGAAGGCCACCAGAATGTGGGTAAATGGGTTTAAAATTGGTCATGGCAGAAATTAGGGCTATTTGACCTTTTGTGCATTTGTCTGTACGTTTGGCAGATTGTGCTTTGGTTGTCACAATATCTAGCAACAAAATTACTTTTGCCAAAAAAAATCATCCTATAGTTGAGACTTTTACAACGGTCATGAGAGTGTGCCTGAAATATACAGGTAGTGCACCTAACTCCAGCTACATACCAGCGGTCTGCATACGACGGTAGGCTATGCAATGCTTTGACCAACCCCAATCATGAAGCGGGAAAGCGTTGTGTTGCCAGCATTGAAAACAGGAGCTTGTTGGTTTGGTTTCATTAGTTTCAATTCATCCCATGCTGCAACTGATCATGTTTATGCAGCCAACTGAGTCCACAGATAAAGTGGCAAAAAAGACAACCACGTTAGACGAAATATCGGAGGCGAATATCGGCAATTTTCCCAAATTTTACCGCTCCAAATCAGACCTTGACCAATATATCAACCGATACTGTGACCAGCAAGCAGCCAACAGTACCCTTAAATGCTCAGGATAAAAAAAAGGTGTTCTGTGCAAGCCTTCGAAAGGGGGGATGCTGAACACACGGATGTAAAACAGCCCCTCCAAATGCCCCCTCATTCCACAGGACCCCTCCCCACCCACCCCCCTCTCCTCCCCAAACTTGACTCACATTTTCCTATCAGTATACTTATTGTAGTGTTCGCAAACCTATCAAGCACTTCTGTCAGATGACCGGAAGCTACAATTCACAGGCTTTCGAAACCTTTTTAAAACGTTCCTTAAATGTGTCCTGGTGCATACCAAAGAAGTGCCATGGAAGGCTTAGCCCTCCGATGACACTCTGCGTGACCACACATTCTCATTCCAATGCCGGAGGGGGTGGGAACAGCTGTATTACACGACAGGACAAGGGGGGACCGGCATGGGGGTGGGTGACTGACTTTTGGTCGATGGTTGTCGAAAATGATACATTGTGGCTATGAGAAATATAGAGCTTGCCAGATACCCACATTGTACCGATTTGTTGTGTAAACACCTACAAACACATTCAATGGTCTCAGTGCAGCTAATCCAGGCCAGTACCAATATGTGCAGGCATGGGCTGGCGGGGGGGGGGGGGGGGGGGGGGGGGGGGGGGGCTGCAGGAGGGTGTAGTGTTAACACGTTCTACAAGTATCAAATATTTACCCATATAATTTAATCTGACCTACCTGCTGACACAACTCGCATGTTTTGTGTTAGAGATTACAGATGGGTATTGAACATTGAACCATCCCATATTCATTCGTGTCATTTGGTGTCAGAAGTGGGTGGGTAGCATGCGGTATTTTCCACCAACCTATCACAGTTACCTGTAGCCTCTTCCTGCAGAACAATTCCCACCTGTACAGATACCATAAGATAGGGCTGGATGGGTACAGACAGGTCAGTGGCAGGAGTGGGTTGATAGCAACTTCCTTCTAGCCATAATGGGCTGCCAGTCAACTACAGTCGCAATCCTTGAAAACTATATCCTGTGAATGGGGGTGGGGGTTGCAGCTCATATCACCCATATCCCGCAAAAGTGTACATGTTTTGGTATAAAACCTTATGGTTTGGAGGCGTTTCCTGTGGCTGCGCTTTTCTCCGCCCCGGAAACTTTCGGCGTCACCGACAACTCTCCAACGCTTTATCCGATTGATCTGAAAACTTGGTACACACGTCTGCTCTAGTAAAATCTCAGATGGGTTCGAAAGTGGAAATTAGTGCATGTCTGCTGCCATCTATTTTGTAGTTTTCACAGTAAATACCATTTTTCCTAAAAAAATCCACACATCACTTGGTGGGTAGAATGATGAAACATGACAGTGGATCCAAGGTCCCGGAGTTCGAATTGTGTTGTTTTTTTACCACTTGTCTGATATTGACGATTTGAACGAAACCTCAGTGGATGTGACTATTGTTAGTCCTACACAACATGAAGATCACAGGGGTCAAATTTGCATAACTTACATAATTTTTGTAACTTTTGAATGTGGACTATAGTTGGTCCTGAACCACAAGTCAGGTCATTTCAAAGTCACTGGTGGTCAAATGGTCATGATTTCATATGCTTCCTCCTATGGTGTGTTCCCAAAGGTTAATTCCGCGGGGAAACACATAGCGGTCACTTCCTGAAAGGCTAGTACTATTGACATCTCCAAGGTGTTGGTGCAGGTCAGGCCCTAGTGCACATAACACCAGAACCTGAGGGCAAGGTGTGCCTATACATTTTACCAATTTCAATACCATAAAATAACATCTGGAGTGGCGTCAGAGGGGGTTTTAGCGAATGTCTGCTCAGACAAACATGCAATTTCATGGAATGAACACCCATTTTTTAAGTCAAGCGATGGAATGTCTGCAGTGTATGAAAATTGTTTGAGGATGAAGTATCTTGAATTTGGTTTTATAGCATATTGCTGGGCTACCACTGAATGCAAGGGCTAGGCTACTACACAAATCCAATACATTGTACAACCATGCAAAGGGAACTGCAATTGCAAGCTACACATAAGGAAAAATCCCACCAGGACCCACCAACACCAGGACCATCCATGCCCATACTTCATAAAACCTCCTGTGATTGGGGTCAAAAGGGGGTTAATGACGAGTTGTGCGCTACAGCTATACACATATCAACACATGTAGCAACACGGCAAAGGGTTTCTACAAGCTACACACCGACACGTCTCACCTAACCCACCAACACTGCCATCACGCTCATGACTTCTGGTCTGAAACTTCAGGCTGTGTTGGGTGGTATGGGTTGAGGGCTGGGACCCCGGGGGGTTCCGACGGGGCGGGCGGGGAGGGGGTGGCGGCATCATAGAGGCAGCACCACCCCGGAATGCCCGCCGAGGCTAGGTTTTGAGGCCACTCTTGAGCGGGCGCAGGCGGTGGTAGGTTGGCAACATATGGACTCTCGGTACCCACCGGGATCGGGCCTGGGGGCGCGGTGTCGGGACCGCTGACGGTGAGGGGCCTTTTCGGTAATTCCGAAAAAGTGGGTGTGGGACATCTCCAGGAGGGCAAAGGTACTCGCATTCTCCCGGGGTTGTGATTCTCATAGGAGGTTCAATGCCTGTGTGATAGCTCGTAAGGATGGAGACCATGCCCTTATACACAGTTTTCTCAAACTTCTGCAGAGAGTAAAGGACCAACACCGGACTTGAAAAAATAATGCTTTGCACATAAACACTGTACCAGTAAAACACTTAAAATGTGCAATACTGAGAATAACTTTTCAACTCTGCAAATATACTTTTCAAGGAAGATGTTTTCAGGCTATTGTTGCCCATACCCACTTTCTACCGACAACGTGTACTTGAGCCGTTACATATAGCAAAACAAAAACCTCGATACAGCAAGCGGGGAGCTGACAGCGGTGACGGAATGGTAAACCTTCTCCTGTTGGTACACTTCTTTTCGTCTGTTTTATCGATGTTTCTTCTGGCTCACGGATCGATTCGCATTTTAACAACCACGTTATTCGATGTGTTCCTTCTTTTAGTATATTATCGGGGGGGGGGGGGGGGGGGGGGGTGGGGAGGGGGAGGGGGGGGGGGGGGGGGGGGGGGGTGGGGGGGGGGGGGGGGGGGGGGTGGGGGGGTTGTTGTTCTGCTGGCCGGATGAACTGGTAGCTATAAGTTCTCATTTGCATGAGTTGATCTTCAGCCTGGGCCAGTTTAGCCATCCTATCACTGTTCCATATACTCCCCTTGGTCCTACTACCCCAGCAACCCCCGCGGTTTATACCACGTCAGTGAATTGTTCGTCTTTTATTGTATTATCCTGTGGGTTCAGCTGCTGTTCCTGAGCTCTACAGAGTTCGATTTTGCTGAGTTTGCTTCAGCTGGGCCAGTTTAGGCCATCCTACAATTGTTGTCATATACCTCCCTTGTCCCTACTACCCACCTATGCAAACACCCACGTTCCTTACCACGTCATCGTGGTTACTTCTTTTATTTTGTTTATCCTGTGGGTCAGCTGCTGATTACCTGAGCTCTAAGTTCTCATTTGCATGAGTTTCTTCTTCTTCTTTCTTCTCTTCTTCAGCCTGGCCAGTTTAGCCATCCTACAAACATTGTTCCATATACCTCCCCTTGGCCCTACTAACCCTAGCACACCCCGGTTTTCTTACCACGTCATCATGTGTTCTTCGTGTTATTGTGTTATCCTGTGGGTTCAGCTGGCTGATGACCTGAGCTCCAAGTTTCATTTTGCATGAGTTTCTTTCTTTGTTTCTTATCCAGCCTGGGCCATTTAGCCACCCGACGTTGTTTCCCTCCTCCAAGCACTCCTCTGGTGATCTCCTTCAAGAATACTTGGTCCTCACGGAGAAAGAAAAACAGAAACAAAGAATATTGAAATGGTTCTTTGAGCATTTGAAGAGAAAAAAACTTGGGAATGGACAGACAGAACCAGCAACAAGCAATATTAAATCATGGAAAGTATAGACAACTACTTACTCCTTAATTGATGAAAGTATTATTCATGTCCCATTTGCTGTGTAAACAGTTAACTGCCTTCAATTGAATAGCACATAAAGTTATATACAATAAATGAAATTTTGTTTTTTCATGTAGCGCCGCCTCATTACAAAAGTAATATCAAAGTGCTGCCACACTAACAGGCCGCAGGAAAATACCACAAAAGATCCAGGCAAAATGTACGCAGGAGAAACACGTGGCAAAAGCAGACAACAATATACCCCAGTGGTTAAGACTTCTGAAATTGATATTCTTTCAAACTGGGCCATTGAAAGTATCAATGTTCTTCAACTTGCACAAAAATAAGGCAACAAGTTACAAGGTACGAAAGAGATGAAATGGCATAATAATAATATTTAAATACAGAAGTTTACACGGTGAACGTTTTAGAGGGATTTAACTGATATTGCAAAATTATTGAGATGTCACATTCAGAGATTTTGGACCACTACTTCCTGGACTGAACCTTGGGCAGTGTTGGCCATACAGGGGAGGAGGAAAGAAGAGAGAAAGAATACCTTCCCAATAAAGTTCAAGATGGACATTCCCTTCTACGAACATTCTGGGGTTTGGGGTTGTTCAGTGTTGCTGTATAGGCGAGTCCCATCTTTTACTTCTGAAATCCTTCTGAAAAATGAATAACAGAGAGTGACTTCCCTCCCTAATTCCCCCAACATGCTAGGGCAATATAAAGACTATGGCAATGTAAGAAACCAATGACGAGTAGATGATGCGTAATTAAAACCTAACAATTCCCCCAACCAAAAACTATTGGAACAAAAAGCTTCCCAAACCACAGTATTGGAGCTCGGCGGTCAATTGGCCGGAGGCCATGTCAAACACACCCCTCCTACCCCCGTTCAATGATGGGAATGTCTTAGGATGGAATGATACTAATAACATTCAACATTAAATTTGGTTTCTGCAATACGTGCAAGTCTTGTTCCAACTAATTTTGGTTGGGGATGTAGTCTGTCACAGGGGATTAAGCATTTTAGGTCCAAGTTTGGTTAACCTCCATCAAAGAACAAAACTTCGCTTTAGGTGAGAGTGGACGGAGGGAAGATGGATTGTACGGACAGACAATAGGCTGATCGATAGATTAATACATAGGATGCCACAGTGGGCAGATCACAATAGATCAAACTAGCCAAGTTGGTTTGATCTTGGTAAACACAAGACATAATAAAATAAAGTTTGCCTTCGGATTGGAAAATTTAGTGAAAATTTATAATTGTTGGATACCAACTATTTGACAACACGATTTGAATGTGGGGGAAAAAAATATAAATGACCCGTTGAGACTTGGTTAACAAACTTCAATAACTATTACGACTAACAAACTACGAAATAAACGAGACGGTACAGCTTTACAGACCTTTTTGTCTGTCATTGGCCGGTGACAGCTTACGATGCTTGATTCTGTTCCTGACATCCATCATAAGCAGTGTGTTGTATGGAACAGGATAAATTAGAGGTCATGGAGTTGCGATATCTGAAACTCAAAGCTACCTCTACTTCCTCGAAGAGGAAAAATTTTTCGATATTTCAATGACTTGCAATGACAAGTATGACATCATATGCATTTCATTTTGTATCAGAGGTTCATTAATATATGTGCAAATTAACCATAATTAGTGATCCAGTCGTAGTAACTGGACTAAATACAAAAGTTCATGTATCTCCTGGGAATCTTAGCACAAAAATGTCACGGATGCAATTAGAAAAGTTAAAACTAAACATGACCTCCTATGTGCATGAAGAGATGAAGGAGGATTTTTGACAGGAGGCTGTTAATTATACGGGAGGAAAGACTAATACTAATGATGAAGCAATTTCTACACGCTTTGGTAAGTGTAACTGTTTGTTGGTCTAAACAGAAGACGATGCTCGTACTCAAGATTCGGGTTCGGAGTCTTATTAAAGCCACCTCGACGACGATGGACCTCTCACCTCTGGTGAAGGAACTGTTGGTTGTTTCTTTGGTCTTGGGGGGAGACCCATGCTCGTGGTCGTTCCCAGGCTGTTGAACGAGTACCACCTCCTGGGCGGGCCCGGGTCTGACTGATTCTGGCGGGGTATCCATTGTGTCGCTCCTCACAGACGTAGGGGAGGTGGGCATGTCGCCTCGTGCCCCCGGGTCCATAGCCAGGTGCATTATCCCGTTGGAGCGGGACTGCTTAGGGTTCGTTTTGGTCGGGCTGGGCGGGGTCGAGGTCAGAGGAGTCCGATCTGAAGAATGCGTTGACCTTCTCCCTGAAGGAGGGTAGGTCCGTCCGTCGTTGGCCTTCCTCCCTCCGGCGGTGAGGGGGGCCCCCCCCTCGTAGTCCTGCAGGGAGCTGTTCCCTGGGTCCTGTTCTGGGGTCCGATGCCGACATGGAATGTCTCTCGGTCATGTGGAGCTACGATATAAAGGAACGTACAGAAATACAGGTTACACCCAGGAATAACGTAAAAGCTCCAACAATCCCCCTGGCCAATGGTATTGCTCTTCCCCACAATCTCCTGATGCTACATTTCATGGTTCTCTGTATTTTCATCATCAGACTGGTGAGAGTGAAAGATGGGGCCAATTACAGTAGATGAGGGAATAACCCCTCCCCTACACTGCATCAAATGATAAACCATTAAAAAAAACCTCCAAGCACAGACCCTGCTATACCTCTTGATATCAATCATTTAAAACTTTCAATATATTTGCAAGGCGTAGGAAGCACCCATGACATAATATATTTCAGCAGTGTGAATAGCACTCTTGCAAAATGCTGAAATGATTAATACTCACTGATTTTTTTTTTTTTTTAACACAGTGGTAATTTTACTGATATGCTGTTTGTCGAAGTAACGCATCACAAAATTCGCATTGAGCTGCTAATTTCAACCCCTAATCAGAATCAACTAATTTGCATGTTCAATGAGGACAATTATATTCTCCAATTTTCTCTTCTCAAAAGTTTTCTTATCCATATATTCATGATTATTTTATGTTCATAATGGCACATGTTTCCTCCGATTCATGAGTGTGGTGGTTTAATTGGATTAGGGCAGCAAACACTCTAATTCCCATTGTTTGGTTATGGGAATTCAAGTCCACGTTGTACTCTTCAGCAAGATGCCTCATCCTGACTGTTCACTCCAACATGGTGTGAAATGGGTCCCTGTGAGGGTACCCTCGTGTGCCACGGTGCACATGTGGGACGGTCCCCCAGGGGACAGTGATGTGGCATAACTTTTCAGTGTGCCAGAACAAAACAAGGGTTGTGCACCATATAGCATGGGCTCGCAAATTAAACCAATGAGCGACCGAGGCAATCATTGTGGGAGCGAATTCAAGGGGCTATAAAAATCCCAAAATATACTTATTGTCATGTAGTAGGGAGAGCAGTGTTTCATTTAATATAATTTATTAGAGTCCCTTAGTACAGTATAATATAGTGAAACTATATATATACACCCAGCAAAAACAAACAAATACTCTAGTGTGCACTGAACCAAGACAGAATCAACAGGAATTACTAAACGCTAACTGAAAAAAATAGTGTGCCTTTCCTTCCTGAAGAGTAAATTATCAGTCAGGATGAATGATGCCCTCAATTTCATTCTGCATGATAACTTACCGTATTCATTCTAATGACCGCGCACTGCGAGGAGGCAATCTTGGATACATGTGAGTTTTCTTAGGACGGTCGTCTCGCGGAACTGTTACATGTGTTGAGTGATGTTACATTACTAAGTCAGCTTGGAGTGCTCGACCCCCGTGCCCCCTCTTCCACAAACACCTATTTGCATTATTTCCTACTAAAAGAATTTTGTCAGTGTACAATGAGTGTTTGACCAGTTTTGAAAGTGGCCTCCATTAGGTGTCAAAAATCATAAAAGCTTGCAAACTCGATTGTGTACTTTCTATAGGGCAGGAGCCTCCATAGAAGAATACGTTATAGTAAATGTAATATAGAATATTGGATTATATTCAGTATTATCCAGTAGGCTGTAAAAACTAGCTTGGCAATGTTGTCATGCTGTCGTGTGACATTGCAAAATTAGCATTATTGTCTGTTCCCTACAACATAATTACAACGTGAGAATATTTTCAGGACTATGGAAGCGTTTTGAAGCAGTTCTGTAGAGGCCATGCAGGTTCAATGCAGTAGGGACTACTGAGAAATGAAGAAGATAATAAATGAAGCAGAAAGTCAAACCAAATCCAAATAATACCTCAATGAAAAGAAATTTCACAGGTTGGTGAACAGGTTGTTTTCTTGACGTATGTTGTCCAATAGTCCAAGAACCTTTTGCAACCATCTCTGATGTTAACAATGTTAATCAATTTTTGGTGTGCAGAAAAACCATTGGAACATTGAGCAGAATTGGTCTTTTAATAGCTGAGAGAAGAAGCAGTTTTATACTAAGCACATTTATTGATTAAGCATTAGTAAATCACTAACACAGTTATTTGGTTTACAGTGTGAGATTCTTGCGTTTACGTAATGTTTTTTGTGTTTGTTCTGTTGTCTAGAGTAAAAATGCTGATATGAGGAGAAAAACATAGGGACACCTGTTTCAACCATCGAGAAAATAATAAACTGTACAGGCAATAGCAGAAGATAATGTACATGTCACTATTTCAAGAGGAAAATGTCCCCCAGTGTGAGAGTACCCAATGGCAAGTGATTGCTTTGGTATGTATAAAATTCTATGAGAAACATTCAGTTTTTGCCTACTAACAGTACTCTGCTTGTCTTTAGCCAGGACTGTCTCTAATCACCAAATCACTCTCTGCAGCTGTCTCGTATTCACCAGGTATCTCGTGGCTGAATAGAGACTTTGATCGCTCTCCTAAGTTCCTAGTCAAACAGGGTACATATGTTCTGGTGGATTGTGAAGAGTCCTAGTGGATCATGTTCCCGTCCTGAGACGATGTTAGAGTAGGGGATGTGGCCCTGAGTTACAAGCCCGCTTGTGGTTCAAGAGGTCACTCGATACAACTACGCGGACCTGACAAGGGATGACGCTCCAAGAGTTGCGTGCACGTGAGAGTTCCACCAACTAGAATGGGCAACGTCAATGAGGGCCTCCATAGAGTATATTCTTTCAATAATAATGATATTCAGTGCTTATTTAGTGCTTTTCTCCATATGCTCAAAGCGCTTCTCAGATGGGACAGATGTTACCCTGATAATTAGCGACTTGTCAAACCTGTATTGACAGAAGGCAATTTGGTTGTTCAATCCCGACGCCCATTTTAGTATGTTCACCAATCTATTATGTCCCCTGGGGGATGGATATACCCAATAGCGCAGCTGCATACAGCAGCTCACTGTTATGAACCATCCTAACTGTCAACGAGTTGATTGCGCCAGTGCCAACAACGAACTCAAACGGACAAAACATCTTCAAGAAGGCTATACCACTCCTTGACTACCCTTTGCGAGAAGAAATACTTTGCCTAGCATGCTTCGTTATGCCGTATCCATTTTGCTCTACTCTAGGACAATCTATAACAGAAAAAATGTGGGCGGGTAAACCGCCAGAGTATATAGCCCGCATCTCTTATTCAAGAAATTTGGTGAACATGAAAACCGGACAATATTCGTGGGAAAAAGACATTTATGACTTGCGAAGCGACAACGGTGTACAGGAAAATGGGTCATTCCAAATGCACTGGTTCAGGGTATGAGGCACCCCTCCAGCCCCGGACAAGGTGCGTCCCTTAAATAAGCACCTTTATTCAAGAATCGGACCTTTAACCACATGGCCACCCGACAGATGGTCAAATTCAGGTCAGAGGTCACAACAGGAGGTCAACAAGTATATCACAACGGTGAACCATACAGCACTTCCAGATATTCACTTCTCCGATTATAGCCAAAAAACAGTTTGACCTCTAAGTGACTCGAATGACCTTTAATGATAGACAGTTTTTATGAAAAATTGTTACTCGCCATGTGGGACATCCACTCCTAGGAGCATTTTGCATTCTGATGAAACACACCCAGTGCTATTGCCGAAAAAGTACTAAAATCAGTTTTTGACCCTACGTGACCTTCCAATGACTTCAATGACAATGGCGGGTGGTTGAAAAATTGTTAACACTATGTGATGCATCACTCCTAGAAGCATATTGCATACAATGAACATGTCCAATGTTATTGACGAAAAAGGGTAAAATTGAACTTTGACACACCTGTAACTATCCAAAGTGTCCGATCGAGCGGGCGTTGTTTCTCTCATAAAGCACCACAAAGTTCAATCACATATCCAAAAATTACAAGTTTCTATTTTTTTTTGCCCGTAACTCTTAAATAAGCACATTATTCAGAAGCAGGTCAACAATTATATCCACATGGTGAAAGCATCAAGCCTTCTGCAGAGATTCAATTTTCCGATATAGCCAAAAAACAGTTTTGACCCCTAAGTGACCTCGAATGACCTTTAATGGATATGACAGTTTGTATGAGAATGTTACTCTCCATGTGATACATCCACTCCAGGAGCATCTGCATTTCTGATGAACACACCCAGTGCATTGCCGAAAAAGTACTAAAATCAGTTTTTGACCCCTAAGTGACCTTTAATGACTTCAATGAATGGCGGTTTTCATGAAAATTGTTACACTCCATGTGATGCACAATCCTAGAAGCATATGCATTCAAAGAAACATGTCAGTTATTGCGAAAAAGGTATAAAATTGAACTTTGACCCCTTATAACGACCAAAGTAAGTGTCCGATCGAAGGGGAGGTGTTTACCTCCATAAAGAACACAATGCTCTATCACAAATCCAATAATACCCAGTTCTAGTTTTTTGCCGAACTCCTTAAATAAGAACATTTATTCAAGAGGCGACCTTTAACCACATGACACCGAAAGAGGTCAAATTCAGGTCAGAGGCACCCACATGGCAGGTCAACAATCATACACAATGGTGAACCATCAGCCTTCGCAGTATTCATTCTCCATTATAGCCAAAAAACAGTTTTGACCCCTAAGTGACCATCGAAGACCTTTAATGATATGACAGATTTATGAGAATTGTACTCTCCATGTGATACATTCCACTCCCAGGAGCATATTGCACTTCTGATGACCACCCAGTGCTATGCCGAAAAAGTACTAAATCAGTTTTTGACCCCTAAGTGACATTAATGACCTTCATGACATGGCGGGTTTTCATGAAAATTGTTACACCTCCATGTGAGCATCCACCCGAGAAGATATTGATTCAAATGAAAACATGTTCAATGTTATTGCAAAAAGGTATAAAATTGAACTTTGACCCCTTATAAAACTTACCAAATTAAGTGTCCGGGTCCCGATCGAAGCGGGAGGGAGTTGTTTCCCATCCATAAGAACCACAACTCTATCAAATATCCAAAAATAACAAGTTTCTATTTTTTTGCCCGTAACTCCTTAAATAAGCACTTTATTCAAGATTCGGACCTTTAAAACCACATGACAACCCGACCGAGGTCAAATCAGTCCGAGGTGGTCACAAACATGCAGGTAAACAATTAAATCAAAATGGGAACCACCAGCCATCGCAATATTCAATTCTCCCATATAGCCAAAAAACAGTTTTTGACCCCCAAGTGACCCCGAAGTGACCTTTAATGATAGACAGTTTTTATGATAAGTTTTACTCTCCATGTGCTACAACCACGCCGGAGCATTTTGCATCTGATGAACACACCCAGCCGCTATTGCCGAAAAAGTACTTAAATTCAGTTTTTGACCCCTGAGTGACCTTTAATGACCTTCAATGACATGGCTGTTTTATGAAAAGTGTTTACACTCCATGTGAGGCATCCACTCCTAGAAGCATATTGGCATTCCAATGAACATGTGCCAATGTTATTGCGAAAAAGGATAAAATTGAACTTTGACCCCTTGTAATACCAAAGTAAGTGTCCGATTTCGAAGCAGGGGGAAGAGGAGTGGTTTCCTCATAAAGCACACAAAAGACGCTATCACATCCAAAATAAACCAGTTTATACTGTTTTTGCCCGTAACTCCTTAAATAAGACATTTATTCAAGATTCGACCTTAATTACCACATGGGACACCCGAAAGAGGTCAAATTCAGGTTCAGAGTCACACACATGCAGGTCAACAATTATATCACAATGGTGAACCATCCAGCCCTTCGCAGATATTGCAATCTACGTTATAGCCAAAAAACAGTTTTTGACCCCTAAGTGACCAGAATGACTTTAATGATATACAGTTTTATGATAATTGTTACTCGCATGCGATACATCAACTCTAGGAGCATTTTGCATTCTGATGAACACACCCAGTGCTATTGCCGAAAAAAGTACTATAATCAGTTTTTGACCCCTAGGTGACTTTTAATGACCTTCAATGACATGGCAGTTTTTATGAATTGTAACTCCTTGTGATGCATTCCACTCCTAGAAGCATTATTGCCATTCCAATGAACCGTTCACAATGTTTATGCCGAAAAAAAAAACGATTTTAAACCATGCATTTGACTATCAGGACAACTAATATGCAAATTAGTCCCCAAATTTACCCTCAGTGATCTTGATGCTATTGAATAAATTATCAGAATTGTGGTAGTAGGTCCTATTCACCAAGTTCCGTTCAAAATCCTGTAAGTTGAGAAAAATAATTGCATATTTTCTATTAGCTAATGAATAGTAAATAAACACACATAATGACCTCATGATTTCCAACGAAATTGAATAATTTATCGGGACTGTTTCGAAGGTCCTACTCACCAAGTTTCGTGAGAATCCTCCAACAAAGTTATAAATTTGCCTAATTGCTAATTGGGCCACTATTATGCAAATTAGTCAGGCAAGGACCTACAGGGACCAGGCCACATAGGAAAATTCATCGGACATGATAGTTGGGCCTATTCACCAAGATTTCATTTACATTATGCTATAATTAGGTACTGGCCAAAGAAAATGCAAAACTTGACATCGGATGACCTTGAAAATGTCGCAATTTTGCGGTCTCTCCAACAACTACCCCAACCACCACGTTTAGTGTAGTAAATAGCACAAACTTGTAATTTTTGCGAAAAGAAAAAACCTGCAAAATAGAGGGCCAACAACAACGTGTATAGACCATTGAGAAAACTATCCGACGACTTTTACTCATACGACATGTGTACAAAAGTTTTGGGTCAATCGGATAAACTGTTAAAGAATGAGAACGCTAACGCCCAAAGTTTACGGCGGCGGCGCGGCGGCGCAGGAGACGGGGGCGGCGGCGGAGGCGGCCGGCGGCGGCGGAGACGGCGGGGGCGGGCACACGGCAAAAACCATAATATCCCCGAACACTACAGTGTTGCGGGGATATAATGAGCTGTCCAGACAAAGATAGAAGTGATGGTGGCTTACACTAGAGCATCCTGGGCATGTGCTGATGGCAGGAGAACAGGAACAAAGATATTTGAATTTGCTGCCAGGTTTTTCTCAATCCTCTGCACATTGGAAGAGCCTGTGTTGAAAAAGAGAAGCAGCCTGCAAAAGAGAGCTGATCCGTAGCTTAGAACCCCACAAACTGTTCCCTAGGATGCGCCACCATTCTATAATAATGTGTTTTATAACAAAACAGCCATTAGAGGAAGCTCAATAATGGTTACAAAAGATTCAAGTCATTGCATACCTGTAGTTTGGAACAGTCACGAAAACCATTTGGTTTTGCAAAAACAGTGTTTTCGTTTTTTGTCCATGAATCATGTGAGGCCTGTGTGAAAGCAAAACATTGTTTAAGTTTTGTTGACACACACACAACAACGTGACCATTATGCCTCTCCTTGAACAAAGGTCGAGGAGAGAAAAAATCAAGATATGAAAAGAGGAGACACGATCAACCAATCAATCTACAGGCACTTCTAATAATGATCTAATATACAATTATTAGATGCAAAATATGAAGGTTTTTGAGCGGAAAGAAAAACGAACAACCAATGAGAACAACAGAAGATGACCAAACACAAGTGAGCAAGAACTCTTCTGCATGGAATTGAAGAGAGTAACATTTGGCGAGACAGAAATTTCAAAAGGAAGGTTACCCCCAAAAACCGAAAGGCGGTTAAAATGAGGTCAGCTGGGAACAATAAAATACCTCCTCCTTGGTCACGTCAGAGCAGAGGAGAGAGAGCGGAGAGCACAGTAGGATTTTCAAAATGAAAATGAAAAAGAAGTGTATGTGTCCCTCGATCTGAACAATCATACTTGTTCTGACTGCTTGTTGGGAGGGGGACTGTTCCCGAGAAGATATCAGGAACTGGACATGTACATAATGCAGCAATTGCCCAGCAATACCCAGCAATTGGCTCAGCGCTGGCCATGGGACGGGGGGGGGTTTCCTCGGCAAACTCCAGGAAAACCCAGTTTTCAGGACCTACCAGAAGCCCAACAATAGTAATGAGACAGCTAATGGCGTGTTTTGTCTAGTTTTGCCCGTTGGTGTAACTACCCACTACTAACAAATTATGCAAGCAATGTGGGTTAATAAATGGAAAAAAAATTAGGTCAACAAATTAATTAGATGAATGGCACTGCAAACAGCTGAAATCACAGACACGATACTGCAAAGTGTAATTTACCCAGATGATGGAGAGAAAAACCATTGTCCTAGAACACGAGTAATGATATGATCATGTTTTAAAAAGTGCCCCATTTTCTAGGACTTCTTCTTAACATCGGTTACTTTGGTATACCTTCTAATTTGGACTATTTATTAATTGTCTGAGGACCCAATTGGACATGTAAATGATTATTGGATGCTACGTGTATGTATGCTATGTAGGTACGTAATGGTGCAGATGACCTTCACAGCACCCGAATCATATCCACACCACAGTTATCTATGGATATTTTGCCATGCCACATCTCTCGAGTAGTCGATTAGATTCAGCGTCTATAAAAGCTTGGCATACTGCAGAACAGTTGTATGATTCATAATGAAGGATTTGACTTACTGGATCATCAATTTAAAACTGATAGTTCAGATGGTTTTATCTCATTATTACAAAATAATTCCAGCTGTAGTATTATGCTAGATAGGCAGTGGTTATGAGGGCGGCATGAGTGAGTGAGTACCTGCAGAGCCTTTCTAGTTGTATAATTATACCAACCCCTGCAACACTGAAGTGTTGGGGATATTACGATTTGGAGGGATATTATGATTAGGGGGCCCGTATGAGGATAGCCCATTTATGTTATGGCTAGATAAATAGGCAATAAAGGATTATGTGCTGCATGTTAAAATGGGTATAGTATTTCAAATGGTTGGTATAGGTATTTTAGAGTAGTAGATGTTTCGATTTCGTCTGCCCATTATTCTCGGTAATCGATGTCTGCTGATTCAGGAACTTGATGTGATTAAATTACCGAGTATTGCCAAAATTCGAATGATTTTGATACTGGTGATCGCAGACACTAAAATGAACACATTCTGAAAAGAGAAAGTTATTCCACTGAAAGAGTTGATTAAATTTGCAGGATTTCATGCTAGCATTCCATTAAGGTGGAATTGTTAGCCAGGTTGGAGCACAACCTGAACCACAACTAATCTTGTTCAAATACCTTTGCTTTGCACAATCGTCCCATTACCTAGCAACACTATGTAGCCTATTAAGGCGCCATGTCAAAAGTTTAAGCATCGGCCGGCAGACGCCTTGACGAGGAATCTCGCGGCGGCCGGGCGAAGCTGCCGCACGGCCGTGGTAATCAGACACAATAGAATGCAACATTAGCAACAACATCGCTGGCATGTGCGGACGTTAATTCAATGTGAACAAGAGCAGGCAGCAGCGGCCGGGGGCCGCCGATTTTCAAGAGAACTACGATGGATATACACAATGATTGCATACTGCATTCAATGCACACACACCCGCCCTACATCCGATGTGGTGGAAAGTTAAGGCCTTCCTGACGGCGGCAGAAAGAAAAATCGCTCCTAACTCGAAAACGGAAGGGAATTTCGATTTTTTTCGGCAGGATACCGATTTCATAAACCTAATTCAAGGATGCTATTTCCATCTGTATCACTTTTCGAGAAAACGGCCGTTAGCCCGCTGCGCCACGACCATGGTACCAGTTCCGCGAAAAAGCATAGTATACTAGCCGGGCAACGACCGATTTTCTCGCAAGTGGCTACGATGGAAAGAGATCCTTAATTGGTGCAGGAATTCAGTAATTCTGCCGAAAAAAATGAAAAAATACCTTCTGTTTTGCGAGGTAGTTAAGGTATGAGGATTTTCTGTAGCGGGTTACACAATTTCTGCAACTGAAGTCCTAACAACAATCCTCTCTTAGACTGGTTTGTAAAATCATGGTTTTAGCAACCGATTTGTCTAGGTTGAATTCCAAACCCCCCCCCATAGCAATAATGACCGAGGCCAATGAGATGGGGCGGAGGTTATGAAAAGCAGGGAAAAACAACCCATATGTCATTATACATGTAATTGATAGAAAAAATAACGATAATTCCATTAGTCAAACCACTTCTTGAGTCTCTGATGAAGACCATGTTTCCCAAGCGATTCGTAATCATTTATTTCTGTTTCAGTCCATGGATACTATTGACAGTACCTACGTTGTTAAATTTGATCATGATTAATCATATGCTCGATCAATGATCGTGCTCTGCGACGAAGTTAAGTCTCGACGCATGCGCATGCAGTCGAGGACGCATGTGTTTGGGTTACAGTGATAACGTCCCCATGAGGGATTTCTGTGTGTGAGCACGCAAGTGCCCCCCGATTTCCTCAATAGCACAAGTTAACTTAAAAATTATTTCCGCTATCGCAACTTCACTCGCCAATTTCCAGATTTGCGGACTAAATGTTGAGATTTTCATGACACCTCGCGCACGCCCGATACCCCTCACCAATCTCTATATATATATTGGTCTATTTTCAGTATATTTAAGTTGATACATACATGGCCGAAATATCTACATTAATGTTGCAAGAGGTCACTTAAGACTAGGCCTACACAAAGTTCATATTGCATTGTGGCACAAACTAGTCTAATATATGTTAGATAGAATGTGAGCGATGAAATCATAAAAAATATGTCAACAAACCCAAACCGGTACTTAGTTTCTTCTCATTTTACCAATCCATGTTATTGATTTTTAAAGCCTCAGCGGTGGGCCACGTTTCAATAGACTTCACGGATATGCACTGGTGCACACTCACAATGCACTATAGCAGGGTGTGTTGCCTTTGAGCTCATTACGAGGTCGCCGCTGCGGCGGCAGCGGCTGCCTAGTATGTTATTGGTTTGCTCATAGCAACGAACCAAAGCCGCTGGCAGCGGCGCGGCTTACCTCGGCTCGCCCAGGCCGCAGCCAGCGCCCGATATTTTGGGACATGGCCGCCTAAGCGTGAGCCTGTAAGCTGCTAGCAATTTTCGTTTTCCTTTCGAGCTTTCTCATTAGCAAAATGCACTTTTATAATAAACAGCAACAACCGGTGAAACAACTCCAGATCCAAACTAACTGCCAAGTCAACACAAATTAACAGATTTTTTCCCATCTTCAATCATTTTTGCAATCATTATGATCAGCCATATATCATTTTGAAAAACATGAGACAGATATTATAACGGTGGTATCACTTTTTTGCATTACAGTTTTTGCTAAATGCCACAAATCAATTAAGGGCCAGGCTGACAGAGTCTCATGAATTGGAAGATTTTTTGATAGAAAAGCACCAGTCAGGAAAGCCGACAACGGGGGAAAACCCAAAACTTGTTTTCTATTTCTATAACACTCTGCACTGCAGGAAATTGTGGAAAGAAAAAGCTGAATAGAACACTTTCAAAATCCCTTCAGTTAGCAGTTAGGTAGGAGAGGGGTGGGCTTACAGAACTGATATAATGACTGGCGTGGGGGTTGAAAAGGTTTCTGGTAGAGACTGCCATGGGTCAGATGTGGGAGTGAGGACGCAGTGGGACCCATTTCAAAAATTGGTACTGCCACATCGGGGCAGCAAGGCCTCTGTGTCCATAGAACTTC